>OW121701.1:20158259-21358259 GCA_933228785.1 Lasioglossum pauxillum | reverse complement strand
ATGAACGAAATTTCTCTAGCTTGTATTTATTAATGTAGTCTAAGTTAGTATGAACTAGTCGACATACATAGATGTCGCCCAAGAATAAAGGTGTTTTCCTCGCTTAAATCAAACAATACGAAACAGTCACGTGCGAGGTACACGCACAACTTTGAGGTTACTCTGAACGTGCAATAGTTTACAAGCTATTAATATATTCTGTGTTGTTATTTTAGGTAAGTACAACAAATATTGATGTAGGTTTACATTAAATAAACCGTTTTTATTGTATTTTTTTAAATTTATTGAGAAAAACACTAAGATGATCTTGCCCCGTAAATATTGCTACACGGGGCAAGTGCGTACTATCACGGTGGGGTAAGTGCGTACTGTATGGCTAACTATAAAACTAAACAATACATATATTGGGTTGGCAAGAAAGTATTATTTCGGTATTTTTAGATGAAATAAAATCCAATTTTTTTATCAAAGCAATGAACATTAATCAATAAAATATTTTCCATTTTGTTGTATGATCTTTTGCCATCTTTCTGGTAGCTTCATAATTCCGCGCTCATAAAACTTCTGATCCTTTTCGGTGAAAAACTGATCCAAGTGCGATTTCAGATCATCATCATTAGTGAATGTTTTACCATTCAAAGAGTTTTGTAAA
Source organism: Lasioglossum pauxillum (assembly GCA_933228785.1). NCBI lineage: Eukaryota > Metazoa > Arthropoda > Insecta > Hymenoptera > Halictidae > Lasioglossum > Lasioglossum pauxillum. Next base: position 21,357,607 of record OW121701.1, on the reverse strand, counting down.
CTTCGGGATAAATGATAATCTGATGGTGCAATGTCAGGGCTATATGGTGGATGTGACATCACTTCCCAACCATGCTCCAATAACTTTTCACGTGTTACCAAAGATGTGTGTGGCCTAGCGTTATCGTGGTGGAACACGATTCCTTTGCGATTTGCCAATTCTGGCCGTTTTTCTTTGATTGTTATGTCCAGTTTTGTTAGTTGTCGACAATAAACATCTGAATTGATGGTTTGGTTCCTTGGGAGCAGCTCAAAATACAACAATACCTTTGTAATCCCACCAAATTGACAACATGATCTTATTTTGGTGCAATTCAGCTTTCGGTGTGGTTTGGGCTGATTCATCACGCTTGGACCATGATCGTTTTCGAGTTGTGTTATTGTAAACAACCCATTTCTCATCACCGGTGATGATTCGCTTGAGAAAAGGGTCGATTTCATTTCGTTTGAGATGCATATCGCATATGTTGATGCGTTGCATTAAGTGAATTTCTTTCAACTCGTGTGGAACCCAAATATCGAGCTTCTTAACGATTCCGAGACTTTTTAAACGATATTCTATGGTTATATGCGAGACATTTAACCTGTCTGCAATCTCTCGGACAGTTATATGACGATCCAATATGACAATAATGGCTTTCATTTGGTCATCATCAACTCCAGATGATCGACCAGATCGGTCGTCTTTAAGTGAGAAATTTCCAGAACGGAATTTTTTATACCAATTCTGGCACGTGCGTTCTGTTAAGCAATCCACACCATAAACTTCGCATATATCTTTGTGAGCCTCGGCAGCTTTTTTACCTCTACGGAAATAAAAAAGCAATATATGCCTATAGTGTTCGTTTCTGCACTCCATGTTCAAATTGACACAGAACTAACAATTTTAATCAAAATTACGTGTAATTTGCTTCAAAAGTAACCTAAAAGATGCAGTTATGAAATGTCAGAAAGAAAACAAACGCAACGTTAACAGAAGCCAATCAAACAAAACATAACGCCATCAGTTAGTGAAAACCGAAATTACTTTCTTGCCAACCCAATAATTTAATGCAATAAGAAGCATTTTAAAGCAGGCTTGTTAATCATTCTTTTCTTGTCCCATAGCACTTGAAACAAGGTTCGAAAGCATTTTAAAACTTTGTTTTAATATCACTGTATCCCCTTTCATATTTCTGCATAAAAGTACATGTTTGGTTAAAGATGGATAACTATAAAACTAAACAATATAATTTAATGCAATAAGAAGCATTTTATAGCATTTTATGGTTTTTAACTCTCAGAGACGGACTTGCCCCATTTTCGGGGCAAGTGCGTCCTAGTTGACGTACAATATCCTATCAAAATGATAATTTTCAAGCAAAATTAGAATCCTACATAATACTAATTCATCAGTAATAACTGTGGCAAGAGTTTGATACCAAGAACGTTAAGTTTTTACATACCAGACTGAAAATACATCAGTTTAAAGTCCAACTTTGCAAAAACTAGGGCGGACTTACCCCACTCCACCTCATTCTTAAATCGTGAGGTCTTATTAATGTTATATTTGCAGTCCCCACTTCGTTAAAAACGTCCCGTTTGTTAGCTCGTGTTTTAATTAATAAAGTGCACGCTTCAAATACTCCGTAGTAAAAGAATATCAAGAATTAAAAGAGGAATAATAAGGAACAAGTTCGTTAAAATTAAGATGATTCATTCCGTAAAATATGTTTATAATGTTACTGAAAATTTAGTGTTCAAATACTTTTTAGAGTATAAGTGACTAAATATTTCTGGACCGAAATGTATAAGTACCAATGAACTTGCAGAATGTAGTCACAGAGTAACTCGAACGTACTCTACTACGCAAAGGAACAAGTTAATTAAGGACCACCCAGAAGCATCCCTCTGTTTCCACCGATGTTTCGCAGCGTCCGATGGAGACGTGCCAAGAAGACGCGCGAACGCCGATTCTCTCGTCGAGCATTACGTGCCTCCGCGTAACTCGCGATTCTCCGTGAAAGAAACGGTGAGCTTGACTCCTCCGGCGGATTCAATTATCGTCGTAAAATAGCGGATGCTTGTCTTTCGTTGTAATTATCCTGTGCGCGTTGGAAGAACTATCAACAGACAGTTACGAAAGGTAGCTCAGGGCTGTGAGGAAAGAAATTGGAAGAGGCTGCGCTCGTTGATGAAAGGATTTGAATCGCGCGTATATTGTAAACACGTGGATCCTGAGAGAGCAAAGCCAGCGAAACGAAGCAAACAGATGGTGGAAGGCTGCGTACCGATGAAATTACTCTGCAAATGAAACCTGAACTGCATTCGGTATAACAGAGCTTTATTTTACGCGTTCGTTGATATCATTCGGTTTAATTATATTAGACTGCGCATCTTGATGCAAATTCTAAATGTCATGGCTTATTTCATAAAAAGGAAGAGATGAGGAACAAGATCAAGTTACCATCAAAAAAATTCTTTATGATGAGCATGGAGTACCCATGTCATTAATGTTTGTTAGCACGTATGTATGCTTTCTGGTATTTTAAAAATGTGTACATACCATAAGTGCATAAAGATCCGCAGTCTAGTTATTATACATTTTATTATGTTCCACGTTCGACACTTGGTACTCGGTAGCGTGTGTATTTTGAAGTGAATATTTTGGACAATATTGAGCATGTCGTACGTGTACAGGTATGCCAACAAGTACAATAGTAACATGGAAAATGTATTTTCATCAGTTTTCATTACAAAACTTTAAATAATGGAAGATGCGATGCTTTGTCACGCAGCACAGTGTGTCGAGTATATGGGAGTTCGGGAAAAAAGTCATAACTCTTAAACTATGCAATTTTCGAGTAAAGTAATTTAATAGTTTTTGAAATAAAATGCAAAGACGAATCGATTGGTATAAAAAATTTTTTTTTTAATTATTAAACAAAAAATTTTTTTTTAATTGTGATGACCTTGTTTCTTATGTTTTTTTATTGCATAAAAAGTAGTAGTTTACAATTTTAACGAAAATTAAAAAAAAAGTGCTAAATTGTATACATTACTTATTTAAATCTTCACAAGGAGGAATTAAAACTTAGGAATCTTTAAGAAAATTCCTTTATCTTACCTAGAAATAAATAAAATGAATAAATTAAATAATTAATCAATTAACATAGATAATATGTTATTAAATAATATGTGCACGTACTATACTACTTCAGCTTCACTATCATCAGAACAAGTGTCTGGGTTGGAATCTGATAAGTCGGATGTTTCATTTAATAATAAATAGTCTCTTATATCTGCGAAATCCTTTTTTTCTTTTTTCGTATGTTTTTTTTATAATAGGCAATAATTGGATCCGACTCCAGTAGAAGATGATTTAATAGGTCTTTATTTGAATTTTCTCTTGATGTCTTGCGGGTATTATGTTCGACAGATATCGTATAAACAATTGAAAATAAGGGCTATATATTTAGAATAGCATAATGAGTAAACATAGTGTCTTATCGTTTCGCGTGGACTCAAGTGGGAATTCGATAGACTACGTTAAAGGCGTGGACGGCGAACGCACGCGTCTCAACGTCAACATTTTCTACTATTTTTAACATTTGTGTATATTTATGCACTTAAGATCGACCGTCATATCAAGTCTAATGTGCTTTAAATTAATATAATACAAAATCTCAAAGGAACCTTTTGGTACTTTCTTTAATACTGAATTGAAAGATTGTAAATATTTAAACAATTTTGAAACTAAATATATAATTTATAAGAATAAAATTGATCACATATGTAAGTACTTATCAAATGGCATGCGTCTAAAAATAATTGCAACAAATTTCTTCGCAAGACTACGCAGAAAGTCGCCGAGCGCGAGCGTCTTAATATGGTTTTTTATTATTTTCTCCGCTTGAGCAAACGTGAGCAGATTTAAACCAACGCGAAATTGAAGTTTAATATGCCACCAATTACTGTAAAAAAATTCACGGGGTTACCTCGGGGTACCTTTTTTAAAACTCTAATCAAAGTTGATAAATGTTAAACATAAAAAATTAGGACAAACTGCGATTATTTAAAAAAAATTTTTTTGGGAGATTGTATGTCTAATAATGCTAAATACACCCTGTAAAAATCAAATTAAAAAAACAAATAGCTTGCGAGGGACACATGTTTTAAAAAATGCACGGAATTTGACAGTGAAGTTTCAGTCTCAGTTTTAACATCAAATTGATTTATTCAGTTAAAATTGAAGGCAGTTTTAGAAACTATGTTTTGTTACGAACATTTTAGGATACATAAATTTGCCGATCTTACACTTTGATTTTCGGACTTTTTTCCATTGGTCGACACACTGTGCGCAGTGCGCGTATTATCCGGTTGCACTGGACGTATAAAATTGAAGTGACTCATATCGACTGTACAGTTGAAGTTTTCCAGGGACGTCCAGACCGAAGACGTTTCGTGGAAGCGACTCTTCTTATTGCCGAAGCATTCTAGGGTATCGTCGGTGGTCCGCTGGTACGTATTGTGTTTTTCGTTTTATTCTTTATCCGCCGAAGCACAGACAAAACAAGGAAGCCGCGGATAAGCGTCCAAAGCAGCGGTAGCGTACAGGATCAGCGCGGCCGAGAAGTATTTTCAAAAAGAACCGACAACTTTGTACCCCGGCTTTCTCCGAGATTCCTCCAAATTTATTGCTCTTTATCCCCGAGAGATTAACACCGCTCGGTGACAACGGCCCGGGGAACTACGCGAAATTTATTACAAAAACAAACTACCTGCCTTAAATCACCGATCATGCGGCCAAGCAGGATCGCTAGTTGCGAATCTGAAGATGTGCCGTGAACGTTATAGTGATCTTCTACAACCACAGTGACGTGGGTATGGGACAATAGTGGGACTGTAGCCTATCCAATGCAGCAATGGTATTAGATGCAACTTTCCTCGCGCATTTCAGCCTCAGTAAAGTAAAATTTTGAAAAACGAATATATAACATTTTACTTTTAGTCCGGAACAGATTGTTTCGGTACATTCCCGCCAATATAACAGCCACAGGGCTGTGCTTGCAAAAGTTGCAAATAATGCCATCACTGATCCAAAGAGATAAGCATCTGCGTGATACATTTTCTCATACTCATCCTGTTATATCAATTTAACAAATGTAAACAATACATTAAAATTAAAAAAATATCTTAAACGAAGGATGGATGGCGAAAGTAGAGGTTTCAAGCTTTAAAATGAGTCTAATTGTACTGTTGTACTGTCCTTTTTAACGAAATTAGCACAAATATCGACAAATTTCCGAGAACAGGAATGTTATATTGGAATTGGAACACAAAGCAACAATGTACGTCCATAATGATGATAAAGATGCATGTTAAAATACAGACTGGGGAGTCTTTGTGTCAGCCATACCTTGGATAATTTTCGAACGTATTTACGCCGGGGATACACAAAGAGCCGAGCAAGTGTTCCAGTTAAACATCGCATTGCGTTGCCACAACGGACTTCAAAGGGTCCACGAACGGGAGCAGCGTTCACCGCTGCACGCACAAGCGAAATCACTGAAATCTGTTGCTTCCCATTTGCCCCGCCGAAAGCCGAAAATTAACCGAAACCGCATATTGCGTCAGGGAAGTTCAACATCCATGATGGAGCGACTACTTTATGTCCGAACTATTTTCCATGTCGAATCACGTTTCCGACGATTACGCGATACCATGGTTATTTGTTTTTGGTTTATTTGCATAGATACAAATTCGTGGTGACTCGAACGCGTGACGTCAACGAGGAGCACGTGTAAATTCACGGAACCCCTACTTTGATCAACCGGTAAAATAAGTTTGACGAAGGAACAACGGTCGGGGAACACGAGTGACTGACACGAATTGTCCATTGAATGCGGCTTATTTGCCCAGGACTTCAGTTCGTTAGCTCCCCGAACTAGGTGCTCCACCGATAAATATTTACACATCACCGAATGTGGGTTAACGTTTTGCATATCGCCCCCACGAAGGATATTGCCAGCCGAGACAAATGTTATGGATCGAGAGCAGCAACGTGGAAACGTGGCCGTGATAAGAGCTTCCTTTTGCCTCGCAGTCTTAATTGCTCATTCTTATCGCCACACGAGGGACCGCCGCATTGTTCGGTTCCCTGAAATTTCGCTGAACCGGGCTTCCGGGCTGCGGGAGGACCAACACATATCACGAAATTGTGAATTGTATACCGGCGAGCATATACAGTGGGTGTACAAAGTATTCGTACACCTTTTAAAAACTAATAACTTTTTTATAATTGTACCAAACGACCTGATTTTTTATAATCAATTAGAAGTATTAGTTTACAAACTGATATGCAAAAAAGATTTTCCAAAAATTACAATTTACAAGGTTGCAGGCAAAAATAAAAAAGGCATTTTTTAAAACTTTTTTATTTGGGCCCTTAATGAAAATTTAAAACATATGTTTTCTAGATGCATGTTCTTTATACACATGTTGGAAATTTCATCGAAATCGATTGACGCAGGAAAAAACAACAGGCATCGAAAAATGTACGATTCTGTGGATTTTAAGCAGAAACTGATCAAAAGTCGTGGAAAACTACGATTTTCACCATTTTTAACCGCTTGTAGCTCGTGTGTATGTTAATCGATTCAATGACATTTTCAGCATGTGTATGACTAACATAGATCTACAAATCATACATTTTAAATTTTAATTAAGGACCCAAATAAAAAAATTTTAAAAAATGCCTTTTTTATTTTTACATTTAACCTTGTAAATTATAATTTTTGGAAAATCTTTTTTGTATATCATTTCGTAAACCAATGCTTCTAATTGATTATAAAAAATCAGGCTGTTTGGTACAATTATAAAAATGTTATTAGTTTTGAAAAAGTGTACGAATACTTTGTACACCCACTGTACGATGACTCACAGTAATATTCCACCACATTTTACAGGACCATAACTTTTTTAATATTGAATCGATTTGATTTCTTTTTTGAGAAGTTGGAATAATTAGTTTACTGCATAATGTGAGTATACCAAAAGTTTTAACAAATTAAATATTCAATTTTGTAGACCTGTGTCGATTATATCAACGCGCGCGGCAGCGCGCGCACCAAGTTCCCCGCCCGCCACCTCTAAGCTGCCGAGTTGTTAGTCTCGTACGGGAGTTTTGCGCTTTTTGCCATATTGCCACCGCCACTGCCGCTCTCCCCGGTAACCGAGGTCAACCAAAATTTTTATTTGAGCTAGACATAATATCAACTAACTCTCATGTAAAAAGCAACTTTCTACCTAGTCTGGAACCTGAGATAAAAATACCCCAAATACCCTAAAACTGCATAATTCTTGGAATATATAGGAGGATGATGATGATGATCATGTTAATTCTAACCCACTTCCAGACAAGCTAGAAACTTGAAATTTTTAAATCATGTGTCTTTTATATCCAAACCAGCAGGAAAAATCGAAAATCACGAAAACAAATTTTTATTTTTAGAAAAAAATTAAAAGACTGCATACGTCATGTGGTTAAGCGTACCCTATATGATTTTCAGTTAAGCCTTTTGAAAATTTCGTTATTTTTGCGGTAGGGCGCACCGTTCCCGAGATATATTCTGATTAAATCCAGTCAAATAAAACTCTCGTGATCAAGATAAATTCATTTTACATATACAGGGTGGCCCACATAACTCTGAACAGCTCAATATCTCCGTTACTTTTCGTTGTACAAAAAAACTTCGTAGGACAAAGTTACACTGTTTGAAGGGCACATATAACGGTGTAAGGGAAAAAAAATTTCAAGGTCATTTTTATGAGATTTCAAGGTTATCGATGTTTTTTTAAATGGAATGAGGTATTTTTTAATACATCAATCGATGCAGCTGGACTTTCTTTATAAAAAAGTAGGAGATATTTCAATTTAAATAACTCCAAAATACCATTACAGTCGTACTAAGACGTTACACAAGTAAGTAAACACTAACGCCTTAGTACGACAGTTAATGGTATTTTGGAGTTATTTAAATTGAAATATCTCCTGAACTACTAACTTTTCGACATACATAGGTTAATACTTTTTTATAAAGAAAGTCCAGCTGCATCGATTGATGTATTAAAAAATACCTCATTCCATTTAAAAAAACATCGATAACCTTGAAATCTCATAAAAATGACCTTGAAATTTTTTTTCCCTTACACCGTTATATGTGCCCTTCAAACAGTGTAACTTTGTCCTACGAAGTTTTTTTGTACAACGAAAAGTAACGGAGATATTGAGCTGTTCAGAGTTATGTGGGCCACCCTGTATACAGGGTCATCCGTTTTTAAACGGACAAACGTAAACCAGCTATAAAGAACCCCAAATGGAACAAGTTTTACCCCTGCCACTTTTTTTTTCTTTTTTTTTTTGATTACGCATAAATCCAAGTTTTTCGAAGTTTTTTCATTCAGTCTCCACGACGTGCCCTATGCCAAAAAACAAAGATCCGAAGGTCATACAAAAATATTTATTAACAAAAAAGATACCCCTATTTATTTTAAACCAAACAAAGGAAAAATCATCAAGATTCATCACTGGAGTCCCGAGATATTCAAGTTTATGTGAACTAAAAAAATTATGGTTTTTTGCAATTTTCTAGAAATCAAGGCCGAAACAAAAAAAGTGGCAGGGGTAAAACTTGTTCCATTTGGGGTTCTTTATAGCTGGTTTACGTTTGTCCGTTTAAAAACGGATGACCCTGTATAAAAGCAGTCTGAAAAAATTCTAATTATACAAGGATCCTCAGGCTGATTATTACATCGTTTATAAATTTTCATTTCATTTCACTTCATTCATCTTAACAGATCCACAGCCTAGTTACAAATATACAGTCACATAATTGATGGCACACACTTTAAATCAGAATAACTTTTTTCTGAATGCATCAATCAACATCACTTTTTCTGCCAAGCTGGAGGGATACTAGACGACGTGTATAACACTTTATTGATTCGTCTAAGTTACACATTTTTAATCGTTTATAACTCGTAAATTTACAAAATACATATTTTAAAGTTTCGTTACTGGTCCAAATAAAAGAGTTGTAACAAAATTTTTTGTTAGGGAGTCGATTGATCCATTCATAGAAAAGTTATTCTGTATTAAAATAGGCGCTATCAATTATGTGACTGACTGTATGCACCATATTCCTATAGCTTTCATGATTAGAGTAGAACAAACTCGTACAATTGAAAAGTCGACTTGTGTTCTCTGAATTCTATTTTTCAGAAACCTGTGAAAAAAATGGTTTTCATAGAAAAGACTGTCGCCATCAGTGCCCCTGCATTTAGAAAGAATAAAAATGAAATTTTTGTAAAATGACAGTCATGTGACTGAGTGCAGAGATTTCAAAGAGAAAATCAGACAGTGGACACGGTAGAAAGTATTGGTATGTCTGGTATTTAAAAAATCCGATACGGATAGTGCCAGTCTAGTGAAATATGAGATAGTTATATCGAACTCATACGATACGATATCGGAAACCCTAGTTTCATGTCTAGACCTGAATCACTTAAAGTTTGCGTGCTGAATACATACCCGGTCTCTTGGGATCTAAAGGAAGCTGCTCCAGGCTCGACAAAATTAATGTAGGCAATCCCCTGGCTAATAGAGCCCGATGTAGACAACTATGGGTTCGTGAAGCTTGATAAAGAAGGTTACAGATTTAAGCAAATTGATCGAGAGATAACCGCAGACGCGACGAACTTGATAGAGATGGAACTCACTACGAATAGTTCGAAACTCGTAGGACCAAGCAACCTCGAAGTTTTAGACTTTGATGTAATTGGCTCTGCAAGTTTATTAGAACCCAGAATCTACAAGTAATAGCAGTTCTAGGACGTATAACCCAATAATTACTAAACCGCGGATCTTTATGCAAAATAAAAAATATTCCGCATCAATTGTGGGAAACAGTAGTTAAATAAAACTTCATTCCACGCTGTAAACAACATAAGAGTAGGGGAAGTCGGGGTATTGCGAGCCACTTTTTTTATTGCCAAAAAACTGCTATTAAATTAAGTTTTTCATCAAATTTCAACGCTAAATGTTGTAGTATGAAGATTTACCTGTCTTTTAGACACAATAGTTTAATCGAATATCTGCAAATTAGATGATTTTAAGACTATTACAAAAAATTTGCATTTTCTTGAATTTGGAAAATTTCGGGGAATCGTGAGCCACTTTCAAAATCAAATAAAAATTACAATTTCTGTTACGAAATGTTTATTCATGTATCTGAATGACAAAATAATTTTGTAATGATAAGAAAAAAAGTTAAAAATAACCACAATTAATCTGAAATGCAAAGCTCACAAGTCCAATTTCCTGCGGTCATTCCGGGGCATTCCAAGTGGATGGCACGATCGCAGACGTTGCAATGAAAAAAAGAAAACGAACGGAAATTTTAAATAAAAAAAAATAATACTAAAATAAAATTAAATTAAATTTATTATTTTTTTTATTGTTTATTGCATAAACAATCATTGAGAAACATGAAACACGTGAGGTTAGCTCGTTAAATATCAAAAATCGAGTGGCTCACAATTCCCCAAGAAAAGTGGCTCATAATTCCCCGAACCCTTATTTTTACAAGTTGGGCACAAACACAAATAACACAAACCTCACCTAATTCAAATTTATTTATTTATTTCGAAAGCTTGAAGTCACACGAGTATTATAAACACAGTTACCTGCTTAGATCCACAGAAAAATGTAACAATAATAAACCAAACACGAAATGAAAATAATACTTCGAGCGCAGCGAATTTGTATCTGCTAACAGAGCAAAGTAATGATGCGGGTGCGTACTTCAACTTATCGTGGAAATATTACCTTATTATGAGACAACTCAAAAACAGTTGTTCGCAGCTGTCATTATTTACCAGTAAAACACAGATGGCGCTGGCTCACGATTCCCCGTGGCTCACGATTCCCCGTGGCTCACAATACCCCGACTTCCCCTATTCTTTGATTTGCAAACATTAGATAAAATCAAAGCAAATTGTTTAACACACTGACTGCTACGTCGCGTCGGCCCAGAGTCGCTAATCAGAGGAATTAGCTCGCGCGAATTGAGGGGAATACAGTTACCCTCTCTCTGCCAATACCGGATTTGTCACGTGACATTGTAACACGTTACTGGATTAGTCACGTGACACGTGGGGCAATAGCGTCGTAGAAGGGGAAGGGTAGAGTGGGAGACAAGTTTCAATCTGACGACGCTTTGTCAGTCATACATGGGAGAGCCTATTTTTTCATCAGATTTAGGAATTACTTTTTTCTCTCGCTGTTTTAGAGGAACTTAACTTTTATTAGGTCAATACGATAAATTTCTCGAGGACATGTAATTTAATTCAAGTAATAAATAATAAGAATCATTAGAATCATTAGTGTGATTAATAGAATCAGTGCACGTTTCATTTAACGAGACATAAGTCAACTAATTCAGGAAACGTACAGTCCCAAAGCAAATGAAATTTTCAAAGGCGTTTGTAGCTGCTTCTAGTTATTGAATATTTTCCGTAAGGACTTTTCGAAATGCTGTGGAAGGTAGTAGTCAGTTGGAAAAACGTCTGTGGCATAAGCTGCGCGAAATGAAGTCGCGTAGCTCAGTTCGTTCAATTTCAGCAGAGCGATTTGCGTGATATGCAGTCGAGCGTTCTTACGAAAAAGCAAAGGTCCTTTCTGAATGATATATATTTCAATTCTTCGAACCATTAAAGTTGCATCTTTATTCATGATCTCGCGAAATTGTTGGTTGGAATAAAATCGCCGGTATTTTTCATTTTTACTTTGACAGTGTCAATCAAACAACATGACACAACAAGTGGATAAACTTTGAATTAATATTATAATTTCATTAATAAAAGATTAGTGCAACTACTACAGCCCAGATTTCTAAAGCGTTCTCATATAGGTCTATACGTATGCTTATACCTAGGGGATTTCCTCGATCCTAAGGTTTCGAGGATATCTGGCGTCTTGAGAATTCTCGAGGACTTATGTATTAATCTTTTGTGCGAAAACCTATTTTAAGCTAACAGAGCTAGCAATTCAAAGCCATTTACGGCTAATTGTAAGGCGAATTAGAATTAAGCGTATTATGCGTGTATGCTCGTAATATTACAGAGAATTTTCAGCGGTTTAGCGCCACAACAGTATCATACAGTATCAACATACATAAAGCATATCGAATAAAGATTTTTGTAGCGTAAATCATATTTTTAATTTTGTCTTCTCTTTCCCAGGCAAAAATTAAATTTTTTAGTTATCATTTTTAATACATAGACTGTGGATTTTTATGTTGTGAAACATTAATGCCACTGAATATTAATTTATTCTGCAATAAACCGTATGTCAGTGAAAGGTGCAAACGTCATTAACAAATAATTAATAATTAGACTGCGAATCTTTATGCAAAATAAAAAATGTTCGCAGTGATTGCAGGACATAGGAGCCAAATAAAAATTGTATTCTTCTTTTAATTATCTGAAACCAATACGCTGATGTCGTTTAATCTTTTTAATATGTCCACTTTTGCCATAAATGCATAAAATCCGCAGTCTACTAATAATTTACTCTATCGCTTACACGAATTGAATAAGCAGCTTAGCTGAGCAGCGCTGAATTCTAAAATAAATAACATTTTATTTAAAACGATAATCCCAAAAGCTTATCGCACTGCACACTCGAAAATGGTTAACTGGTGGAAGGTGTACGTCAAACGTCGGAATCTGAAAAGTCCGGCAGCCTTTCATGCGAGTCTACTTCTTCCATCGCGACATTCCGGTAGAATGCTTATTCAAATTCGATTCCGAGCTCGATAACTAGCTTCGCTGGCTCTTGAAGGGCGGCTTTCTACTCCTCGAGAAGAGCCGTATATCTTTCACGGCGTATGGATATTGTCTAGCCACGCGCTTGTGTATGTGTATGTGTGTGTGCCTGGAATTCACGCGAGTGAATGATCGCAGCAAGGATTCCTGGGATTCCCAGAATCCTGTGTCCGCATCTCTATTTCCGGCCGCAGACGTCTAAATTCCTTGGAAACCGCAAACACTACTTCGTAGACGCTTGGCGGACACTCTAGAATTTTTCCGTCGTTTTAGAAAGTGTAACAAAAAGCAAATTTAAGCTGATATTACGTGCTTTACGGAGTACCAGTTGCCTCGTAAAATGGAGGGCGAGTCTCATAATTTTCAAACAAATTTCAACGAAAAATTTTCAAAAAAAGAATGCTTTATCTTCACTGCCATGCGTTTGATTATTTTTTCCAAAACGCATAAAATCAGTCTATCAGTAATCGAGCGAAAAACACGAATATTCGGAAAGATGAATTCGATTCATGCCACATCGCTTTTGAACAAATGAAAGTTATTCCTCTGAAAATGCATTATTTTCATCTGTAATAACAAAATTCATATGGTACAAAAAAATGTTTCGAACATTCTGCACGAGAAATTGAATGGAACATTTTCTGGAAACACCTATCCGAGACAATGCACATAGAAAGTAACAAAAGATCATACGGAGAGTTTATTGCGTGCTCCAGCGAGCTTGGTCTGGCAATTTTCGTGTAGTAATTGGTGAACCGAACAAGTTTCGATTCTGCACGCATGAACGTGACTACCTATACTTCAGTTTTTTGTGGAGTTATCGGCGCGATTCGTTCGCCCTGAACGCTCCTTCGTCGGGTATTACTCGCGTCCTTGAATCGTCCATGCGGTCGATGAAATGCCATTCCATTTTCTTCGCATTTCGCGATTCTTTCACATTCCTCGCTGGTACTTTCGGTAAATGAATGACTGATTTCACATACAATCGCTTATTCATGCGATCCTCATAAATGAATCATTGTGCATTCGCTCGGTCTTTATAGGGACTGACAACTACGTTTTATTTCAATGACAATTACGCTCGCTTTCAATATGTATTCGTTCACCTTGATGAGCGGAAACCAATGCTCGAGGAGACCTTAGGAATTTCACAGCAATCCCAATTTCCCGATTCTTCTGCAATTCCGTTTACCTATTGTCAGACATTTAGTTTCGAAGGTCTTCGTTAATGATCCACAACGATGATAGTACAGTGACAAACCGTCCAAGAACAATGAATGCTTTGGCAATTAATTTTCATAACAGTAATGAAGAATATGCATATACATTAAAACATGAAATTCGGAAATGAATTCAGTTGACGTGCAAATTGAATGAAACTCGATGTGATCAAAGGTACCATTTATTATTTAACTTACGATGTAGAGATGTTACTGGTAATATTTACCGTTAACTTTAATATTTAATTTAAGTTAATGTTGAACAATATTTTACTTCAATCTGTACAATTGCACAAGGAACGATGGTACATCCGAGACGTCTTTCTACTTACGTAAAAGGGTTAAATATTAACAGATCCATTTTTCTGTCACATTAATTTCATGCGAGGTAGTCCACCATAATGATCACTATACATCCCCTTCAAGTACGACGATAGAAAAAATATTTGACACGCCATTTGTTGGAAATTAGTTTCATAATTAATTTTCTTTGGAAGTCAAAGAAAATGTGCACGATTTTAGTTCCTTGTGATTTATACGCTCACTAACTGTCACGTTGGATTACGAAACATCTATTTCTTGGACAAATAGCATTTATGAAAAATAGCAAAAGTAAGTTACTGTAATAATATTATTATACTAATATTCTCAATAATGCAATCACGATAACAGTAATGTTTATTCACTTATAATAATAAACAAGTTGATTACATATTTAATGGTAATGTTGAAAACAAAATTTATTACGATTATCACAGTAATCTGAAGATTTATCAAGATATTGATTTTTCTATATTAAATATACAAAATTTGGTGTGACGAAGTTTCACAATTACATTGTAATGGCGGTTCTTATACAGTTTTATGCGCTGATTCCGAATCTGCCCTTAATTTTTCTCCTAGATGAACAGTTTTTGAGAAACATGACATTGAAAAAAAACATATTTTTCGACTTCAAACAAATATTGTGATGTTATTATAAAAGATATTGAATTGTTGTTTACAGCAAAAGATTCTGTAGACTTTCCCGAATACAGTGATATCGAATATTGATACATTATGAATGTTTGAACATGTTTAAACAAGCATTAAAGACGGAGAGACACCACTTTTGCACCAATTTTTGAATTTATCTCAAAAAATGAAGGTTCATTGGAAAATCGAACTGTATCACGCGATAAAGCAGACTTTTATCCATCGGCGAAAATATTTTGCTTTCTTGTTTGAGAAAAAAATTCGACGTCGCAAACTTCAAAGGGTGATTTCTCAAGATAAAAGTCTGCTCTATCGCATGATATAGTTCGATTTTTGCTGGACCCTTATTTTTTGAGATAAATTCAAAAATATCCTCAAAAATTGATGTAAGATTAGTGTCTCTCCGTCTTTAATGATTGTTTAAACATGTTTAAACATGAAAGTCTACAGAATCTTTTGTTGCAAAGAACAATGCAATATCTTTTATAATAACATCGCAATACTTGTTTAAAGTCGAAAAACATGTTTTTTTCAAAGTCATGTTTCTCAAAAACTGTTCGTCTAGGACAGGGGTCGGCAACCTTTTGAGTCGGAAGAGTCAAAAATTACAATTTACAAAATTTCAAAGTTTTTAAAGAGCCACAAAATATTTTCTTGCCAACAATAAATAGTACTCGCATAAATAAAGTTATTTGATAAAAAAACTAATCTATTTATTCATAAGAAAAAACATCCAAAGAGCCGCATGTGGTTCGCGAGCCGCAGGTTGCCGACTCCTGGTCTAGGAGAAAAATTAAGGGCAGATTCGGCATCAGCGCATAAAACTCTATAAGAACCGCCATTACAATGTAATTGTGAAACTTCGTCACACCAAATGTTGTATATTTAGTATATAAAAATCAATACATATTTTGATAATCGTAATAAATTTTGTTTTCAACATTACCATTAAATATGTAACCAACTTGTTTATTTTTATAAGTGAATAAATATTAATATTGTCGTGATTTCATTATCGAAAATATGAGTGATTACTTACTTCAGTTATCCACTGTATGTAAATTGGTCCGAAACAATTCTTCCATATAATTGACAAAAATGGCGATAGTTGGCACGTCCAATTATTTCCCTTATTCGCTCCACTATATGACGTGAGTAGAATTATGATGTTAACATTTTCCTAGAAGGCGAGACCAATTTTGACCGGTATATCATCTTTATCACTAGACGGAAGCTCGTAGAGTGGTTCGATCGTTGAATTTTCTGCTAAGAGGACTGGGAAGACGTTTATGGGCGGCGTTGCACGTCGCTTTGCATAATGTATTCCACTACGAAACGTATAATACGCATCTAAGAATAAAGATATTCGAAAGCGTTTAATCTACTGAACCGGTCGCGTATAAAAACAGTAGGCAGTTTCCTGTTTGCCCGCAATAACAAAGCTCCGACCGCGTTATCTCTTTTAGGGAACTGCGAGCTTACCGGCAGCCAGAGCGAATCGGATTTGGATATTGGTGCTCTCGAAGAAGAAAAGAAATTCTGAAGAACAAATCCTAGGGAAACCCGATTCCAACATGCATAATTTAACCCTCCAGTATACGGATTGGGTGTGTGAAATTCGTAAAGTAGATTTTAATTTTCTCTCCCGCTTGTCTTCAAATTACTTAGGGTCATTCCATGCCAAATCGATCACTTTTTGCAGGCACCATCGTCGATTTTGTTCTAAATGAAATATGTTGTAGTCCACGTGAAATTAGGGGGGAGGGGGGTTTAAGTAATCATTTTGCTGGTTTCGAATCTTTTTAGAAATGGTAGGCCTTCAAGTTTTACGAATTTTTATCTCAGGAACTGTTTGTCCGATTGAGCTACATTTTTTTGTTTTATTCGGAAAGGATTGGGCTATTACTAAATAATTTTTTCAACCTCGAAAATCAAGTTTATAATGTCGAAAAATTTAAACAAACTTTTTTTTACGTTTTCTCCGATGAGGGGCCAGAGTGATTTAAATTTTGAAAAAATATGGTTTTATTCCTTGAAGTTTCCCCTTTAAAATGAGCCCTTGAAAAAGATGGAGCCATAAAAATTGGCGTCACAATGAGCTGGTAAAGTTCGCCGTGTACCCCCCCCCCCCATTTCAGGTAGCGACGACATTTTAGAGCGCACGGCTATTATGGTCCGTTGTCTATACCGCTGGTCTCAAGAAAATACCAGCAGACTGTATACGACTAAATAACCCTATTTATACCTCAAGAACAATTATTAGTAACCACTCTTGGTTACAATAACAAACATGCTGATTGTTTACAAGCTCGCTTTGCAACAGCATTACCAATTAGAGGCACTAGAAGCTTTCATAGCTTTACCCCATTATCGAATAAAGAATCGCTATACAAAACTTGCTCGTGCGATAGTGATGGCTCTGTTTTTAGTGTAATGAAATATTTTTTCTTAGATTTTTTTTCATAATCCTTAAGTCTACGCCACACAATGATCCTATCCATACTTCTTACCATAAACTCTCCTTGTCCATCCCCGATGGAAGAAAACGACCACCTTCTCGTGGCTTCGATTGCGCAACGACACCTTTTTTGTAGAACATATTAAATTCGTATAAAAACTAATATCTATAATTGAAGTCATGATTAAAAAGTTGTTGGCCAAGAGTGGTTACTAATATTGTTCTCGAGGTATAAATAGGGTTATTTAGTAGTATACAGTCTGCTGGTATTTTCTCGAGACCAGCGGTATAGACAACGGACCATAATAGCCGTGCGCTCGACTCGTCTCTACCTGAAACGGGGGTACACGGCGTCCTTTACCAGCTCATTGTGACGCTAATTCTTATGGCTCCATCTTTTTCAAGGGCTCATTTTAAAGGGGAAACTTCAAGGAATATAACCATATTTTTTTCAAA
This sequence comes from Lasioglossum pauxillum, assembly GCA_933228785.1. Classification (NCBI taxonomy): domain Eukaryota; kingdom Metazoa; phylum Arthropoda; class Insecta; order Hymenoptera; family Halictidae; genus Lasioglossum; species Lasioglossum pauxillum. The sequence goes on along the minus strand of OW121701.1, from coordinate 21,339,632 downwards.
ATTTAAAACACTCTGGCCCCTCATCGGAGGAATTTTTCGACATTATAAAGTTGATTTTCGAGGTTGAAAAAATTATTTAGTAACAGCCCATTCTTTTCCGAATAAAACAAAAAAGATAAGTAAGCGAGGCCCGTTTTCGCCAAAATGGTCAAAAATTGAAAACTTTGACAGCCTGCCATTTCTAAAAAAAAATCGAAACTGGCAATCCTAATGGCAACCCCTAATTTCACATGGACTACAATATATTTTATTTAGAACAAAATCGACGATGGTGCCTGCAAAAAGTGATCGATTTGGCATTGAATGACCCTTGATCTTTTACGGAGAAGAATTTCTTAAAATATTGGAAATATTTTCCTCGGGAACCTGGATAGGCACTCTATCAAAATTTTTAGTTCAAAATTTTATTCAACAATTTGTTTGTAACATTAGGAATTAAATACAGATTTTATTATCACTTCACGACACAAAAGGTAGGTGATTAAAAAAACATTACTGTATACCTACCTAAACATTTGACTTTTGTATAAATATCAAAGTTATGAGGGGTAGCAGACGAGTTCCTTTTCATAACAGAGATTTGTACGGTTTCGTATAGTGTCTTATGTATCGTCACCGAATGGACGTACGATCGATTTCTAAAAGAAGAAGGAAGAAGATCGAAACAAAATGAACTCGGGTCGAGAGGGTTAAGTGGTGAGAAAAATTCGAAGTGTTCCCGGCTACTTAAATTTTCGCTGAGGTGACTGGTCGCTCGCCACCCATGAAAATTCCGAGAGCGTCTAATGGCGCTTTAACGATCGATCTCGACTTGGCGTACAGATGAAAACATTAGCGGCGTGTATCACTGACCTTCGTACCGAATGAAACCTCCATGCATGTAACCTAAATACAGACGATCGCCAAACGAGCTACGAGACAATTAAGCCTGCCGGAAGTCGTACGAATAGCTGCTCAAAATCTAATTGACACACAATGATGGCACACACGATTCGCCTTCTCTCTTAATTACATTCCGACGTGGCGGTCGACAGACACGCAACTAGCACTTTTGGGCCTCTTCGACTAACTCTTCGGCTTAACGACGCTATCGAATAATAGTAATAAATTTTGTAAAATAATTTATACAATAAATAAGGTTGTTCAAGGTAGGATGTCCGAGGTTACTTATAAAATATTTACAAAGACATTCTACATACTGCAAAAAGGATTTGAATATTAAATTTCCAATTTTCGAAACACTTTTTTGAATCAATTATTTATCGTCACATCAATCACCTCAGCGGGTAATTCGAGACTGCATGATGCAAAGGGCGGATAAATGAAGACAGATTTTATCTCAAAAATTCTACAAATTCGAATGTCTAAAAACATTAGAAAATTTTTTTCATAACTGAAAGTACTATGAATTTGAAGATTACAATTTCTCTTTTACAATTGCCTAAAACAACGTACTTTTTCGTATATTTCCATCAAATCAATCATCAATTGTTATCTAAATTTCGCATTATAAAACGCGTACTCTGCACTGGGATAAAGTGTTACGATAAATGAATTGTTTTGATTTTGTCCGACTTTTGCGGGTATTAGTGCGCCATGTGTTAAAAAATAAATAATTGGTCACATCGAATTTCATTGAATGTGTATGTTAACTGATGACTGCGGATCTCTCTGCATTTATGGCGTACACAAACTTTCAAAAAATATTAGAACACGAAATACAATAGAATTTGGTACCATTTTTATTAACTTTTAATTACTCGCATATAGTACTTGCAATCTCAAAACTTGAAACTTAGTGTTTTATGCATAAACAAAGGTGTCGTCTACACTAACAAATATTTATTTTGCATTAAAGCAGTTATTTTGTTGAATAAAAATTTATTTATGTTGGAGTCGTATAAAGTGCCATGTAACCAGTTATGTAGAAAGTGGCTTCCAAGTACATAATAACTGAAGATTAATTTTGTATGTACAAACGTTACTGCCACTGAAGTTCTATTAATCCTATTTAATAGCACTTTCTTGAAATTCGTTCGCAAAAATTAAAAATTTCATAAACATCCGTAGCCATAAAGAACAAGCAGTGGCACGCTCGATATCCAGTGTTGTTATTTGCCACACACAATTCTGGAACATTTTTAACAGTGGTGGTGTTATATCACCAGCGGCATGGAAACGCGGTCTCCGTTTGAATGGAACATATTGAGACCGGAAACGGTCGCATCCAGTCTTGGGTAGACTTTATATTTCCGTCGACGAGCTGACTGAATAGCATGCATTTACATTGACATTTGAGCGACGTACTTTTCTATATTGTGTAGCGAACATTACACAGCGCGTTACGTCCCGGAAAATTAAACCAGCGACCCCTCGTGAAAAAAAATGTTAACGTCAGCTGAGAGTGAATTGACGCTCAGTTTTGAAAGAGCTTCGATTCAATGCGAAAAAAGCGCAACGCGGCGCACACCTTTCACTCGTTAGTTAGTTTTTCGTTGTCGAGGGGAAATCTGTCTTTTCAACAATTCTTTGCGTTATAATAAATCATTTTAAAATGTCATTTTAGCAGAATTGGACACTGTGCCATTTATAAATACTGTGCATTTAACCATTTGCCTTATGATGTCTGACTCATGATGGAGGAAATTTCAAACACAAAAAATAGAGATGAAAAGAGATCAATTTGTTTAATAATTGCCTGCAACAGCGATTTTAAAGCTAATGTTCGTTTAACTACAGCTTGGAAATTTAGTTTGCCAAAGAAATAATACGGCAAATCAATCACCATTATAGACAGCTATTGATTACAATTCGACGTAATGCGGAATTCATCCAGCATCAGTCGTGCGTTTATCATAAACATTTCACGTTATCCTAGATTATTTAGATCGTATTAATATGTCAGATTTGTTATCTGACGAACTCCGATGTTTCATTTAACGAGGCGATAACGCATTACTCTGAGCATAGAGTGCTTATTTCATTATGCGTTTCGCGTTAGGCAACACAATAATGCTATACAATCCCTTGAATATTAAAGCAAAATTGAAAATCAGTTTGCGAGGTAAACGGCATACATGGGTAAATAAACTGTTATGAATTTCTCGTTGAATTACAAATTTATGACGTGTCTGACGTTAAAGAATCGCTAAATTATTCTGCATGACATTGTTTGGTTAGCACAAACTATTTTTATAAAATATTATTTTAATTTTGTCAGTTTTTTTTATTCCAACATACTAATCTCTTTTTGCATACGACCCGTTTCTTTCCTTTCTTTCTTATTTGTGTCGGAATAGATAGAAAATGTTAATATAAATTTAAATAAAATCATGACATTAGTGACTATAAATAAAAGCGTGGAGCGCTGTCATGATTTTATTTAAAATTATATTAAATTTTTCTATCTATTCCGACAGTAATTTTACAACAGAAGAAATTCTGAACTAATTGCTTAAAATTTTGGGGGAAAATATTAATCGTTTAACTGGATTCGGTATTTTATGGAGAACCAGGGAAAAAATTATTTTCTCCTTTCTAGTGCATTTTAATATAAGCGTGGTTTTTAAAAAGTTTTTTTATATATTTTTTAATTGTGTCTACTTATTACACTCGCAAACGCATAAAATCCACAACCTGGTTAAAACAACCGTTGTATGTATAAGAGTTCTAAGGTGGTATACCGTATTTTTAATATGTATCTCTTTCGAATATACGCAAAGTGTTTGCTAATGACGTCTATTAATTAATCCCAGATAGCGACTGAGACACCGATAACGCATAAAATCTTGACACGACAGTAAATTTCGAGCGTGACATTTAAGACACGCTCTCGAGTATCCCGATAATGATCAAGAAGTTCCGGTGGTAGTTTTCCAAGTGGAAACGCGCGATGCTAGAGAAACGAAGGATCAAACTACTGTAGGTAACACGAAATGGAAGTTTCTATTTCCACGTGAACAAGCTCAGCTAGAACCGTGTTACGCAGGAAAACGAGCTTCACTCACAAGGGAAGGACCCCAAGTGTATGACTTCGATTTTGATAATCTTTTGTGAGACGGTGTGGTATACGGATCCCTAATGATGTCTGCAAAATATTAGGTGTGGTTACTCAATAGTTTTAAAGATATAAACAATTAAACTTTCATACCTTGTTGATGTACCATGATTTGCAGCTCAAGTTTTCGAAGTTCCATTAGCCGTGTAAGTAGGTTGCGTGAAAGTTCAATTGTTTATATCTTTAAAACTATTGAGTAACTACACCTAATATTTTGCAGACATCATTAGGGATCTACAGTGGGTGTACAAAGTATTCGTACAGTTTTTAAAAACTAATAACATTTTTATAATTGTACCAAACAACCTGATTTTTCATAATCAATTAGGAGCATTGGTTTACGAAATGATATACAAAAAAGATTTTCCAAAAATTATAATTTACAAGGTTACATGCAAAAATAAAAAAGGAATTTTTGAAACTTTTTTATTTGGGTCCTTAATAAAAATTTAAAATGTATGTTTTGTAGATATATGTTAGTCATACACATGTTGAAAATTTCATAGATATCGATTAACATACACACGAGCTACAAGCGGTTAAAAATGGTGAAAATCGTAGTTTTCCACGACTTTTGATCAGTTTCTGCTTAAAATCCACAGAATCGTACATCTTTCGACGCCTGTTGTTTTTCCTGCGTCAATCGATTTCGATGAAATTGCCATGTGTATAAAGAACATGGATCTAGAAAACATATGTTTTAAATTTTCATTAAAGGCCCAAATAAAAAAGTTTTAAAAATGCCTTTTTCATTTTTACCTGCAACCTTATAAATTGTAATTTTTGGAAAATCTTTTTTGCATATCAGTTTGTAAACTAATGCTTCTAATTGATTATAAAAAATCAGGTCGTTTGGTACAATTATAAAAAAGTTATTAGTTTTTAAAAGGTGTACGAATACTTTGTACACCCACTGTATATACCATCGTCTCACAAGAAATTATCAAAATCGAAGTCGGACACTTGGGGTCCTTCCCTTGTCAGAGTCGCCAGATGAGGGGAGGGAACACAAATTTGGGGAAAATGTTACCCTCTCCCTGCTAGTATCGGAGTCACGCGCACGACATAGACGAAATTCGTCACGTGACCGGGCCGCGGCGGAAGGGTGGGGAATAGTGTCGAGGAAGGGCAAGGTTGAGTAGGGACATAAATCTAAATCTGCGCTCTGTAGCATAGTGTGACCGATTTGAAGAAAAAAATGTGCCAATACGACGATAAAAAATTATATATTAACTTTAACTCGTTTTTGGCACAGTACAATAAATCCTCTATAGTCGCAAAAGCTTCGGGGAGGTTCGTTTGCAAAGTTCGTAGACGGACACTATTTTTGTGAGCTTCAAAGACCGAGCCGAACGTAGAGAAGGACAGCGCGTGTAAAGAGAGACCGCGCGTCTCTTTCCTTCCCATAAGCTGTCCTTCCTTGCGCCCGAAACTTTCATCGTCAATTAAACCACTAAATACAGTTGAAATTATATCGTGTTTGGTATTATTTTAATCAGAAAAATGCCACAAATATATTGGTGAAAGTTTCATTAAAAAATGAGTAATAATAAAGAACTTTTTATATTGATATTACATTGTGAGGACCCGAGCCGAGATCAGATTACTACAGTGGAGGGGATATTCTTTTTACATTCATCGTGTATCCGACCTTTTTGCGACAATAGAAAATTTACTGTAGAACTATTTTCCAGTGCAACAAGTTCAGTCCTAATTAACAGAATGAGAGCTTAGGTGTTGACAATCAAATTGAAAGTACATGCTGAAGAATGCTTGGTCAAAATCGTTTAGCTATAATTTTTAACGATGTGGATTGCTCTAGATAGATGGAAACCGAATGCCAAACAGTACAAATAATCATGGCAAATAATGGTAGATGTTTACGTGATAAGCGAGCATCGGTGTATTTACTGTAGGAGGAGAAGGTCGGAATAGAATTTCTCTAGATTGGACGCAGGAGATGGAGGAAACTAACCTAAGATTCGACAAGTTGATAGCGACGGACGAGAATGGTTCAAGATATTGATCATCGAGGAACGAGATGTACGGTGAGCCCGCAGGTGCATCGACGTGCCGCTCTTCGAGGCGCAATGGCGTTGCTATTCCTGCAGGAGTAATTCTTTCTTCGACCTTAATGTAACATCTACAACTGCCGTTATCTCGTCATCAAACTGCTACAAATTTCTACCAAATACTGTTACTTGTCCGATCGTTGAGTTCATTTAATTCTCATACAGTGGACTGCGGATTTGATACAATCATTACAAGAATGGAAAAGTGAAATTTAAAATAATAATTAAAACATATATTCTGCTTTTACTTGATTTTTGTGTCTTACGATGCCTATAACTTTTTTATGCGTCAACCGATTTCGATGATACTTTGTAGGTGTAATATAACGTTTCAGATTTACAAAAGACGTGTCTCAAATTTTCATTATAGACACAGATAAAAAAACTTAAAATTGTGACCTTTACTTTTTTCATCGCGACTTTGAAAAAATTATTTACACATTACCCGTGACGATCAAGCAGCCGACACGAACAAGCTACCCTACAAGATCAAGCTATTCGAATATTCAGATGCCGGACTTTTTCCGGCTCGACTCGACTGTCGGGGTACGCGTATACTCCTAGCAGGTAATCACGCAAATCTCGTTTCACGAATGCACCCTCGGACAATCATTCCTGTCAGCTTCTCTGTCTTCCTTCTTCTCTTTGTCTCTCTGATTGTTAATTCCCTTCGTCAGCGTCATGTCACGTCGTGCAATAATAATATTCCATTGCCAATTATACGCACCCTCTGACGCACGTTGCGCATAAGCGGTGGCCCAGCACGATCCACAGTCGACATATATTGCGTGTGGATGTTTGGAACCTTGCGCTTTTACGTCAGAAACACAATGCAACAGTCTGTCCAGAATTTAAATAGTTCGAAGCACAATCTAAATATAATCGACCGAAGCTAATCATGTTGAATAATACTTGACGGATTTAGCATCACTCCAAAAACAGATATGGAAGCCATATCTGCACAAATATTTAAATACAATAATGTCTTGACATATACGTAAAGAGATAGCATATCTTGCATTGTTTAAAATATTGCAATAGAAACTGGTCCAAATACATTGCCCATGCTATTACTTGTTTTTGAACAATGTATTCAAGAGAAGTACTGTGTACTGATAACAGGGATTCGCAATATTAAAATAAAAATATTTCCCAAATTAATAGTTCTTCGAGATACGTCGAGTAGTGCATAAAAAATTATGTGATTCCATTAGAAAAAATAGGGATAACCTCCATGTGTCCTTGACATGGCGATTCTGGATTACATCTCCCTCGAAACAGAACAAGTTTCGTATAAAGCATTTTATCGAATAACGAACAGTTCTGGAGATAATCGCATTTATTGATTAAACCGAGACACACTGGAAGTCTCTTATTATTTTGTGCGAGCACTGTGTTACAATGTACGAGATAAGTGAGGCACATAGCTATCAAATCTGCTTGTGTACGCGGATTCTTGTAATTCAATGAATAGTGGCGCAAGTATTCGAAGCACTCCTATATAATTAAGAGGTAATAGCACCGGCCTGTCTTGTATAATGCAAGGTCGCGCGAGATATCTATAGTCTCACACTTTTGAATTATAAGTAACTAGATAATGATAATGGATGCTCTGCTAGCTCAGAGAACTTGGATTTTCCCTTTGCTCCCTTAGCGGTAACGCCACAGATAGTGTTCGTGCGTGGCGCAAGCACTTTATGTCTTGGCGCGTGCGAGTCTGCCGTTAATGGAAACAGAGGAGTCTATATATATATATATGTAGTTAGCTAAACAATCCTTGTCCGTGCAGGCAACTCTCGAACGAGAATAGTTAATACACGGTTTGTTGGACCACTGGGAATTAATTGAAAACGAAACGTAAGTGTCTGTTCGAGCCGCTTAATGCCACGCAGACTATTAGGAATTTCGTGCCGCGATTAGATATTAATGTGCTTGCTGTTACAGGGCGTCGTTTCATTAATCCTTTACGAACACATATGTATATCGTATCGCATCAGGTACACAGACGAGCACGGTAGTGTTCGCTTAATTTGCTAAATCTACAGGGTGATCGGTAACTGGTAATATGCAAAAAAATCCTCAAAGTCAAGCTCGCTTTTCGACCTCCTAGATGAGTCCCCTCAAAGTGTTTCCCTGTCGTGTGACTGTCGTAAAGGTTGGGACACGTTTTGTTTTTTAGCTATAAAATTTCATAGGATGAGAATTACGTAAAAAAATTTAAGTGTACCATTGCTTGGTACAGCTACACTCAACACGATTTCTTGCACCTAATGAAGAATTTGTTTATAAACAGGAATAAATGGCGTTTCCAGAGTGCGTTAATGTGGAAAAAAGCATTGTCCCAACTTATACGGTGTCCCAACCGCGTTCGGAAGTGGTTGTGAAACGAGAAATTTGTAGTATCTGACCCGGTGGAATGTATCGTAATTCTGGTGGCGAATTACGTATCGCAGCCACACTATTCCGGTCTCTTTCATTTCGTGCAGGTAATTTTTGCGAACGTCAGGGTTGAGGAGGGCGAGGGAGGAAGAAGGAAGGAAATAGAGGTAGAAAGGTTCGAGCCAGCATGTGGCCATGGTGCTCGTAAATTTCAGGGCTGCCAGCGATGGGCACGTTTTTACGAGCATAGGAGTGTCGGATAAAGGTGGCTCCTAATGTGGGCCTAAACCGAATTATGCGAATTAGAGGCCAGCCATGGACAGATAATGGACCCCCTCGGAAACCGAGCAATCCCTACCACACCTTCTCGTCTTCCCGCAGCTTTTACACAAGAGATTAAATGTTACTAATGACTGCAACACCGGTGCGCGTACTTTGTTGCTCGCACCCTATCAAAGTGTGCTACAACATCATCGTTTACGCAGTAATTAAACCGCAACGTTTCACTTTCTTTTTTTTTTTATTAATTGTTGGTCGTGATTGTGCATTTTCATTTGTGACGATTGAATTTATGTTATTATTAGCTGTAACGTTACAGTAATGAAAATATACATATATTAGGTTGGCAATTAAATCCGCGACCTTTTGTTTCGTAATTCTTTTATTGTATCATTATAAATCTCATTCAGTGACCATTCCTTTTGAAATGTATATCGTTGGAAAGCACTGAATTAATTTGATATAAAATACTCGTGCTTAAAAAAAATATAAATGACTTTGTTTCAGAAAATGTGGAGGTCGCGAACTTAGTTGCCAATCTACCATTTAAAAAAAAGTGCAGTTGCATTTTTCTGATTCACCGACGCACAAAAGTACATAAATTTAGTAGCATAGGGGAGAGTCGTGCAGTACCGACCGCTCTAAGTTTTCTTGTTATTAGGTGGACTAGAATCGGTAAAAATTAAAATTAGAAAAAGGAATTTGTAGCACAAAGGGAACTTAATAAAAGGCCAGAAATTAATTTTGTGAAATTTAATAATTAGTATTCATTATTTGTAAAAATAAAGATATTAGAATTTGAAGGAAACAAAGAATTGTCGTCCAATACCGACCAATTACGTATTTAGTAGATTTTTCACTCTAAATCATTAATAATGTTAAAAAAAGACATTTAGATGTTAGAATACGCATTTTTATTCAAATTGTATTTATACATATAATAAAATAATTATATATTTTTATATATTATGTCATTTTTTTGTTTAGTTTTTACATCTTTCCTTATTTCCTTTCCTTACTTGAGTTTCAACCTTTCTTTTTTCTGCTCTTTGACTTTTTCGTTTCTTACAGCTTTTCTTTTCTCCGCATTTATCTTTTTTTCTTCAGCCAGGTTCTTTTTTTTCTGAACTTCGTTTATAAAAACGGTCGAAGTTAAGATTTCGGATTGTTGCGTCCGTTGTCTTCTCTTTTTTGTTTGCAACTCTAATTGTCGTTTCTAGGAGAGATTGATTTCACTATTTCCATGAAATTTGAAGTTACACCAGGTAAAGAAGTTAATGAAAAATTATCGTTAATATTTCAAGTGAGCGGTGATGATGGTTTATTCTGCTTTGGAATTTCGGACATTTTTCTGTGGGAAAAGGTAAAAGAAAGATTAAATAAACATCTTCTAACTTCATTTCAAATGCTAACAGATTGAACTTACAGATAAGAAAAGTTTGGCTTATACTGGTCGACGATTGATTGGTCGGTACTGCACGACAGTTGGATGGTCGGTACTGGACGACAAACATGAGGAAACATTTTAGGTTATGGTATACATAATATACGAAGAAAATTCCAAAACAGGGCCCGTTAATTATACTTAATAGACTAGATATAATATACATAATTCAACAAAGTCGTTTACTTACCTGAGAAACGAATTATCAAATCTAGAAAATAACTCTTAACACTCAAAATATCAACGCCCACGCTAAATGTGTCAGAACTGCGAAAACAATCGAATGATCAATGTAGCAACGAAACATATTACCCACAATAGTTATATTCATTTGTTTTCGTAAAGGAAGTGTAGCCATTTGACCTGGAAAGTCATAAACTAATTTTGGTCGGTACAGTACGCCGGTCAGTACTGCACGACTCTCCCCTATTATGCACCGTCTTATACCATTCAACTTTTACTTATAACATCTTCCATTCCTAACCGTTTAGGGGGTTCAACCTGTTCCAGTTGCATGGGACACCCTGTATATATGTACATTCCTCAGAAATTTTACAATTTCGAAACAGTTCAGTTATGGAAACTGAAACTAAAGGATCCAAATCGATCAGGCTCATTAGTTCCATAATCATTCCGCATGCTGGGAATTTTAATAAAATCCAATGCGTTCGAATGTGTTATACCTAGACTATGGATTTCGACAAAAATGAATAGGTCAATCAATCCGGTCCTCGATAATAGTTACTGATAATTAGACTGCGGATTTGTATGTAAACTAAAAATATACTCCATCGATTGTGGAAAGCAGTAGTTAAATAAAGATTCATTTTATCCCTTAATAGTCTTTTTACGTTGAAAATAACATAACAATATTCTTAGATTTTTTATATTTTTCACTGTCTACTGATTCTATCTGATGTCTACAATTCTGGTGTACTGATAATCAACCCGAAATCAGTTTATTAATTCAGAACCAAAATTTTTTAATTGAATAAACTTTTAAATTTTTTCTTATAACAATTATGATGTGCGATTAGCGAGCCCCGAAAACGTGAATCTCGATTAATATCGCGGCGGCTCGTTCATCTCCCAGTATTCATTCGATAAACAACTCGGAACGACGAAACCTTCCCATGGTAAACATTAGAAATACTGTTATGGAAATGCTGGGCAACAGAGCCTCTATAGCGCGTATCTATGTATCGCGACTGGAGACCTCGTGTAACACGACGTATCGAGTTTGCGGAGTTTACTCGTGTCCCGATATACGTGGAACTCAGACTGCTTCCCAGTTCCTGAGAGCAATTACTCCTGTCTACCATAATTACGCGACGTTGCACCGGCGTTACAAGGTACTCGAACGTTGCTAGATAAGGTCAGGACACGTCTTTCTCCCCTCACCGCTCCCCGATCCTCTCTGTCCACCGGCTCTGTTTCATACTCGTCCTTTTATAGACAGGAGTGTTATATCTGACGGCATCCCGATCGATATACTGCCGGCATAAATCGATAGTAAATAAGGAACTTGTTACAGATCGCTGCCCCTTAACAAAATAGTACATGTGTAGGAACAGACTGCGGTTTTACCCATCTATGACAAAAATCAACAGCTGCTCTTTAAAATTATCAGCGGTAAGCAGATAGTTTTATTTTGACCATTTATGAATTTTTGTTCAATAAATATTTAAGACAGCAAACAGATTAAAAGAATTTAAGAATACCAATATGTATTAATTGTTGAGGTATTAACCAGATAAAATATTTTTGTTCTGGCCATTTATGAATTGAAAAGAATTTAAGAATATCAATGTATTAAAATTATTAAAGGAAGAAAGGAATTTCAATTTGGTTCTCTCAATTTTAATTTTGCATAAAAATCTGCAGTCTAATCAGAACATTGCACACAAGCATCTTTCGTGAGAACAGTACCAAACATGGAGTAAATAGTTTAAGGATGATTTAATTAACAGTACCTATATAAAATTTAGTTCTAATCATTCAGGATATTATGGTGACAGTTCATGATAACTGGTTTGCCACGAATAATTCTCGACTCCCTGGATAGCGGGCATTTCTATGTAGCGTGTATCGTAAAGGACCATAACCGAACCGTGTTTGGTCGTAACCGGAGACTAACAATCCAGGTTTATTCCACAAACGTGCTCCGAACCTGTGCCCAGAGTTTATTCACGACGCGATCATACGACAAAAGCAAACTCGGGCAAACACTTTGCTCGTAACGCGGTTTCTCTGTATGCTAGCTTCTAATAATACTACTTCCAATATGGCGGTGGTCGCGTTAAATTGTCTTTCGGCGGAAACTACGAGGGTATTGTTGCCGTTTCGTGACGGTTGATCGGTTGTCGGAAGTTGCAAAGGGACACTCGAATTGTTCAAAGAACTCGAAAAGGGGAAATTCACACAGAAAGAATCAATGGAAAATAGAGAGTACAATTTTTTCGTTAGACATTTTCAAAGAACGCCACCACAGCGGATTATTATGCAAAATAAAAATTTTCTACCTGATTTACAACAAACTGGAGTGAAATAAAAATTTATTTTATTTCTTAATATATTTAATGAAAATTTTGAAAATAATAAACAATAATAATATACTAGTTATAATAGTTGAAAATAATATACAATAAATAAATGACTGTTTTAAGTCACACCTACTCATTTTTGTCATAAACTCAAAATGTCAAAATAAAATAAAAAATGTTTGCGTCGATTCCAAGATACAGAAGCTAAAATATCTTTCTTCTTTTAATTATCTTATTAAGCTGAAATGATATACGGTGATGTTTTTAAATTTTTTAAATATGTCCTGCTTTAAATTCTACGTACCACTTTTTGTTATAAATGTATAAAATCCGTAGACTAGTCGTCACTTATGGTGTCTACTGATTGTGATATTGTCTACCATACATTGACAGAAAATATGATCTACCATACATTATTATCCCGATTGTTTAGTGCTATTTTACAAGTCGACATCTTATTTTGATGAAAAGTTACAGCATTTGATAGGTCTCGCAAAATAAAAACTTTTATTACCCGCCTCTTTTCGAACTCGAAGACAAGCAAAAAAGTAAGTACACGAAGACGACGTCAAACTGGCAGAACTAGGCTGCAAAGTTTGAAGCTAATCGATCTCGTCTACTTCCATATGTGTTTTGAGCGAGGTCTCCAGCACCAATTTATTAAACAATAAATCTTCGTGAATATTTCTTCACGTGGGGTGCGAACATTTTCAAACTACCATCCTAACTTGAACTAATAGTTGCGCCAGCTCGAAGATACCGTGCATAATGTCGAGTGCAAGTAGAAACAGTCACTAATGGGCAGACCAAGTCAGTAAAGTTTGAACCGTTCGAAGTTGGAATGTTGAAACTTTGATTGTACCACAAATTTCACAGAATTTTGTTATTACTGCCTCGCGGCTAGAAGGGCGGGGGTTAGCTGATTAATGAGGATAGTTGACTAATTGTCTTTAATTATATCGAACCGTAGATGGTGCATTTATTCGCAATATTGAAATATATGAACGACTAACTGGGTCGTCATTTAATGTGTCAGCATGACAAGAAATATCGGAGGAAAAAAGGAATTTTCAATTACCAGCGGTAAGTAAATATTTGTATTCCGGTTATTTATGAATTTTTGTCTTCTAAATATTGTTGGATTTTTTAAATGAATATAGCGGTAGAGACCCTGAAGTGGTACATCCCGTCAGTAGTGGGGATATATTTTTCACGAATTTCGTGCATACTCTTTCACATGTATCGAAGCGTTACTGTAGCTACTACGATGAAACTTTTAGCAAGTTCTGCTGAATGGCGGAGAGGCTGAAGGTAAAATGAAACGAGAAGAGAATTGGTCGGTACGACGAAGCAGTGGAAAAGAAAATACCGGTAGAAGGATAGAAAGCAATGAGAAGAAACGAAGCTAAAAGGGAGACGGACAAGAAAGAGAACAAGTCGTCGCGGAGAAGGACGGGAAGAAGGACACGGCGGAGGAGGTCGACACGTGATGCTGGATGAGGACGAGAGCCAAGAGGAATGCAAGAATGCATCCGGCACACCTGCTTCGGGGCATCGGCTCAAACCGATCGTGAGACAGTCTGGACCATGATCATGCGAACCTGAAGAATCCTCCGCTGGCGTGTGGGTGACGCCTTGCATGACCGTATCCGCTGATGCAAGGACACTAACAATGAGAAGACAATCCTCAAAAGTTAGCACATATCGACATTTTACCTCTGTTCTGGTCTTTTCTATATTTTCTAATAACGTGAAACTTCGCTAACCAATTTTCTATACACATGTTAAAACTGTCGATTGATTTGCTCCATTTGGGTTTAATTACCCAGTATATAGATCAACTTGTTTACAAAAAAAAATAGCGAATCGTTCCTTCGCGACATGATATTGATTTATTAGACCTGATTCGCTCACTCTTACGATATACACGGTTCTGTTCGGACGTACATTTTGTATTCTGTTTCTTCTTTATAATTGTGTTCGTAATAAATTATTTTTTGTTAAATGATCTTTGGGTTGCTTGATTTAAACTATATTTCAAACTTCTCACAAAAACAAAAGATCAGCAGTTGATTTTTCAACAAATTTGTAGAACACAATATAACAACATCTTCTGAAATTGTTATTTAGAAGAAAATTATTGACATTCTGTACATACAACTCGATCATTTTTCTTGATAGGCTGTGGATTTTATGCATTTATAGCAAAAATAGATTGGTGTAATTTCTAAACCGCGGATCTTTATGCAAAATAAAAATTGTCCAAGTCAATTGTAAGAAACTGGAGTAAAATGAAAATGTATATTCTTTTTAAATCATCTTAAAAAGTCGGAAATAATATCAAAATATCCTTAGATTCTTCCAATGTCTTTTCAGTTTTGTATTTGCCCTATTAATTGTTACTGTTAACGTATAAAATTCGCAGTTTAGTAATTTCATACAATGGAAAAATGAAATGAATTTAAGAATATCGATACATCTCTTACGGCTTGATAAAACCACTGAAGAGAGAAATAAATTCCTACTTGGTTCTTGCTTACGACTTGCAATCGATGCAAACAATTTTTATTTTGCATAAAAATCCGCAGTCTATTCATTACGTCTGGCAATAGTGGCAAGTGGCAATCGATACGATGCTTATTTCATAAATGTAAAGTAGGTTTAATCGAAGGAACTATTAAGCTGTGTATGTTGCGTCTTTGCACCGGCGGATTTACCATTGATAATAAATCATCTCGGATCGACGGTCAAGTGGAGCTTGATAAGTGTGGCAATTCAGAGCTTTATCAGAAGCAATTTTTCCGTCCGCGAGTTGGTGTACTCAGATATCGATTTCGTTTATGGCGCTTATCTTTTTCGTAGTTGTATATTAAACTAACAAATAGAACTACTCGACGTCGGGAAACAATTTCATACAATATTCAGTTCTTCTTTTCCATTTTTCACTTGCGTCGAGCTTTAACAGTAAAATTATTCAAAGCAATCCTGCGTCTTTCTTTAATGAAAACAGCATTAAAGATTGTCTCATAACCTACATTTCCAGATTTTGCTAAACTAACTTAAAAGAATGGTTATACTATGGATCGTAAATATGTATTACTTGTTTCCCTGTAACCAAATCCGATGTATGAATTTAATTACCACGTTTGAAGTTACAGGGGTCTACGTAGACAGAGTCGCCAGATCAGGGAAATTGACTCGAATTGAGGGGAATACAGTTACCCTCTCTCTCCCAGTACTGAATTAGCAACGTGAATGACTATAGAAGCGTGGGGGAATAACGTCGTAGAAGGGGAAGGATAGAGTGGGAGGTAAGTCTTAATCTGGCGACTTTGGATGTAACTAAAACCTTCAGATTCTAACACATTACTGTATCTGAAAAACGTGAACAGCCATAAATGATATTCCAAGATTTCCGACATCTTTATGAAAAAGAATACGAACAGGTATTTAGTTAGCTTATTTACGTATCTAAAATAAGCCGTGTGATTTGAGACGTATAATTTCGTTCGAGTGGCAGCCGCCTTTTTTCACCTATAGAAATAGCAAGATAAAAAGGAGATGATCTTGTGCTACCTGAAACTTGATTTAAGTTCGTTGGAAGAAGTTCTAAAAGGCATAAAAATGTTTCTTGATACGAGCATTAAACTTGCCCGCGCACTTTGGTACATAATTAAACGCGACGGCGGACTCGATATTAACGCTATACGTTTGCATTATGCTTAAACGACGTAGTTTCGTGCTCGTACCTGCTGATTATAACGGTCGCGAGTTTTCTCCGCCGCGCCGGTGCTCTTCCGCGGTCGATCCGTACGAAAGATAGTGGCGGAGCTTTCGTAATAGTTTACACGCGCGTATAATTAGTAATTGGTTCCAGCCTCCGGGCATGAATTATCGATGTTACAACAGATACGTATCCGGCCGCTTTATTTTACAACAGAGATCCTTCTATCGCCGCACCGGCTGCCACCGACGTCCATCGCACTCAAGAATGCTATATTGTAAAAGGCTCTAACGTTTCTCGGCGCCTCTAATTATACCTGTTCTACAGAAATCAAGAAAATAGAAGAACAACTGAAGCCACTGTGCCCGCAATAAATTTCCTAAATGTTCCGCGATTAAGGCTTTAAGGGTGATGAATGCCATCGAAAAAATCTAATGGCCGCTGCCTGTCAACCTTTTCTATGCGCGAACACTTACGGCAGAACTTGGAGGTCGTGAATCTGAAATTAATTTAAATTAATCGAACTACCCGCAGCATTTAAAGTACAATGTACTCTGCTGGAGATAGGCGCGTTTTGATCGACTAATTACTTTTTTGAGAAACGAGAAATTGAGTTCGCTGGATTCGTCTCATCATCGTATATGTATTATTATACAATCCCACTTGATCATAAATACAGAAAATTCAAAAATGCTGAGAATCAGAGCACTAAATAGATTATGTATCGAAGTCAAATAACTGTAAGAATGAACAGTATGCACTTTACTTGTTTACACAAATAAATTATATGTTTGTAACTTCATGAGGGGTTAAAACTATGCACACTCTTCGGTAGGAAATGATTGAATAAATTTTATAATCCCAGTATCTATTCTAATAAAAAGCCTGCGGATTTTATGCGCATTTATGGGAAAAAGCTTCTTCTCAGCTTGTTAAAATGATCAAAGTTAGAATTAAACGTCTATCTGGCTCCAGTCTCTTGCAAATGGTGCAGACAATTTTTATTTTTCATAAAAATCCGCAGTCTAATAATAACAATAATGTAAAATCTGAATAGCTTCAATCATGTCATTCTTATAAAACAACACTTGCCAGTAACTTTTAGTGCTCGGTAGATGTACATAGAATTAACAACACAACTTTTTATTCTACCTGTGATCAACCAACTAGCGGTTACTTTTCCAAACGACCGCTTTGGAAGACCATCCAACTGGTTCCACCTGATTATAGAAGACTCCGTGTACTTTCGAAGTGCCAACGTTTCTCATGTTTGCTCGCAGATATCGGAAAGATTCACGATCGAGCGCATTGAAATCGGCGAACGTCTAAGTGGGTCATACGACCGAAAAATCGCGAACGCATCGCACCGCTCGCTGCAATCTTAAATAGGCGTCCCTATTGTGGGATCGGGTAGCAAAGGGCTCCGAACTCTCTATCTATAATGCAAATCGCATTAGAATTTCGCGTGGCTCGCGTACGCAATCGGATCATCGATTCCTCCCGTGTAAAGGGAGGCATTGTTCCCGCTTTCTCTCGTACAATTCCATGAGAAAGACATGGTGGATTTGTAATCACTAGACTGCGGACCTTTATGCATTTATGGAGAAATTGGTTGGAAGGAATATAAAAGGAAGGAATATAAAAGGAAGGAATATAAAACAGTAAAGGATTAGAAAAATTTAAGGATATCGT
This sequence comes from Lasioglossum pauxillum, assembly GCA_933228785.1. Lineage (NCBI taxonomy): Eukaryota > Metazoa > Arthropoda > Insecta > Hymenoptera > Halictidae > Lasioglossum > Lasioglossum pauxillum. The sequence goes on along the minus strand of OW121701.1, from coordinate 21,321,442 downwards.
AATGTTGTTTTATTTCATTCCTACTTCCCACAATAAACGCAGAACATTTTTATTTTGCATAAAGATCACTCAAAATTGAATAAACGTAATTCATATCAAATCAGAAAGATTAATATAATTTCTCGAATATCAATAATATATCTTTAACGTATGAAAATAATTAAAGAAAGGATCCTTACATTTAGCTTCTGTCTCTTGCAATTGATACAGACAATTTCTATTTTGCATAAAGATTCGCTCTCTAGTAATCACAATATTGTGGATCTTTCTTATATGATTCATGGGTTGAAAATAATGTACAATAAATAAATAACTGGTCTAAATTACACCTACACATTCTTTCCATAATTGCATAAAATCCGCATGGGCCTAGCACTCGCAGGAGTCCCAAGGTTAATATTTTATTTATGAACCTTGGACTACCCTGATAGATGGAAATTGTTTTGGCATGTTTGTTACTAGATTTTGAGCTCCTTGAAATCTCTGAGACTGTGTCTTAATAAATACTTTGAAAATAGCCAAATTTTGGCCAGGTTTTCGGGACTCCTGTGCGCCACGGTCAAAGGATTCGGTTCTACGAGTTACGTGGGAGTTTACAGGTGGCGCACCGGAGCCGACGATCTGCCGATTAACATTTGTCGGGATCGTGGAACCGCTCGTTGCGGAGTCTGGACGCGAACAACGCGTGTCTGGCGAATGCACCGTCCAAGGCGCGGCGATTAAGCGCCGCGAATCGCGTGGGCAAAGCCATCGGGAAACAATAAAACCGGCGCCTCCGCCAGACGCTCCTGGAATCCGGCCAGATCTCTTTGCGCTCACTCGCTCGCTTACTCTCTTACACGCTTACTCGCTTACTCGTTTGCTCTCTCGGTTCTGCGCCTAACGGTTGCCGGCGCCGATTAGCGCCAACTACTTTTTGCACAAGAGAGAGGAAAGTCGAAGAGCTATTAGAGATTACAACACATGAAATGTTCGTTTCCCTTAGCTCCGGCTGGCAAAAACTCGTCTTCTCGACTTCGCTTAACACGCTGACGAGTTCTGTGTACAGCGGTGTCAACGCTTCTGGGGATTCGACTGCACGCAATCTACAGGTATAGTCTAGGAACTTGGGCATCCGACCCGGCGCACACTGGGTTATTTGGCCCGAAAAGTTGGAAAAATCTATTTTAGAGTTATTTCTGAGGCTGCAAGGAACAACGCCGCATGTCACAATTTCGAGAAATTAGAGTTTATGCGGCGTTCTTCCTGACAATCACAGATGTATGAGCTCGAGGTCACAAATATAGTAGATCGTTGAATTCTTCTTAATGTCAGCTATAACATTATGAAAACAAAAATGCATTTATACATTTAAATAATCAAAATTATTCTTATTGTTTGCCGAAAAAATTTTTTTCGAGATTTTATATGTAAAAGCTTGTACATATTTAAATACTGTTCAACTTTTGTTGGAAACATTTTTTTATTTAATTTTTACAATACATCCATATATTGGGTTGAACAGAAGTTCAAATAAATTGCGCTATGTCGTTTTTAATGAAAATAATATATTCAGTCAACGATATAATTTCAATCAGTTTCTACTACTTCCACCTACCGTTCTACGAACTTCTTAATGTACGTCTTTGAAAAATTTTTGCAATTTTAATGAGGAATATTCTTCAATACCGGTTTTGTCTTAAGTTTCAAAACTTTTTCCACTTCGAGAACTTTTAACGACCTGAACGGCTGATTATTCGAGAGTGCTGAATCAGTAGAATTTATGTTATATAAAGTTATGTCTTTAATTCTATTTTAATTCGTAGGTAATGCTCACATATGATCGAACTAAGCATTTATTCCTTCGTTGCAATTATTCCATAAGAGCAAAAAGTTGATAAGAGAATTATTCTTTTCGTGTTTCGCCATATACGCCAAGTAGAAACTTTTCTTTCAATGCAATAAATGTTGATACTTCGTATTAATAGATAATGCTGTAATGATGCAATATAATATGGGGCTGTATATTATCTTCAATGGCGTAATGTAATATGACGCTGTATATTATCTGCAACGATGTAATATAATATGACATAGTAGGTATGTTATTAAGTGTTTTTATTGTTTCTTTCTACACAGCACAATTTTCGAGAAATAATATAAAATCTACCTACTCGCAATACAGTCATGCGTCACGTTCAAGTTACACATACACCCTGGAGCGAAGCCCTTCATTTACTTCGGTACGAGCGTGACACCCCAGAGTCAGTCTTTCAGCCTAGCCTTCCGATTTTTAAGAGCTAACAAGTTCGTTATCAGTCTACACGACTCGAAATTATGCATAGAAAGAGTTCCATTATACGCGATACAGGAAAAGATGAATGATACTCCTTTGCTAAAAATTTTTTTATCAAAAGAATTCTGTAAAATTCCATATAACGTATAATGTACCACGAAAAACAAATTAGGAAAACGAGTCGTTATTCATATTTGTCATCACGCGTTGCAAACATTTCAAGATTTATTTATGATTTCAATATTGTGTAAATAAAGTCCTGATCGAAGCAGTAGTCAGATGAATGATCCACAGTTCCAACAAAAATATTATGGCGTGCAAAAATTGAAAAAGAATTTGTTTCAAAACTTACTTCCATCACCTACAATTTTCTGGATTGTGCAATGTAGAGTATAAAAACACTACAACCTGCAAGTTAACTTAAGAATGTCTTTTAGAACTTTCTCCCACCACCTACAATTTTTTCGGAGCTGAATGTTTGCAATGAAGAGTATAAAAAACACTACAACTTACAAGTTAATTTGAGAATTTATTTTGAAACTTACTCCCTACAATTTTTATGAACCTGAATTTTGCAATGTAGAGTACAAAAAAAACACTACAACTTTCAAGTTAACATTTTTTCTGGTTCTTATTGAACAGTTTCCTACATATTGATGATAATATGAAAGTCGAGATTTCCTTGACGAGGTGTCAGAAAAAGAAATTATTATTAGTCTTATATAAAGACTTTTGTGCAAAGTGTCACATTTATTTTCTAGTCGCGAAACCTAAAATTTCTAGTGGAACTATGGTCGGTACATATTTCGCTGACTATACATCTTATAGGTCTTCAAGTTATTCCAAAGCAAGTACAGAAACTTGCAAAAAGAACAGTGTAGCACCGGTGTGTACGCCTAATAAAACATTTCGCTTGGACTTTGGCGCCTATATCGTCGGCGATGTAATCAGTGGACCAAAGCTTCTCGATAAGCCATTGATATCTTATCGATAATCATTGGTAGCATCGTTAGCAACTGAGAGATCCCGCGCGATATGCGTCCCGGCGACTCCGAAACGCGAAGGCGAGGGCTCATTATCGTGAGCACGCGGGCTGCAATTCCCAGCGATTAGCATTTTCATGTAGCTACCTACCGAAGCGACGAGAAAACGCAGCAGTGATTCATCGAACGAGTTCTGCGACCAGCAGACAAGCGCCAGAAGGTTTTAATACTTGTCCCGATCGAAGGCATTCGAGCAATGGCGGCCTTCGTCGTGGTCCTTTTTTCGAAGGCCGACGATAAATCTGTGAATCTATAGGCATCTATAAAATCCGAACACGTGTTACTATTTTTCGATGGCGACGTTGTTAAAGGAAGTGCGCCGCGCATGCACAACAGCCGCTGGTCAGTTTGTCTAATCGAGGAGAGTTATCGAATCAGGAAGAAACAGATGCAACCATGTTGCTGTGGAACTTGTCACTTTTCCATTAAATCGATATTTTCTCAATTTTCAGCTGCAGTAGATATTCCCATTTGTTTTCTTCACGTTACGGTAGAATTTTCATTACATGAACTGAATGGGGGACGAAAGCTTCACGTAAGGGAATTTTCATATAATAGAACCATTTAGTACTCGTACAATCATTCAGACAAAATAAACCAAGATCGGTAGAATTAAAAATTTGCATCTCCTTTTCATTTCTTATTAATTTTCTTAATGATATCCAATCCAGAATTTGTCACCTCCCACTTTAGCGGAAGAAATGGGGGTACGAGCCAAATGTGGCTCGCGGGCGGTGAATTCCACAGGTCTGTATAATTAAGTTCGTAGTTTCAGTACAACTAAATTTTATCTTTCACTAAATGTTCAAGTAAAATCAACTTTGATATGTCAGCTTGTCAGAATGTATAAAACATCTGAATAAAATGATAATTTTCTCTCGTTCCGCGTTTTGTCGTGTTGCTTAACCACTGATAGCAATTACAATCCTGATATTATCATTACCAGACCACACCTATTCGAACGAGGTTAACGACACACACCTCGTCTATATCTTTTGTAGGTTTTGAAACGGAAGTGAAACGAGTGAAAGCAGCAGTGTTTCCATCGGAAAAATCAAACGAAGAATAAGAGTAACAACCATATCATAAAAAGATATTTCATCTATTGATTCGATCATTCCGTCATTCATTTCGCTACGTTTTCCAACTGTATATATTGTGCATACATAAAATCCGAAACCTGTTGTAATAATGTTTTAATAAAAACAAAAACAACAGAAATCGCCGCACGATTTCCAAACACATTCGAAATTCTCATAAATAATCGAATGTTATAAACTGCTTTGATGAGTCGTATTAACCGAGCGCGGCAATCTGAAAATTTCAAATACAATAATGTGCATTTAAGTGTTGCGCTGAGCCGTTTTTATGGTGGGGTATTAATTTCCCATTGTGCGAAAGATTGACGATTAAAACGGTAGCGAAATAAACACGGATTAAAACATCTCGCTCACACACATAGAGTTCGTATCTCTCCACACGGTTGCCGGTTCTTGTGTACACAAGATATCGAGCAGCACACTCGAGTTCTTTATCAACACTCAAAATTCCACAGTCGGCATTTGTTAAGTCACTCGTAAAACAATAATTGCCACGTTTCTCGTCGATCGGCGATTTTTCTACAGGTTTTCTGCTTGATCTTCCAAGAACGTCGTCGAAGCGTTCAACTTCATCGAAGCCCATTTACTTCGAAAATCCCTATCTCTCCATATACGCGTCGCACAATCAACGTTCCAGCGTGTTGATGGAAAAACAGATACCTCGGTGGAAGAACGCAATTCCTAGTTACATAAGGATCTATAATCAGTGAGAAACGTGAGCGTAGAACAACTGCTAATATCCAAGTCTTCCGATTGATTTCGTTTCGTCCCGGTGCGAGAACGTGTCGACGCTTCATTCACATTTTTCCCTGTTCGCCCATTCGCGATTATTAGACCGCAGTAAATACAACAAATACAGAATTATGATGACTGTGGATTTTTATGCACAGTGGAAATTGTCTGCTTTAGTTGCAAGATGTAAGAGCTACTTAGCCACTTATGTAGTAGGGTAATTTCGGGAGAGATGCACTACATTTTGTTTTCTGCTTATAAAAATTTTATTAAAAAGAATTCAAAGCGTAGACAGGTATAGTTGAATTCTTTATTTAAATCTCTGATAAAATATAACGTTACACGAGTAAAATTTTTATATTAATATATTAATATACTATTTAAAAAAGGTCGAAAAAGTGCATCTCTCCTTAGGGCCTGGCGTTAGATGCACTCCTAATTGGGGATAGACGCAGTCCTTTATTTATAGCCTCTTCTCCTTACTTCTATGTTCTTTTGTTTCTCTACCATGTTACATAAAGTAGTATACATTGTACATGTTTCATGGAGCGTTCACGAATACGGAAAATTCAATTCAGTACTAGCAATAGTTTATTGCGAATATCTCGAAAACTGAAAGAGATCCCCTCATATACGAACAGGAAAAAGTTGTTCAAAATCTCGAAATCTATAACAAAAAATTTCATCAAAATCGGAGAGGAGTACCTCTTTCTAAATAATTACCAATATTAAATAATTAAAGTGTATGATATTAACACATAGTGTGTCAAACAACAAGTCTCAGTTTTAATTTATCGCTTTGTAATTAATTGAAAAAGGGACGCTTCTGACGAAAACGACTGCCAAGTATACTTACATAAATTACTGGTGCATCTATCCCTAAATTGAGGGAGAGACGCACCTATACAAAAACAAGAACCAGTACAAAAAATGTTGTCATGACACGATGAAAAATCGTAAAGGAGAAACCATTGTCACTGTTTAAGTCGATACTGATAGTTAAAACTATACAATAAGAACGTAATAACATTTGTACTTATTAGGGATTGCAATCCCGCAATCCCGCAGAATCCCGCGTCATTTTTTGGTCCCGCATTTCTTAAATAGGTGATGACGAATCCCGCAAATTTTGCGGGACTATGCGTTCCAAAATTTCGCGAATGACGACGCGCACGAAGAACTATTTCGATGATCTGTCATGAAGATATCGACAAAACTTAAAAAAAAGAGATGATTTCCTTTTAGAGCGATGGCAAAAAGGAGAAACATTTACGTATGGCTTACGAATATTTTTGAACTATTCGACCTTCAAGTGTAGAGGCTGAACGAGCTTTTCCCGCAGCAGGATATCTTTTTGTAATGACTTGAGGACCTAACTAGAAGATACAATAATTAATAGACTTTGCTTTTTACGATCATATTTTCAAAGTTCTACAAATTAAAATTTTTTTTTATAATTTTAACATTTTTCAGATCTTAATCTAATTAAAATTATATTCACAGAGAGGTCGATTACATATAGTTCGTTCTAAACAATTTTTATAGTTATTTTTAAGTTCTAACCAACATTTTGGTAAAGGAAAAAATTCTTCCGATTCACCTCAGCAATTAATATATAATATCGTAGCTTCGTTATTGATATAATCATTTTTTATTTAAATACCTTCTTTTAATAATTATTAGATATAACGAATTATTATATTATATATTTTATACAATTAGACACGTATATATATGTCAATTATAGTTTATTTTCCAAAAAGTGATTTATTTTCATTTAAATTTATGTAGATTTAGATTTTATATGTATTTTGTTAATAAATTTTGACTAATATGATTAAAGATGATTGTCTCATTAAGTAAAATTTGGTTCTTTATTAATCCCGGGACCCCGCGGGATTTAAATAAATCCCACATCAATCCCGCGGGATTGAAAATGGCGCGGGATTGCAATTCCTAGTACTTATCACTTACAAAAATATTTCGTGAGAAGTTCGGAGCACTAAGAATTTTTATGCTTCTGTTACACGTAAATGATGTGATACACGTGTTCTTCGAAACGAGGTTATTTGCATAGGTTAAAAAAATGTAAAGGACACGCGAAATACAGTTCAAAATCGTCCAGCATTGCCATAATAAAAACTGGTGCATCTCTCCCATAGGTGCATCTCTCCCGAAATTACCCTATTTTAAGACACAATTTTTACGTAATTTGGTGACAAACGCGGTGAAATTCTTCTACAAGTGCTTACGTTTGTTTATATTTTATGTCACTCGTCTGCAGGTTTTTGGAGTTGTTTACAAACGGTTCTATTATGTATCTTCCCGATGATTTTTAGCATTCGGTTTTTCATGCAATGTGGTTTTCTTCACGATAATCTATTAGAATGTCCTTTTCACATGCATTTACTGTGCATCGACGGGAGAATCTAACTACTTGTCGAATAATTTTACATGTATCGATGCGTACTTTTGCAACCGACAGTTTGCAGCCACTAATAAGAACAGTAATTTCGAGTCTGTAGTCACTATGTAATTTCATGTCTATAGTCACTGTAGTCAATATTTTAATTTTAAGGTTACAATTTTAAATTATAATAAATTTCACTATAAGTTACTCGTTAAAGATGAGAATATTGTATTTCTACGTCATTTTATACAGTTGGGACCATAACTAATCACACACACTTTAAATCAGAATAACTTTCTTATGACTGGACCAGACGACTTCAATTTGTCTGTAAGTCTAGAAAAATTAGTTTACTAAAAACGTTAAAAAAATATGTTGAAAAAATGCATTTGGTCGGAATTGTGAAAAACAATAGTAAAAATTGATTTTTACAACTTTTTTTAGAAAATTTAAATTAGAAAGTTTAAAAGATTTGTTTGGTCAACTCGCATAAATTATATACGTTCTGAAAATTTCATTGAAATTGGTTAATTGGTTTACGAGTTGTAAACGATCAAAGGTGGTGAAAATTGCAATTTTTCACGATTTTCGGCCTTTTTACCACTTTTGATCGTTTATGACTCGTAAACCAATTAACCAATTTCAATGAAATTTTCAGAACGTATATAGTTCATACGAGTTAACTGAACACATCTTTTAAATTTTCATCATTGGCCCAGCTGAAACAGTCGTAAAAATCAATTTTTACTATTGTTTTTCACAATTCCGACCAAATGCATTTTTTCAACATATTTTTAGAAGTCATTTACTAAACTAATTCTTCTAGCCTTACAGAGAAATTGAAGTCGTTTGGTCAATTCAAGAGAAAGCTATTCTGATTTGAAGTGTGTGTGATCAACCATAAATTCTTTATTTATTATTTTTATGAAGTAATACTTTGAAACAATCTTAGCACAACCTAGCACAACTTAGCACAATTGAGAAAATTTAAAAAAATGAAAAGTGGGGGGCTACTCCAAAAAACGTTTTTTTTTCAATTTTTAGTGTTATTTTTGATATTATAGCTGTAATATTCGAGAACAATGTAGCACAAACTTAGCACAACTCAGCGCAACTGTTGAAATTATTTAATTTAACAAGTGGGAGGCTAGCTTCTAGGAGGCGTGATCAGTTATGCTCCTTACACTGTATGTTTCTTCGAAATCGGAACCTTTTAGCCCCGGCCCGCCTACATTAAAATTATTAGTGAAAAATATAAATATATATCGAACTCCTGTGTCTAGCAATTGATACGCAAACTTTGTATTTCACATAAAAATCCGGGGTCTAATCATTATGAATGCTACGATTACCGCGCGACGAGCTGAGTTCTGCTTTTGTTCCGGGCCGTTCTCCTATTACTATTAATACCTACTCTATCGCAGTGAAAAGAATCACGGCAGCTTTTCCGAGTGCATTCATTCCGGGGAGTACTCGAGGCGATTAGCGTGTACCTGCAGTGGAAGAACTAAGTAGAGCGAGACCAGTACCAAAGGTGGACAAGTCGCACAAAGTGCGCCGTTTCTTGTTAATCGCTTCATTCAGCCGATGCGGTTCAAAGACTCGGGACCGGCTCTTTTGGTCGAAAGAGATTTTTCCCCTCCGGTAGGTAATTCTTCGATAAATGGATTAGCCGAACTCATCAGCAGTGCGCTGTCGCGCGCGACAGAAAAATTGATATCGCGGAACCGGTGTAAAACCACTTTTATTGCATCTTTCGGCGGGAAACGTGCCAACACACAATCACTGATCCCATTTCCGAGCGATCTTCCAGAGATCCAATTTGTCAACCGATCCCTTCCAACCTGCTGCTTCTCTGCGCTCTATCGATCCCGGCACGAATCAACCGGCACAGCTTTCGATCGCGGCGCACGCATCCCATCAATATTCAAAGCGTCGAGGCTTCAATAATTCAACATCCGGTTTCGAACGACACATTGCACCTATCGATCTATCGGTTGACACGATCCGCGGAAACGTTTCCCCGAAATCCTCGTCGGATGCCAGTACAGTAGTGCACCGTGGAATTTACATAAAATCGGCACGGGTAAGTTTACACGAATCGACCCAGTGCTGGGTAAAATACTATTTAAAATAGTACATATTAGTCCAATTGTTAACAATAACGTTAAACAAATACAACTCTTTTCTAACTAACCTCATCGATGAAAGTAAACACCATTTTACTCTACGTATTCTATCAATGAATTATGTGTTTCCCGATTGTATTGCGATAGAAATGGGATTTAATGATCGTCCATAATCTCCCTTTATAAAGTGCTCATCTACATTTTGCAGTTCTTTTTGCCATAAAAGAATAATGTACTGATGGAGCAACGTTTTGACCAAACATCACATAACACTATCATCAACATGTTCTTCTTACGCCCGTATAAAAAGAATATTAACTAAAACGTAAATAAAAGCTGAAGATAAGACCTTATAGTTCGGTGTACCTTGAAATGATTTAGATCCATGATTTTTTTTGCACTGTTTATCCTTGTATCTTTTGCGTTCATAAGACGCAATAGAAAACAAATTATTTCACATAGAAACATGAAGAAATGTAGAGCGTGCTATCCTTTCTCTCACTTTGCGGAGCCGTGTTCGAGTCAATTCCTGAAGGAAAGATCTGCTCGCGAGAATTTTACCGGTGGCTCCCGAACCGACGTAAATATAACCGTGCAGTATTGCAATTCCGAGGTCGCGCGGAAAATTAGCGTGACGAGTCTATAAGTCACCGCAGACAAATAAGCAGTCGAAGATCTCCCTCTCTCTTTCTCTCTGCGGCTTGTCGTCCCTTTTTCGCCTCCACTTTTCCGTCTCTGTTCGCCGATGGCACCTCTCTATCATTCTGTATCCTTCCATTCTTCGGCTGGTCTGTCCCACTCCGCGGCGAGTCGCGGTTCCCTTCTTCGTTGCACTTGACCACGGTGGAATCCAACGTGCTCCGTCCATCTCGATCGCCTCTGTATATCTACGGGTCGTTGATATCGCTTTGCCTCGTGTTTTCTCGGATAACGTTATATAGTAGCCGTCGTCGTCATCGTCATCGTCGTTGTCGTCTGCTGCTGCTGCTGCTGCATACGCCACCATGGCGGCGGCGGCGGCGGCGGCTACGTGCTCGACGATAATAATTATTGACAGATGCGACTGATTAATACGGCCACGCTACGGCGATGTTCGTCTAGCGCCGGCGAACTTTCAGCTTACGCGCTCTCTGCTGATGCTACTCGCCTTCGATCTTCGACACGCCAGCCGAACGGCTCCGGGGAATCGACGCCGTCTCGATGTAACTTTAACGATCCCATGCATTCCGAGTGCTTTCGGGACTCGACCCCGCTGACCCAACGCGACCCTGGAACTTTCGCGATGTGCGTGCGGCGACTTCGAACTTTGCGCGCGAGCCCGATTCACAAATAGTGCAACGAAATTCTCGAGCACGATCGACGATCTCCTCGAGAATTCCACGCGCGAATTCTGACGGCCCGAGATTGTCGAAGTCGACAGTCTAAGTGTCGACCTTTTTGGGGATCGTTAGTGGTATCTGTTATATCACTAGACTGCGGATTTTATGCATGTACGATAGAATATGTAAAAAAAAACTTTTTAAAAACCATGCTTATATTAAAATGCACTGAAAAGGACAAAATAATTTTTTTCCTGGTTCTCCATAAAATACCGAATCAAGTTAAACGATTAATAATATTTTTCCCCAAAATTTTAAGCAATTAGTTCAAAATTTCTTCTGTTATAAAATTAGTGTCGGAATAGATAGAAAAATCTAATATAAATTTAAATAAAATCACGACATTAGTGATTATAAAAATAAAAACGTGGAGCGCCCACGAAGATTACGTCAATATAGTTTAGCGCTCCACGCTTTTATTTTTATAATCACTAATGTAAATGTAAATTTTTCTATCTATTCCGACACTAATTTTATAACAGAAGACATTTTGAACTAATTGCTTAAAATTTTGGGGAAAAATATTATTAATCATTTAACTGGATTCGGTATTTTATGGAAAACCAGGAAAAAAATTATTTTCCCGTTTCTAGTGCATTTTTATGTAAGCGTGGTTTTTAAAAAGTTTTTGTTATATATTTTATTTTTTACTTTTATTGTCATCGGAAGCATACAAATGTATACAAAATTTCAGCAAGATTGGATGACAAGAAAAGGTTTAAAATTCGATTACAAGATTTGACAGATACAAACAACAACACGGCAAGTTAATATTAGCGTGGTAAAAATGGATAGATCACATGCAAAACAGTAAAGATATTTAAAGAATTTAAAAATATCTTTGCATTATTTTCAACTGCTTAAAATGATTAAAAAGCGAACTAACTGTTTATATATGAACCACGTTTAATGGTTGAGGGGAAGTATTTCGGGGGGAATACACCCTAATGTAACCTAATGTAACTTCACGACAAAACAGCAAACCAGAGAGACAGCAATTTTATCCACAAATCCAAATGTAAAGTTAGTTACAGTTACATCGAAAGTTTCGGGTGACCCGAGTCTCAAGAAGCAGCGAGAAGTTTGCAAACTAGGAAGTCTATTTCTCGAGACATTCAATCGGCGATTTTCCAGCTCTGAATTTGAATACGTGGCTTCGCTTCTCCAATACTTACAACAATTGACTGGACTGGAGATTTGTATGCAAAACAAAATTGTCTGAATTAATTCCAAAATACTAAAGTGTCATACAGTCCTCGACAAAATAATAAGACACCTAGCATATTTTTAAATTTCTTATATTTAAAGGTAGAAAATGTACACTTCGATGTATCCTGTATATTACATACTATTTCCAAAGTAAACATGTCACATCTTAGGATTGTATCGCGCACCATAGCAAAATTAGAGAAAGATACGTAAACACGGTCTGACATTAATTCGACAAAAGTATAAAACACTAAAATGTTTGATTAAGCAAATAAAAATACAAAATTAATACTTTGTGATACCTCCCTTGAATTGAATTACGTCTAGTAATCGCTTTCGGATAGTTTTATATAACTTTTTGATTCGTTTTTGTTCTGAATATGTCCAATTGTGATTTATACTTTCTTTTAGTTCATTTACGTTATTATATTGTCTCCCATTCGCGTAGAATCGTCTTGACAAATCTCCCCACACATTTTCTATAATATTTAAATCGGGAGAACGAGCGGGCCATTTCCAAAATATTAATATTTTTTGGAAGACTGGATTGTTTCACAGATTTTGCAGTATGGATTGCTGTATTATCCTGTTGAAAAATATAGTCACAACGCGTGATACGAGCTGCAGGCTTGTTTAACTGATCTGTTATTAGTTCAATATATTTATTACTATTCATCCGACCTGATAAAAAGTTTATTTCTGTTTTTCCATAGTAACCAATAGCAGTCCATACCATAACACTGCCACTACCCATTTGACGGCAACTTAAATGCAGTTCTTCGTTTCTGCAATCATGAAAGTAGTAGGCCCAGCCGTCAGGGCCATCTAGATTGGACTTTTTCTCGACACTAAAAATTACTTTTTCGAGTTTTTTATCCAGTGGATGTATTCACAAGCGAACTTTATTCCTGCTGCTTTGTGTTTCTCCATCAAGAGTGGCCGTTGTTTTAATTTCTTCTGTTTAATGTGTTTGCTTCCTTGTAAAATGCGATGTACATTTCTTAAATTTGTTTTCACACCTGCTTCTTCGGCTATTTGTTTTGCTGTGTCCTTAATATTCGACACAACACGCAAAATTGCACGTTTATCACGTTCGGAAGTAACGCTAGGTCTTCCACTTCCTTTCGTTTTTCCGTAAGCACTTGGATTTTTTAACACATTATATATCGCGCACCTACTTCTGTTTAATAATTTCGCAATTTTACTAATATTGTACTTTTCCGAGCGCAACAGAACGATTCGATCGACCTCACTTTCATCTAACTGCTTTCTTCGACCCATTATTTATTTTCGTTGTAATAAATGTACTTATACTGTAAGAAAATCACAAGATCCAATGTCTAAATATGTTCGCAGTAGAATACTTAATGGTAGAAGTCATATGATTACAAAATAGGCCAAATGTCTTATACTTTTGTCGAAGCAATGTCGGTCCGTGTGCACATATCTTTCTCTAATTTTGCTATGGTATGCGATACAATTCTAAGATTTCGCATGCTTACTTTGGAGATAGTATATAGTACTTAGTTTATAACATAGTGTACACTTTCCACCTTTAAATACAAGAAATTGAAAAATATGCTAGGTGTCTTATTATTTTGTCGAGGACTGTAGACACGTATTTCTGTTATGTTCTTCTTGTTTTACATTCAATCGACAATTTCCCAGCTCTGAATTTGAATACGTGGCTTCGCTTCTCCAATACTTACAACAATTGACTGGATTGGATTTTTATGCAAAACAAAAATTTTCTATTAATTCCAAAATACGAAAGCTGTGTGGATTTAAATTAATATTATGTATTCTTACATTCCTTAAATGCCTTTACTGTGTTGCGTTCAATCTTATTCATTTTTGACATAAATTCATCGAATTATGTATAATTTTCTTCGCGAAGAAAGAAAAAATGGCCGAAACCCTTTCATCTGAAAAGCTTACGCGCTGAAACGACCGAAAGACACCATGGTCAAAGAAACCGCATGCGTTGTTCAGCCACATACGCGTGCAAGCACGCACTAAGCACGCACAATGCACGCATAATCGGTGGCTCCGGTTTTCAATTCCTCGCCGCACCGCGTGCACTCATCTGTTTGCGTGAGCTGAACCATATACCCGGGCTAATTACATAATTTCCCGTAATGAGCCTTTTCTCAGCGAGTGTCCTGCGGTTCTAGACCACGTGTCTGACACGCTGACACCCGAGTCACGAAGTAAATAGAAGATTACGGAGAGAGGAGTTTAACACCTTTCTCGCATTGGCGCGCCACGTGTGATGCAATCCGTGCGGCGAGAGTTCTACAGCCATTCTCCTCTCACAGCATCAAATCGAATTCCTCCCGCGCGCCTCTGTATCCCGGGAAATCGGATTAGCCGCAAACAGCTCTACTAATAACCTCTTTTATACATATAAACGGGGTGAGGACCATGTACAGGGACGTCGAGATAAATCCGGAAATTTTTCAGTAAGCAAAACAAAGCAACTGTTAACAAGGTAATTATATAAACCACCAATCAGCGAACAATTGCTAGACGTTCGTAAGTGTGTGCAAAAGTTTAGTCTCTTTCAATCGTAAATGCTGAATGACTTATAATCAATCAGCGGATTTTATGCATTTATGGCAAAAACAAGTAGGTGCAATTAAAAACAGTCTTTTATATTATTTTCAACCTATTAATTTCACTGCAGTTTGTTGTAATTCGAAAATTTTTATTTTGCATAAAAATCCGTTATCTATTTATTATTATAATAGTTATAATCGCCCGCAATTTTGTGCAATTGTTTGTTTGCTGCTGATGTGTCTAAATAGCCTATTTTGTAGTTGGTAACGAACTAGTATTGGTAACACACCTCATATGACATGTAAAAATATTTAAAAAAAAACAGAAAGGAGACTAAAACTTTTGCATAAATAAAATGGTATAATGTTTATGTATAACTATGACTGTGACCATCCGATGGATGTTAGACAATGTCAGTATGCTAGTACCTCACAGATTGTCAAACGTACATATAACAATGATTATATTCCTCACACGTTTAATGATAAATTATATTACATAAAATCCTGCAATAGATTATTAGACTGTTGCATTTGCTAACGATATCAGGTTAATCCAGTTCGTTCGTGTAGAACGAATGTTCCAAGTCTTCTTTTTTAGATCCGACGGCGATAAAAGTCGATGAAAAGCGAGTGATCGAGTGTAATGACTTGACACTAAACCTACCGAGAATTAAAATTAGCCGATATATATATTGCCTTGCAAAAATAACAAGAATGAATTTATTTAAATTTTCTGCGATATTTATTATATTGTTAATCGATAGCCCTCTTTTGCTAGGATCCGTCACAAACAGTCCAAATATACATTCTACTTTCCAAAATAAGCTCCACCTTTTTCTATTCGCTGTCTTACAAACAGTAATTCATTGGAAAGTAGATTGTTAACTAACCTGATATCTAAATCTACAGGGTGTCCCAAAAATATTGTCCTTCCTTGAAAGAGATGATTCCTGAGCTCATTTGAAGTAATATTTTCCTTTGCGAAAATGTTCTTCGCGGCTTTGTTAAGTAGTTATCAACGAAAAACGCGGACCAATCAGAGCACGGCTACAGCATACGGACTCCGCCTCTGCGACAGGTTCCATGCAGCCGTGTTCTGATTGGTTCGTGTTTTTCGTTAATAACACGTTAACGAAGCCGCGGAGAATATTTCAGTAAAAGAAAAAGTTATTTCAAATGACCTTAGGAATCTTCCTTCTCAAGGATATGCAACATTTTTTGGATACCCTCTGGATGTAAGACAAGACGAAGCGAAAGAAGGGTTGGGTTAGGTGCTATTTGTATAATCTTTAATTTAGAAATGGGAGCAAGAAAACTGCGGACATTTTCGCCCGAAACCCGGACACTTTTAAACATCTCTTCGATTATGTATGCGAGCTATTTTCGATCTGATGGCGCAGAAAAGAAATATTCTGCAGGAGATTCTACAGTAAGTTGGACGTATAGAATAAAATTTACCCACACAACACTTTGATTTTGAGAAAATAAGCTTGGAGAACTACATACTTCGGCTCTTAGACTAGTACAATTTGCAATAAGTAGAATCGGCAAGTCCTGACCAGACGCATCAGCCTACTCAACAGCATGCGGTACTTGATGAATCTTCACATTCCATTCTCCCGAAAACAAAGTCTCGAATAACAAGATTTTATTCCTCATTTCCGACTTATTTTTACATCTAAATTCGAATATATGTATATAAATAAAACTACTTTAACCCTCCGTATGCTATGTCAGAGTCATAGGGGTTTTGAGGGGAATATAGTTACCCTTTCTGTGTCATTACCGGATTAGTCACGTGACACTGCAATGCATTCACGACAAAGATGAAACGTGTCACGTGAGCGGGCCACGGCGAAAATGTGGGGATGGTCGCTGCCGGGGAGTGGAGAATGGTGTCGTAGAAGGGATAAAGTAGTGTGGGGCTTAATCTGGCGACACAGGGTAGCCGTGAGGATAAGCTCGAGTGACCGTCAATATGTATTAGTGAAATTTCAGCGTGGGTCAGAAATGACTTCGACAAGAGGGTTAAGAAGTATTGTAAGAAGAACAAATCGTGGAAGGTCTGAATGAGATCAATCTGCTAGTTATAGTAAAGTAATATATTTCTTTATAACAATTGAAATAATAAAAAAATAATAAAGAATGACAAGATTACAAGTGTGGAAGATCGTGCACACTTGAAACGTATTTACATAGTTTTTCGAAAATCAATAATATTTCAGTTCCACTACGCGATTATCTAAGAAGGTCTGCTCTATTGCCGGTTAGACAACATTGATAAGAGCAACACTCGCGGAAGAAACTAATTTTTCGGTGCACGAACCATGACCCATTGCGATAATTAATTGTCACAAATATAAACGAGCGAATGAACGTGACAGCGATGATAGCAGCGCCTCCGTTTTTCCAATGATAAAAACCACGGTTATAAATCGACGACTTGCGGAAATGTGGATTTGCTTTCCGTGCAACAAGCGTTGTTGCACGGATGGTTGCCTGGGAATTTTGTCGTTAATCGCGCTTGGGTCAAGCCAGACTCGCGATTTTATGCTTGCTCGAACGTGTAATGCTATTGTTACTTGGCGGGCACTTGTTGATATCTGCACGCCGGAAAATCGACCACGTTGCATTAGAGTCCACTTTTTCAGTAATTCGTATCTCACAACCAAAAATTCCTTCTTCTCAACGAGTTTATCAAATTATTAATTATCAGTTTCATATTATAGAATTCACCGTTAACGAAGCATTGTTACTACACATGCATATTGCTAATGAGTTTGAAAATTTTAAACTCGCCATTATACTCTGGCGAATCATCATTAAATTTAATTATACACAATTAAATGTAGAATAATCGTAGAATTACGGAAATAAAATGTTGCCAGAATCATATTTTCCGCCTCATTAAACAAATGAATCCCCGCGTACGTTTGGCATTTATGACCGATGCAACCGCAGTCCGGCTTAAATACATATGTATAATGTGTACATGTGAAATCCTGTTCGTTTCTTGACGAACAATGCTAAATGGTATAATAGCGAATGTAATAATTGCCATTGCAGTGTGTCGCGCGGTGATATTACTCGCCTGTGCGGAGATACTGTAATTAAAACTTTCACTTTGACAATGTATTTCGACAAAGGAACTTCTGAAGAGCATCGAAAACTTTTGCGGTGCTTATAAATCAGTAGATTCCTTTTTGTGAGAAAAGTTGAGTGCGGGGTGTCTTGTGACAAATTGCCGGAACATTGCAAAACACTTAGCAACAAAACAATGCAGAAAATAATCCTTACAAAATTCTAACAGAATAATTCTCAATTGCATTACAAACATTCACATCTTTTATCATCACTATTCTTGTAAAATGTTTCACACTTAAGGCTATAATGGACTGAAATAGTCATCTAAATATTCTTCATATTTTACAACTGGTATATTTTAGACAACGATGTTTTTTATCCTCGTTAACAATATTGGTGTGAAGTAGCATTTTAATAAAAATGGTATCTTCAGACTTAAAAGAATCAAACTTGATTTGTTTTATTATTAAACATATTTTACACGATATACAAACCCACGATGACTCGTGATTAGTATTTGTGAATGATAAACAAAGGGTATTACATTGTTACGAGCCGAGGTTCAGGCAGCTATACGGAAACCGAGGGTAGCTTGGAATTTAGATATTTTAGGGCAAGGTAGGAAGGGTACACGTAGGACTTGCCAATGTCTATTTCACCACTGGGTCGCCTCGTGTGGAACACAGGAGTGGACTAGCCGATGTCTATTTCACCACCGGGTCGCCACCTATAAGGTACACGTAGGACTAGCCGATGTCTATTTCACCACCGGGTCGCCTCGTGTGTGGAATATGGAAAAGTGGACTAGCCGATGTCTATTTCACCACCGGGTCGCCACTGTAGGGGTACACGAGGACTAGCCGATGTGTATCTCACCACCGGGTCGCCTCGAGGGAAGAAGGGAGTGGACTAGCCGATGTCTATTTCACCACCGGGTCGCTACCTATAAGGTATAGGGTCGCGGTTCCGCTAACTCGTAACTTATTGAATTGAGAAAGATACACCTTGAGCGGCAAAGGTGTATCGTCGTAGTATACTAGCGACTGGGAACTCGAAAAGAGAATATGAATAATCGATATTTGAACCCTTAATAAGTTCACACACAATAATATATTTTGTATTATGAAAAACGTACAAATGTTCAGTGTAATGTTGTCGCGGTGTCGCGGACTAAACTCTCTCAGTTTTGACGCACCGAGAAATGCGGGGGCGATCTACTACAGAGTGGTAGACAAGAACTTCAACAACCGATCTAGCGCGAAGTGATTTTCGACGTGGAACGGTACGTACTGCGCGTATTCACTTGAATCAACCCAACTAAATAGGGAGGATCCATGCCCTTATATAGTACCCAAAATCGGATCTAGCGATGGTGGGGGCCACGTGCTACTTCTGATTAGAAATGAATTCTTAGAAGTTATATCGCTTGCAAGAGCCCCTTTATGATCCGATTTTGAGTAAGCCCTTTGTTCTTAAGTAGGCCCTCTGTTTCGACACATATCTCCGGAAGGGTCAAAAGTCACCAACGGTAGCGTCCGCATACGTAACAACATCATTACAGGGTACGTTATCACTGAAATAATCAAAACTTCCGTAATTGCAGCTTTCTCTATCTTGTATTCGACGTAATTATTTATAACTGATATAATTGTCGCGTTTGTGAACTAATAGACGCAGGATTTTGCATATACATTTATAATCAAATTTGAGATGAACACTAAGTTGCCCAACAACCGAATATTCATACGAGCAAATCGAGGTGTACTCCAAAAGACTAATTTTCAGTGAAACTGAAATTCGTTTTTATCGTTATAAAGATAAAAGGCAATACAATGAATATTTTTATCAATAAAATGTTACGACAATCTAATACATTGCAATAAATGCTTTGTTAAACATTTGACCTCGATGTTTGGATGTTCGAAATTGAGAATATAAATTGTGTGGACCATATATGTAAATGGAAACTCCTCAACATCTTCCGTATTTACTTTCCAACGAAAAAATTCCTCAAGACGATGCATTGCATTTGCCCCTTAAAATAGTGTAACTTCATCTTGACGAGTCTTTTCATAGAACAGTAAATACGGAAGATATTTAGGTGTTTCCATTTATATGGTCCACCCTATATAAAAACAAATTAATCTTACTTTATTTTTTTAAGTTGTAATTAGTTTACATGTAAAATTATAGATTAGTTTATTATTTGTCAGATCCAATACATTTCATATAATACATAAATTAGTTTACCTACTCCATTTCAAGTGAATATACAAATTAATTTACTGAATTTCTCGTTTCTCATCTTTCACAATGAATATTTAATGTTTGTTAATATTGCTCTTTAAATCGTTGAATTATGAGATCTCGCAACAGATTACTCCGAAATACATGGATTTCAACATATGTACAAACTAGAGAGAACGATGTTTTATAAACAATTACGCTGTAGCAAATTCCACTCTAATTCACCTTACAATCTCGTCATTAAATCGTCTGTTTATTCTAGCAAAATCGAAGTTGCGCGGAAAGCAAGCAGACTTAACTTTAAATCCGAGGGCTCTAGTGAGTTTGCAAGCTTAAAATGTATAAAATAACAAGATTTAATTTATTTAGACTTTGCACGGTTCTTATTGTACCAAATATGCTCCAATTAAAGATATTTATTAAATCATTTCTTACGAAGGCATCTTTACAGTTTCAGTTCGCATTGAATATTAAATTAAATTCGCAAGCTCTGACCAAGTTAACAACACGACGCACAGTGGTTCAGGCAGCCGATCTAGAAGTTCATTTGGTAAAAAATGACTTGTCTGATATCGGAATTTAATTAAATGCATCTACATTACTTTCTAAATGTTTAGCAATGCTGAAAATGTCGATATTAATGAAACTTAATAAAAATTATAATTAGAACAAGCAAGGAAAGATTTTGTGAATAGCATGTGAATATGATTTTCGATCGAAAAAAATCACTAATTTTCATTTGTGAACCCTGCCGAACCTATTTAACATTTCTAAAAAAAATTTTTTAATGAAGAGCATTCTTTTACCTTGAAAATGCATACCTCAAATTTAGGATTACAGTTCGTCATTTATTAAATAAGTAATTCTTAATGGACGTTTAAAATCTGAATAAACTGCTAGATCGACCGCCCGGACCACTGTGCGACAATATAATCGCGAATAGTCCAAAACAAAAATTACCAAACAGACACCGTAAAAGACGGACGTAAAAAGAGCGAAAATGAATTAATTTGACACATAAGTTTGAGGCAGCGGAGCTACGAGGAACAAAATATTATAGTTCCGGCTGAACAATTGGCGAGGTGTCCGCGCGTGCGCGACCGCGAGTTGCCGAACGGTAGCGTGAATGGATAGAGACGAGCGTTACTCACCTCTCGTGTGAAAACGTCACGGTGCCGGTGTATTCCTCGAACGGGATGTATTTTAACGTCTCCTGTTAGAGGATACCGAGGTCGCGTGGGCGCAGTCCGCGTCTCTATGTAAACAAAAACACACACGTAGTGGGAGAGGGAGAGAGACTTCAAATCGTCCGTCGAATTTCCACGAATGTTCCTCTCATTCTCCGGTGACGGCGGGGCGAGAGGGGTAGAAGTTGCAGCGGCACATCCACTTGCTTTTTACGAAGCGGTCCTCTCTTTCGGTCGTGTGATCTCGCACTGAGGCCGCGAGAACGGAACGACGGAACCAGAAAAACAAATTACAGTTGCGCGTTCGGGTGAGAGACAGTTGGAAACGCGGTAAAAAAAGGAAGTGGCTGGATCGAAACAGAGAGGAGACGATACTACGCGGCAGAGCACGGGAACCAGAAAGAAAGACAGGGTGGAAGGGAGGGAGTCGGTCAGAGAGAAACCAAGTGGAAAGGAACAGAAAAACGAGACACGAGAAAAGTGACCAGATAACGAGCACGAGTTTCCTGCACTGGAGGAGTGTACGTGATACGGGAGTCTCACGCGTCAATCACCACAGAGGCGCACACACACGCGCAACACGCACGCACGCGCGTACATGTATAAACGAACATCAGGCGCGCACGGGAAATACCGCCGATCTGGCCTGACGATTTCGCCACCTAGCCGGCTCGTCGATGTCCCGTCATCATCCGCACACGGCAAATCCACCTTTCCCCGCGGCTTTTTCGAACCGTCTCTGCGGACCGCGTGCGCGAGCTACGTATCTCACTCTGGTTCTCGGAGTTTCCCGAACGTCACTCGCTCGCGGAAATCTTTTTCCCAGAGAAAGAAGAAGAAGAGAAGAGAAGCGAGATCTTTTTATTTCCCGTTCGTTTCTGCTCCTTTGGATGCGTGGCTGCGTGCGTAGCGCGCGCGTGTAGTGGCTCCGAGTCTCGCGACGACGAGGGAGAGACCGTCCTCTTCCTCCGTCGTGTGTTCCTGCTCAGGATCCGATCGAGCAGCCACTGACCCCACGAGACGACGACGTCGGACCGGAGAAGAGAAAGAGAAAGAACGTGTCTCGTTCCCGAAGGGAGAGAGAAAATGACCGGAGGGAGCGTACGAAAGACGAACGAAGAAAAGCGGGAAGGGGAAACGAAAGAGAGAAAGAATCGGTGAAAGAGATAGAGGAAATGGATAGAGAGCGAAAGAGCCGTGATTGGAAAAGAAAGAGAGCCTCTCTCGGACGCAACGGGCTCTCCCGTATTATAGACACGGACTCACACAGTTGCTCACGCTCTATCTCTCCTCTCTCTCTTTCTCTCTCTTCTTTCGGTGGATCTTCTGCCGTGTTGTTTCTCTCGACACGAAATTAAATCGCGCCGGAAAGACACACACGAGTTCGAGTCTGTCCGAGTGTAGCACGACGCGTCTCGAACTGATCTCTCTGTATACGTGCACTGTGGTTTTGGTTCACGTGATTAAAACACTGTCGCAATGTCACCTCCTCGATATTTCAGCATATCGTCCCGGCGAGACACAGGTTCGCGCGCACAAACAAAACGTGACAGCACGTCGCGCGCTTGTTTAGAATATACTGAATACATTTTGACCCGAGCGCTCCGTTCAGGCTCGGCCAGTGCTGGCGCTTCGCGCGTTCGGCCCTGCTCGGCCACCGTCGCCGCCGATCGGACGCGCTCGCGCTCTACGCACGAGCCAACCACGATGCCCGGCCGACCGCGAACGAAACTCGCGCCCTCGCTCGATTGCAAATTACCTTGCCAGGGACGATGCACCGCGATCCGTGTTTACTGAAATCGTTTCATTTTCCGTTTCGCCGTTTTCTACACTTGCCCACTACCGGCTCGCGAAAAGCCGCTCTTCCTCCCGTGAACGGTGCAATGTTCAAACCCCCCTCTCACATTCACGTAATTCGAATTAACCTTAAGAAACTAATCCCGTGTTAGCCGGCTCAGACTAATCTTCATCGCTTCTACCACACGATATTCTATCTAATATATACTTTATCTACCGGGGACGGTTTAATCATTTTTCATTGGTATACAGGGTGTACTTTATAGGTAAAATAGTACTTTAAATAGTAAGTAATTCTATTTATTGTAACGCTAAATCTACCGACCATCAAAAGTGACTGATGTGTATAGAATTATAAAAATAAGATCAAATTTATTTATATTTTGTGCGATTTTTTACTACTCCCTCTGTCCCATAATAATAGTAGCAGTTGATGAATTTAATTTGTCCCATAATAATAGTAGCAAAAGAAAATAAATATAGAACGCAACATTTATTAGCAAAAAACTAGATTGCATTGAACAATAAATTAAAAATATTACTCCTAATTTTTATTCGAGTGTTCAGATAGTTTCTGAATTTTTCAATAATTTCGTTACTGCATTTTAAACTTGTAGGTAGGATCCCTTGGCTGCGAAGCTTTGCTTTCCCTATATGTGTGAGCTTAAAATTATTGGAGCCATCGTTATTCATTGCTTCCAGCATAACTTGCTCTTTTTCATCTTACTTTTATAATAGGTTGATATTCAACTTAAATAAAACAATTGATTTCGATCAGCGGATGGAATTAGAAAAATAGTTATAATTCGTAATAATTAGGTTAACCTAAAAATTGAAAGATGTGTCAAAACAAATGACAGATGTCATGAAACATTGATTTTGATTGAAGCCTTCGCAATTTTGCGCTACAACATAACTTATAGCTGCATTCGCCAATAATTCCCGTTTAAATATTCACTTGCTACTATTATTATGGGACAGGGGGAGTATAATATATACTGGAGTCAAAAAATATATTCAATAAATTCCCATGAAAACACCTTTACAATTTCAATAATTGTCAAATAAAAAATCTAAAATGTGTCATTTGATCCCTCGTGGCAGGTTTAGTGTTAAAGCATGCGTACATCTTATATAAAAAATATATTATTAAAAAGACTTTAAACCATCATGCTTATACTTGAAAACCGAAAAAACAAATTTCTATTTACGTATTATAATCATGGCTATTGTGTCCACGTTTTTTGTGTGACGTTGCAAATTTTGCGACGTCACTGTACTTATAAACGATTTTTTTCAAATGCAGAAGAATAGTTACAATAATATGCACGCATTGTTAACCTCGTGATGTTATTCTAGTATCTGTTAAATCTGAAAATCTTCCTAAGAATTGAATACTTTAGCGCGGGATCAGAGGAACTATGGAAATGCCAGCTACTCTAGAACGAACTACATATGCAACTGATCGAACCGCTGGAAGACAGGTCTTTATCGGTTTCTTTGTCCAATCTACGGGAACGGTTCGCAGCGATTTCATTACCCAGCCAAGATTGAAAAGCTCTTGCGGCACAGTGGAAACAATGCATCATAGGCAGGTGCCAGGCGTAGAAGCGCGGAGTGGAAGGGAATCGGGAACGACAGTAAAGAATGCTGGTGTCCTTTGCATGAATGTTGCCGTCCAAATGCTGCAAGCTTGTCGAAACCTCTAAGTTGTGTCACTTTACCAATACATCCTTGCGCTACGTGAATCGCGACTTGTAGCAAGTTGTGACGCGAACTTGTACGCGTAACGTGAACACCGAACTATACATGAATTATTAACTCTTACTCGGTCACGCGAGATCTAGGAAATACTTTCCTCATTTTTCTAGCGATTCTTACCATTTTCAGAATATCCATGCCTAGCAAGAGTGAAGTTCCTTATTTTAATAGTCAGCCTTCTCCTGAAGCTAAATTGCTTAAAAATATTCTATTAATGATAATAGTAATAATAATAATAATAATAATAATACTTGAGGTGACTGAAAACTGGCCCTCAAGCTCATGTAACGCCCGGGCACATATGTAATGAATAAACAATAATGAACAGACTCTAAACATTTAGATTGTAGACTTTAATAAAACTTGTAGTCAAGAAAATGACTGACTATTGGAACCATTGCTCAACGTGTCAGCACAAAAGAATAACTGTTTAAGCATTTCGTTCCTCCAGACCGTTCCTAAAAAGGCAGCCGAAACTCACGTATCGACTAATTGATAAGTCTGCGTGTGCATGATCGATTAGCACGTTCTAATTTTACAATTTCATGAAACATTCAACAGCGCACTATAAGCGTAATATATAATGGCTGTCATTAGACAGCTAGGCTTCCTTGGTACCGAAAAAATCCTATCAAGAATTCTAATGGCGTCGCGTACGAACGCGTAAGCTCCCCCGCCTCTGGCCAACGATATCACCCGGCAAAGCAATCCAACAGCAGTATCGAAGAGCATTGTGGAACATATACTTTCGCATGTATACATTATGCAAATTGATTCCATCGATTGGCCGGTGGACCCTACACACGCGTAGGCGCAGACTTCTCGTGCTGTTCAGCGACGCTACTCTAGCTTTTGCTCCCGGCAACACAACTATCCAGGGACTTCGATTTACCAGGCAATTTCGAGAAAATGGCATCGTTTTCAACCGGAGGCGAGAAACCTAGAAATAGTCACTCGCAAAATTACTTTCCGATTACTTCTGCACTACGATTGCCACTATTAGCTTGCTAATTAACGTCGTCTCGACATTTTTCTTCCATTTTCCCATATTCGAAACAGGTTCAATCCACGAGGCGTACCATAAAGATAAGCGATAACATGGAACGCAACCTTACTTCAATAACATCAATCTTTAGTTTTTACATTTCACGATCGGACTGCGGATTTTACGCATTTATTCTAAAAATTACATTATTTTGGACAATTTCAAATTATTATGAAAGGAAATTTTTACGTATCTTCTGCTACGATTTTACATATAACATGAATATGCGACGTTCGTTTTCTGTGGTATACATAATGATTTCCTCCAATGTATTTTTCCTTGTTCCAATACATTTAAAGAACTCGTGTTTACTTAATATAATAATATTTTTCTCGTTTTATCGACAGTTCTGTAACAAATTGGAATGCAAGATGTCAGTTAGCTTTTTTAGCAAGCGTTTTATTCTTAAAGGAATTAGTAGGTACATCACAAAACAGTAAAGATATTTCAAGACCTTAAGAACACGATTATATTATTTGTAACTTCGCCGGAAGGCAAACGCGAATATAGAAGTCGATCCTATTATTGTAATTTGTCAAAATTATTAAAAGAAGAAGTACTTGTCTTCACAGTTCCACAAAATCTTTGTGTTGCATCTGTTGCAAGCTATAAGGTCCACATGTTTTCCTTTTTCAATTAATTTGCAGTAGTTAGAAAGTAATAGATTAGTACTATCCAATTCTTCTGATGGTTATACTGTTTCAAATTGCAGTTACTAATTTTTGTCATAAAATTCGTAGTCCGCTGATTATGTATTGTACGATAATTCTGTGTGATTCAATGCAGCAGGTGTTTTGCGAATATTTTCGGATTTGCTACTTCCCTCTACCATACAATAATGGTACACCGGTTATGATGTTTTAGTCTATAAAGTATGTTATAACTCCATCGTAACTTGACTTTTACTATCTCGGTAACGTCGTGAGTTCTCGTATCAAATGTGCCAGTGTTGGCACATTTACTGCGGGAGGATTCGTATATTTCTAGATTAAGAGACGCGTTACGCTTTCGATTATTATGAAACGTGACGTACACTCTTATACACCATCCGAGAGAGACACTATCTACCTCCGACGTTCGTAAAATAAAAGATAAAAAGATAATCTTCGCGTGAAGGTATCGGAGCATAGTCGGTTTGCAGCAATCCAGATAACACTTCTTTTCAAATCGAATCGGTTCTAGCTGCTATCGAAACGGCTGGTGCACGTATTTGCGAGCCACATGATCAACCAGGCAATATTTTCTTCGGGTTTACAGACGATTAACGATCTCTGTAATTATCTTAAAAGGTTTCTTCGTGGGAGTAATCGAAGGACCGATTATCGTGTACCGCCCATGGCGACGTTGC
This sequence comes from Lasioglossum pauxillum, assembly GCA_933228785.1. Classification (NCBI taxonomy): domain Eukaryota; kingdom Metazoa; phylum Arthropoda; class Insecta; order Hymenoptera; family Halictidae; genus Lasioglossum; species Lasioglossum pauxillum. Next base: position 21,294,135 of record OW121701.1, on the reverse strand, counting down.
TCTTCTCAATAGTACGGTGCAATTAAAGTAAATGGGCGAAGAATAGAGTAAATAGACTGGAAACGCGTGTAAAACGCGCAAGAATAGCCGAGCAGACCATTCGCATTTCGGCGATGATTAAAAACATTCTACTGGGTGACTACTCAGTAGCGAGTAAACAATACGTTCAACCTGTTCCTTTTGGCTTGTAAAAATAGCAGAAAATTACACGCTGCTGTATTACACGAATGCCTGTTAAACCGGCGGTCGACAAACCATTCAAAACATGTTGTTTTATTTGTTGCATTCATTACTCGTGAACGAAAAACTATTCCGGTAATAATTAAATTCGTTCAACTTACAGCCTTCGATTAATGTAGCAATATGAAATATTTGACTATTTGTATTTTTTCATAAATTTGTTGTACGATTAAAAAAGTTTATTTGTTATATATATATTTTCCGAACGATTTTACCAAACGAGAGTCGTCGCGAAATTACTGGTTAAAAAGATGGCGACTCGCTCCATGCTTGACGGAAAGAAACGTCGATGCCACAGTTTCCTCTCTTGCCTCTATTATCGTACGGAATAATGTTCAGTTTACTAGCTGTTAATGCTCGCGCATCAAGAAAATAATTGGGAACGACCTAGAAATCAATCTTACAAAACGGTAGACGGTCATTATCGCGTAAATGGCACATAAGAAATTATACAGCCACATCACTGATTCTTATCATACATTTCATTCCGTCCAGGAAACAGAAAAAAAGAAGACGGTCAAAGACGATTTAACGGTTGCTCAAGAGCGAAGTATAGTGATAATGATGGTCCATTCTCGCGAGCAGTTCACTGTATACAATTATCTGGTGGTAATACGCGGTTGTCGTCGGTGAGATTAGCCGGTGTTTTTTTCGAAAAATTTCTTCAGCTCGTCATCAAATAGCGAAATTATATAACTGTACGGCTGCGCTTTAAGAAACATGACATTATAAAAAACTGTTAGACTGAGAGTTTATTTTTTTGGACTAATTGAAACCTTGAAACCTCATTTTGTTATCGAACAAATCAAGTAAGCAATGGCACCGACGAGATACTATTAAAGACTGCCACAGCCCCTGTGCTATTCAGCGACATGAGCAAGTGGCAAGTGGGCACAGGTGGACGCGGGGATAACGTGGAACTTACAGTGATCTGAAATACCACATCGCTATAAATTCCACCACCGACCAGATATTATTGAAGACTGCTAGCCTTATGGAAGATCGTGTCACTTGAATACTACCACCGACGAGATATAAGAATAGACCACGGTGTATTATAGAGGTGTTCTGGCTACTCTCGGGAAAGTGAAAAAGATAACGGTTGGTCCTCTGGTCGCCGCCAGATGGATCAGTGTTCCGATTACTGGTGCACTTTCTCGCGCATGCGCGGCAATTTCAGCCTCAGTAACGTAACCTTTTCGATGAAATCGGGTAGCTTGAGCACCACGCAGACTTTTAAAAAATTGGTATGATTTGATTCTGAAAAATGAATGTATAACATGTGTATTTCTGTATATTTTACAGATTGTTTCGGTACATTCCTGCCAATATAACTGCCTCAAGGCGTCAGGGCCCTGGCCGCTCTGCTGCGTCATTGTAGATATGCTACTGTTTTGGTCGCGTTACTGAGGCTGAAATTGCCGCGCATGCGCGAGAAAGTGCACCATCACTCGGAACCAGCAGTAATCGGAACACTGATCCATTTGGCGGCGACCTGAGAACCAACCGCTATCTTTTTCAAAACTTCAGCCTTACAGAGGGCTTAGTCGGAACAGAGAGGAAATGAGAGTGCTCACGCCCGGGGTTTGGCCGTACCGCTTTTGTCTCCACATCATGTTTAGCCTGGAACAGCTCCTACATCATCTTTAGCATGGAACAGAACCTACACCATCTTTAGCAGGAAACAGAACCCACTTTACTGTTATTAAATCTGTGTAATGGATCAGAACTAGCTTCAACCACCGACCAGATACTATTAAATGATATTAACTATTAAATAAGGCAACACAATGCGTTGAGGTGAACCCGGGTAGAATGACAAACAGAGAGAATGGCAATACGAGTGAACAGGTCTCAATGAACCACCTCTCTCAATGTATCGACGCCGAATACCGACTCCAACTGATCTGGCACATACAAGCAAGGTCCGACACAGCAGAAGGCTGTATCGGAATCAAGAAAACGAGCGAAGTGAAGTTAAGACAATAATTACTCGACATTTACAACGACGGTATACAATCTTAATTACTAACGCGAGCGGCCTATAGGTGATTCGGGCACCCCGGCGACGCGACTCCCCGTACTCACTCATGGCAGCATCCGTGAGTGAGCCCCTGGGGGACCTCACTCGGCAAATAAAACTAACTAATTGGTATATCCTCTTCTTGATTTGCCTTCCTCTCGGGGTGTCCTCTTCTTGGTACGTCCTCTTCTTGGTGTGTCCTCTTCCTAGTTTGTCCTCTTCATAGTATGTCCTCTTCTTGGTGTGTCCTCTTCTTAGTGTATTCTAACTAAAACAGACTAATAATAATTAGACATAACAATACATTACCCCGCACACGAGTGCAAGCCTAAGACCCGCTCTCAAGAGCATACCTAAGACCAGTTCTCGAGAACCGAACGAACCCCGCACACGAGTGCGAATCCATGCGAATCTAACCAGCTCACGAGAGCCAACATAATACCAGCTCACGCGAGCCAAACTAACCCCGCACACGGGTGCGGCCTATAGGCGATTCGGGTAGCCCCGGGGACGCGACACCCCGTACTCACCCACGACTCCATCCGTGAGTGAGCCCCTGGGGGACCTCCGATCGGAGGAATACCAATTTCAAACAAGATTTGATAACTTTTAGAAAAGGGTCTTGGCAAAGTTCCGACGCCAATAATTGAAAATTCAGAAATAACACGAATGCGAATAGAGCAAATATAATCCCGAACGTAAGCACATGAGTGTGGATACAACCAGTTCACAAGAGCAATTATAATCCTGTACAGGAGTGCGAATACAACCAGAAACCAGCTCACGAGAGCAAATACAACCGCGCACGTAAGCGAAAACCTAACCATGCACATGAGTGCGAATACAACTAGAGAATTAGCTCATGAGAGCAATTGTAACCCCGCACAGAAGTGCGAATACAACCAGCGAAGGAGCTGACAAGAGCAATCAAAATCCTGCACATGAGTGCGAATACAACCAGGGATCCAGTTCACAAGAACAATTGTAACTCCGCACAGAAGCGCAAATACAACCAGCGAACCAACTCATGAGAGCAATTGTAACCCCGCACAGAAGTGCGAATACAACCAGCAAACCAGCTTGTAAGAATAATTGTAAATCCGCACACGAGTGCGAAAACAACCAGCGATGCAGCTCACAAGAGCAATAATAACCCCGCACACGAGTGGGGCGATCAAAATATAAATTTGATGAATAATTCAATTATAAATTTGAAGAAGACTCAATACCGAAAGTCTCGATGAAAATTTCAATTGGCAAAATTAGAGAAAACAGTTGATGGTATTTGTTGAATGAACGGTTGGAGGACAGGTTTGTTGAAACTGGGCCAAAGCTAGACAAAGGAAGCATTGAAGAATATTAGTAATCAAATTTACCGGTGTTCGGTGAAGGAACAGTTGAAGTTCAAAATAGGATTGTTGAAGGTAGGTTAGGGTGGCTGTGAGGCGGGTCAGTGGCTCAGGTGGTAGAGTGTCTGATTCGCCATTCGCTCGTGTACCTTCGCAGGGGTAGGTTGTCCTAGAGAGCTACCTGCGCTCCAGGCAACCCTCAGGCGTACACGCCAAAAATCGTCAAGTTCCGATCCGAGGCTTCCGTTCCGTTCCGATCATTCAACCTAACAGTGCAGTGGTGCGGAAAAACATAGTGCTCAAAGTGCATTGTGAAGTGAAAACACATTGTGTTACAGTCAGAGATACAAAATATTTATAATAAAAAAAAAAAAATTCATAGTGTGCAGATAGTGAAATCTCAAAGCAGCTCGCGCGCATCCGCGCGATGCCGAGCGGAGTACTCAACCCAGAAAGTGCAGACAAATCATCCGCAGAAACAATCGAACATGTGACCACCACTCCAGGCGCAGCACACATACCCAATCTATACAACCAACCTATAACAATACAGCCAACAAATACAAAACCGAATATACTATCCACCGAAGACATCACGGAACCGCATACCGCGCACTTGATCAAACAGTTATTAGCTAAAAACAAAACACCAAACAGAGTTAATCCCTCACCAAACTTAATAAACAAAGCAACCCGATTCAAAACCACACCGATAACAGCAGAAATGGCAAAAACGAAGACAACGAAAACTACTCAACAAACAGCAAAAAAAGGAAACAGCAACATGGACAATGCTTCAGTGGAAGAATTAATACAAATGATAAGCAACCTCAACAAAACGGTCGAAAACCTCTACAAAACGATAGAATCATTAAAACAACAATTAGAAGAAGAACGGAGAAAAAATAAACCAGCGACAACAGCTCAAGATTTTACAAACACAAACAGATACGCAGCTTTAGACATGGACATTACTCCCACCACAGACGAAATCGAAAACGAAGTCAACAGGAAGAATAAACCATTAACAGGACCAGGTACCAAACGACCCCACAGCTGCGCAGAAGGAGACTATATATCTAAAAAAAAGACACGGCTAAAGCACCAATAAACCAGGAAATCACCATCCCCAATAAAACACCAGCACAGCTCAACAATAGGACAGGAAAAACCGAAGGCAAAGAAACCTTCATGCCCGCACCAACACCAGCTGCAACATCATCAGCGTCCTGCACAACAAACAACTCAGCGACAATCCCAAGCAGCCTCTCACAGCAATTAACAGCAGGGCACAGCGGCACGACAACTCTCTTACACCACCCGAATGTCATAAAGAACGGTATCCCAAAATACCCACCCCTAACAGGTAAAAACGAACAAAAATACTGCCTTCTTCTGAGTTCGAAGATAATCCCACCATCAAAAAAACACACAAACCACTCCCCATCACTATTCACACTAACACAGTCAAAGATATAATAGCCAAACTATCACTTATAATGAACGACTTCAACTTCAAAAAAATTAACAACAACAAACATATTCTACAAACCCACTCGATAGATAACCACAAAACAGCGTGCGAAACACTTAAAAACATGCAAATTCAATTTTTCACATATACACCAAAAGAAGACAAAAACACAACGGTCTTACTCAAAAACTTAGAAGGAAACTTTGACCCAGTCGAAATTCTCGCAGCTCTAAATAATATAAAAATTGTAGGCCTCACCTTCATCTCAGTAAAAAGATTCACTACAAAAAAATCCTCAGAAGAAGGCAGAACCCTACCAATATTCATTGTACAATTATCCGCGGATAGCAACCCGAAAAATCTGAATCAAATCAAATCACTATTACACACAATTGTCAAATGGGAGAAAATAATAAAAAAGGATCGCATCCAGTGCATGAGATGCCAACGCATAGGACATGTTGCCCAAAACTGCAACTTAAATTATAGATGCGTCAAATGTGAACACGATCACAATCCCGGAGAGTACCCACGCTCCGCAGCTTCCCAATCTGAAAACGCAGACTCTCCCCCATATTGCGTCAACTGCAAAACACATGGACACCCAGCCTCCTACAGAGGTTGCCCAAAATTAAAAGAACTGAAAGAAAGAATAGAATCAAAAAAATTAGCAACTCAATTAGAAAAGGAAACCATACACACATTCACTTCAAACTTCATCAAACCGGACAAATCTTTCAGTCAGATCGTAACGAACAACTCAGACAGAAAAGTAATAACAAACCTATTAAACTCACCAGTAACCCATATACCCACAATACCAACCACACACCAAACCCAACCTCAAGCTCAAAACGCACTCCCTCTAATCTCCCAAATAAAAAATATAATAGACTCAGCCATAAAAACGCAAACAGAACAACTAGCAAATCAGATTAAAAATAACAGCATCAGAATCAACGCATTAGCTCAGGCATTTAAAATAGAAATTTAAAATGTATCCAAACGCACAGAACAATTCATCAAACCATAGCAACACCAACACTAACATAACAATTAATCATCAAACACTAAAAATAATAGAGCTAAACGTTAACTCACTCATCTCAAACGAAAAACGTGCGGCACTCTCCGAATTCTTAGAAGTTCACGAACCGGATGCGGTCCTGCTATGCGAAACCAAACTTAACGATAGACACCGTGTTAACTTTAAGAATTACATATTTATCAGAACCGACAGACCGAACGCAAAACAGGGTGGGGGAACCGGCATACTAATAAGAGATAACATAAAATTTAAAACCGCCCAGTCAAACAGTTCCAATAGCGCAAATCTTGAATCAACAGCTATTGAAATAAAAATAAACCAAAGTCAACTATTCCTAATTTCAGTATACTCTCCAAGCAGCAACAACAAAGAATTTACAGCAGATCTCACAACAATTTGCAACCAACTAGAACTACATAAGACAAATAACTACTACATTATTGCAGGTGACTTAAACGCAAAACACACCGACTGGAACAATAACACAAACAACAACAGAGGAACCACACTAAAAAGATGGCTACTCAATAATCAGATACAAAACAGAGTATCCCTACTAAACACAGCCTCGCCATCATACCCAAAGAGCGGCTCATTTATAGACATCTGCCTAGCAGACAACAGAATTAATTTCCACAATCAACCAACACCCGGCAGACTAAACACATTGGACTTCGACAGCGACCATAAAGCAACAGAAATAATAATATCACTTCTCCCCAACGACCAAATGCTCATAGAAGTACCACCCCCAAACATCATATACAACTATAGCAAAACCGACTGGCTCAAATTCCAGACGGAACTACTAAACATTGACGACACTGCTATCCCAAACACAAGAAACCTTACAATCACAGAAATTGACAATTACATAGATTCATTAAACATAAACATAAACTCAGCCATAGAACGTTCAATCCCACGCATATCTTACAATCACAACTCCTCAGACAGATACATCACCCCTTCCATAACAAAACTAAGAAAACTAAAAAGCACTCTAATTACCAAACTCAACAGACTGACATCTATAAACAACTACACCGACGCAAACGACACAATAATAAACGTCTTGAAACACATGCTCAAAACAATTAGAAAAAAAATCAAAAACGAATTCCAAAGCTCTGTAAGTACATTCTGGAAAAAAAAAATATCAAACCTCTCAACTCACAAACCCAAAGAGCTCTTCCCTTCCATAAAAACAATATTCCGACCGAAAGAACAGAACGCTATAGACACACTAAAAATCAGAAATAATCACAAAGGCCAACATAAACACGAATGACGTACAAATAGACGAGGAAGACAACTTAAGAATAACTGACATAAAGGACAAACTAAACGTACTAGGAGCGCATTTTGAAAAGGCACACACACAGAACGAAAGCATGGGCAAACAACAACTAACTAACTTAATAGAACAAAAAATTCTAAAGTTAAAATCAGAAATAGATGAAGACATACGTAACGATAATACAGTCTGCAGATTCAACAATGACAACAGATCCGACAACCCGAACCCCAACTCAATTCCTCCAAACTACTTCACTACCACATTCGAGCTAACACAAACCCTAAAATATCTCAACAACAAAAAATCTGCCAGCTACGACAACATACCAAACATAATTCTCAAACACTTACCACCAGTATTCATACACAATTACGCAATATTATTTAATAACTGTCTCAACAGGATGTATTTCCCAACCGCATGGAAAAACGCAAAAGTGATTGCACTAAAAAAGAAGGGCAAAAACAGTAATGACTCAGCCAGCTATAGACCAATAAGCCTCTTACCAAATATAAGCAAGATATTCGAAATAACGATCAACAACGCAATTGTACATTTTTCCTCCGCAAACAACTTAATACCGGAAACACAATTTGGATTCAGACGAAGACATTCGACAATACACGCTATAGCCAAATTTACTGCAGACATCTGCTGGGCCCGTAATGCAGGAGACTGCGTGGGAGGAGTATTTATAGACCTGGAAAAAGCATTCGATACTGTTTGGCTGGACGGTCTTTTCTTTAAATTAATGAAAAAGAATTTCCCACCTCACCTCATAAAAATGTTATGGAGCATGACCCATAACAAAACATTTAAGGTATCCGAAGGGCAAAACTCCTCTTCCATAGTATTTAAAGTACAAAACGGTCTACAACAGGGTGCCGTAAATTCCCCCATCCTGTTTTGCCTATTTCTAAGCGACCTTCTCAGAATGTTCGACCTGAATGAGGACAACCGCAAAGGCGCCATAGCTTACGCAGACGACCTTCTATCATACATTATCGATAACAGACCGTCAATAATCAAAAACAAACTACAAGAATTGTTTGACAAAATTCAGGACTACTTTCACACATGGAAACTTAAAATCAACGTCAACAAATGCGAGACTATACTTTTCAGACCAACCCTTTCGAACAACTCAGACGCAAACAGTGACGTACGCACGAACGCCAAACACTTCCACATACAAGACAACAGAGACACAAAACTAAAAATACCACACAAAAAGGTCGTCCGATATTTAGGAGTACACCTAGATTTTAAGCTTCATTTCAACAATCATGTTCAAATTCAAATCGAAAAAGCTCAAAAAGCAGTAGCAGCGAACAAGCGGATTTTCTACTCTAAATTCCTAGACAAAGAAGTGAAACTTCTTTTTTACAAATTATTAATCAGACCGATACTCACCTACGGTATACCTATCTGGTTTAACATCAGCGCCAGTACGATGGAGAAAATCCGCTTGTTCGAACGCAGATGCCTCAGAGCCTGCTTGAACGCGTACAGAACCCCGGAATCAAACTATACGAAATATTACAGCAACCATGCACTACTAAAAAAATCAGAAACAATGCGCATAGACATATTCTTGCTAAAGTCCACAAGAAATCACTGGGCAAACATAAGAAAAGTAGTTAACAATAGCCTCATTTTCAGCTCCTCCTTTCCGAACCCCCAATACTTAGAAAAAACAAGATTCACAGGATACACACCACCAAAAGCTTTCATACACTTTGACTCCGCAGGTCTCATACAAAACACACAAGGCTATCCAATTATATACCACTACAACAGAAAAAACTTCAATAAAACAATTACATACAACAGCAACATAAACATACACGGTTCAGATATGAGATTTCTTCATAAACTAACCGAATTCGATACAAAAAACGACCACAGGAAAAACACTAAAAGATACTGGTGGCTCGCCCCATCATCATAACTCAAACACTTGACACACATAAAATATTAAAAAAAAAAAACTGCTCATAATGCGCAAATAGCGGCACACCTCCGACTCCACCAACACAAAACAAACGCGTACCTCCAACGCATACCTCCTACACAAACCTCCAATCGTCACAGATACAGACAAACAAGTAAAATAAGCAACAAAACACAGCGCCTATAAATACATAAGTTTAAGTTAACTCTAAGACTCAATCACTCCACATTTGATTCAGATTTCTCTGGGCAAAGAACCCAAATAAAAAATTTTAACCATTATCGGGTCGACACCCTAAAAACTCCTACAAAACAAAAACAGCGAACAAATGTACAGTTTTTCCACCGTGCCTTTCTGTACACTTCGAACAACACAATAATATAAGAAAACATCTTAGCCTAAGCCGACATACCTGCATTAAATGCTATAAATCGTACAATGCTAAACCGCGCGAGCCCGTCCCAACGGGCCTTTAGTTTAATCTCCTAAGTTACTCACTCTGTCAAACTTTTGTGCGTATAAGTTTCATAAACCTAATGTATTGACATATTGTTATTTTGGCGCAATAAACGCTCTTTAAAAAAAAAAAAAAGAGTGTCTGATTCGTAGCAGAAAGGCCAGGGTTCGATTCCCGGGGTGGCATAAATTTCCAAGGTGTGGTTTTTTCTCCTGCTACGGACTCAGTGCCTACTGTCGGGGTCATGGGGCAACCAATGGCAACGAATTTCCCCTCTATCCAGGGAATCGGTAAACTATTGGGAGCCCAAGTTGGCCATCCCGCCTCATAAAGGTACCCGCCGGCTCTATCTCCTCTGTTTGGGGGACAAGAGTAAGGAAGGGGGTGGTCAGCGAACAAATGGTACTACTGAGGAAACTGGAAACTGGAAACTGGGCATATGGACCCTACCAAAAAAAAAACGGAATCAAAAAACGCAAACGGAACATCACTTAAAAACCTTTAAGGGAAAGGCCGGGTGGACGGAGCTAATTGCTGAACACCGACCAGAACCGAGGATGGTGGTCCCATCCGAACAATCAGCCATATTTTCTAGGATGTGTCAAGCCCACCCAAGAAGGAAGATCCCGATGAACCTGATATCAAATCTCTGAGCAGACAGATTTCGGTGAAGTTGGTGAACCCTTCCTTCTCAACCCCATCGCGAAGTAGGTCGGCAGGTGAAGACCGAACGGGGTCTTAGGTCCTGTGGCGCCTACAGTGGTGACTCTGATCCACTGTCGGTCCGTTCTCTCTATTTGAGGGATGTCACAGGGCTAAATCCTCTCGCTCCACCTCCTCGTGGTGGACCCTGGGACACGGCACTTGAGTTTACAGTGCCGTGTGCTAACGGAGCGAGGGGTGAGTGGGTGCACTGACGGATCTCTGTATGGCAGTACAAAAACGAACGCAGTGCACCCCAGGGACTGAACTTTTTATGACGACTAGTAGGGCACGTGGGCGAGTTTTCATTTATGGCCTCCTCTAAGTTCCCTACGAAACAAGTTTACGGTGCAGGGGAGGGAGACCCCAGTACCGGCACAGGAGGGGTGGGCGGGCAGGCCCCCCCTGGGTCGTCATCCGGCAACTGCGAGTCCGGGCTGGTGGACCACGGGGCCACCCGGAACGTAATGGCGACCGGTGATGCCTCCCTTAGGGGAGATGCCCCCCACGCTACTAGCGTGGGGGAGGTCCCAGTGATGGGTGTGGCATCTGCCAGTGCCACCCCATCACTGGACGTAGTAGTAGGGGCCAGTGACCCAACGAAGAAGGCGGGCCGTGTGACCCGCCAGTCGTTGAAGGTCGCAGGAGCAGGCGGGAAGAAGGGCGACGCCGGGCGTCTAATCGTCATTGACGAGGACTCCGACGACGCGACTAAGAACCCCGTCCTGGACCTGCCGTGGTTGGGGGGCAACATCCTGATACCCTGGGAGGGATCAGATGGGGCCTCGGGATCCGGGAGATCCACGAAGCGGAGCAGAAGGGATCTCTCGGACTCGGAGGAGGACGCGGGTACGGGGGGTCGGAAGACTGGGAAGAAGTCCGGGAACCCCCCCGTCCCTAAAACAAAGAAAAAGGATAGCACCCCGGCGGTGAGTGAGATGGCCAAACTGATAGGCGGTCTCCCCGCGGGCGACATTGCCAGGGAATTCCTGGAGAAGGTTCGCCTCGTGGAGACGATCGCCTTGAAGAGCGGCAATCTCAAAGGCAACTACGTGCGGGACCTTAAATGGTCCGCACGTTTTGCCGAGGCGGCGCTGCTGGAGATAATCCAGAGGGGGGATAAAGATCTGACCTCCCCCAGCGCCGCCACCCCGCCGGTGGCTGCCTCCTTCCCTCCCCCGCAGGACTCGGAAGCTCGTATGCAAGCTCTGCTTAAGCAGAACGAGCTCCTGCGGAACGCCGTGAGGGAATTGAAGACCACAAACGAGGCCATAAGGGAGGAGATGATGGCGATGAAGAGGATGGGGGTAGCAACACAGCTCCTCCCCCCTTCCCACCCATCGCCATCATCTCATCCCCAGGAGGTGCAAGTGTGGCCGGAGGTGATAGTGGCGGGGGCGCAGCCGCCTCCCCCCTCCGTCATCAGGGGCAACATGCCTGGCCCCCCTCCTCCAACACCTGAGCTAGGGGCAGGAGCGACCGGGCTTTTGGAGCAGCTTGGCGCCCTGCTCGATGCCAAGCTGGCCCCGATAAAGAGGGTGCAGGCGAGGCTGAGTGAGGCTGTCTTCGGACCCCCTCGCTCGCCCCCTGCCCCTCGAAAAGGTGGAAAGGTCCCGGCGGACCTCCCTATGCCTTCTCCCCTTCCTCCCCCTCCCCCCCCGAAATCCTCGTTGCCCGTCGCCGGCACCACTTCTTCTTCTTCCCGCCCTCTGGACGGAAAGAAGAAGAAGAAGAAGAAAAAGAAGAAGAAGAGGAGTGCTCCCGCCCCCGGTTCGCAGCCGAAGTCTGCCCCTGCCTGCGCCTTGCCCCCAGCCACTCCCTTAGTGGAGAAATGGAGCGAGGTGGTGGGCAGGAAAGAGGCTAGGGCGGCTAAGAAGGCCGCGAACCCTCCCCCACCCCCCTCAAAGGGACCCCAAGGGGCCCCCCAGGGAAAGGGGAGGGGAGGGCGCACCCCGCCCAGGGTGGCCACCCCTCCAAAGACGGCAGCGATCTCGCTGTCCATCCCGGAGGGGTGCAAGACCACCTTGGCGGAGGCGATGACGGCGGCGAAAGCGGCCATCAAGCTCAGCGAGCTGGGGGTAGGAGAAATCCGCACCAAGAGGGCGGTGACCGGGGGTCTCCTGCTGGAGATACCCGGCCCCGAGGGGGGTGCCAAGGCTGATGCCTTGGCATCGAAAATGGCCGCGGCACTAAGCGGCCTGGGGGTGCGGGTCAACAGGCCCCTCAAAACGGCGGATCTCCGCCTGAAGGGCCTGGACGACTCCGTCACCCCCGAGGAGGTGAAGGCGGCGGTGGCTGAGGCCACGGGGTGCCCACCCGACACTATTAAAGTCGGCGACATCAAGTCCCCGGCCACAGGGTTGGGCACCGCGTGGCTGAAATGCCCCGCCGCGGCCGCCCGCCTTCTGGCGGGCGCGGGAAGGTTGCGGGTGGGCTGGTCCACTGCAAAAGTGGAGGCACTGGCCGCGAGGCCGTTGCAGTGCTTCCGTTGCCTGGCGGTTGGACACGTCAGGCAGCGGTGCACTAGCACGGTCGACCGTAGCGGCCAGTGCTACAAATGCGGTGCGACCGGCCACCGAGCCAATGTGTGCCCGGCGGCCCCCCGGTGCCCGATTTGCACCGAGCTGGGGAGACCGGCCGGGCACAAGGCGGGGAGTGGCTTGTGTCCCCCGCCCCCGAGGAAAGGCCGCAATGTTGGTGGGAAGGGACCCACCGACAAAACGGCCGCCGGGGGAGGGGGGACACAGGCCCCCCAAACCCCGAGCCCGACTCAGAGGATGGAGGTCGATCCCCTGCCCTCCTCTGAGCCGGATGGCCGTGCGGTGGCCGCACCGGGAGCGTCAACGGCACCGTAATGCCTAGGACGCTCCCGGTCGTGCAGGCCAACCTGAATCACTCCCGCCGGGCCCAGGACTTATTTGTCCATGGCCTAGCGGAGAGACAGGTCGGGTTGGCCGTTGTCACGGAGCCCTATAGCGTCCCCGACTCCTCCCCTTGGGTAGGGGACGAGGGGGGTTCAGTGGCAATATGGGCCCGTAAGGGCGGGGATTTCCCCCCCGGCTCCGTGGTCGAACGGGGCCGAGGGGTCGTGCTTTATAAGTGGGGAAGGTTTCTAGTCGCGGGTTGCTACATATCGCCCAACTGCAGCCTCGCCGAGTTCGAAGGTTATTTGGACCGGCTGAGGGTGATGATCACACCTCACCTAGCTGGTCCAATGCTGGTCCTCGGGGACTTAAATTCGAAGTCCACTGCTTGGGGAAACCCCAGGACCACCTCTCGCGGCGAGGCTCTTGTTGTTTGCTTGATGTTTTCCATATCACTATGGAGGTGGAGGCCACCCAGCAACAGGCGGACGTGCCCCCCAGCAGAAGTAGCACCCATGCAGCGCCCGTAAAGTGGGCGCTGCAGCGACTGGACGAGGACGTCTTAAGAGCCACAGCTCTCGCCTATTCCTGGGTCGAACCCAGGGTGCACGGAACTGACGAGGGGGTGTCATGGTTCCGGGGCATCATGAAGTCGATTTGCGACGCTTCGATGCCCCGGGCCGGTAGGCACCCCCCGAAAAAGTCAGCGTACTGGTGGTCGGGCGAAATTGCGGAGGTGAGGGACACGTGCGTCCGCGCCCGACGCCAGTACACCCGCGCACGTCGAAGCCACCCAGTTGGAGGCGTCGACGAGGCGAGAGTGGCCGCCCTTTACTCAGAGTACAGGGCGGCCCGTATGGCTCTGCAGCGTGCAATTGCCGCTGCAAAGGCCGCGGCCTGGGATGAGCTCCTCGGATCCCTGCAAAGGGATCCATGAGGGCGCGCCTACAAGGCGGTGCTGAACAAGCTCCGCCCGTGGGCGCCCCCCATTACAGAGGAGTTGGACCCCGAGTTCCTGGCGCGGGTTCTCAGTACACTCTTCCCTCCCCAGGAGGGAACGAGAGAGAACCCGCCCCCTTCGGCCCATACCATCTGGAGCGACGAACTTGGGGTCACAGAGAGTGAGCTCTCCCGAGCCGTCCAGAGGATCCGGGAAGGGGGCAAGAAGGCTCCCGGTCCCGACGGGGTCCCTGGACGGGTGTTGGCCGCGGCCATGGACGTCCTCGCCCCGGCTTTCATACAGACGCTGAACTCCTGTATGAGCCGGGGAACCTTCCCCAAGGATTGGAAAGTCGCCAGGCTGGTCCTCCTCCACAAGGCAGGAAAGCCCGCAGATACTCCCTCTGCGTACCGGCCCCTGTGTCTCCTCGACGAGGCGGGCAAGATCTACGAAAAGATCATTGCCGACCGCCTTGTCGAGCACCTGTCCCAACACGGTGGTCCCGATCTGAGCAACAGCCAGTTCGGCTTCCGGAGGAGGCGATCGACGGTAGACGCCATCGGTCGCCTCGCTTCCCTCCGAAAAGAGGCTGTCGCTCAAGGCAGGGTGTTGATGGCGGTGAGCCTCGATATCACCAACGCCTTCAACACCCTGCCATGGGATGAGGTAGTGAGGGCCCTGGATTATTACCAGGTGCCCTCCTACCTCAAGGATATTATCCGGGACTACCTGAGGGACAGGTGGTTTGAGTATCCGGGCCGGGACGGTAGTATGCAGACGGAGGAAATGCACCGCGGAGTGCCACAGGGGTCGATCCTCGGACCGCTCCTGTGGCTACTCACGTTTGACGCAGTGCTGCGGGCTAATCTTCCCCTCGGCGTCCACCTGATCTGCTATGCAGATGATACACTGGTGGTCGTCGAGGGGTTGACGTGGAGAAGGACACTTAGTCTGGCGCAAGCAGCGGTGGGCTGCGTCGTCGGTGGGATCCGGGGATTGGGGCTGGAGATATCTGCTGGCAAAACCGAGGCAATGTGGTTACACGCGTTGCCTCGGAGCCAGCAGCCACCCCAACTCTGGATCCGGGTAGGTGAAGCCTCTGTCGAGGTGAAAGGTGAGATGAGTTATCTCAGCCTGACCCTCGACAGCCGCTGGTGCTTCGAGCGGCACTTCGACCTGATGGCCCCCAAAGCTGATGGGGTAGCGGCCGCAATGGGGCGGCTGCTGCCCAACATAGGGGGGCCCGATGATAGGATTCGTCGCCTCTACTCGGGGGTGGTGCAGAGCAAGTTCCTTTACGGAGCCCCCGTGTGGTCCGAAGAGTTAATGGCCGGCCGGCGTAACATGCAACACGCATGGCGTGTGCAGCGTCGGCTGGCCATTCGGACCATACGGGGATATCGCACCATCTCCGGTGAGGCGGCGTGTCTCCTCGCGGGGATGACTCCCCTGCATCTCATGGCGGTGGAGCGGGCAACTACTTACCGTATTGCCTGCTCCATCCGTCGTGGGGAGTTATCCCCCGAGGGGGACGAGGTCAAGGTGTTGAGGCACCAGGCCCGGCAGGACACGCTGGTCCTATTGTCCGGGCACTCCTGCCCGTTCTGGAGGAATGGGTAAGGAGTCGGGTAAGGCTCACCTACCATACAACACAGATGCTCTCCGGGCACGGATGCTTCGGGGAGTATCTGTGTTGGATCGGGAAGGAACCGACGCCGCAGTGCCACCACTGCGAGGAGGCCCAGGACTCTGCACGGCATACGCTGGAGGAATGTCCAGCGTGGTCGGCGCCGCGCAGAGACCTAAGGGGCGTAATAGGGATGGACCTTTCGTTGCCGGTCGTGGTCGACCACATGATCGGCGGCGAGAGGTCAAGAGCAGCGTTCGCCTCCTTCTGCGAGATTGTAATCACGCAGAAGGAGGCAGCGGAGAGGGAGAGGGAAGCCGACCCCCTCTCCGCCAGGAGGTTGGCCTCGACGGGGCGATCCCGCCGTGGCCGTCGGCGCCCTGCGAGGGGCCGCTGATGTATCGGCGGCGGTGAGACTACTTAGTTAATCCCACCGGCGCCAAGGGGGGCTTGCCGTATAGGCGCCCCCGGGGTGGGCAGGTCGCGGGGGGGCGAGGAGGAGCACTAATCCCCTCCCCCCCCCACAAAGATGCGGCCTGCCGGTCGTCCCCCCTTGTTTTATTTTATTTTTATTTTATTTATTTTTTACTGTATTTTATTTTTATTTATTTATAAACCCCCATTTTACTTTATTGACCCACCCCTTTTTATGTTTTGTTGTGTATGTCTTTTATTTACTGATATATTTAATTTTATTTATTTTATTTTATCTATTTATTTACTTTATTTATTGATTTATTTACATATATATTTTATTTATTGATTATTTATTTATTTATATATATTTATTATTTTAATTATATTATATTTTATTTTATGGGGTCGACCAGGGGGGTGGGACAGGGGGAGGGGACAGACGCGAGCCGGAACTCGCCTCTGTCCCCTCCTTGTCGCGTGCGGAAACCTCCTTCCTCGGCCGGGCGGGAACCCTTTGGGTTCTCTTCCTCGAGCGAGGATGGGGGTCTCCGGGGGTCGCGGGTGTCTCGAGCTGGGGCTCGGGACACCCAGCCGAGCGACCCCAGGGATGGGGGACACCGTGTGGGTGACCCGCATGGTGTCCAAATAGCACTTGGTTTTGATTGGGGGGAGCTTCACCCCCCCGGGAATGGGGCTTTCAAGCCGGGGCTGGAGGTGGTCGGTTGCATTCGTTTTCGAGATCCCGACCACCTCCAAATTAGCCTAGGGAGGTCACCGTAGGTTTTTTAGTGGGTAGGTCCGGTCCCTTCTGGAACGGACAGTCCCACATAACCCCGTCTCTCCCCCAGGAGGGCGGGGCACGCGTAAAGCGTTTTTCCTACGATTAAAAAAAAAAAAAAAAAAGGTGAAGACCGAATGTAATTGATGTCTAGGCCCAGCCGAGATTTCGATGAAGTCGGATTGGATCCGAAGTAGCAGTAACTTCTTCCCAATGGTCAAAAACAATACGCGGTCCCTTGCATTTGTACTCCCAATAGACTCACAGCATAGGCGGGGAGGGATTAGCCCTAGGGGAGGGTGTGGAATTGCCCTAGGGGAGGGTGTGGGTAAGTTTCTGGACTATCCGGAAACAGTGTAGGGACGGGCTCAAAACTTGACACATTCGACATGAAAATATGGTGAAGGGGGGGAGTCTAAAAGGGCAGGCGAGACACCCTGCAGGTCTGAAGGTGAGGGGGCCCGACGTTCACACCGAGCCGTAAAACAGCTCAAAAACTCAAAAAAATTAGGTAGCATGGCCCGCTCATCAATGACGACCGACCCGTCTAGTAAGTCGACGACTCTGAAAATGGCCCGGGCCGAATAAAACAGAGCGGACAGCTGAAAAACGAGGACAATTGCAACCCGCTAAAGGGCCGAGTGCCGGCAGCGCCAATTGTGAAACTGGTGTTTAAAAACCGGTGTGCCCTAAGGAAGCGAGGGGCGGCCGAACCGCCCCTCCCCGGCAATAAACACGACTACTACTACTACTACTACTACTAGGGTGGCTGTAGATGACCTCTGGTCCACCTCTGGTAAGTCCCCGGTCCTTCTGGTCCTCCTGGTCCCGGAGCCCGACTGAATTCTACTGCTCACGCCGCCCCCCTCGGCCCGACTGACTGATTGACGGAGCTCTCTCGCCGACCTCGGGCGTGCGCCCACGCTCGACGCTCAACGCTCCCCACCCCACCGAATATCGATCGATGTCGATCGCCGTGACAATTATTGATAAATTTATTATTTCCAGCTGGTTAATGTTTATAACAATTCTATTTTACAGCGATGTCCACAAGCAATCCCTTGGCTATCGGACCACATCATTTTTTAGTAAAAGTAGCTAATAGTATTCGAAATAGGGAATAACTTTTAAACCATGAACATTCGCACGCATTAATTTATTCAATACAATTCACAGATAAATTTATTAATTCTGGCTGTTTAATGTTTATAACAATTCCTTTTGCTAATGATGTTAACGAGCACTTCCTCGAGCACCTTGCCACCTAATTTTTTCGTAAAAATAGACAATAAAACTCGAGATACAGAATAACTTTTAAACCATGAACATCCGCACGCATTATTTATTCAACATAATACTATGATACATTTATTAATTCTAGCTAATTCATGTTTATAATCATTCCTTTTGCCAACGATGCGGACAAGCATTCCCTTGACCACTTTGCCATCTAATTTTTTACAGTGTTCGGTATTGGCCTAAACGGGAGCATTCAAACGAAGGTGGTTCGACCGTTGGTGCCGTCTCGTTATAGTTTTCGTCTTTCGAGCGCGCGAACGCGAAACCGCTGTCTTGTCCGCGTAAAAGTCATCGTCACCAACGGCGAACACCTCCATTTGAATATCACATCACGGACAATGGTGAAACCGAAGTAACTGATCCAAACAAAGCTGTTACCGTTCCACGTCGTTCGTGCGTTACCGTGCGCGGACGAGCGTCTTCACTTGACGTTCAAATCTTGCAGCATTCTCTTGCAACATCGAACGTGTCATTTTCGGATCATATCAAATCCTTCGTTTATCGCGGCATAGTCGCTATATCTCTATAATTTTCATACTCGTTTTGCCGTCGAATTGTGAGCAATCTATGTTATATATAACGGTGTGGCTAAATTGAGTCAATAATAAAGTGGTTGTTGAACGATACTGGATTTCCCTCGTTTCGCCTCCATCACTAACCATGTCCTCAGCGCTCAGATCTGAGTGGTCCCGGCCTCAGGCTCTCAGACAACATTCAAGCCTAAACATGCAGTAAAGTCTTTTCAACATATTTCTGTTCTCACAGATCGATTCTTGGAACATTTATGTATAAAAAAGTGGAAGATAATAATTCTCGTTTATGAAATATTTTGAAATTACAAATTAAGAGGTATCTCATAAAATTTGAAGTAGGAATTGTTGATTTTCCTAAAATTACGCTTCAATATATCTAGGTATGTTTTGTCCTTGAGTTTTGCTTTCAATATTGAAACCAACAGAATGTAACAATTCATGATGATCAATATGGTTCCGTGACGATTTGCCTTCTCACCGACGAGAATCTCCTCAGTAGCCTTCTGTTCCTCAGTAGCCTTCACCGACGAGATCATGTCGATGGCCTTCTGTTTCTCACTCCAGTCAGAATCAGTGTCGCCCAGTGATGCCAGAATCATGGGTCGTGGGTTTTTTCCCCTCCGCTCGCTCAGCTGACTCGACCCCCCACTCTGACGCACCGTCGTCACCACGTTGCTTCTACTGCGCACGCGCTACACATGAACGTATCTCTACTCCGCCGACATACTCTGATAGAGGTACGTTCGTGTGTAGCGCGTGCGCAGTAAAAGCATCGTGGCGACGACGGTGCGTCAGAGTGGGGGGCCGAGTCGGCTGAGCGAGCGGAGGGGAAAAAACCCACGACCCATGATTCTGGCATCACTGGTGTCGCCACTAAGTAACCGAACGGTTACTCGAGGGGAATACAAGGTACCCCCTCTCTGATGACCAGAGCGGCAGAGAAGTTCAGGAGTAGGGTAATATGTGACACGTTGCGCGTGCGCGACGAGGATTTAGTGGGGCGAATGGAAGACACGTTGCGCGTGCGCGATGGGGACGCAACAATGACATGACATTTCGCAGGTATTAGGTTATTGCAGCGTATCGTAGTTATGAAATGAATCATACGAATCGTTCTGCAGAACGATATTATTGTATGTTATATGAGATGTGATATGAGTAGAGTTCATTAATATGTTCATTAATATATATATTAATATTCACCGTCAATAACTCAATAGTTGTTGCCCTTTACCATCCTTTCCCATAGCGTATATATACAGGGTGTTTACCTACAGGTGGGAGAAAATTTAAGGGGTTGTTCTCGACGATAATCTAAGACGAAAATGAAGAATAAAAAAATTGCGATTTCGGCTTCGTTATTTAATTATTAACAATTAAAAATCCGCCTAAAATGCTGCAACACTTCTAACAAACGTGTACGTTGCGTACGTCACACAGGCGCGCGACAGTCTCGTATCAAGTGACAAACGCATGCATACCTTGGTTCTCATTTAGGGCCCCAGCGAGGTGAAAATGTTTAAAAAATCGTTGAACGACATTGAACCTACCTACTCGTTAAAATCCACAAGGGCATTTCTAATATCCGCCCTATGGAATTATCGAGTAGAAGGGGTCAATGCCCTTTCACTTTTAAATTCTTCTCACACATATCCACAAATCCTTATTCTGCACTATAATTGTTCGTAACACCGTACTTAATATACTGGAATAAACGCTCTAGCACTATTTACGATATCATACACACGCACTACGAGTTTACAGAGAGTACAAGTTTACTGAGGGAAATGAGGAGAATGTAAAGAACTGGTAATCCTTTAATGTTGAAACACCGCACTTTATGGAACTTGATTTACGTCGCGAGACTCGTTCACAGACGGAACGGATATCTTGAGGTCGTGTGTGATTTCTGCGAACGGAAATCTTCGACGCGTGCGAGAAGAATCGTTCGTACAAGCTAGCATCCGTATGCATACTGATTCAAGACAGCTGATGAGGTCGATGCCAGATCGATAAAACAAATGAAGATCTACAGCAAACTACCGCCCAAACGTCGCGCGTTGCTATACCAATACATTGTCTATCCTGTTTTCACGAATTTCGTGATTCCTTCTCATTCTGTCTGTGACCGCGAAATATTTCATGTGTGTGCATTGACCACATCAGCTATCTTGAATCAGTGTGCATACGGATGCTAGCTTGTACGGACGATTCTTCTCCCACGCGTCGAAGATTTCCGTTCGCAGAAACTCGTAGTGCGTGTGTATGATATTGTAAATAGTGATAGAGCGTTTCTTCCAGTATATTAAGTACGGTGTTATGAAGAATTATAGTGCAGGATAAGGATTTGTGGATATGTGTGAAATGAATGTAAAAGTGAAAGGGCATTGACCCCTTCTACTCGATAATTCCATAGGGCGGATATTAGAAATGCCCTTGTGGATTTTAACGAGTAGGTAGGTTCAATGTCGTCCAACGATTTTTTAAACATTTTCACCTCGCTGGGGCCCCAAATGAGAACCAAGGTATGCATGCGTTTGTCGCTTGATACGAGACTGTCGCGCGCCTGTGTGACGTACGCAACGTGCACCGCTGTTGAAAAGTTGCCGCTTTTTGGGCAGATTTTTAACTGTTAATAACTTAATAACGAGGCCGAAATCGCAATTTTTTTATTCTTCATTTTCGTCTTATATTATCGTCGAGAACCACCCCTTAAATTTTCTCCCACCTGTAGGTAAACACCCTGTATATAGCTGATAGACTATATATTTTCCTACAATTTTATTGTATTATGTACCTATAATATATTTATTACATTCAGTATTCAGTTCTACAATTTCTTTCATCTTCCCTATACCAAACTTTTTAATATATAGTACTATAGATTTCAACATTTTTTTCAATATCCATACCCCACAACTGAAACTATCACATGTTACAAATTCATTTCATTTATAATAAAGAAAGTTCATAATCTGCAGAACGATTCGTAGATACGCTGCAATAACCTAAAACCTGCGAAATGTCATGTCATTGTTGCGTCCTCATCACGCACGCGCAACGTGTCTTACATTCGCCCCACTAAATCCTCGTCGCGCACGCGCAACGTGTCACATATTACTCTGGTCATCAGAGAGGGGGTAGATTTTTTCACCGTGACTCCCCTCAAGTGGCGACACTGGTCAGAATATATCTTAGAGGGCGTAAGAGAACACCGAAATATTCGGGTGACACGAACTCCCATAAAGCTGGCAGTCTTTAAATACTGCCCAACTCTGCTTCAGAACAAAATATATGTGTTAGAGATTTTCTGTTGCGTTGACCACCTGTACATTATTTGACTCTATTTAAATAAACTTTGACATCGATCTATCGATCAGTTCGGCGCGCCGTCGTCCCCGCACCGCCCCGACGCTCCCCGCGAGCGCCACCGGTGGATCGAGCAGCCTGGGCCTCGCGGGCGCGGCAGGGGGATCGGTCGCGGTTGATCGACGCGCCCAGCTGATCGACCAGTTCGTCTATTGACACTCAACCACGACATTCGTTTACGTTATTTAGATCATCTTTCGACTCGCATTTCGTTAACGTTTCGTCGACCCCCCTCAGTCTTCCTTCTCAATTATTTACCCGTTAATCTTAGAGTCCCGGTATCGATCCGATTCCCCGAATCGACCCGGAATCTAAAACATTGGTCCTTCGAGCCGGAGTTTTCAACTCGTTCACGTTCGTCGGTTACACGCGGAGACACGGGATCTCAACCCTCGTGCGTGCCGTTACGATAACGTGTCCGAACTCTATCAATTTCAAAGTGCAGCATCGAGAAATTAAGGGATCCGCTACCCTTTCGTCGATCGTGCTTTGAACTCGTCAAATTCGGATATATTACTCATTTACGGTGTTCGATCACACGCGCGGAACAACGGGACTTCGACCCTCGTGTGTGTGCCTTCGATACCGCTCTCGATTTAAAGTGTTTTGTGAGTGCTGCATCGAGACGCTACAGGATCTGCGACCCTACGTCGATCGCACTCCGAACAAAAAACTTCGAATCTCTGCCAAATTGGAGCCGCGACGCGTTCTCCAACGGTTCGCTCGTTTGAACGCGTTAACGGACTTCTTTGTCCTCGCCGACCGCGCGCGATCAAAACAGGTGCTCGTGACCTCGTTACGCAACGCTCGCGAGCATTGCCTGTGGTTTGGTGTTGTTTCGGCCACAGTTCGAATTCAACGGTGTTTTGACATTTTGGACGATACACGATGTCGACAGACTTGAGAACTCTTACCATCCGTCAAAAGGACTTGGGGTACCGGATTGCCCGAATTCTTCCTAACGTGAAGAAGTTGGGGGAGGACTACGTCTCGATTGAGTTGCTGGAGCACAAGCTGCGAAAACTCGACGAATTGTGGAGAGACCTCAAGGGTCTACATGTCCAGATGCTCGCTTTGGAGTCTTACGATCGGGACTACTTCTACTCCATCGACGACGACTACGATACCCAGGTCTCAGCTCTGAAAGCCTGGATCACGGAGTTGCGTTCGAGGCCTGCAACTGACCCGTGGGACCCGTGGGATATTCCTGACTCGGATCTGGAAGGTCAAGGAATCCTGCATCCTCCGAGCGATCCCGAGTTCCCGACGACGTCGACCTCATTGGACATCGAGTGTCTGGTCACTCCAGCTTCGCTCAACGATATCGCCGCGTCGTCCGATGCTCCTGGCCACCCCGCTCGTCGACGTCATCGCCACCACCGGGGAACGCTTCCCGACTCACATCCGGGCTCGCAGCTCTTCCGTCTTCGCCTGTGCGCTCTGACCTCTCCGCTTCTGCGTTGTCGCGCCTCCGCGCTCGCGTTCTCCGACCGCCGCTTTCGGACTTCTCCTTGCGCGCGCTCACGCCTCCGCTCTCGAGTCTCCGCTTTCGCGTTCGTGCGCTCACGTACCTTCGATTTCGGGCCTTCGCTAGTGCGTTCTCTCGACTGCGCTTTTGTGCCTCCGTCCTTGCACGGTCGCGCTGCTGCGCCTCCACGCTCGCGCACTCGGGGCTCCGCTTTTGCGCTCGTGCACTCACGCACCTCCGAGTTCGGGCCTTCGCTAGTGCGGTCTTGCGTCTCCGCGTCCGTACCTCCGCTCTCGCGCCCCTGCGCTATCGTGCCTTCGCCCGCGCACCCCCGCTTGGGCGCTCTTGAGCCTCCACTCTGGCTCTGCCGCGATCGCGCTCTCGGGCCCCCGCCTCCGCGCTCGTGCACTCACGCACCTCAGCTTTCGGATCGGCGCCCGCGCCCCCGCTCTTGCGCCTCCGCTTTTACGATCTCGAAACTCCTGTTGTGCGCTTTCGTGCCACCGCTGGCGCGCTCACGCGCCTTCACTCTCGCTCTCTTGCGCCGCCGCTCGTGCGCTCTTGCGTCTCCGATTGTGCGTTCGCGCAACTCTACTCTTGCGCTCCCGCGCGCGCAAGACTCGTCTCGTGCGCTCTCGCGACCCCGCTCGCGCACACTAGTGTCTCGGCTCTTGCGCTCTCGCGCGCTCGTGGCCCCGCTCGTGCACTCTCGCACTTCGGCCCTTGCGCCCCCGCGAGCTCATGCCTCCGCTCGTGCGCTCTCGCGCCTCCACCCTCGCACTCTTGCGCCTTCGCTCGTGCGCCCTCGCGACTCAACTCTAGCGCCTCTGCTCTTGCACTCCCGCGCGCTCGTGTCTCCGCGCGTGCACTCTTGCGTCACCGCACTCTCGCACAATCGCGCCTCCGCCCGTGCGCTCGCGCGTCCTTGCTCTTGCACCATCGCTTGTGCGCTCGCACTCCTCCACTCTCGCGCGTTTGCGCGCACCCTCACGACTCAGCTCGCGCGCTCTCGAGTCTCAGCTCCTGCGATCTCACGCTCACGATCGCGCCTCCGTCCGTGCGTTCGTGCGCCTCCGCTTTTGGGCTCCTGCGCTTTCGAGCTCTCGCTTTTCCGCTCACGCGCTCCTGTGCTTCCGATCTCGCGCCTCCGCTTGTGCGCTCTTGCGATTTCGCGCTCACGATTTCGCCTCCGCTCGTGCGCTCGCGCGCCTCCGCTTTTGGGCTCTTGCGCTGTCGAGCCCTCGCTTTTGCGCTCGCACGCTTTCATGCTTCCGATCTCGCGCCTCCGCTTGTGCGCTCTTGCGATTTCGCGCTCACGATTTCGCCTCCGCTTGTGCGCTCTTGCGATTTCGCGCTCACGATTTCGCCTCCGCTCGTGCGCTCGCGCGCCTCCGCTTTTGGGCTCTTGCGCTGTCGAGCCCTCGCTTTTGCGCTCGCACGCTTTCATGCTTCCGATCTCGCGCCTCCGCTTGTGCGCTCTTGCGATTTCGCGCTCACGATTTCGCCTCCGCTCGTGCGCTCTTGCGATTTCGCGCTCACGATTTCGCCTCCGCTTGTGCGCTCTTGCGATTTCGCGCTCACGATTTCGCCTCCGCTCGTGCGCTCGCGCGCCTCCGCTTTTGGGCTCTTGCGCTGTCGAGCCCTCGCTTTTGTGCTCGCACGCTTTCATGCTTCCGATCTTGCGCTCCCGCGCCTCCGCTCGTGCGACCTCGCGCCTCCGCTCGTGCGCTCTTGCGATCTCGCGCTCACGATCCCGCCTCCGCTCGTGCGCTCGCGCGCCTCCGTATTTGGGCTCCTGTGCTTCCGAGCTCTCGCTTTTGCGCTCGCACGCTCTCGTGCTTCCGATCTTGCGCTCCCGCGCCTCCGCTCGTGCGACCTCGCGCCTCCGCTTGTGCGCTCTTGCGATTTCGCGCTCACGATCTTGCCTCCGCTCGTGCGCTCGCGCTTTCGTGCGATCGGACCTCCGCACTTTCCGCCGGGCCGTGGCCCAGATGACTCCGTTGTACATAATTTCGACGCAACACTGTCGCGTCAAGGCGGGCGGTATGTTAGAGATTTTCTGTTGCGTTGACCACCTGTACATTATTTGACTCTATTTAAATAAACTTTGACATCGATCTATCGATCAGTTCGGCGCGCCGTCGTCCCCGCACCGCCCCGACGCTCCCCGCGAGCGCCACCGGTGGATCGAGCAGCCTGGGCCTCGCGGGCGCGGCAGGGGGATCGGTCGCGGTTGATCGACGCGCCCAGCTGATCGACCAGTTCGTCTATTGACACTCAACCACGACATTCGTTTACCTTAATTAGATCATCTTTCGACTCGCATTTCGTTAACGTTTCGTCGACCCCCCTCAGTCTTCCTTCTCAATTATTTACCCGTTAATCTTAGAGTCCCGGTATCGATCCGATTCCCCGAATCGACCCGGAATCTAAAACAATATGTATTTTTAGCGATGTAACTATTATACTAGAAATCTAGTATCAGAGATATAACACAAATTTCTCTATGAAATATTAAAAATCGGCAATCACATCGAGCTAATGCTGCGAAAATAAAACAATTCCCATCTCTCCTTCTGAAATTATATTATATGAATTCATCCACGTGATCCTTTCTCGAAATCTTTTTTGTTCGAAATAGTATATAAAAAATACACGTCGTTAGTCTGCCTTTCAACATATTTCTCTTCCAGATCGATTCTTGGAACATTTATGTATAAAAAAAGTGCAAGGATATAATGCTCGTTTAAGAAATATTTTAAAATTACAAATTGAGGCATCTCATATAAATTTTGAAGTAGGAGTTCTTGATTTTTCTAAAATTATAAAGCACAATTAAACCGCGATTCTTATCCTTAAAATAATTTGACTAAGTCCATTGTCGAATTACATTAAGTCTTTAAAAAGAATAGTTTATTGAAAGGCATATAGAATGATCACAGACAAGATGATATTCAGTATTGTAGCGAACGTTTTGTTTGTATGTCATCCAATATTGTTCTGAGTTCTTCATCCTCTAAACGTCCTTCTAAACTGGGAATCAAGGCTTTTGCTTCTTCTGGTGTCTCTGGACAGAGATTTGCAAGTGATGCAAGCTCGAATTTGTGAAGTTTCTTTTGCATAAGTAAACTGCAAACAGAGCATTTTCATTATATTATAAATTTCAATTCATTAAAAAAGCTGTCACATTATGTAAAAAATTCTTACTTTCGAACCGCAGCAATAGTCTCCTTGTTCTTAAATCGCCTAAATCGATTTGTGTAAGTTAAACTCTTCATGAAAACTTCAGAGAACTCTTGTTCCTCTTCGGCTGACTCGTTTTGCGCTTTTCTGTGCTCCAACAACATCGAAACTTCTGAGATTAATAGTGTCTCTGCATTTTCAAATTCTAAACAAAAAAAATACATTTGCACGTGGTACTATTCTTGAGTAAGTATTGGTAACATCACTACCGTTTTTCCAATTAATAATCACCAGTAACGAATTTTTCAGTATATTTTATTTATGTGACTCTTTATAAAATACATTTTATTATATACGTAATTAAAAATTCTATAAAATGTGAATAATGAACATATATTTACATATAATTGATGCATGGATATCTATAATAATTATATTACTCTTTACATTGTTTGTACAATATTACATGCGCCACAACTTGTAGAAAGTGCATGCTCTCTCACTGAAGAAGCAAAGACTTTCTCTATTCTACATTTTATTTAAGAAATATTTAACATATGAAGAATCATTTGTAAAAATCTTTATGGTCCTTATTATTAAAAACCCAGTCTTTTGAAAAAAATCAACAGATTATCGAGTAAAATAAATTGATGTGGGTAATCAAACTTTTCCAAGCAGTACCGCATACTCTCAAGTTATTATCTTTTGCTAATTTCCTTAATTCCTCCACTTGTTTGAGAAATCTTAGGTATAAATCTTAAGAACTAATATCACAATTCTGGCAGTCCACACGAAATACAAAATATTTATAAAATTCAAATATATTCACTACACTAATGAAGTGTGCGTCATTGATTTGGTTTATTTATATATCCTTGTTCTGTAAGAAAATCATAGATCTTACGAGTTTTATTTACATCAATTTTAAGCAAAACTCTAGCTTGTGCTAGCCTGAGATAACCATTCTTTTTATTCTCTCCTATCAGAAGTTGCTTAAAATCAAGGTAGTTAGCAGGAACTATACGTGTTACTGAACAAAGTTCTTTCTCTGCAGGGGTAAGTTTCTCATACCCAGGAAGACCTTTTATTGCAAGAGGTGGTGCTGTCTTTCGTTGTGAAATTGTATTAGGTGTTGAACTAGTTGCAGTAACATTGCAACCAGGCAATATAGACTTCCAACTGTATTCAGGATTATTCAGATACTGTTTTCTTTCTCTATCGTTCTCCTGTCTTAGTTTACTCAACTTTTGGAACAGTACAACACTATGGAAGTGTGTAAGACCATTACTTCGGAACTCGCAAAGTTTATGTAAATAGTTCTTAAGTTCCCCCACACGATGCAGTCCTTCCATTATGAAGTCAAATTCCAAACCTCCCATTAATTGCATAAAAATTAGTAATCGCTCTGCAATTGTTCTAGTTATAGTACATTCGTATCGTTGTATCCAAGAAATAGTTCTTCTGAATGCGATTAAACCATGATTACGTATGATTCTTCTTCTCCTTGTACGTTCTTTCAATCTATTGTTATATGCTTGCACCATAGCTATTTGTAAAGCTTTCCCTAATTCATAATTATCGCTTAAATCAAATTCATCATAATCCAAATCAGAAATGATCAATTCCGCATGATTGTCAAAATTTACTTCGAAATCTGACCTTGCGGGATTATATCCTGCCAAAAGTTTACAATTAAGTGTATTCGGTGCAAACCGTGGTGGCTCTTCCAGATCTTGTAATTTATATAAATAAGGTATCGGATCGCAGCCAAACAAACTTGTTTTAGTTTCTTTGATTTTTGGCAAACCAGGTATACTTTGATTATCGATATAATGTTGAAGATAATGGTTCCTGCACTCTTCGGCTGACTTTCCTTGCATTCTCTTGGAAATGTCTCCCCAGTTCCCAAAACCACATTCTTGCAACACATCAAGAAATTCTAATTCTTGCTTAGCGGTCCAACCACTTCCTTGGATCAGAGGAAACTCATTCTTTATAATAATATAGTCATGATCGTTTCTATGATCGTTAATTTCACATCCACTGGAGAAACAAGAGGGACACAAATCCGTGTTGCTACACACTGCACAACGAATGTAAGGCTCCATCAAAGCGGATTTGCATACGCGGCATGTTGGGTCTGAAGTAATGATTTCATCCTTCACGACTGACACGTCGAGTTCTACGTCATTCTCGATATTTTCTGTTCTACTCGATGAGCAGTCTGAAAGAGAAAATCGTTACTTAAGGCCATGCCGCATAATCAATGGAACAGTCGATTTTGAAGCATTTACGTATGTTGCTAAATGAAACGCTTATTGAGACAACCGTTGGCAAGTGTCACAAACTGCAGGTTAGAATCGATAATTAAACTTCCATTTCAACCGATAAAATGTACCTTTGGGAAATTGTAAGTCGGCTGCATCTTCTTCTGTCATATCTGTTAAATTTGGATTAGCCATGGCTCTTTTTGTACACTTTGACAAAAGTAACGTAACAACACAACTTCTTCGTGAATGTTTACTATCAACGGCTCACGGGCAACGGGCATGCTTACACCATAGAGTTGAGATTCATGGAGACGTCAACTACTGTGTAGTTTTGTTCTTCAGTCTGTGTGACTGGCACTGATATATATACTATGGATACGAGATGCTGTGAAACATATTGAAGTGGCTTTACATGCCAGCGCTGCGAAGAGGACACCGCTGTACTATATTCCCCCGTAGTCCTCTTCACCCCCGTAGTGCTCTACACTTTGCCACTCTTCAAGTGGCGTTGTTCGCAATGTAGTTGCGCGTTGGGGAGAACGACCATTTTTAACCATTTTGGTTTACAGCGTGGTTTGGAGCAGGCGTGTATTTTACTGTTTATCGTGTTTTGTCGTGCATATTTAGTGAAAATAAAAAAAAATAAAATGTTAAAACATTAAACATTAAATGTTTAATGTTTAGAAACATTTTTAAAATTACTATTCACTTTCTGCGAATTCCAATAATCATTACTCCTGTTTCTTTTATATTATATTTATATATAAATATATTTATTTCACTATTTCCATGAATATTATTTTTTGCAACCAGTTTTTTAAATTTTAACCTTCATACAAGCAGTTCGTATTATTGTGCTATATTAATACGCGTCCCTTGTAAATTCAATCTTTCAAACTTCGCGCTAGTTCCGTTAGTACAGTGGTGTCCTCTTCGCAGCGCTTGCATCTAAAGTCACTCTTCAATATGTTTCAACTGCTGTACGGCTGGCTTATGGGAATCTCGTATCCATAGTATATATATCAGCAGAGAGTATATGAGAGTGCTCACGCCCGGGTTTTGGCCGAGCCCATTATAGTGCTGCCCCCTACACTAGTGTTTAGCCTGGATCAGCTCCTGTCTCCACATTCAGTCCGGACAAGAACCGGTTTCCACACTCAGTCCGGACAAGAACCGGTTTCCACACTCAGTCCGGACAAGAACCGGTTTCCACACTCAGTCCGGACAAGAACCGGTTTCCACACTCAATCCGGACAATAACCTACATCATCTTTGGCCTTGATCAGAACGAAAAGTTTATATCGTTTTATATAAAATATGTAACTAAGATATAGATCTAATATACAAATCTCTAATTAATATAAATTAAATATAACATTAACTATAATGATAGAAGAAGTATTTTCATTTTTTCCAATCTTTTAGTTGCAAACTCTAGTTGTAAAAAATAAAGAACCCGGAAGAATTCGAAGAAATACAGATTTCATATCGAGGCGTAAATGCGACCATCTTGAATATTATTAATTTAATAATGAGGTATTGTCATCAGATCTGATGACAATATATAAGCAGTGGCCGAATTCTATCGCGTTTGGACTTTTTTTAATCGGAAGAACGCCACGAATTGGCTCGTGCCACTTTCGTGAGGGCATTACGAAAAATGTACAAGTTCAGGATGAACGTGTCAGGGGTTTCATGCCGAGCTACCTGGCTGGCCGGGGGATTGCCCGGCCGTGTTTATTGCACCACTTGGCCAAGGCGCCCCAGCCAACTCGTCGCTTCGTCGCCCTAGCACCGATGATGGAGCAAATTTTTGATTTAGATACATTTTCAAAGATATATGTTCACAAATAAAGGCAGTAAGCAGTGGCCGAATTCTATCGCGTTTAGACTTTTTTTAATCGGAAGAACGCCACGAATTGGCTCGTGCCACTTTCGTGAGAGCATTACGAAAAATTAACAAGTTCAGGATGAACGTGTCAGGGGTTTCATGCCGAGCTACCTGGCTGGCCGGGGGATTGCCCGGTCGTGTTTATTGCACCACTTGGCCAAGCCGCCCTAGGCAACACGTCACTTCGTCGCCCTAGCACCGATGATGCAGCAAAATTTTGATTCAGATACATTTTCAAAGATATATGTTCACAAATAAAGGCAGTAAGCAGTGGCCGAATTCTATCGCGTTTGGACTTTTTTTAATCGGAAGAACGCCACGAATTGGCTCGTGCCACTTTCGTGAGGGCATTACGAAAAATGTACAAGTTCAGGATGAACGTGTCAGGGGTTTCATGCCGAGCTACCTGGCTGGCCGGGGGATTGCCCGGCCGTGTTTATTGCACCACTTGGACAAGCCGCCCTAGGCAACACGTCGCTTCGTCGCCCTAGCAGCGATGATTGGCAAAAAATGGATTTAGATCAGAGTTGGGCAAAAATTTAATTAGATACAAATTTCGGATCACGGATCATAGATAGAAAATTTTGAATTAGTTACTCCAAGATAACGATAAAAAGTAACTTGTATCCGAAGTTGAATCAGATAATTTCATATCCGAAGCAGAAGGATCCGAAGCTACGGATCCATTTTTAACTAGTTAAATATCTGATTCAAAGATCCTTTCGGATCCTTCAAGATCATTTCGGATCCTCCAAGATCCTTTTGACCAGCTCGAGGCTTGAATGAACACGTTCCGAGGCCCGAGGGTCGGGCCTCGAGGCCTGAGCCCAGAATACAATAGAAGTACAATAAACACGGCCGGGCCATCCCTTGCCAGCCAGGTAGATCGGCATGATACCCCTGACACGTGCATCCTGAACTTGTTCATTTTTCGTAATGCCCTCACGAAAGTGGCACGGGCCAATTCGTGGCGTTCTTCCGATTAAAAAAAGTCCAAACGCGATAGAATTCGGCCACTGCTTACTGCCTTTATTTGTGAACATATATCTTTGAAAATGTATCTAAATCAAAATTTTGCTGCATCATCGGTGCTATGGCGACGAAGCGACGAGTTGGCTGGGGCGCCTTGACCATGTGGTGCAATAAACACGGCCGGGCAGTCCCCCGGCCGTGTTTATTGTACTTCTATTATATTCTGGGCTCAGGCTTCGGGGCCCGACCCTCGGGCCTCGGAACGTGTTCATTCAAGCCTCGAGCTGGTCAAAAGGATCTTGGAGGATCCGAAAGGATCTTTGAATTAGATATTTAACTAGTTAAAAATGGATCCGTACCTTCGGATCCTTCTGCTTCGGATATGAAATTATCTAATTCAACTTCGGATACAAGATCCTTTTGAATCCGAACCTTAAGATCACGGAACTTAGTTACTTATCTTTTAGTTGGATCTGGATTTAGATACGTTTTGACTTAAATACTGCCCAACTCTGATTTAGATACTTTCCAAGGGATTTTCACGAGTAAAACTAAAACCAGTAAGCAAAGGCCTAATTATATCGAGTTTTGTCTTTTCTTAATCGGAAGATCGAGGACGAAACGCTTGGGATACATAATTTAAAAACTTATAGGATTGTTTCAAGAACTGTGGCAGGATTTGATGGGTCTTTCCTTCTAAGGATTTGGATTCAAAATTTACGAAAGTATGGATAGGAAAAGATGAAAGGAAAATGGAACAAGGTGAAAACGGTTTATATACAGTATATATTACGCCAATGTAAATAGGTCCGCGCGGTTCAAATCGCGCGATCGAAAACGCGCGGTTTCCGCCGTGTCTGAACGGGCTCTTAGATGTCTTTGTGCTATCTTTGTTGTTTCGCGTTTCTTTTATTTTCCAGTCCATAGTTAAATTCCGACTTTCAAACTAAATATAATTTCTAAAAGTCCTAAGTAAATAGTACCTTGTACATTTTCTAGTTTGTTGGAAGTAGAGCTTAAATGTTGTTCGATCTTTTTTGTTTAAATAAAAAATTAGTTAATAAAAAATTTGTTATTCCGTACAACGTGTCTACTTCTGCAATCCTGTCTTTTATTTAACCTTATTAAATAATTATATTTGCAGTTATTGTAATACAGGATATTCCCTTCATTTCGTGAAAGAAATGAATCTTAGTTACATATTTTATATAAAACAATATAAACTGTTCGTTCTGATGTAGGTTCTTGTCTGGACTGAGTGTGGAAACAGATTCTTGTCCGGACTGAGTATGGAAACCGGTTCTTGTCCGGACTGAGTATGGAAACCGGTTCTTGTCCGGACTAAGTATGGAAACCGGTTCTTGTCCGGACTAAAAGATGATGGCAGCCAAAAAGTGGCACGGCCAAAACCCGGGCGTGAGCACTCTCATATACTCTCTGATATCAGTGGTGACTGGTCTACCCCGACTCCAACATCTTGTTTGTGAAATTAGTTCCACAGTATTAGTTCCGATCGATAAGGTAGGATGCGACTCAGAAATGGTAAGGCGGCTCTAGTGTCTAGACGTGAGGCAAATGAAATAACAGGTCCAAAAAATCGATTTTTTTACAAATATTGAAAGCACTTACATTTTTAAAAAATTTTACAATTTTACAATCATATCCGAGGATATAACGAAATTATAGCTCATTTAGTGTGACGCATCAATGGCTAGCGGTAGAAAAAACAGTTGCACGCGTTTTTCTCATACATATGTTTTTCAAAATGGTCGCCATAATATCTCGTAAACTACTGCACCCCTCGATTTCCGCTATTTGTTGGTACTATATGTATAGTTATGCCAAAATATACTGTTTTATAACGTTTAAGGCCGCGCTCACAGTGGCTCCGATATCAGCCGATTTGGCCGACGTCCGACGCATCTGTCTCTTTTTTCGAGCGTGTGAAAAAGAGACAACGTCGAACGTCGGCCGAATCGTCCGACATCGGATCCACTGTGATCGCACCCTAAGAGTTGAACAAACTTTATATTCAAACTGTCATAATTTTTATAATTTTTAACTTTTTTATTTAAAAATCAATACAATTTTTTTGTTCCATTTGAGAAGAACTGCTCAGATCATGGAAACCATTCAAGGCATATCTATTTTATTTACAAGTAGTTTACATTTGTATTATTATTGAATACCAGATTCGATTAGAAACTTTCTCTGTAAGTTAATCAACGACACATCGAAAATCTAGATTAAATTCTGAAAACTTCAACATGCAAATAAATGTACAGATTAAACGACTTCCGTACGAATTTAGTACGTTTAGAGCAGGGACTTATACCGGTACGTAAAATACCGGTATGATACCGGTATTTTTCGGTTATTTCTTCCTAACCGTTATAGAACCGAAATATCGGAATACCGGTATGACGTCATACCGGTATTTTCATATACCGGTGTGACGTATACCGGTATAGTTGCATTCTCGAATTCATACCGGTACGTACAATACCGGTACGTAAAATACCGGTACGATGCCGGTGTAATACCGGTATTTTTCGGTTATTTGGGAAGGGGAAAAGGGACAAGAGGGATATTCCGCATGCTTCGCCCGATCCCCACTTTTCGACTCACGCGTAGCTCCTGCCGTTCATAGGAGTAGGAACAGATGTCGCTACTACATACAATGTATTTCTACGCCGACTACGCCAATGGATTCCCGTTCACCGCATCGCTCGCTCTGTCTCGCTTGTTTTTATATAATAATAAAATATATTTATCAAATGTTAGTTTTTATATGAATTTTATAATATGAATTTGGTAAAATTTTAGATAATGTTAACGAGATTTCCCGCTTACAGTCGCGAAATAATTAAGATTTATATCTGACACTGGCAACCTACACATAAACCAATAAAACTAGTAATATATTAATTATACATTTACCGGTAATTTTTTTCGGTTCCGTATTTCATTATTTACAACTTTTTAGTATCTAATTAACTTCCCGATTTTATAGGGAAGTTATTGTAATTACCCCGAAAATCGAAAATCGATTTTTTAGCAGATCTTCACGTTTCATGGTCATTGCAGTCATTTTAGACTATTTTCAGCAAAATGTTCGTATGTGTGTGTGTGTGTGTGTGTGTGTGTGTGTGTGTGTGTGCGTATGGCCGTTTCTATGTAATCAAATTTTTCGTTAACGTTTTCTGAAAAAATAACAACGCGATCAGAATGATGAATGATGCAATCGATGTGCCCCGCTGTAACTTAGAGCTGATTAGATTTTGGTCCATTTTGGTCAAGTAGTTTTTTAGTTTTTTTCGAAAGGAGTTGATTAAACATTGCAATTTATACGAAAGGCGTATCCACCGAAGAAGTAAACGTAACTAAATATATATATTTAGACATATTTAAAAAAAAATTCTTTTTTATAAAATTAAAAAAAAAATTTTTTATAAAATTAAAAAAAAATTTTTTCTTGTTTTTTTTAATTAAAAAAAATGTTTTTTCCAATTATGCAACTAATGCTAATGCAACCGCTTACAATAATCGAAAATTATTCCAATGCAAGAGTGAGTTAATCATCGCCGAGAATACATTTTCAAAGAATATCGATGAAAGTACAAAAACATTTATATTACAATCTTTAAATAAACAATGAGTTCAAAACGAATTGTTAACTGAGATTAAATTGAAAATTAATATAAAATATATGATAATTAATAACATTGACGTTGAAGACGAATTGGTTAATGGAGCATGCGGAATATTAAAATTTATTACTTTTCAAGAAAATACTAAAATTCCGTCTATATTGTGGTTAGATTTTCAATTGGCCAGGGTAGGAGTGAAAGTAAGAACTCGTTATCGTGATTATATGAAAAATGCAAATATAAATCAAAATTTAACACCAATAATAAAAAAATATCGAATCAAGTAAATATTTCGAGTGAAGGAAAATAACAAATTACACGTAGTCAATTTCCAGTGGTTCCTGCTGAAGCGATTGCGATTCATAAAAGTCAGGGACAAACATGCGAGAAAGTATGTATGGATTTTAAAACATCAGAAATACGAACTTTACAAATGTTGTATGTAGCACTGAGCAGAGTTTCAAAATTGAGCGGTTTATATATTTTGAGAAAATTTAAATTAATAGTATCGAAGAAAACCAAGATCAATACTGCAAACCCGGATAATGATGAGTTGTATCGTTTGCGAAAAACTAATTAAGACAATTTATTTTGCAACATTAGTATGCTATAACAAGGAACCAAGCGAGCAACGAGCATACGATATTGGTTTAATGCGACGCCATATAGCAAACATTTTGATAAGTAGAAAACTATTGAATTTCCCTGAAAACGTATAATCTTCTCAAAACGTACACTTAATAAATAATAATAATAATATACAGCAACTAACGAATCGGGAAGTTCTTTGTGTGGCTCGTGGAGAGTCACACACAAAATGAAAGACATTAATAGCTGTGGGCCCTACTAGCCATGCATACCACTAACATTCTCGCAAGAGCAGTCTGCCTGCGAGCTCGCGAAGCGAGCGAGCAACAACAACCCTACTCGCGAGCGAGCGAAGCGAGCGAGCAACAATAGCCCTCTAGTTTATATTTCTAATTGTAAGATATTCTTATTTGCATTATCCAGTGCCGTAACGAGGGCGTGGCGAAAGAGGCGCCCGGCACGGGCGCAACTAGGTTTGGGGCGCAAAACAAAGAATACCGACCCGGTTGAGGGTCGCTTGGATGCTTTTCAAATCTTGCAAAAAAATTATGAACTCTCATTACAAAACACGTATCCAAATCTAGACGTAGAATTAAGAATTTTCATAACAATGCCTGTAACAACAGCTTCCTGCAAACGTTCGTTTAGCAAATTAAAAATTGTAAAATCGTACCTACGTTATTCTATTGGACAAGAACGATTAACAAACATGTCTATAATAACAATTGATAAAGATGTTGCCAAAACATTAAATTATGACGATATAATAGATGCGTTTGCAAATGAAAGAACGAGAAAAATTTGTTCTTATTCAGATTATAGATTATTTATTCATACAAATACCTTGACAAATACATTATTGTATATACAGGGCAACTCATTTTGATGAGGTTAATAGTATTTAATATATTGCATTTAGTAAAATTGAACTTGTTACATTAAAATTTTTTATTTTTTGTCATTATTGGGTTACGGGGGGCGCAAGTTAGACACTTGCCACAGACGCTTCATACCCTCGTTACGGCACTGGATAATGCAAATAAGAATATCTTACAATTAGAAATATAAATTAGATACTTAAATGTTGTAAATAATGAAATACGGAACCGAAAAAAATTACCGGTAAATGTATAATTAATATATTACTAGTTTTATTGGTTTATGTGCAGTTTTCCAGTGTCAGCTATAAATCTTAATTATTTCGCGACTGTAAGCGGGAAATCTCGTTAACATTATCTAAAATTTTACCAAATTCATATTATAAAATTCATATAAAAACTTACATTTGATAAATATATTTTATTATTATATAAAAACAAGCGAGACAGA
The DNA here is from genome assembly GCA_933228785.1 of Lasioglossum pauxillum. Taxonomy (NCBI): domain Eukaryota; kingdom Metazoa; phylum Arthropoda; class Insecta; order Hymenoptera; family Halictidae; genus Lasioglossum; species Lasioglossum pauxillum. The sequence goes on along the minus strand of OW121701.1, from coordinate 21,256,410 downwards.
GCGAGCGATGCGGTGAACGGGAATCCATTGGCGTAGTCGGCGTAGAAATACATTGTATGTAGTAGCGACATCTGTTCCTACTCCTATGAACGGCAGGAGCTACGCGTGAGTCGAAAAGTGGGGATCGGGCGAAGCGTGCGGAATATCCCTCTTGTCCTGTTTCCCCTTCCCAAAATAACCGAAAAATACCGGTATTTCATATCGGTTACCGGTATATTCTGTTGGCCCAATACCGTTACCAAGATTATACCGGTATTACGCCGTGTGACGTAATATCGGTATGAAAATTTTACCGGTATTCATAATACCGGTATAAAAATTTTACCGGTATTGAGTCCCTGTCGTGATACCGGTATACAAATTTTACCGGTATTAAGTCCCTGGTTTAGAGCGCGTCAAGTGTTGGCAATCACGAAAGGTTTGCCGACACAGCCTGAATATGTAAAATCACGAAGGTCAGTAAAATAACTTGCCATTCGAATACAAAACAGAACAATCCAACAGCAAAGTATTTAACATGCGCGTCGGTGTATTGTTTAAATGAGATACGATGGATAGACGTGATGCGTTCCTAGGTATAATGTCCTCGGCACTAAACAAGCATAACAAACTACAAAATAGTATACAATCAGTGAAGCTCTTTGATACCTCATCCGCTAAAATTACGACTCAGAGGACAATTACGGCAGTATTAACAAGAGACGTATCATCCAATACGCAAGCGGCTATATTGTGATGAAACTCTGTACACTGGTACAGCATCGAAAAATATTCGAAACGTATTTTTTATTGCATATTCGAAAAGAAAACCCTATGTTAATGTAACGCGGCTTTATTTTTTAACTTTTCATAATTGTCCTTTTCCTATATCTTCGTTAGTATTGAAGACATATTGTAAAATTAGTTCTTCATCCCTAATTAGGAATTTGGACCCCAAAGCTAATACAAAACTAATATAATACAAAACTAATTTTCCATACAAAACTAATATTTTTTATTTCGAAAAATTACAATGTCCAGTACGTGATTTCACGAAAACTAAATCTTAGTACAAAGGGTTAATATATATTCTGGCTGAGAGTTTCAGAATTATTTTTGATGCTTCTCAATTGTGTACGAAATTCTACGAATATAACAAGAACCGATCAGACAATAGAATATTTAGTTATTCAATATTTCCGGCAATCAAAAATTCAAATGCCTTTATGAATAAATACAGTGAGCTATTTATAGATGCCAATAAAAAAAAAGTGTTTTATGTATCACTAGCTACTCGTGGCGTGCCTGCGGCACGCCCTCGCAGCCAGGCCCTCCGGGCGGGTTGCCCTTGCGGGCGGCGCACCAATGACGTCACAACTTTTGAACGACTGGACTTTCGCATGGACAGAATTTCATGTCAACCAAATGATTTATTTTCTTGTATTAACTTTGAAATCACAATAAATCTCGAGGTGTTTTATTTACATTTCGATTTCGAATGCAAAATCGATGTTAATGTACACAATCAAAACAAAGAAATGTTTTATTTCAATTGGTTTTTTGTGATATGAAAATTTTTTCATCACGGCCCTCTCGCGGCGGAAGATGGATGTATCTTTAGAACGGTTAGCCCGCGCAACACTGCTTGCGAGAAACTCGCTACGTCGTCACGGCCCTCTTGCGGCGGAAAATGGTTGTATCTCGGGAACGGTGTACCTATCGCAAAAAGGCTCAACCGAAAGCATGTAGGGTATGCACCCCCTTAGGGGTCGAATTTTTAACAACGCCGAAATAGGTATTTGATTAATTTTATGAAAGAGCATTAAGACCAAGTATCAAGCAAATCCGACCACAAATAAAATATTTCTCATACAAACGTTGCAACCCCCTTTCACCCCATTAGGGGTTGAATTTTTAAAAACGCCGAAATAGGTGTTTGATTATTTATTTGTATCAAAGAACATTAATACCAAGTATCAAGCAAATCCGACCACAAATAAAATATTCTTCATACAAACGTTGCAACCCCCTTTCACCCCCTTAGGAGTTGAATTTTTAAAAACGCCGAAATAGGTGTTTGATTATTTGTATCAAAGAACATTAATACCAAGTATCAAGTAAATCCGACCACAAATAAAATATTCCTCATACAAACGTTGCAACCCCTTTTCACCCCCTTAGGGGTTGAATTTCGAAATATCCTTTCTTATCCCTTGTATAGATCATAAAAGAAATCTCTGTGCAAAATTTCAGCTTTCTAGGGCCAAGGGTTTAGCCTGGGCGTTGATAGGTGAGTGAGTCACCCTTCATTTTTATATATAGAGATAATTTCCTCAAGTCACTGTCCACAACGAAATTCCGATTGTACCATTCGCTAGGCCAGCATGAATTCTCAAACATTCGTGAAACAATCGAGAATCAGCATTCGCGAGAATCCTTAAAATAATGATGGCCGACACGACGCCAAAACAGTTGAAGATCGCTGTGACCGACGACAGCGTGGTTCATTCGGCAACGTATGTAATTCAAGGCGAGTCTTTGCTACGACCACACCTGAAACTCTTTCAAAAGCATAATAACGCGCGTGTGTCGCGGTACGTTGATCGAATACGTATTCAACCAAGTCCTCGGGACGCAGGATTAGGAGAACGTGTTTCGCGCCGCGTCGCGTCGACTCGTTGACTTCCGTATTTGCGATAGAAAGATTAACATCCTCGAGATCAAACAATGAGCTCCGAGGAGCCCGACTTCTCGAACACGAGAACGCTGCAGCTCCACAACCTCGAGGTGGAAGACAATGTGCAAGACGATAGCGTTCAATCCGCACGAGGACACGTCTTCGACAATGTCTATAAAGTGACCACTATCAAAGGGTAGGACTCTCCTTCATTCATTTAATCAGAACACTTATTAATTCCTCTTTATAGACCATTTGTAACTACGGTAATGCCCCGATATTATGTGAAAATCTTGCAACTGAAAAGCCAATTTTATCGTATACAATATAACATACCAAGCCACTTTCATTTTTAATTATTTTTTTATCAAATGGTTATCAACATGTTCGTGAGATTTTTCTGATTGAAACGAGACCAAACACGGCAAGTTCTGATCGTTTTTACTCGAATATCCGAACTGATTAGCGAAGTATGAGTATTCGAATAATAGTAGTTACCTAGCCACTGTGTTGGATTAAATTTACTGATTTTTTACAATGAATTGTGTTGTGTATGGATCGCTTGCGATTGAATTGTTTACTGAATCACGTAGTTGGATAATCGAGGTTCTACTAAATCGTATAATTGCACAATATGCTCGAAAATGCGTATTCCTTTTAATAAGAAAAATGTCTCAAACACGCCGACAAAAGAGACTCGTAAACATATTATTTCGATTAACCCATTTACAATTTTTCAAACGTGAAAATAGGAAAAGGGTAAGAAAAGATTTATCACGCGCTGATCAATTGGTAACATTAAAAATGTGGAGAAACAAGTAAAGCGTATATTTTTTGTTTCTTTTTGTGGTAAAAATGGCAGGATTTTCAATAATAAATAATGTTACCCACGTCTGTTACTATTTTATCTCGTATTCGAACTCCGTATCCTTGAACATCTTCCATTGAAATTGATACGGATTTCATCAGGATCCGAACACAGAGATCTTGATGCAACTGCTAACAAATTTCCAAGCTTTTATCGAAATTCGATTTCCATACCAATGATTTCGAAATGCCGATAGATCCTTGGTCGAGATCACCGACTTATTTGTCGTCCCGTATGATTCTCCGCTCGGTAAAAGGAAAAAAGTAAAGGAGATTCCTTTCGAAAGGGTTATCGGACCTTTTATGGCTCATTTTTTACTTGAATTTACCTCATTAGCATCGCCGTCGGCGTTTCTATAACGGGACAGGCACTATATAGACGCAACGAATGCGCTCGGACATGAACGGTTATGTATATGTTTCACATTGTAATGCATCTCATTATAGCAGACGGTATTTCAGTGGCAACTGAACTCGGTAACCGAAATTGCAGTTTTTTGACAAAGCGATGTTTCAGATTTCTGCTAAATTAATGTCAAACAAGCACGCCAAAATTTTCGCAGAATCATAGTAATTTACTTAACCCTCTTCGCGTTTTTGTCAAATATGTATGATCGACATTATATAATGTATATTCATGTATACATGAATGCATTTTTTGGAAGCCAATAGTTTGGTTTTGAATTTGGTTTATGACTGCCACTATCATTGTTCAGAAGGAAAATTCTGTACTTAATAATTATTATCGCAGTATTCGGTGGACTGTTTATAAAATATATACAGTGATCGTTTAAAAAAAATTGTGGATATTGATACAGATCTAAATAAATATTTTGTGAAAAATGTTTTTATTACATAAAACTCGTCTGAAATATTCAACAGCGAAAATAAGTAATCTATTACAACAGAATAACCTGAAATTGAAAGAATAAAATAATTTATGCAGTGATTTCTAATGTTAAGGTTAATACACAATTAAAAGAACCAGATCATTATTTAATAGTGAAATCAGTTTCACATTTTACGTGTACTCGCTACTTCGATACTCTTCCGAAAGTTTCACTAAAAACAATGAATTTCTTCTGGTAATGAAGTTTCCAGCCATAACAAGGCTCATCTATTCACAGAATTAGCACGAAACATAGAAATTTCACTCGGTCATCTACATGATAATTAGAAACATCGTAGTCGAGAGCTTCGAACATAATGGAGACAGTGAGACACTATGCTAGAGAAAATATCTGAAGATCTCTAGTCGAGAGCTGCCTGTTTTTTAATAAAATAATGAATAATGAACTACACCAATCGATGTAGTTCATTATTCACATAAAAAATTATTTACCTTCTTTTATCGACAAATCATTAATTCAGGTGATCCAGATACTTTTGTTGCTATTTATGCTACATTTAGACAATTATATGTTGTATAATAAATATATATTAAATGTTAAATATATAATGTATATACATACATATATTCTCTTAGTAGATTCAGGTATATCGATTAGTGTATTGAAACCTACATGGTTCCATTAAAAAAATTGAAAGTGATCTTCATAAAAAATCATTAACAGAATATGTTGGAAGAACGTGCAATCAGTTTAAATGTTATAAACAATTCACTAATGGAATATATTTTCCTTGAAAGAACGTACAATCATTTCAAACAATTTTTTGTCTACTGCATGTCGTACCTTTTCTTGGCAAAATGTGTTGAACCATACAAACTAGAGGTTCTCTAAAAGGATTGATCGTGTCGAAACGCAAAGAAGGATTTGAAAAGAGCGTCAAAACACGACTATGATTTACGATGTGTCAGAATAGTGATGTACAGCGCATATCAGCATCCAAACGTTTAAAAATTGAAAAGGTGGGACGTATTTTTGAACCTGGGAACACACGGAGCCGATCTCCGGTAAAACGGTCGCAACGACCTGAGCCTAACGGGATAACCTCGATAAACTTTGGTTATACGTTGTTACGAAGCCACTCCCAGTAATGCTGATGCTACAGCTATCTCTTGGTACTTCGGTGTATGTCGGTATGCGTAGGCTAGACGTCTGATAGCGACGTGCATAATCGACCCAATTCGATTTATCCCAGTTTAAGACAGGTTTCGGCAGTGCTACAAAAACAACGTTCAGTGTAGCCCAGTTATACGCTATCACCAAATGATAGTTATCTACTTCATATTCTCATATGATTATTTTATTGTCACCTTTCTGCGATATGTGCATAAATTATAAATAAAATCGAGCACTACTTAATTACAGTAGAACATTTACGACGTGTCGCTGAGGAAAAGACTAATTACCAGTCGTAATTATTAAATAGCTTTCTGAACTTAGCCAGAGTTCGAAATAAATAATTACTTAAAAAAAAATTATGATTGACCTTTTACATGTCGTTTAAGAGAATCATTACGGGAAAAAATGTTACCCTCAGGAATTTTTTCGACGATAGTCTTAGGACACAAATTATTTTAGGACATTTATTAAAAAACATTTCGTAAGAGAAACACAAACAAACTCAATAATTTGAAATTACTTGTAAATTAGTTGTTATATGAATAAAATATATTTTCTTATATGATTTATATAAAATGTTTTAAAATGGCCTTGACCTTTCTCTAGTAGACTGTGAATTAGATAAATATCAACCTTCGCGCACGGTCCGAGTTAATTTTATCCAAAAGCAAGCGTTAAAATGATAAGAATATAAAAGTAAATAAAATCGATCAATATGATCTTTTCCACAAACGTTGCAAAACATCGATCGATTGGTTCGAAGTGCGTAGATCAATAACATCAACTAGCAATCCGAGCTCTTTTTACAAGACAATTGTCTCTCAAGAAGAGGCAAACGTAGCATGTCGATAATCTGGTGAATTAATTGTCGGATCATTTGGTCGATCCGAATCGATTCGAACCTGTCGGTCCCTCTTCTCCGTTCTCTTCTGAATCCGAATCAGCACAAATTATGAATACGTTAACGACGAAGATCCGAGCAGAATCTACGGGAGCAACGTTGTAAACCCGAACGGGTCCCACCGTTTCTCCGCATTCGAGAGGCTAGCTCGGCTTTCTAAGAGTCTTGTTCGTCAGATTGTCATTAAAAGTAGAACGCTAACAACCCAGCTCAATTAACTCGTCTAGGCGAGCATGCTCCTCGTGGCAGATATGCAAAAAGTCATCGGCGAACGAGCGTTTCCTGTTATCGTTGGCTTTCGTTGCCAAGCGACTCGGTATCCCGAAGCTAATTATTATTACACGAGCCTGATGTTCTCGGTCTTCGAAGAGTCCTGCGCCACATAGCATCGCATACTCGCGTGTCCGCAACAGTTATAACTGTATCTCGAGTTTCCTCGAGTTTTTCGCATTTAAATCTCGCACACGATGCCACGTCGCGATTGCCACGCGAACGGCCGCGCGGACGGATTTACGTGTAAACTTGAACCTTCTTTCGAAAGCAACCAACGCGGAACTCCGATTAGAAAAGGTTCGCACAGATCGGTGAATCGACATTCCTTGACATTCCTCGGCACAAAAGAGTACCGTGGGGACACGCTTTCGCACATACATACGTCGTTGGAGGTGTGTCCCGCGCATAGATAGCACATGGTTCTCACTTGCGACACCTTTTCCACCGGATGATTTCTACAACAATTTCAATTTCCCTGGCATCGCAGCGATTTCAGCGTCACGCTAACGGTATCTCCCATCTTCGGCCGATGTATGTACGGTAACGGCCATACACAGCAGCGCACGAATAAAAGTTTAAGAGGTGAGTTGTACAGTGTATTTCCAAAATCGCGGTACAAGGGCCCGGTGGTGATTCCAAAGACGCCAGATGAGGGGAACAACATGTCACGTTGTGACACATGCACGGCAGAGATGACAGCAATACTTACCTTGAATATGCGGGATGTCGTTCGAACAACTGCTAAATAAATTAATGTAGTCGCGAATAGGTTATATAAAAATTTGATCTCTTTAGCGAAACGTCTTTTACCACCGTATCTGTATCGTTCTTCCGATTAAAACAATACCAAACACGACATAGTTATGGTCATAATTACTTCTGTAACAAGTCAAGTTTAATCATGAACGTAATTATATCGTGTTTGGTGTCATTTTAATCGGAAGAACGAGATGAATGCGATGGTAAAAGTTTCTCTGACGGAAAACCAAAAATTGAAGAAATATTAATTTTTGAATTTAAAAGGCTGATAGAAGGCCACAGTGTTACATTTCGTGATCTCATTTTGCTGGGAAGGTTAATTGTGTAGCATAATAAGAGCCATTGGCATATTTGAAATTGTGAAAGTTTATGAAAATGAAACTAATTTTTCTAACTCGTCGAAGAAATACAAATCATTTGATCCACTTTTTAGAAAATCTTTTCCTTCAAAATGTGGACGAACGTTTATGCGTCTGACTTTTCGAACGCACCTTATACAGCTTCGGTATTTTGATATCAGAATCTCAAGAGAGTATTTATAGTTTAGAAAATAAAATGAAACTTTTGCAACTATGTGACCGCCAATGGAAGTACATCCAGTCCAGGCCAATGTTCAGTTCTACTTTCTTTCCTGGAGTCTCGTGATTCCGTGGAGGTCTTGTGACAGATCTCTCCAACTGTCAAGGTTATGTAACCTCGTGTATAAACCGCGTATGTTTACAAACAGTTTATTTTAAAACGCGAGCAACCGAGAATATTTTATTACAACACACATCACAAGTAGAATTGAACGTAACAAGCTTATGCCTCTTAAGCTATGACAATTAATAGCGGTTGAAAGTTGAAATAGAATGAACTGGCGCTTCAAGGCTACTTCGAATTTAAATCACGCCAAATGTGACGGTCATAGGTTGATGAAATGAGCTATTCGTTTTGTTATGCTCGTTGCGCACCTCAAATTGATAGCCACTTAACTTTTTATGAAATGTTTCGTAATACAAAATTTAGTTCCAGTTTCACGCCTACTTGGAGCAAGTAACTAAAAGAAGTAACGCGTTATATTATAAATAATACGTGCTAGAAGTATAACACACGTTTAGGGAAAAGTTACCCTCTCTCAGACAGTATCGGATTAGTCACATGATATTGTGTCGCATGCATGACAGAGACGACAGCAACACTTACCTAAATAAATTATTACAGTGGCGAATAAATTATAAAAGAATTTGATCTCTTTAGCGAAACATCTTTTACCATCGTAGCTGTCTCGTCCTTCCGATTAAAATAACACCAAACACGACATAGTTATGGTCATAATTACTTGTGTAACGAGTGAAGTTTAAAATTCTTATAATTATAACGTGTTTGGTACCCTTTTAATCGGAAAAATGTAATTGGAAAAACGAAAATGTTAATTTTTGATCTAATGTTGTAATTTGTGGTGGATAGCGTCCTAGAGGGGGAAGGTAGAGTGGGGACACGAGTTTATGCCCGGTGGAGTAGGGCAATAATCAACTAATATTTAAAAATGACTAATAGTCTTTTTGAATGTTAGTCATAGCAAAATAGTCATTAGTCAAAACTTTCTGATTAGTTACTGATAACTAGACTGCGGATTTTATGCATTTATGGCAAAAATGAGTGGGTGTCGTTTAAAACAGTGAAAAAGTTAGAATGATCTAATAATTCCAATCTAATGATTTCAGCTTGTTAAGATCATTAAAATAAGAATTAAACGTCTATCTGACTCCAGTCTCTTGCAAATAATGCAGACAATTTTTATTTTGCATAAAAATCCGCAGTGTAGTGATAACTGAATCGCAAATAACACTGTCCAACAGCAAATTTGTTTTCAATATACTGTTGGGTCCATCTTATAGAGTTTTCTGCGCTGATTCCGAATCTGTTTTTAATTTTTTTCCTATACGCACAGTTTTTAAAAAACATGGTTTTGAAAAAAAACATATTTTTCAACTTTAAACAAATATTGTGATATTATTGTAAAAGATATTGAATTGTTCTTTACAGCAAAAGATTCTGTAGACTTTCCCGAATACAGAGATATCCAATATTAATACATTATGATTGTTTAAACATGTTTAAGCAATCATTAACGACGGAGAGACACCACTTTTGCACCAATTTTTTCGGATATTTTTCAATTTATCTCAAAAAATAAGGGTCCGGCGGAAAATCGAACTATACCACGCGATAGAGCGGACTTTTATCTTGAAAAACCCTCCTTGGAAGTTTGCAAACATCGACGTTTTTACCGAACCAGAAAGTAAAATATCTTCGCCTGACACGAGTTGCCGCCAGTGGTGCTCACCACCAGAACGGTCGTTCGCCGCTCCGTATTCCATCGCTGCCCCGTATCCCGTCCCGAGCGCTACTGGCAGCAACTCGTGTCGGGCGAAGATATTTTGCTTTCTGGTTAGGTAAAAACGTCGATGCTGCAAACTTCCAAGGGGGGTTTCTCAAGATAAAAGTCCGCTCTATCGCGTGGTATAGTTCGATTTTCCGCTGGACCCTTATTTTTTGAGATAAATTGAAAAATATCCGAAAAAATTGGTGCAAAAGTGGTGTCTCTCCGTCTTTAATGATTGCTTAAACATGTTTAAACAATCATAATGTATTAATATTGGATATCTCTGTATTCGGGAAAGTCTACAGAATCTTTTGCCGTAAAGAACAATTCAATATCTTTTATAATAATATCACAATATTTGTTTAAAGTTAAAAAATATGTTTTTTTTCAAAGCCATGTTTTTTAAAAACTGTGCGTATAGGGAAAAAATTAAAAACAGATTCGGAATCAGCACAGAAAACTCTATAAGAAGGACCCAACAGTATATTGAAATCATAAAAAAAGTTGAAATTTGTTGGACAGTGTAATTAGTCACAGCTCTAAGTAATCGTTAGCTATTGCTTATTAGTGAATTAGTAGTTTATGATCAGTCATCAGTCACTATTGTGCGATTAACATACAGTAATATTATTAATTAGTTATCACTAACTAATCCAAAAGTTTTGCCTAATGACTATTTTGCTATGACTAACATTCAAGAAGACTATTAGTCATTTTTAAATATTAGTTGATCATTGCCCTACTCTGATGCCTGGTAATGGCAGAGAGTGGGTAATTTTTTCCTCTCAATTCGTGCTTCCCTCACCTGGCGACTCTGCTTGTGACAGACGAAGCGCGTCCTTTCTCCATGGTAACGACGTTTACTGGAAGGGGACAGTAAGCGATATGGTGGAGACGGCTTTGCCTCAATCGAGGCAAATGTGCCCGGCACTGTTCTACAGCTTTAGGCGTGAGTTGTGCGCGTTACTCCAGATGCAATTAAAATCATCCAAAGAAAAGTAAACGATTGAGGTTGAGTCTTGCAGGAATCACATACTTTATCTATCAAGGCTTCGTTGCGGTTTTCCGCCCTCTTCGATAGACAGTGTTTGATGTTCTCTGTTCCATTTTCCTCTGGCAGTAACAGGCTCAGTTAAGCAGCGTGTTAAGCAACCGCCGATGATATTTCTTTAATTAACATCGACACACTTCTTTAGTCGCGGTTCACTGGCTTTACTCCGGCTGGACTGACCGCTCACCGATGTCCCGAATCGAGATATCGAACCACGGAAACACTGCAGGACCGGCGATTCACCGAGCAAAACGTAAGGTGAAATTCATAACGGTATACTCGTCGCGATTGACCTCAACTATTGTCGCGGCCGGATTCGACGCGCAATCGATAAGCTAATCAATGAATGGGACTGAAAAGAAGAAGGCATTATTGCAGTTGCCCCCGATTGATGCCTGTTATCAATCGACGTTGTTTTATGTTACGAATAGCGGTGCAGTCGGCGTCGAGCAATAAAACGTAACCGACCGTGCACCGGTTCTGATAAACAATTTCAATCGCAGTGTTAAATTATATGGCGCGCGTTCTATTATGCTCGTATCGTTCACTTTTATAGAACCGTTCAATTAAACTAGATTAACCTAAAAAAAAGATTATTGTAAAATGAAAATATTTCTTTCTTTTGGGGCAAACATGGGCAAGATTTTCTTCTAGAATATTATTTTAGATATATTCACTTTCCATGCGAAACTAGCATATTGTCCGGTGTTGTTTTTTTTTATTATTTAAGAGGAGAGTGGGATGAAATGATTTTTCTTTACGAAACTATACTTTAAACTTTATACATGTTCATCCATGGTCATGAGAGTAATTCTAACATTAAAGTTTCATTATTTAGTCGTCAAGGTAAAATCTTCAATAACAAAATTTTACTCGAAAGTGTACCAGTTTAACATAATATGAAAAAATAAGCAGTACAGTTCACAGTATTTGAAGGGAGGAAAACAGGCTAAAGATATAATTTAGCAATGTTTAAATTAATTTTTGAAGCTAATTTTTGCGAACTTGTCGATTAGGGTCCTTCCCTCAGATTTCAACGACCTTGAAATGCATTGTCTGAACAACATTTCCGTTTAAAGTTTTCGTCTGTCGGCTTCAGTTTACGAGATAATTGCAAAAAATCTTTAAAGGGAAATGTTCAGAGTTATGACTTTGACAACATATTTCAAGATCATTGAAATCTGAGGGGAGGACTCTAATCAATAAGTTCACCTTAACTTTTATTGTTCCTTATAGTTTGAACTACTACTTAATGATATAACTCAGATTAACAATATTCTTTACTTTATAAAATTGTACTTTGACCAGCTTTTGGGCGTTTTTGTACACTGGGCAACGCTCTGAGGGAATTAATTGTTCACACGAATGTATAAATACCAACATCCACAATCTATTCCGAACGCGAACACTTGGTGGAACGGTTGGTTTCGTAGTGTTTCGCGTGTTCCATGCAATTCGTGTTAATATGGGCATTGTAGTAAATTTCTTTTGAGCATGATTTCGTTGTTTTGCCGTGAGTAATGTAATCGGTTGGTTGCATCGTCTGTTCCGCGCCACGGAGAACAGTTTTCTTCGAATCTAGCAAAGAAGGTGAAGGTCGGATAGATCTCGCTGCAGGTACATATATGTATATAGTCGTGGGAACGAAATCTCTTCGCCTTGGCGATGATTTATCTCTTCCAGGCTTGATAAAGATATTTCGCGTAACTGCAGAACGTTAATTCCATGCCGTGTTACGTGTATCTTATGAAGCGCAGATACCGTGCATTTATTGGTAATGTCGCGCAATCATTTCTCCCACGACTCCTTCTTCCTTCGCCGCATAATTGCCAATTGCTTGATTAGAAGCCTCTTCGTCTGTTATCTCCAATGAAATGATTCACCGCTGGACAGACATGTTGTCTAATTGCTCGAGAGCACAATGCACACCGTACATTACACAAATTTCCATCACAACGATAGGCACGAACAATGGAAAACGACGTTTACGTATGTTTAATCTTCGCACATTGCTCCGGTGGTTGTTACATAACTATTTCGTGGATTATACAGGCTGTTCATTTTAACTGGAGCACCTAAGTTATTTTTGATTCTAAAAAACCTGCTAACCGATTCTAAAAATACCCTGTGAAGGTTATTTTAACAGTTTTTTTTCAAGGTCATCGCATTTGTTTACATATCAAGAGTTACTTTTTATAAGACGAGTTGAATGGCCTACACACTATGACCTTGAAGGCGAAAATTCATCACGCCTCAAAATCATGTACATTCCATTTAATCATTTTTTCTTACTTTCTATGTATATTAACTGGTAAATTTTATATTATAGCATTTATTACAGTATCATTTATACCTACGTGAAAATGATAAATATAATAACGAAAAACTTGTAATGGAGGTATAAGCGTTGGTTGCAGCGCGACATCAACAAGGCGCATAATCCAATTTCCCGTTAGCATTTTCGATACGATCGATCATTCTTTTCTTATACATGCAACTAGGATCGTCGAGCTTATTGAATTTCTTAACTCCCGCAATTAGTCTTAGTTAAATGTAACTTCGTAAATGCTGGATCGAATTTAAATGCCATGATTCAGCTGGTTAGTTAAGGAGGGCAACTCGGTTACCTTTGAATCATTCCATGACGCTCTTCGTTTTATACTTAGGATCGTTATCCTGCATGAACAACTAGCTTGCTGACCATCGTATGCATATGGTAACTTCTTTCGTAATTTGTGTTGGTCTAATTTAGCCTTGAAGATTAATGCATTTCCATATATTGACACCACAGGACGGATTTCACGCTTTTATAACACTAGCATTAAACATACAGCAACGTGCACAACTCTTGATGCAATTTTAATAAATTCTTATTAATTCCTAATCGCTGGCAAATAGGCATCAAACATTTCAATATGCAAAATAATCTGCAACCACTCAGAGATCATCTTCATGGTTCGCAGAGGCCATCATGAATCTCAAGTCTATTATTTGCTTTAAATAAATCAAACCTCAATTTTCGTCGGATCAAAATAATATTTAACATTGCTCTACAGCTTGGCCAATGCGATTTTTGACTAACTTTAATCGCTAAGTGACACACTTCATTAACCAAAGGATTCATGTGCCGAAATTCCGCAATAATGTCAGCTTTGTTTGTTCCGTTGCACCGAAAATATTTGTCTTTCACAGCAATTGAAAACAAAGATTTATTTTGGGTCAAATTGACCGAAGCGGTGCACGAGAGTTAAAAATAAAGTGAGAACATGCGATAAGCCTTTATCGTCGCAATTTAATAAACGAGAGTTAATTGGTCGTAAAATTTGGATGCGAACGTTGCGGCAACGACCTGAATAACATTTTAAAATTTATTTATCTCAAAAACGAACCATTTTATAACGGTAAGAAGCAAATGAATCTGCTATAGCTTTGCTACACATTGTAAATGAATTTCTTGTAACTAGAAATGCTAATCGTGTTGTCAGAAGAATGTCGTAAAAATTAATATGTTAACGTGTTCAGTAAATATACGAAAGAACACATTGTAAGTACGCGTGCAGTATAGTCAGCTTCATTAGGATGTCGCAGTAATGAAAGACGCACCGAGAGTCGTTCTAACCAGGGGTTGAAAACAGCTATGACATCGATTCTGGTTCTTGAAACAGTTACGAGAACCGAAATGATGTTATAACTGTTATGAGAATATCGGTTACGGTTCCTGAGAATCGATATTATTTCGGTTCTACAGGGTTCGGTTCTACCGTTTATCTGATAACGGAAATATCTTATGACGCTCTGAAGTTGTAAAAAAAATTTGTTTACACAAATTGTTCGGTATGAGAAGGGTACAATCATGTAGTCTAACTTTTTTGAGTACTAGAATGATGGGCAGGTGGATTTCAAAGTCAAATTAAGTTTTTTAAATGGAATGTCCTATTTTTTATACCATAGATCGATAGAGTATCAAATTCTGAGTATAAAAGTGTTGACCTTCATATGTCCTAAACCTAATAGTTAACGAGATATTATCCAAAGAAGAAAGAAAATTGTTTCGATAATATCTCGTTTACTATTAGGTTTAGGACATATGAAGGAACACTATTATACTCAGAATTTGTGAATAAAAAACAATTTGACTTTGAAATCCCTCCTCCCCATCATTCCAGTCCTCAAAAAAGTCAGAATATATGATTCATACCGAACAATTTTTGTAAACAAATTTTTTTCGTAACTTCAGTGCGTCACAAGATATTTCCGTTATCAAATAAACGAAACACCCTGTATAACTGTTATTTTTCAGTTCTGCGTTTCGGTTTCGGTTATAATATTCGGTCCTGTCATTTTGTATTCTTCATAACTGTTCCAGTCAGAACCGATATATGTTATAAATATGTTATAAACAATTATTTTCAGAACCGTTTCAATCCGTGGTTCTGACAATAAGAACAGATTAGGTATTTCTTGAACAAGAGACCGACTGTCAGGAAGAAAAAGAAATCAGGATTGTGTCTGGAATCCATTTGACTTGCATGACCGTATGATAATCGGTCGACTAACTTCAGCTAACAATGTAGCGGTCTGACTGTTCGCAATTTTGCATCTCGAGATTGCTGCAATGCTAACGTACTGTCCTAAATCGGCTTCTGATCTCACGTATCGATAAAACAAGGCAGATTGTCATTCGCTATTGAGAAAGTGGATACACTAAACCTCAAAAGTTGCTACGTACAGTTTTACAGTCATAAATAATCATTATAAAACTGGTTTTAAGAAACAATCATACATAGTTGTTGTGTTTGGTAATCCTGGCTTATCTAGAAATTTAATTAATTATGCATGCCGGGGAAAATACCTGAAGGTCATATTGAATGCATAATACCTGGAGGCCATTTTGAAACCAGGAAAATTACATAACCTGTACACTTTTGAAGATAATCATAACACCTCGATTCAACGATCACGAAAATTGGATATACCAAATCAGAGCGGTTTATTTAGTAAAACAAAAAATGAATCTGTTAACAACAAATTTTTTTCTATGGACGTGTTAAAATAATTAATGCTACGTACGATGTCTTTTTATTTAGACATTACAAACCGGGAAAACTGAATTCTTTAATACGTTCTCCCACTAGTGGCGGTAAGACTTTAGTGGGGGAACGTCACCGTTTGCTTTAGCGGAACGAAGAAGTGGGCGAACGGGCCAAATGTGGCTCGCGGACCGCGAGTTGGACAGGCCCGGTCTACGCCAGAAAGATACTATAGAAAAAATTGATCTGTATGGCGTAATATCACTTTGAAAAAAATTCCTGAAAATCCGTCCGATATTTCAGCGTTTACATGGGACACAGCCCCCTTAACTTGCTACTTGTTACACGGATTGTATTTTCATCAGATTCGATTAAGAAAGAACGAAGTTACTGGCAAATCCTCTCGGTTCAATGGAAGAAGTACATCAAACTGTCAATTAAGCTTTCCAATAGAACGGTCGCCGACTAAAATGCAGATTGATGTCTATAATGAATCGACCCGCAACTCTCTGGCCACCCTATGTAGGTTGAAGCCCTACTAGAGTTCCGAAGTTGTTTCTGGGACAGTGGTTTTAAAGTTCCCGTACGTACGCGATAGTTTTGAAGCACGGAGTTCGAAGATCTAGCGTCGGTTTCTATAACTTTCGGAAACTCGGCCAAACTTACGCATCACGCTTGCCATATATCTAGACAGCAGACATTAACAAATGAATCTCGCCGCGGGGAATCCGGTGTAAATATACGCTGCCAAAGCACAACTTTTATTCGTTTGTCGACCGACGTTCTTTCCTAGTCCGTGTATCTCGATCTTCACACTGGAACCAGCCAATCCTTGACCGTTCTTGTTTACATAAATTATTTATGAACTGCGGATTTTCATGTACAATAAAAATTGTGGCTGCATTCATTCCTCTAATCAATATAAAATCGGCAATTTCATGCTTCCAGATTTTTAAAAAAATCGATATTGCGACCAAAAATTCTAAAATAATTCACTGTCATGTGTGCTGTTAGGAAGAGTGTTTATGAATTTTTTCGTAATTTTTTGTTGAGCAGAACGGAAGAAATAATTCATTAAACCGTGCTCACCATGTAACTACCCTTGTGGAGGGGGTACCGATTTCAAACTTCAAAGACCAAAGAAAAAGCCAAAAAAATTAAATCCCAAAAATTATGTGCGATTGTAATAATTCTATTAGTTTGTAGAATAAGCTCTTCGCATCGATGACAATATGCACTTTTGTTAGAATAAAATAGAACGACTTTATTCTAATATTAATAAAGTAAAAGAAAAATTAAATGTGGATTCATATCATTTATTATATCTTTCCATGAAATATTTACAAGAAAAGGATAATTTCTGAAAAAATTAGTTCATGGCCTGTATAACATCAAATACAGCACTATCTACTATCCCTAACATTTATAGTATTGGAATACATCCAAATTTTTAGATTCCCAACCAGAGCAGCCTTCATAAGTCCACACAGCAAGTTATATTTTGTTGGAGTCTAAAAATGTGGTTAAAGTGAAATGTTATAATGGTTTGTATAAATAAGAAAAGGAACGCAATCAAATATTATCCCGAACACTGCTTTAATATGTTTTTGATTTCGTAGCATGGTTATTTTGTCCATAACAGGTCGGTTATAATTATTAGGCTACCAAAATTTACTATGACAAATTGAAAAGAAAACGTTTATATATTCATACTTTACAACAAATACTACAATATCAAAATATGTTACTTGATCAACGTCAGTAAAATTTATAATTGATTAAAAATTAAATCACAGGACTCACTGGATTTTATGCATTTGACGACATTGGAAGAAATTTAGAAAATTGTTACACTATTTTAGACTCATTGTAATTGTTAAAAGAAAAAGTTCGTTTTCATGCAATGTCCACTTTGTACAACTGACTTAGAAAATGTTTATCTTGTAGGAAGCATACTTGTATCGCGATGATATATTGCTTAGGCTTGAAACCAAATGACGACATTATGCTGCATTGACGCAAGAAAAGAAAAGAAAACTTTGAACCGTTTTAAAAATAATAGTGTGTCCCGGTTAAGCCCATGTATCCAGTTTTGGCCGGATTTCGCTTACATTTAAAAATCACCCAGCAGACAATTTATTTTCGTCATTCAATGCTTGTTTATTTCCGGAAGGAAAAAAGTATTGAAGAAAATAAGAATAGACATCTGTGACGTAAGTAGTGATGACGACGTTATTAACGAACGTATCCGCAATAATCAATTAAAAAAATCAATGGAATGTTTCCAAGATATCAATTCAAGATAGCAACCTGAAAGACAAAAAATCGAAGTATTAGATCGAGAAAAATTAACGTTGATAAGATCGTAAACATAATTGAACAAAGTAGAAATATGTTACAAGAAAGGTTATCGACATGAAGTTATCAATTTGAAATACATCAATTTCATTATATTTAATCTTTTAATGCAGAGACAAGTAACAAGAATTTTAATAAATGCAATATATTGCACTTTTTACTGCGACATAATGAAGTGAAAGAATTATTCATTGAATTAAGATGAAAATAATAAATTTCCGCATACACATGATGTAATGTCAAAATAAAAATTGTCCACGTCACTTGCAAGAACCAGAAGTTACCAGAAGTTAAATGCAAATGATTTTCCGTTTTAATAATTTTAACAAATCGCAAAAATAATGTAATATAATCATTCAATTGTTCTAACGTCTTTACCATAATTTTGTACTTGATCAATCGATTTTTTTCATAAATGCGTAAAATCCGAAGTCTAGTGATAACGAACTCAGATGACACTTTAATGACAAATTAGCATGACGTCTAGATTCTGCACTATGTAGTTCGAATATCATGTGTCGCCACTCTAGCTTCCCCTTCTACAACGTTATTCCCCCACGCATCCGCCGCGACCCGGTCACGTGACGCGTTCGTCTTTGTCAAGCACGTGTCACAATGTCACGTGACTAATTTGGTACTGGCAGAGTTTGCCGTTTGATCTAGATATTTTACCTCAGTGATTATGAGACAGCGGATCTTTATGCAAAATAAAAATTGTCTACCTGTTTTTCCACAAACTGGAGTGAAATAGAAATCTATTTTCTTTTTTAAAATGTTTAATAGGTTGAAAATAATATAAGTGTTTTTAAATTCTTCTAATGTTTTTACTGTTTTAAATTACAACTATTCATTTTTTCATAAATGAATAAAATCTGCAGTCTACTGATGATGTTTGTTGAACCTTGTATCAAATCGTACGAAAGCATATGTATAATTTGTTTGATAAGACAAACAAACATTTCACACAGAAAAACAATATCTCATACTAAAAGCGTCGATTCAGTACAGTATAATGCGAGTCCTAACTGTATGAAAATCCTAATCGAACGATTACGTGGAGGGGATTGTACTCATTGTGGATTTCGTATTTTGTTTTTCAAGCTTTAGCGTGCAGACACGCGCGCATTACGCATCGGTGTTCATCGGAACAAAATAAATGCTTCCGCAATGCATAGTAATCTCGGTGTCGGCCATTGAGAGGAAGAAACCAATTTGTTCGATGCTTCGGAAATCACTAACGCACACCGTATCTGTGCTTCGTGGAGCCTTCAAATAAAAGAATGCAACGAGAAGAATTGAGCAGCTTGCCTATCGGTTCAGATAGCTTGTTAACATAGTAGAAAGTAAATATCATCGTATCGATTTTATAAAAATATTATAGAAAAGTATAAACAAATACGAAAAATATCGTCACTTTCTAATTTTAACCGTTTTGACTCTGTTAGTATTCTCGCAGAGACATTCAGTGGAACTATTATAATAATTTAATTTTATACTTAATTTTAGAGGAATTTTCAAGTTTAAATTAATTCCATAAGAATTTTTATAACATTCTAATTTAGAGTAATTCTTTTAATATATATAATTTAATATTATACTTAATTCTAGAGGAATTTTCAAGTTTCAATTAATTCTAGATATATATATTTTTATAATCATCTAATTTAGTGGAATCCTTATAATAATTTAAGTATAATATGCTTCACGAGGTGTTACATTAATACAACTGATATTATTGCGTTCGCATTTTATACACTGAGAAAAAAAGTAGTTACTTCAATAACACGCGTGTTATTGTAATTTTTTACTTCGATGAATATCAATGTATTCTTTTCAATAGTATGAAATTTAGAAACAAATCGTGATGTATTTGAATTGTCTATCATGAAATGATTGAAAATATTATTTGATTCAATACCGTATATTATTATTCGTAATATTTCTTTTTTTCCTTCAATCAGATATGTTGTTAAAAAAATTTGGGAATTGGTTTGAGGCCATATCTTATTTTTTTGAAAACATTGATGGTCAAGCTATTGGCTTATATGATTCGCGGAAATGAGTTTTGCTATTGAAATTCAATAGTATTAAATATTAAAATAAGTTCATATGATATTGGCACTATTTAATAGTACATCTTATTGAATCAACATATATTTTTTTTGTTTCGACAGGATTTTTTTCTCAGCGTATACATTAGATACTTTAAATGAAGCTTTAAATCACTATTCTCATTTTGTTGCTTTATTTTAATTATTAAGGCTATACTAAATAAAAGCACGAGGTCAAAAATGTTGTATTTCCTTGAAATAACTTTTTCCTTCGTGAAAATGTTCTCCTGAGCGTGGTGTTGTCATTGGCCGAGCCGGAATCCGTCCACAGTAGCCGCGCTCTGATTAGTCCGTATTTTTCGTTAATAATTCCTTAACGAAGCCACGGAGAACGTTTTCGTAAAGGAAAATGTTATTATAAATGCATCCTTTTGGATAGCTTTTCAAGTCTATTGTGGGGAACAGAAATTAAACAAAATACATTCCTTTTTTTCATAACTGCAATGAATTATTGCATTAAAGTACTAACCTTAGCGTTTATAAACATACCTTAACAAAACAGTAGACGCAATTACTGTTCCACATTTCGATGATATAAAAATGCTGTCGAATTCATAGAACTCGTTAGCATATCACCTGTTTTATGAGCTAGGGAATTTTCCTCCTACAATCTGTTCATTAGACTTTGTCCGATCAGATTATTGCCTGTTTCTAAAATAATGGGGAAAAATGTGTGGAAATATTTTTCCTGAAAGGAACTCGTCAGTTACCAAGGTCAGTAATAGTTACGAGTATATCGAGGATTAAAAAGTTTCCGAATTCTCCTAAAAATAAATATTAAAGTTTCATTGGGGTGTCAAATTATAATTTCTACGCCTACTAAATTCTCTTAAAACTGGAAATATTGACAAGATGGATGATTCGAGAGACCGCAAGACATTCTTTGAAGACAACTGGAGTTTTCAGAAAAAAAGAAATCCACCACCTTGCGAAACATTGGAAGACAATTCTACAAAAATGATGGTGGCCGTATAATTGATTAACAATTATTTGAGAATGTAACCGCGCGTGTTTCATTTCAAAATCGTGCAAGAACGTTTGTAGTGATCGAATCTGAGATTAATTTTGCCGACGATTTCGGGCGAAGTTGTGCGCGGTGCGTAGGTACCGGGGTCGAATCGCAGATTTTCAGCAAATCGAGCAGAACGTCTCCGCGAGTACGGAAAAAGGAAGAGGAGATAACCGAAACGCGGGGCGATGGAATGGAAACGAGAAAGAGAGGGCGAAAGAGGTAGGGAGAGGGCGTTTAAATACGACGAGAGATGCGCGTGCTCCTTCAGTCCGGCGCTAACAGTCCAAACCGATCCACATCCGGACTCCGGCGAAAAAGGAAAATTTAGTCCTGTCCCGCTCCTCAAAACCAATATCGATCAAAAATCACCAAAAAAAAAAGAAAACCACTCGACGAGAACGAACGAGGAGGACGAACACGGTCGAAACGGAGCGAGAACTACTTCCGGGAAACGCGGGAATAGTGCCGGCTTGAGAAGGGAATTAGAAGTGGCGGAAGGGGTTGTTAATCCGAAGCACCAGGACAATAGTGATATGTGGTAATGTGTCAGTGAAACAACAGTTGGTCAGAACAGGATCGGAAGAAGTGGCGGTAATTTAAAGACACTCGAGGAGGATCCAGAATGACAAACAGCATGAAGCAAACAGTTATTAAGTGAGTCTACATTTGGGTACACGATAGTCGCTCAAAAATCAAGAGACTCGTCGAACGAGACTCTGTAAACACAAGGAACTTGTGCACAATTCATTCTGCAACCATGATATTGATAGATTTCTGTCAAAATTTGACGTTGACACAATCGAGCTGTTGTTCCGAGAACATAAAGACTGCAGATTTTGTGCATTTATGAAAAATTTGGCGGGTTTTATTCCAAAACTTTTTACTTCAATTGCAACATAGAGGAGGAAAACAGGAATTTACTTCATTATTTGAATGGTTTAGTTGGTTAACAATAATATAATTGTATTTTAACGTTGACCATACCGAGCACAAAATTATTTTATGAAAACTACAAGACTTTAAGATGTCTTAAATAAATAAAAAATATGAGACCGGTCATGTTAATTTCAAAATTCTTCGGATTTTCTTCAATGCTATTTATTTCATTCATTTCGACATAAATGCATAAAACCCACAGTCTGATGACTACATAATTGACATCATGATAAGAGGGTATGCATGTCTAATAATAAGTTTACGAAGAATGTTTAGGTTAATTATTACTTGGAAACATTTGAAATTTCATTGACGATTTGAAATGTTCCTGCAGTAAAACAAAAGCATCCTCGACTCTGACTAATGCTCGACGCCCGCTGGGTTTTACGCGTGTGAATATTTCATAAACGCTCTTCTTTTTTCAATTATTTCTCATATTTACGACGTGTCTCATTAACCGATAAAGTAGAAGGTTAGAAAAGATTAAAGCGATGATAAACCAGTCGGCACGAGGAAGTATAAAATATCTGTTTGTTGTTAAAAAATTTCCCGTATTTGCAGTATCATCGGTGGGTTTTGTAATATTTCACTCCGATTACTGAGCGAGTTGTCGCACTATCGATTTGCAATTCCATTGACTTGCAAAACAGTTTGACGAGCAAGTTTCCAAAACTGTCGAATGCAATGGCTGTCTCGAAATACAATGGATTACGGGGTTGACGCTTGTGGACGCCATAAACTTGCGTTACGATCGCTGTGGCCGTGTCACTTTCTATTAAACATTCGTTTATCTTGTTGTTGGAGTTTCCTGATAGAGTACCCTGCAAATAAAATAAGCTGTCCACGCGGCTGGAAAACAGAGATAATGATCGATAGTGGGAACTGCTCTCGAAAACTGCTTCGATAGTATCTCACGAAGGCATCCATATTTCCTTTCAATTTCCTCGACTCCGCGGTTAAATATCGGTAACGTGTTCAATGCATAACTGCATTTGATTCAATGCATCATACAGACTAATTCTTGATTAACGCATAAAATATAAAATAATTCTGAACTTTGGTATATTTATATGTGAAATGCGCCTTGTTCAATGAAAATAGTTTCATATGTAGAAAATGTTATATTCACCATAATCATGCAATAGTATTTTCAATTAAAAATATCTCATAAAATGCATTCTGTAAATGTAGGTTTCTCCAAGCATTTAGTTTTAACAAGTACGTGAGCATGTACAAGGAAATGATTAACCTGTTGAACAATGTCCTCGCATGCTTGTGTAATCAAAATTTTTATTTTGAGAAACAGTTATTTTATTTCTCAAATTATCTGTTATTTAAAATATTACATTATTAAAAAATGTCTTCATCTTGTGGTGATGAAATGTACACCAATTTAAAAAGTTTACAGTTTACATACAATATCCTCTATTTTAATTTTGCTTTATACAATACACGTGAAACGACTTTGTGTTTCTTATATCATACCTTTCAACATTAAATGTAATTATAGAGAGAAAGTAACCTAAGAGTAAATCTAACAGTTAGGTCGACTCGAGTCGTTTGTTTTTGTTGCCTTCAGCAGAGTAAAAAGGTAACAGTGAGGTCACGTACAAAACAACTTCGTATTGATACTTTCAAGACAACTGTGTTAGCCATATCGACCACATCAGTCTTCTAAATCTAATCCCTGTAATAAAAAATAACTTAATCATTTAAATTATAAGTATCATAATAGTTCTCCTATTGTTTAATGAGTTTGACATCGATGCAATTCTCCAAAGAAACAATGTCGAAAATTCTTATCAGCAAAAGATAAAAGTCAATTATTTGGTTTGTTTTCCGTTACTAGTGTTACCACGAGTTGCTATTATTTGATTGAAGGACACGGTAGTGGTAACGTAACACAAACAACTCCATTTTGAAAAAATAGACCCTCCGTTCGTTAAATATAAAATAACATGTGTGAAAATTCCGTGACATTACTGATGTGAAATATTTCTGTAAATGAACATTCTGTCAACGTTTCGGAGAGAAATCGTGTGATTTCAATGCAGGTCGACATTCACGGAGATAAGCATGTCGCCCAGGCGTTGATGTTACGCTATACTCCTGCCATTATTCTGGCAGCAAAATTCACTAAAGCCGCTGAAATTCATTTGTAAATTGGATAATAATTACCTTCGAATGTGCAAATGTACAGTATCTAGGTTTTGCTTGGAGGATAAAATAAGGGGACCCTGGAAGAAATTCCTATGTTCACTTTATGAGTAGTCGGACAATATATTATTTTAACCACTAGAAAAGATTGTGCAGCACTATTTTACACGTGGTTTTTATTTTCTGTTTTAGAACATATTCACGTTCTTGAATTTTATTGTTTATACCAGTGCAAATGTTATGTCACATTTGATAAAAGTGAAACATTTTTCCTGCTAGCATCTGACACCTCAAGATGCGACTATTGTTGGATAGCAAATGCAGGAAAGTAGACGCGCATAGAGACACACGTGACTCAAGATCAAGAAGACTTTGTTGTTCGTCTTCAATACACATGCTTAAGAACACAGAAATTGTCAGAATTAATTTAAAGCCAGTATATTTTTTATTGAATGTCTCTCACCTAATTTTCTCTCTAGTAACGAATTAATTGAAAACTCAATTCCCTAATTGAAAAGTGGGCTGATAGACATCTAAAGACCATTTATACGACATTTGTAAAAAATAGGTATAATTATCAAGTTAAAAAATCAAGTATTTTGTTTTATTAAAAATTTATGTTAATTTCAAATACTAAAGTGAACGGCAGTAGTAGGTAAACAGCTTGTCCTCGAACATGAGGTCATATATATAGAATCAATACATATAGAATCAATACATATAGAAATAATCACCTCTTCCATATTATAATTTATTCAACTTCTTCCTTAGGCATTCGTAATTCCCACACACTCTCCTGTACCTGGCAGTTCATTCATCGTACACTTATTATTCAATTACATTTTCCGTGCACTCTTTTTGGTCATTGGTATTTCTATTTTCTCCCCGATAGTATATAACAAAGTTAAAACAGCGATAAATTGAATCCACTCTGGTTTTAATGCACTTCCTAGTTTGCAAGACCAATTAACACAGTACTGCTAAAGATCCCGTTTCGCAGCTAGGAAAAAGTGCTAGCACGATTGAAGGCCGTGAACTGCCACAACCTGTGCGATTTCTTTTTCATGTGCCCAATGTTTATTCGTCGATTCGATATTTTAAACTGCATTTTTAATAATAAATTCACTTTAGAAGCTTGTACACATGAATATTTTACGTGAAAGTTTCTACAAAACATGAACCAACAAATAATATTCGGATAATTTCAAATAATTCCTACAGTTAAATTAATATTCCGAATTATTTGTAACATTTACGTGGATAATTCATGGTTCGGAGTTTGTTTGTGTTGCTCTCATGGAAACTTTTCTAATAAATATTTTCATGGAACTTCTATTACGCAGATTCGAAAATAGATTGAAAGAGTTTCGATAAAAATAAAAACTGTTACAGAATCATGGATTTAATTAAATGAAACAGAAGTCCAAACAGAATTTCTTTTACAACTGTTTATTTCGATCCAAGCTAGACCTGTTCTACGTTTTATTCATACAGGATTTTCCTCGCGGTATCTTTAACGAGAATTGAAATAAACTTAGATTTTATAAGGCGTTGAGTCTCCAATTTCTTGATTACGAAAGAACTTGAAAGTCTTCAATTAATTAATCTCGCGACGGAGTTTTACGAAAGTAATCGGAGACATTTGAAAGAAAAAGCCCCGAAGCCATCGAAGTGTTAAATTATAAATAATTGCTTCTCCTCTCTGCAAACATTTTGTTTCTCCTTGTTAGAACCTCGACACGATTTTGTCGAAAGTTTCGCCGCGTCTGTATTTCAACAAAACACGACTGTTTCGTGTTGCACGTAATTGAGAATTGCGTGTGTACGGAGGGTGTGTGTGTGTGTGTGGCTTTGTCCACGATCGGCAGCGTTTTGCGGGAGACCATTGCGTCAAAAATGTTTTGCGATTGAGTTTGTATACGGGACACGTATCTGGGGGAAGAGGAAACGAATGGTGAACGTACGCATAAGCTTGTAAGTTGCAACGAACGTATGCCCAATCAGTTCGCAAACTCGTCGCGGTGAAAGTCCTTCAAAGCTAGTTTCACGTTCCACAATATTATACTGTATCCCCGGATTCGCAAATGCCTCCATGTACGCGGGTCGGCACTCTAATCGGTTGTCGACGAATTTCTAATGACTAGACTGCGGATCTTCATTTGCGAAATTTCATTCTCTCAATAGTGAAATTAGTAGATTAAATATAATTCATCAACACTCTTCACTTCTTCTTATCATAATTATAAATATAATATATTTTGTCATAATAATAAGTAGAAATACATTTTGTCATAAATCCGCAATCTAGTCATTACTATTTTAGTTATGTGAAATAAACATTTTCTGCATGGGTTGCAAAAAATAAAAGTCATTTAGGAATTTCATTCTCTCATTAGTAATTTTAGTAGATGAATTTTATAATAAAATATGTATGGTTCAACGATGCTCATTAAATAAGAAATTTGCAGCAATGTAAATGAAAAAGGCAACATTTATTTCCACTTTAATAGTGAGTACAATTCGCGTATGAAGTTGCTCAAAAAAGGAAGAAATTATAAATTAATGAAAGAAGCATGTTATTACTTTATTTCATTGTATTATAATGTGCACTTCTCAATGCCTGTATAATTAACCATGTGAAATGAAAATTGTAAACACAAACGAGAGAAAGTGAAAAGAAAGTAAACATGAATTTTATTTTAAGACAATCGTCTCCTTGAATATTGTATGCAAATTTTGTAAATAACGTTCGTTACGAGTCAGAACCTTGTGATAAAAATATACACTGAAAATATAAACTTTTTACTTAAACAATTTAAAAAAAATAAAATAGCCACTTTTTACGCTGTTAGATTTTTTTAGAAAATGAAATAATTTATATTTGAGTGCGGTAGTAAATATTAATTATTTAAGAGTTGCCGGTGCTTGTACACCAAGCTCCGTATGGCGGTATTATTCTGTTACGATACCTGTGGCGAACATTATTGTGCGACCATAAGCAACGTCGGGGGCGTCATTGCTCGTCGAAAATTTCATAGCCGACGGTTTAATTAAATTCGTTTCTATCTAATAAACAGAGTATGGGACGGACTTGTACTTCCTCCATCGTGAATTCTGCTAACGATCAATAAATCTACTTCCAGCTATACAATATCGTCAAGAAACTGCATTTTCAACTTTTATTATACAACAATGTTTTCATTATACAATAATGTTTTCATTATTAATACGTGTCGAATCACAATTCTGTCATTTTAGCCCTTCAATGGACTTCTAAATGTAATAACTAGACTGCAAATCTTTATGCAGAATAAAAATTGTCTGTATTAGTTGTAAGTCAAAGCAGCTACATGCATATTTATTTATTTTCTTGGTAATTTCACTGGCGTTGGTTCGTAAATAATGCAATAATAGCTTTACATTTTTTGAATGTTCTTATTGTTTTAAAATTTTAACATTTCCCCCAGTGTAGTTGCAGATAAACTTAAAACGTATTGTTTCTTCCAATAATTTTGAAAAGTCGAAAATAGACAAATTTTATGACAAAAATGAATAGATGATACACAAAACTCTGAAGACGTTGGAAGAATTTAAGGATTCGTTACACTACATTGTTGAAATTACTAAAAAGAGAAATTCATGTTTAGTCGGATGACATAACCGGTTTCAGAGTTGTTATTTTACAATTATTCAAATTACAAAGATGCTTTTATTAAATGTTATTAAATACATTTTTTCGTTTAAGCATATATTGTTATAAAAATTGCAAGAAATCTAAACAAGTTTAGTCTTGTAATTTTTATGAAACGAGCTGGTTATTTCGTATTGCTTTTCATGTACATAGATGGGATAAGCTTATAAAGAAGTTGTCAGTAAAATATTTAAATTGAAGAACAATTCAAAAGTGATTTAAGAAACAGAACGGGTCTAGGGAACAAACGTTCTTTCCCTAAAATTTTTGCAGCAATTTCATAAGAGGAGAAGTGAAAGTTGCTCGAGTTTGTTGGAATAACGAAACGGGAGAAATCTGGTGGTCGTAAAATAAAGGGACGCAAAGACAAGCTTTTCGTGCCCGCATGAATTATGAAAGCGGCGAGACGATGTTGCAAACCCGACGAGTCCGCCGTCTTTCCGCGACTTTTTGCAAATCGAAGAATAATAAAACAGAGATACAGCTGTCGCTGACCGTGCAAATATTTGAAAACAATCACCGGCGGATGTCGTGTACACGTTTAATTTTGAAATCGATTTCGTCCATTCGTGTACACACACAAACAACGCCAAACCAAATATCTTGTTTGAACTTTATACGGTCACGTGCTGTCGCTGCTTCGCTTGTAAGATTTCTAGTAAATTTTATGATTCCGTGAAAACGTGTGCTGTTGCAATGTATCAACACGGAAGAGCAAATGTTTTAGATAAGCTCTTGTGAAGTGGTAAAAATTTGTCAGAGAGTTACTACACGTTCCTGAAAATTCCTGTCGACAATCATGTATACAAGTGTCGATTCTCTGACATAGTTGCAATTTTTTGTAATAAATTATTTATTTATTATTTAATTAATATAGTTTACGTCCGCGTTGAATGATCGTCATATAACGAATATTGCTAACAAGAAGTACACACAATGAAAGTCCTTATTTACATCTTTCCTTGGGTAGAACCGGTTGTGCCTGTCGACAGATAATTGTCATATCAGGCACACTTCTTCGGCTTCTCTGCAAAAGGTCCGTTACTTTCTACAGGAAGTGAATGTCCAAAGCGGTACACACTGGTTAAGGCCGATACCTTCAATGGGGTTTGAACTGATTGCAAGCTGAAATTGCACATGTAAAGTATATACGTCTATTGAATTAGAGTAGAAATAGAGTATTTAGGGGAGAGTCGTGCAGTACCGACCGGCGTACTGTACCGACCAAAATTAGTTTATGACTTTCCAGGTCAAATGGCGACACTTCCTTTACGAAAACAAATGAATATAACTATTGTGGGTAATATGTTTCATTGCTACATTGGTCATTCGATTGTTTTCGCAGTTCTGACACATTTAGCGTGGGCGTTGATATTTCGAGGGTTAAGAGTTATTTTCTAGATCTGATAATTCGTTTCTCAGGTAAGTAAACGACTTTGTTGAATTATGTATATTATATCTAGTCTATTAAGTATAATTAACGGGCCCTGTTTTGGAATTTTCTTTGTATATTATGTATACCATAACCTAAAATGTTTCCTCATGTTTGTCGTCCAGTATCGACCATCCAATTGTCGTGCAGTACCGACCAATCAATCGTCGACCAGTATAAGCCAAACTTTTCTCATCTGTAAGTTCAATCTGTTAGCATTTGAAATGAAGTTAGAAGATGTTTATTTAATCTTTCTTTTACCTTTTCCCACAGAAAAATGTCCGAAATTCCAAAGCAGAAGAAAACCATCATCACCGCTCACTTTAAATATTAACGATAATTTTTCATTAACTTCTTTACCTGGTGTAACTTCAAATTTCATGGAAATAGTGAAATCAATCTCTCCTAGAAACGACAATTAGAGTTGCAAACAAAAAAGAGAAGACAACGGACACAACAATCCGAAATCTTAACTTCGACCGTTTTTATAAACGAAGTTCAGAAAAAAAAGAACCTGGCTGAAGAAAAAAAGATAAATGCGGAGAAAAGAAAAGCTGTAAGAAACGAAAAAGTCAAAGAAGCAGAAAAAAGAAAGGTTGAAACTCAAGTAAGGAAAGGAAATAAGGAAAGATGTAAAAACTAAACAAAAAAATGACATAATATATAAAAATATATAATTATTTTATTATATGTATAAATAAAATTTGAATAAAAATGCGTATTCTAACATCTAAATGTCTTTTTTTAACATTATTAATGATTTAGAGTGAAAAATCTACTAAATACGTAATTGGTCGGTATTGGACGACAATTCTTTGTTTCCTTCAAATTCTAATATCTTTATTTTTACAAATAATGAATACTAACTATTAAATTTCACAAAATTAATTTCTGGCCTTTTATTAAGTTCCCTTTGTGCTACAAATTCCTTTTTCTAATTTTTGATTTTTACCGATTCTAGTCCACCTAATAACAAGAAAACTTAGAGCGGTCGGTACTGCACGACTGTGTCCCCTACATCTACAAAGATCCGTAGTATGAACACTCATTGCTTTGAGACAAGAGCTGAACATATTTCAGCATTCAAAATATTTCCTAAAATCATAATTTTTCTACATAAATAGCTCAATACTCTTTTTTTGTAAAGAAGTATCTGCAATGATCAGAGCATTGAAAAATATGCGGTTCCGTTAAAAAAATGCATGTCACCTTCATGTGACCTCCAAGCGTCCCTAAACTATTTACACCAGATTGTGGTCCCCTTAAAACTATTCTCTTATTATCTAAACTATTTTTTATATAGCATATAATATTCAAGTCATTTTTATTTAAAGGTTAAGACCGGTCACCCTGTATTGTATATCTGATCCCACAAACGGTGTTTTGCAAAAATAACGCCACGTCGTACTTCTAGCTGAAGATATTTAACTCAAATACCATAAAAGATGTGCATATTGATTTTTCAGAGAAACGTAATTATATAAAAATTTGCATAGAAAAATTTGTGGAATTCCTCTGACGTTTCAACTGTTCAAAGGTACAAAATTCTTATACAAGTTGAAATGTGAAGACGGGCGGTTGCGTATTCTTGTCATTTCTTTCACATTTCGTTTTGTTCGGTATTCAACCTTCTTGTGTCATCGTTATGGCACTTCCGCGATGATCATTTACAATCACCTCGACACCGCAAAATATGATACCAGTCGGAACTAGATGCTTCTCACAGGTGGCCAACGCACAGCCATTTGTATTCTACTCGAACGGACTGTTGTTAACATTTCCTTATCACGTTTACCCTGAAGTCACTGTCTAACGCGAACGAGGTTTCCGTGTTTCACGTATTTGCGCCCCTTAAGGAATATCAGCCAGAAAAAAAATGGATCGATGCCAATTATTTAAATATTCGGCATGACAATCCCATTTCAGCTACATACTTCGGGTCCCAGTTGAACAGAATACTAATTAGATCATGTGATTATTAGATTGCGGATCGTTGTGCAAAATAAAAATTAAAGAAGAGGAGTTACATAAAAATTGATTTCTTCTCTTAAAAATTGCAATGGGTTGTAAATAACGTATTATTAAATATACCTGATTCTATTGGATTGGCAAGAAAGTAATTTCGGTATTTGAAGGTGAAATAAAACCGAATTTCTTTATTCAAACGATGAACTTTAATCGATAAAATATTTTCTTATTTATTCTTTTTTGCAAAAGATCATCGAACAAAAGGGAAAATATCTTACTCGTTAAAGTTCATTGCTTGAATACAAAAATTGGGCTCTATCTCACCTTAAAATACCGAAATTACTTTCTTGCCAACCTTTTTGTTTTACTTTCTCATTTGTGTCATAACCGTGTGACCATCGCTGTCCTAGAAGCTATATAAAAATTGAAAAACAAATTCTAACTTGGCTACGTCTAGTTAAAATTCTGCAATGTTGCGCAAATTCGGATGTTATTTTTAGAAACTAATCAGTACGACGGTTGCTCAAAGCTTATTTGATAAGAAAATGGAACAAAGTTCTATCGTAACGAAGAGATTTTCGGAATGAAGCTGTAGTAAGATCGTTCGCCGTTTTGCGCAGAACTACAGAACGGAGGAAACGTCTAAGGCGATCAGAGTCTTCGTCAATTTGGCGTTTAAACTAAAATGAGACGAATCGCATAATTCGCGGAAATGAGTCGATCGCGTAATTCTCTATAATTGGCAGTTTAATTCAGTTGGAAGAAGTTCAGGACAGGAAGATCGCGATCAAGGAGTACCGAATAACCAGCGAAGTAGCGAAGCAACGAAGTAGCAAAGAAATCATCCGAAGAAGTGTCTAAATATACTTGGAAAAAGAAACGCTATTTCAGCCAAGCTATGAATGGCCGTAATCATCGAATCAGGCACACAATAGACACTGCATTATTTCATTTCCAAGCACGTGAAACTATAAAACTTAAGTACTTTCAAACTTGGATTGAAGTCATTTTCACGATAATTAGCCAATTGTCCGGGATAAAAAGAAGATGGACAAAACCTTGTCCCGAGAATTATTACTGTTCGGAAGTTCACGTGAAACGTTTATGTCTTGCATACGAAGTGTGCACGGATTTTTACACATCTTCGTGCAATATTGTTGCTAAAGCTGTCTATATCGATTCGCCAATTTGTACGATGTTTAGCGGCGTTGCATGATTGCCTGAGCATTGATACGACAAATTTGAAATCGATCGGGGCCCTAATTCCGTACTCCCGAGGGCAAATGACGGCGAATTACCGGGAAGGTCATCCCATTTCTGCTTGAATGTCAACTAATGCTATCATGGGACACGTTATCTTTGCATATGTTTTCTGTCGGCCAATATATTTATCTATTCAGTTTTCATTTCTGTTATTTGTTATAACACTGTATACGTTTCCAAAGAATTTCCAAAGATCTCTGTAATTACTAGACTGGATTTTATGCATTTGTGACAAAAGTAGATCAAATGCAAAGTAATGGGAAGATTTAAAGAAAAGAAAATTTTCCAAGAAAGGAATAAATGTCTATGTAGCTCCTGTATCGAGCGAATTAAGTTTCATTTTACTAAAAATCTACAGTCTGTTAATAACTAATAAATTGTAGACTTTCATTTCATCTCTTTTTTAGTTTCCTAGATGATATTTTACCACCACAAGCCTTTTGCCATTTTGTGCAAATAAAAATACACATTCACGTTTCACGAGCACCATTTACTTTATTCGCAAGGAAAATAAATATTACTAACAACAACTATTAATTATTCAGTGGTCTAGCTTCCATCTTACATTATTTTTTCTGCTTAAATGCGATGCTAGGTTTATTGTAGTTCTTTTTTATCTTTTTGCACCGTCTCAAATCAATGGTTTATTAATTAATTATTTATTCGAAACTTATCTTTCTTTAATTCGAGAAGTGTATTAGGTTGTACCCAAATGCTCTTTAGTTTGTGCTATTGCAGTTTCTGCATACGTAGTAAAACAAGTTTACAAATGTGCAAGGTACATATCTACACGTGCTATCGAATAGGTATCGGCTAATGAATATTCAGAGTCCAGTTGTTGTTACTGATACCGCCCGGGTCAGTCTGACCTGGTTAAATGTCTCGCGTATCTCGTGGAAGAACTTCAGACTTATTTTTATTATTATTATAGCATTGATTAGCGTTGTGCCCGAAAAAACTATCAGTTGTATTATTAGCCTGTATTTTTAAAGAGCATTGTATCACTACACTCGTAATAGATATACACGTAAACATATACTATATTTACGCAAAAATATTGAATCAAAATACTATTTTTAGTTATCATAAGAAATGTTAAATCTTCACGGTACATATAATATTTGACCTAATCGAGACTGTTATAACAGAAATTAAAAAAATGTAAAGGAACACCAGTCATCCACGATCACCATGGCAATCAACGTGTTAAACGGATTACTGTAGATTCGAGAGTATAGGATAATTGAGATCGGCGAAGAACAAATAGGATACTCTATTATCTGACCGTTTTAAGTAGAATCAGCGAGCATTAGACAGACACATTTATCTATAGTGGATCAGGCAAGAATTTGTGCACACAATCTCCCTCTCTCTTGTCGATATAATTTCTAACGGAGAAATAGCACATTAATGAATATATGCTTTTTTAGCGGTTCGCAATTATTTTTTAAGGACAATTTTACCAACATAGTGATATTTCTCTGATACACTGAGAAAAAAAAGTAGTTACTTCAATAACACGCGTGTTATTGTAATTTTTTACTTCGATGAATATCAATGTATTCTTTTCAATAGTATGAAATTTAGAAACAAATCGTGATGTATTTGAATTGTCTATCATGAAATGATTGAAAATATTATTTGATTCAATACCGTATATTATTATTCGTAATATTTCTTTTTTTCCTTCAATCAGATATGTTGTTAAAAAAATTTGGGAATTGGTTTGAGGCCATATCTTATTTTTTTGAAAACATTGATGGTCAAGCTATTGGCTTATATGATTCGCGGAAATGAGTTTTGCTATTGAAATTCAATAGTATTAAATATTAAAATAAGTTCATATGATATTGGCACTATTCAATAGTACATCTTATTGAATCAACATATATTTTTTTTGTTTCGACAGAATTTTTTTCTCAGTGTAGAAATGACGCCAAACACGACACAGTTTGAACCATATTTGCTGGTTCAATACACGATAAAGTGGAACCTCGATTATCCGAACTAATCAGTGAAACAGATATAACAGTTACTTAGTTACATTGCTAGATTAAATGCGGAACACGTACATACTTGGATAATGTAAAATTCAGCTATCAGTTCGGATAATCGAGGTTCTACAATATCGTGAAATAAACGAGTTAAAACGAGCCAAATTGTATCGTGTTGGGTGTCATTTTAATCAGAGAAACATCGGGAATATGTTGCTAAAAATTCATAATAAAGGTGACAAAATATTTTGTCATAGAATTAGCTTGTAGATTGTCTGCGATCGAATTCCGGGGACTAAATTAAATATCGTACACATTTCTGTCGCATGCATCGAGGACTTACTGTGCACCTGAAAGCTGGTGCATACACAGCTTTTGAATCGAAAATATGTAAGGTAAAATGCTCGGTGAATGTTGAAATGCGCGTCTGACTAGCACCGTAACTATCTCACGCGTGCATTATCGATCGGTTGATCGGGGTGGTGGATCCGCACGATCTTTCACGGTTCTGTTGTTCGCCGATTGTTTCGCATTTCGCTCCTTGAACAGCTCGACTTGGCGCGGCGCAGCGCGGTAAAGTGTGTCAGGGTGATCGGTGTCGCGTTCTCACGTCGCGAGACGGTCACGCTCGACATGCTGGCATGGCTAATGGGCACGGAAATTCGATTGCTCTTTCCGAGGGATTAGATGTTTTCGTAAGCACCGGCGCGACGACGACGACGCGTGTAAACGACAAATTGTCCCCGACCGATCGCGAGTCCCGTCGCGCTGGCTAACGATTACCCTCGGCCGCGGTCGATTCGAAACAGCTCGCAATTAGGTTTCTCGCGCGCGTGCAGGCCGTTGACTTGGCCGCCGCGGAACGGTGCAAGGCATCCCGATGCAAACTGTCCCTGGAGGAGGTCAATACACTCGACTTTACACAGCGCCGCGCGAACTTCATTGTATGCTCGGCGTCGCCCCGCTTTTTACCGCTGGGAAGCCGCATTAACGAACCTAATTTGTTTACTCCGTCCTTATTGCATAGGTTTCAAGCACGTTAGGGATGCCACCGCGGGGCTAGTCCGATGCCCGATAATTGGGGAATCAAACGGCCCTTGATGCGACGTCCGCGGAATGCGACCAAAGTATTAACGAAGTGTCCGCTCGTTCAACGGCCATTTAAATTGTCTTATACCTTACACAATGTTTTCTTAACGATCGCAGTTTCTTCTTCCTTGGGATAGGAAACTGGTGATTAACACTGATTCAAATCTAGGAGTAGGGGATAGTTGGTTAATTTCCTCTAATTAGAATGTTATAGATGATTATTAGTTATATGTAGATGATGACGATTTTAGACGCCACGTTGAAATGTGTGAATGACTTGCCATGTTAAGGTGGAGTGGGGTAAGTCCGCCCTAGTTTTTGTAAAGTTGAACTTTAAACTGATGTAGTTTCAGTCTGGTATGTAAAAACTTAACGTTCTTTGTATCAAACTCTTGCCACAGTTATTACTGATGAATTAGTATTATGTAGGATCCTAATTTTGCTTGAAAATTATCATTTTGATAGGATATTGTATAAAGTGTCAACTAGGACGCACTTGCCCCGAAAATGGGGCAAGTCCGTCTCTGAGAATTAAAAACTATAAAATGCTATAAAATGCTTCTTATTGCATTAAATTATATTGTGTAGTTTTATAGTTATCCATCTTTAACCAAACATGTACTTTTATGCAGAAATATGAAAGGGGATACAGTGATATTAAAATAAAGTTTTAAAATGCTTTCGAACCTTGTTTCAAGTGCTACGGGGCAAGAAAAGAATGATTAACAAGCCTGCTTTAAAATGCTTCGTGTTGCATTAAATTATATTGTTTAGTTTTATAGTGACCCATACAGTACGGACTTACTCCACCGTGATATGTAGTACGTACTTGCTCCGTGTAGTAATATTTACGGGGCAAGTGCATCTTAGTGTTTTCCTCAATAAATTTTAAAAAGTACGATAATGGTTTATTTAATGTAAATCTACATTCTACCTACCTAAAATAACAACACAAAATATACACAGAACTTCAGTAACCTCAAAGTTGTACGTGTACCTCGCACGTGACATGTTTGGTATTGGTTGATTGAAGCGAGGAAAACACCTTTATTCTTGGGCGACCTCTATGTAGATTAGTTCATACTAACTTATACTATTATACATTAATAAATACAAGCTAGAGAAATTTCGTTCATATTATAATAAAAATAACCAATTAACGGACTTGCCCCGTAGACGGACTTACCCCACTCCACCTTATGTGTCAGTAAAATGTGGAATTTATTTCTTATGAGGGAAATGGGTAATTATTAGAGGAAAATGGGTAAATGCCATTTGAAGCAGTGAACAAATTAATAGAATGAAGGGAGACTTCCGTATAACACGACCCGAAATTTGTTTAAAACGACTTCGTATGTGCATCTATTGTGGTACTAAGAGTACAATCTATTTAAATAATTCTTTCTAACTAATATTCAATTTCCAAATGGCCACCGACTTCGGCAATACAAGATTGACTCCTTTTCTACTTTCGCCTTTCAATTGTTCATTTATGAAAATTAAACACGTTAAATTTAACATAATACAAAGACTCAACTTTTAACACGCACTTAGTGTGTAAGAAAGTTTATTTAACTTAAACCATTTTTGTCATTAAGCGTTTAAACATGCTCCGAGAAATTACCTCGGGTAAGCTCTGCATTGTTCAGCGGTAACTTCAACTTGATTACGTGGGAATATTATGTAGCGTTCATACGTGACAATTAGCGAGTTGAATCTGGTTGACATTTAATATATGATCTTTAGCGATAACACTATGCAATCACTTACGAAGAAGTCTATTTGTTCAACGGCAATTTAAATCGTATTAAACCTTACACAATCTACGTGCAGTATATAATTTTTTTAACGACCGTGGTTTCTTGGTGTTTGAGAACCATAATAATGGTTTCAAAACCGGAAACAGTTTATTAAAGAAAATACAATAGTTTACACATCTAATAAGGAGGTAATTAATTTTCTGGATTTTCAAAAATTTGCTTAGGAATTACTTCTTGATATTGTGAATTAAACATAATCGAATTCAAATGCAAGACTACTTTTGCAGAACTATTTTTGGAAAGCTAAAGAGGGTATTTACCGTTAAATAAATTTTATCAATTGTTATTGTTATATGATACATAATGAATGAATAAAAATGCACGTGTCACGTTAACTAAAATATTTTCGTTGCCTCGAGAGTTGAAGTTTCTGTAGACATTAGCGAACGACTGCAACATTGTTAACTGACAAACCTGTCAACTGATAACTTCACATTCATTACTTGAGAAAACTATCTACTGTTCGCCCATGTGACGTGTAATAAGTTGAATCTAGTTAGCCTTGGACTCTACCGTATTGATGAGCACCGCTATGACGGCATAACCAATACGACCTGTTCAAGAAAAGTATCCTATAAGAACGTACGCACTGCTTGCTTCGTTCCGTGCACCTAAGTCGTTCCCACCATTATACAATACTAAATAGACTGCTTATTTTATGCATTCATGACAAAAAGAAGTTACTGCAATTTAAAACAGTAGAAAGATTGAAAGAACTTCAATATGTCGATGTATTGGGTTGGAAAGAAAGTTCGTAGCGTTTCCAAATTAAGAATCAAAGATGAAATTAACGTAGTTATTCATATGTTTATTTAATAACGCGAGAAGTTACCTCGAAAATGGCAAAAAGTAATAGAACAGAATGGAAAATATTTTTTTGAATAAATCTATGAATAAATATCTGAATTTAGCTTTCAATATTAATTTACAAACACTACGAACTTTCGTTCCAACCCAATACTATTTTGAACCTAATAAGATTATTAAAAAGAGAAAAGAATGTGGCTACTGTTCGTTGCAATGGGTATTGAATGCAATTTTTATTTCTCATAAAAATCGGGTAATAAACCGTAATAAACCACTCGTAAAATAAGAACTAGAATTTTCTCTCTGATAATTTCGCATCAGTTATTTCAATTTTGCATTGTGAAAAACAGGTCAATGGAGATTACCAATAGACGCTCAATGCAAGGAAAAATGTCCTCTACTTATAGAGAATGATTTTTTTAATCATCGCTGGGTCAATGGAAGTAAAAAAGGGAAAAGCCCATCATTAGCCGGACATAAGTAGACACTAAACCGAGAAAACAATTAGACACATCGAGGCAAGTGTGTCAAGGTGGACACAGAAATTCAACGTTTCAAATGCGACAAATGTTCGACTGCGGACAATGGGAAATGCCGTATTCAGGGGAGACCACAGAACAATCTACTGCACAGCCGTATTAGTTCACGCTTGGCCGCCACACCGCGCCGGTGTAATCTACTTCTCGCTATCGAAAGTGAAGCTAGTTCTACAGAGCGCCACTGTAATAGTGTATCGCTGCAGGTTGCGAAATTTTCGTTCCCCAGTCGATTATTTGCCGAGAGTAAAAGGATAAATCGCGGTTTCTTTCATGCCCCGCGAGAAAGAATAATTTCGCCATCTTTTTTCGAGATACCGTGCACCGCTTTCCTCAAATCGATGAAAAACGAACCATTCCGGGTATTCGTTTCCAAAAAATCGACTTTCTTTCTCGCATCTCCTTTAATATGTTTTTCGAAACTGTTGCCACGATATCTCTAGTTGATCTATTGACTCGAAATTTTCTGAGGATCATCAACACAGACCCTGTTATTGCGCGAACCAAAATTTTTAAAATCCTTCAATTTTTCTTATTCTTTTACAGTGACAAAGGCTGAAAAATATCGAAAACATTGGTAACTTGACTTTACAATTCCGCCATTTTTTAAATAATTAACATTTTTCACTTCTCCTGATTCAGACTAATGAATCATAAGATTAATAAATAATTTTATTTTTTTGTTTCCAATCAGTAGAAAAACCGAACCCATGCTTTTCAAAACATACTCTATAATGAAATATATAACTCACGTAATTTTAATAATTAGTACTGTTAAAAAAATAACACATGTACTTCCGATACCAATAAATATCTGTGCAAAATCCCAATGCAAAAGATCCAATAATTTTCTGAAAAAAATTCGTAAACCAAACTACCTCTTTAATACTGCATTTCAAGGGTTTATTCATCATCGACTAAAATAAATAAATAAGGCACAAATGCTTCGTTATTAGATTGATCCATAGCACTTCTACTTAATTCCTCATTGTCAAATGATCAACTGTTTTAATGTGCACCATTTTTGCATTAAACAGCTCATACGTTCAGGAACGGAAGAGAGTACGTTCGCGTTGAATCGAATCGATTCGATCGAAGGTTACTAGAGGACACCCATAATTAATTGTTACATCGCCACTGTTGAGCCTCAATTGCATAGTACGATACTCATTGTGACACGGTGGACAATGATCGATGTTTATTTCGCGAGATAACAACGCTTACCGAAATAGCAATCGGCTTGGAATAAACAAGCGCTGCGTTTTCGGAGAAAAATCTGCTTTCTTTCTTCGGGAACGATTTTGAAAAATGTATTTTAAATTTCTCATCTACGAGAAGTTGTCGATACTGAATGATGATTAAATATGATATTAATGATAATTAAATATTTAGTGATAATTGCGTTGGGTAAACTTTACTTTACCGGATTCAAAATTTGAGCCTTTCTCCTATGAATTATGATGTATTTGGTATGTAATCCAGTAGATTTGTATCCGGGGCGGTTGCAGATCCAAGTTTCGATCCTGTAGGATCAATGGTTCAGTAGTTATGCTTGTTTAAAGTTGAGCAATCTGCAGTGTTTTTGACAGGTAAGGGCGCCGCCATATTGGTTTGTAGTGACGACCGCGAGCCGCTTACCGAACAGAACCGCCGGTCCTTGCCCCCCCCACTACAAACCAATATGGCGGCGCTCTTACCTGTCAAAAACACTGCAGATTGCTCAACTTTGAGCAAGCATAACTCCTGAACCATTGATCCTACACGATCGAAACTTCGACCTGCAGCCGCCCCGGGTACAAATCTACTGGGTTACATACCAAATGCATCATAATTTATAGGAGAAAGGCTCAAATTTTGAGTCCGGTAAAGTAAAGAGCGGCCATTTCGTTGAAAAATAATAATATAACAGTAAACCTGGTCTCAACAGCTTCTGCAAATGTAAGTTTATCGCGTCTTTTTTAGTCGTAAATGACCTTCGTTGACTTTCGTTGATGTAAAAGACCTCCATATCTCTGAAGCGATTCCATCTTGTTTCGAAAACTTTTCTACCATACTTTCGGAGTTATTCTAGGTGGAAATAGTTAGTGCCTCACCCTGTACACATATTGACAGTTTTTCCAGAATCGGAAATTTAGTGTTAAAACACTTTTTGGATTCACTGTATGTTCCTCTGGAAGGATGATAGTATACGACTATTTTGTCCGCAGTAGTCCATCTCCTCGGTGCAAGATTGTATGGTAATCTCATAATGGACATGTACTTATTCATGCAACCACTCGTGGGGAATAATTGCTTGAATATTTCATCTTGAGACTTACGTAATGCCACAGCGTAACCATAAAATAATTCTTTTTTTTAATAAAGCTTCTTGTTATACGGTAACATAATTTCCCGAGCTTCGCGACTACGTTCCCCCTGAATTATGTTAGAGACATTGTATTTTAAATGCGATTTGACAGTGTCGGATTCACGACAACAAATTTTCTGTTTTATTCTGTCTTATAGTTAAAATATGAAGCAGTAGAAAGATACAATAAATCTAAGAGTATCGATACATTAGCATCAACTGATTCAAATTATTAATGGAAGAAACAAAATTTGGTCACTGTACCTTGCAATTAGCGCAGACAATTTTTATTTTACGCAAAGATCTGCAGCC
Source organism: Lasioglossum pauxillum (assembly GCA_933228785.1). Lineage (NCBI taxonomy): Eukaryota > Metazoa > Arthropoda > Insecta > Hymenoptera > Halictidae > Lasioglossum > Lasioglossum pauxillum. Next base: position 21,214,645 of record OW121701.1, on the reverse strand, counting down.
TAGTAAACAGGTGTCGTTAATTCCTATCTCTTGATTCCTTTCAACGATTTTACGTTTCATTCATAATAGAATTCAAGGTCTACAGTGTCGTTAACTCGAAACATCATAGACGCCATTAAACACTAGATTTTATTGTGCTCGCAACCACAGACAACTTCGATCTTACGAGTTTTACTGTCTTTTCGGCTCCGTTCAAGGATGAACGCAAGTGGAACGAAGTAAAGTTTGCCTCTGGTTGCGTGAACAAAATGGAGCGAGCGTAACAGCACCGTTCAATTGTTATTCGCTGCCAAACTTTCGTTCTTATTCGCTACTTTCGAGATTTTTAGGTTATTGTGTCACACAAATAAAGAATCCCACTAATGGACAGCGGTTTTTATGCATGTATGACAAAAATGAGTACGCGTAATTTGAAATATTGAAAACATTAGAAGAATTTAAAAATACAGTTATATTATTTTCAACCTATTAACCCTTGCGTAGCCAACCAAAATGATAGATTATTTAAAACCTGTTGTATTTAACATATTTGCACAAATTCTCATTTTAATACTGTAAATTAATATATTAGCGAGCAAAGAATGGACATTCAGAGAAATTTTGTAATATTTTGAAAGAAAATAAATTCCTATTTCACTGTTTGTTGCAATTTAGGTAGACAATTTTTATTTTGTCTAGTTATTAATGTCACGAATATATTCTCTGTTCCGAACGCAGAACAATAAATCAAGTTAATGGCGACAGAGCATGTAAACGTATTTTGCGTTAGAACGAACTGGCAGATATGAAATATTGTCCTGAAATATTTGCTTTAAAAACACGATAAAATTATGCGGAAGCTGTGTAAGTAAGGGCTCGAATTTAACAAGAAAATAAAAAATTGTCCAAAAAATCTATTCTAGTTTTCACTGTGGAGAACGATTATAAAATTAGTCATGATCTTGAAGAAACGATTCTTTTTTACAGGAATCCGACATGGTGGAAGAGGCGTTCAGGACTGGAGCGGGGGTTAACTGTGATAGCCGTTTCCGGAGTCCTTTTGTGCGTCGCGTTGGTTGTTGCAATCGCAGTTCTTGCAACAAATTCCTCGTCCTGCAACACGCAGTCGGGCAACGGTAAGAATCTCCTCTGTTATCCACTGCTACGATAAAACAATTAATGCATACATATTTTCACGTAAAAACGCTTGCCACTATTTAAATTGCGTTCATTAAAACTGTTGCTCGCAGTCAAGATCACCCAACCATAACACACTGTTTTTCACGGAACTCTTAAGTAAAGTTTAGAAAAGTATTCGACATATTTTTGTAGCGACCCATATTGATGTTGAAACAGTGAAAGAGTTTGAGGTGAACTTGTCGATTAGGATTAGGGATGGGATCAAGTAGCAAACAGGTTCGAACTTTGATTGATTGAATTCGAACTCTCTACAAGTACTTCGAAAAACAGAAATAGTACTCCTAAGTATACTCGAACCTATGCCAGACAGTTTCGAACCTTTTACAAGTACTTTGGTAAACGGAAATAATACTTGCAAGTATATTCGAAACTTGGTCGAACAGATTCGAAACTTAAATGAATATCCTACCGGAAATTCTCTAATTTTTCTAATCATTATTTTTGTTACCTTTACAATCAATTATGTTGTCCTCTAATGCATAATTTAATTCAATATGTATAACTATAATTTCATAATCTATCGGAAATATTCTTAAATTGTTACGAATTTAATAAAGGAAGTGCTTAAAACCTACTATGCACATATGCAGTTCTGATTTCCAAGATTCGAGCACTACTTGTGAAAGATTCGATTCCTTTCAACATCTTCAGATATATTATCAAGTCATGATTCTGAACAACATATCCCTTTAAAGTTTTTTGCAATTATCTCGTAAACTAAAGCCGACCAACGAAAACTTTAAAGGGAAATGTTGTTCAGAATATAAATTCAATAGGTTTCTCGATCGTAATTTTGATAATAAATGTGTGATGGTATCGGCGCACAGGTTCGATCAGTGATATGGGGTTGTTCAGAATGGTGACCTTGACAACATATTTCAACATCATTGAAATCCGAGGACCCTAATCGACAAGTTCTCCGAGTTTAAACCGATTTTCACCGATAGATTATTTTATCACTCTCCCAACATTGAGGAACGAAAGTTGTTTGCCCGCATATATTGAAAAGTATTTATATAAAACGGAGAACAAAACGTGTTTCACGCCACTGTTCGTGCGCAACTAAGAAACCTTAATTATAAATTGCTCGCACTTTTTCCCGTAGAAAGTCGTCAGGTATATAGGTTTCTCTATGAAAAGAAACGAGACATGGATACAGGAAACCGGCATCACCGCGGCAGCCTGTATATTCTTTTCATAATAATGTTCGAAGTTATCGCGTCCAGTATTTCTATTCTCTTATTTTATCGTGTTTTCCTCTCCCGCGAAGTTCTAGCCGGCAAAGTGCTTTTCGCAATATTGTCGCAAACAAATCTGGTTACCTTTACGTTCGATAGCGGTGCCGTGGTCACGGTAGAAAAGGGAACACAACGCGTTTGAAGTGTGTGAGAGCTGCCTCGAAGGGCTTGCAACCGTGTTGTAAATTTCATTGACAACAAACGTCACATATGACCCGTTCCCTCGGTGCTTTGATCCCGTAAATCATTGTTGTCTTGGTAGTTAATTCTTCTTGGCGGTTCGAGTGCACTAACTACATGCGTCAGTAAATATTGGGTTGGCAAGAAAGTAATTTCGATATTTTAAGGTGAAATAGATCCCAATTTTTTTATCCAACAATGAATTTTAAAGAATAAGATTCTCCCTTTTGCTCGATGATCTTTTGCCAAAAAGAATAAATAAGAAAATATTTTATTGATTAAAGTTCATCGCTGAATAAAGAAATTCAGTTTTATTTCACTTTAAAATACCGAAATTACTTTCTTGCAACCCAATAGAATGAAGCACCTATATTTAACAATGCTATATAGCACGCTCTAATGTTTGCATAAATTAATTTGTTCACGCAAGCGGAGTACTCGCGGTATCCATATTAAATTACATTTTATTAAGTCGTGTAATTTGCAAACTGGCATACGCGAATTTACTAAATGCTTTTATTTCTTTTTATTTTGCTATCACTTCTATACAGAGTGTCCCAGAAATGTCGGAAAACCGTGAATGTGGTGGTTTCTAAGGACGTTTCAGCACGACTATAGCGAAAGGATTCCGACTCGACGATAGATACCGATGAGCGTGACGTTGCCATTGACCGAGCCAAAAATCCGTTCGCTGTAGCCGCGCTCTGATTTGTCTGCGTTTTTCATTAATATTAGGTTGTAGAGAAAGAAATGCAGGATTTAAACCTATTATATAAAAAACAATTTTATTAAAATTGTTTTAATAAAAACAATAATATGAAAATTAATTTTATAGAAACTTTAATATTGTTTAACAGTAACATTAAATTATGATGAGAATTGATTTTAATATTATTGAGGGAAATAGTATAAAAATTAATTTTACAGAGAATTTAATATTATTTAAAAATATAAAGCTGTGCATTCGTTGACACTTCCTTCGCCTCATACTTCGTTGATATTCCGAGCCGCTTGAGCAACACTTTGGCCTAGTTTGAACTCATAGAAAAAATAATGCGAAAATCGCGTTTTGACACGTGAAATAAAAGTTAAATGATTTAATAAAAATTTGAATAAAATTAAATATCAAAAGCATAATTTAATAGAGCGTAAAACAAGCTTTAAAATGACATATAACTCATTAAATTAAGGTAAATATTTATTCGTATAAAATTTTTTTACAACCTAATTACTCGTTAACAATGCCGAGGGGAAAATTTTCACTAAGGAAAATGTTACTTTAAATGACCTCGGGAACAACCACCCCTTTCAGATCCAAAAAGTATTTGTAACACTAAATTCTTCAAGAGATTGTCAATATTTGAACGATTATGAAAATTTGTATAAATTTGTACCTTTATGGACGAGACAAGTGCCTTCAGTCTCCTAGTGGTTAAATCATAAAAAAATATCTTGGACAAAAATGAACTTGGGATGATAAAAGTAAAAGTTTCAAGCTTTAAAACAAGTTCAATGATATTGTTGTTATCTTTTTTTAACGAAATGAACACTGTTTGATCAAAAAATGATCATCCTAAACCTGTCAAATGACCGGTTGTATATCTTTCATTTTACAATTATTGAAATTACTTAATTGCTTACGTGGAAATTGATTCAACAAATTTCTTTATCCAAGCACATAATCTACTGAAAATTGCACAAAATTTAAATAAATAAAGTCTGTCATTTTTATAAGTTACAATATTTTAATCGCTTTTAGTACTCGGTACGTTTAGCGTTAAATATCGACAATTTCCCGAGAATTTTAGTGTTCAATTATTTGTTGTAACCACCGTATTTCTCGTTGTTTAACTACGTCAAATTCCCTGCTACGTACACCACGGATTTAGAGTATCTTGGCCAATCGAAGCGTCCAACAGAGTCACACCCCCGCCGACCGCTATAATTTCCTCAATGACCTAACATAGTAAGGTGCATCTTCGACCGCGTTTCTTTTCTACAACCATCGGAGAAAGACGATGGTAATGGGTTAATTCGGAACGCTTAATTTGACGTCAAGAACACGGTGACGTCAATAAGCGTATTCGTTCTGACGCATCGGGGTAAATTAAGTATTGTTTTTGAAATTACTCATTCGGGCCAGGTCATACTTTTCGATCACACTTTCTCGGAGAACAGTCATGGACTCCGTGGGGTGGTTCGATTGTATATTTTGATTGAGTGTCGATCGCGGACCGCCCAGGACGGTTCATAAAAGAGTCTGAATCACTGGAACACTTTTGGAGATCAACGGAAAATATTGATGTCTTTGAAGATAATCGTCGATCGACGGGCGCCACCGCAAATGTTTCTCTTTCGCCTCGCGTACGCGAGCAAAAGCTGATTCGATCGATAAAGAGGATCAATAATAGATTACTTGCGCGGAGGCAGCGTTTCTTAAATTGAACAACTGTGCATCGTAAATGTCACAACTTCTAAGGAAACAAATTGACAAGGACTAGATCATGGAAATACATTTATGATACAAATGATAGACCAAATGCGAAACAGTGATAACATATAAAGAATTTGAAAGTATAGTTGCACTATTTTCAACTCATTAAAATTATTAATGATAAATTATACATGTACCTCCTATGTCTTGCAATTAATACAGACAATTCTTATTTCGAAAAGTATTGCTGAATATTAATAATAAATATTATCAGCAACGTGTCTATTATCATCAAGGAACATGCTTTGAATTTATACGAATTCATTATTAAGCTTACACAAATAATAAGTTAAATCATAAATGACACCTTTGGTTAGATCAAATTTTAAATAACAAATAATCACATCTGGAGCGATATAATATAGAAAATTATTCAGCTTCTCAGGCAAATACGTGTCATAAAAACATCATAATTAAGCTTAAATGTGAGTGTATCAATTGTCGCTAAATAACCAGACCAAACTATTGTTAAAAATGAGTTTATTGCTACAGCTTAGATGAACGCCATTACTAACATTTATTAACAGCATCATTTTGCATTTTGTTTTGCAACCGCAACCGCATCTGCACCTGCACGAGTATAGATGCATCTATTAAATCAGAGGAATTACCGTACACAGCCAATGCCTTGAACGGGTACCAGCACACGAAAGACTTTCAAATCGTCAACCGACCAACATGCGACGAAGATGTGTGCTATACTCCCGAATGCGTGCATACAGGTTAGTATGAAACGAATTTTATTTAAAGTATAACTTGGTGCCAGAGTCGCCAGATTAAGGGAGATAGTACGAACTGAGGGGAAAAAGTTACCATCTCTCTGCCATTACCGGATTAGTCACGTGACGTTGTGACACATGCGCGACAGAGACGGAACGCGTCACGTGACCGGGCCGCGGCGGAGGCGGGGGAGAATAGTGTCGTGGAAGGGGAAGGTAGAATGAGGAGACGTAGAATATTTTTAGTTAGAATTTTTCTCATGGGTTACACCTGATTAATAGGCGGGTCAGTGGCTCAGGTGGTAGAGTGTCTGATTCGTAGCAGGAAGGCTAGGCTTCGATTCCCGGGGTGGCATAAATTTCCAAGGTGTGGTTTTTTATCCTGCTACGGACTCAGTGCCTACTGTCGGGGTCATGGGGCGGCAACCAATGGCAACGAATTTTCCCCTTTATCCAGGGAATCGGTAAACTATTGGGAGCCCAAGTTGGCCATCCCGCCTCATAAAGGTACCCGCCGGCTCTATGTCCACTGTTTGGGGGACAAGAGTAAGGAAGGGGGTGGTCAGCGAACAAATGGTACTACTGAGGAAACTGGAAACTGGGCATGGACCCTACCAAAAACAAAAACGGAATCAAAAAACGCAAACGGAACATCACTTAAAAACCTTTAAGGGAAAGGCCGGGTGGACGGAGCTAATTGCTGAACACCGACCAGAACCGAGGATGGTGGTCCCATCCGAACAATCAGCCATATTTTCTAGGATGTGTCAAGCCCACCCAAGAAGGAAGATCCCGATGAACCTGATATCAAATCTCTGAGGAGACAGATTTCGGTGAAGTTGGTGAACCCTTCCTTCTCAACCCCATCGCGAAGTAGGTCGGCAGGTGAAGACCGAATGGAATTGATGTCTCGGCCCAGCCGAGATTTCGATGAAGTCGGATTGGATCCGAAGTAGCAGTAACTTCTTCCCAATGGTCAAAAACAATACGCGGTCCCTTGCATTTGTACTCCCAATAGACTCACAGCATAGGCGGGGAGGGATTAGCCCTAGGGGAGGGTGTGGAATTGCCCTAGGGGAGGGTGTGGGTAAGTTTCTGGACTATCCGGAAACAGTGTAGGGACGGGCTCAAAACTTGACACATTCGACATGAAAATATGGTGAAGGGGGGGGGGTCTAAAAGGGCAGGCGAGACACCCTGCAGGTCTGAAGGTGAGGGGGCCCGACGTTCACACCGAGCCGTAAAACAGCTCAAAAACTCAAAAAATTAGGTAGCATGGCCCGCTCATCAATGACGACCGACCCGTCTAGTAAGTCGACGACTCTGAAAATGGCCCGGGCCGAATAAAACAGAGGGGACGGCTGAAAAACGAGGAAAATTGCAACCCGCTAAAGGGCCGAGTGCCGGCAGCGCCAATTGTGAAACTGGTGTTTAAAAACCGGTGTGCCCTAAGGAAGCGAGGGGCGGCCGAACCGCCCCTCCCCGGCAATAAACACGACTACTACTACTACTACTACTACACCTGATTAACAGGTATGCTCCTAAATTATTGTTTAAAAAGATGTTTGTAGTCCAACATCGGGTTTTAAAAAATTGACGAAGCTACAGCGTCGTACAAGCGGAAGGTAGTGGGGACACAAGTCTTAATCTGGCGACTCAGCTTGGTACATTTAAGTTCCCATTAATCACGACCATTTGCGGTGGGGATTCTTTAGCATCCAGGATATTGAAGAACATGGATCCGGAGATAGAACCGTGCGACGACTTCTATGATTTCGCTTGCGGTGGCTTCCTGGAGACCACCAATATCCCAGACGACAAAACTAGCGTAAACACGTTCACTGAAATCAGCGACGAGCTGCAGAATCAATTGAGAACTAGCATCGAAGAGAAGAGCGCGCCGAACGAGCCGAAACCGTTCAAGCTAGCGAAGAATCTGTACAAAGCTTGTATGAACAAGAGTAAGTGTCATTGTTTAGCCGTTTTAGCGCACTCAATGAATTATAACTTTGCGGTGCCTGTCGAAATAATGGATTCTAATATTGTTAGTTTACAATCCTTGAGATTATAAAGATGCATCTATAAGAGATTATTCAAAAAATTCATTTTTTTACTATATATTATTTCTTGTTTTTATAAAGTAATATAATATAAACTAATTTCTGCATAATTGACTATCTGTACCAACATATATACTTTGTAATATACATATACTAAAATACTTCATTATTTAAAATGGAAAATATTTCCTAAAAAGAATAGTATTCTGGGAATGAAATTATTAATATCCAGTGAGCAACTATTAGAGCAACTTGCACAAATTAACACCTTTGCGATAAGGTGATCAATTTTTAAATGAAGCCCTAGCTACGCCGTATATTTTGTATCTCTTTCTGAAATATTCATCATTTTTCAGCGCTCATCGAACAGCAAGGTCTCCAGCCGCTTCTGAACATATTACAAAAACTGGGTGGTTGGCCGGTGTTGGATGGCGAGAAATGGAACGAAACCGAGTTCAATTGGAAAGAATCGGTGTACAAATTCCGCAAGATGGGATACTCTGTCGATTATTTCATCGATTTCAGCATCGGTGTCGACTTGAAAAATAGCACCAGACGAATAATCGATGTACGTAACAGCTCGCATAAAAACCTTATTCCAAACGAATTCGACAATATTTGCACGAGACACTGTCGCCTTGAATGCCTGCACTAGTATAATTCACAAGTAAAATTACGCCAATAATGGTGAAGTGTCACGTAAAGTAGGGTGTAAATGAATATCGTACATACACAGTTTCTTGCGCGTTAAAAGCCGTGACACTTAGCGGTATTATACATACTGCGATAATAGCTAACGACTTATGTACAGAGAGGGAAAGTGGATAAATCAATGTTTAGAGACACTTTTAACGTCTTGGTTACAGTCTACGTTTTCAAAGAGTACTCGCACATGCCACACTAATTTCAGTGTCAAGATTAAGTAACGTTATGGACGTTTATTATGGTTTTACAGCTCGATCAAGCATCTCTGGGACTCTCGCGGGAATATTTGTCGAACGGTTTCGGTGAAAAAATCGTGCAAGCATACTATAGCTACATGGTGGACATCGCTACCATTTTGGGCAGCGATAAGGCTACGGCGAAGACGGAATTGAAGCAATCGCTGGAGTTCGAGATGAAACTTGCTAACGTAAGTTTCGGAAGCAACAATTTCCCTGTGAAACCATTGAACTTTCTCAATTGAAGTTTTACTTCATCAGTCACGTGTAAGATGCAGTAAATACATAGAAAATAATGGGGATCATTTTCAACATTTACATATATTTTTTCGTGCCGAAATTAATTCGTATACCTATCATATTCTACTTATTTTGCTACCGCTATCGGTAACTGTTGAAAATATTATTCTCTAATAACACTGTCCAACAAATTTCAACTTTTTTTATGTTTCCTAATTACTGTTGGGTGGCTCTTATAGAGTTTTTTGCGCTGATTCCGAATCTGTACTTAATTTTTCTCCTAGACGCACAGTTTTTCAGAAACATGGCTTTGAAAAAAGAACATATTTTTCAACTTTAAACAAATATTGTGATGTTATTATAAAAGATATTGAATTGTTTAAACATGTTTAGACAATCATAATGTATTAATATTGGATATCACTGTATTCGGGAAAGGCTACACAAACTTTTGCTGTAAAGAACAATTCAATATTTTTTATAATAACATCACAATATTTGTTTAAAGTTGAAAAATATGTTCTTTTTTCAAAGCCATGTTTCTCAACAACTGTGCGTCTAGGAGAAAAATTAAGGACAGGTTCAGAATCAGCGCAATAAGAACCACCCAACAGTAATTGTGGAACTTTGGTGTTGGACAGTGTAGTTATCGTTAGACTGCGGATCTTTATACAAAATAAAACTTTTTAATAATTTCAGTACATTGAAAGAATACAACAATATTCTCAAATTCTTCTATTGTCTTCAAAATTTGGTATTTTACCTAGCTACTTTGATCATAAATGCATTAAATCCACAGTCTACTTATCATTCATTGCAAAATACACCTAATCAGTCGAAATGAAGTATATTTTATCAGATGTTGAATTCACTCGTAGACAAATTCAGAATATAATTATTCCACTCAATTTACTTAAGAATAGTCAAATTAATTTTATACACTTTGTTACCTAAAGTCATAATACACAGCATAACACTCAAAGACAAATTTTCTTCTGTTAAATTGTTTTGATATTTTGTAAAGAGGAGATGCATTGCATATCACAAAACATTAAAAAAAAAAACTAGAGGGCTATTGTTGCTCGCTCGCTTCGCGAGCTCGCGGGCAGGACTGCTCTTGCGAGAATGTTAGTGGTATGCATGGCTAGTAGGGCCCACAGCTATTAATGTCTTTCATTTTGTGTGTGACTCTCCACGAGCCACACAAAGAACTTCTCGATTCTTTAGTTGCTGTATATTATTATTATTATTTATTAAGTGTACGTTTTAAGAAGATTATACGTTTTCAGGGAAATTCAATAGTTTTCTACTTATCAAAATGTTTGCTATATGGCGTCGCATTAAACGAACATCGCAGGCTCGTTGCTCGCTTGGTTGCTTGTTATAGTATACTAATGTTGCAAAATAAATTGTCGTAATTAGTTTTTCGCAAACGATATAACTCCTCATTATCCGGGGTTGCAGTATTGATCTTGGTTTTCTTCGATACTGTTAATTTTAATTGTCCCGAAATATATAAACCGAGCTCAATTTTGAAACTCTGCTCAGTGCTACATACAACATTTGTAAAGTTCGTATTTCTGATGTTTTAAAATCCATACATACTTTCTCGTATGTTTGTCCCTGACTTTTATGAATCGTAATCGCTTCAGCCGGAACCACTGGAAATTGACTACGTGTGATTTCTTATTTTTCTTCACTCGAAATATTTACTTGATTCGATATTTTGTTATTATTGGTGTTAAATTTTGATTTATATTTGCGTTTTTAATATAATCGCGATAACGAGTTCTTACTTTCACTCCTACTATAGCCAATTGAAAATCTAACCACAATATAGACGGAATTTTAGTATTTTCTTGAAAAGTAATAAATTTTAATATTCCGCATGCTCCATTAACCAATCCGTCTTCAACATCAATGTTATTAATTATCATATATTTTATATTAATTTTCAATTTAATCTCAGTTAACAATTCGTTTTGAACTGATTGTTTATTTAAAGATTGTAATATAAATGTTTTTGTACTTTCATCGATATTCTTTGAAAATGTATTCTCGGGAGTAGAGATGATTAACTCACTCTTGCATTGGGATAATTTTCGATTATTGTAAGCGGAAACATCATCTTAAGGTACAAAAAAAGATTTTAAAAAAAAAATTTTTTTTTCTAATTTTAAAAAAATTGAAAAAAAATTTTTTGTGTAATTACGTTTGTTTCTTCGGTGGAAACTTTCCGTTCTCTCGTATAAATTGCATTGTTGAATGAACTTCTTTCGAAAAAAACTAAAAAAACTAAAAAACTACTTGACCAAAATGGACCAAAATCTAATCAGCTCTAAGTTACAGCGGGGCACATCGATTGCATCATTCATCATTCCGATCACGTTGTTACTTTTTCTGAAAACGTTAACGAAAAATTTGATACCATAGAAACGGACATACGCACACACACACACACACACACACACACACACACACACACACACACATACCGACATTTTGATAAAAATAGTCTAAAATGACTCCAATGACCATGAAACATGAAGATCTGCTAAAAAATCGATTTTCGATTTTCGGTGTAATTACAATAACTTCCCTATAAAATCGGGAAGTTAATAAGCAACGAACCAAACGCTGATAACAAACGTGTTAAAAGAATAGTGAGTTAATCACATGACGTACAAAGCTGTCTCAAATACGTCATTTCTTGCGCCATTACAAACATTGCCGTAAAATATTGTTTAATATTCACGGAAAACATTACACAGACCAGCAACATGTTTGTTATAGAACCTTTGGTCACATCGAATTTAATTTGTATGTCGAGACTCGATTAAAACGTGAATTTACTCACTGAAAACACGAACCCACAGATATCTTTGCCGAAGGAGAAACGCCGTAACGCCACGCTTCTCTACAACCCCATGTCCGTGCGGGAATTGTCGAAGACTTACCGTAGCATTCCGTGGAAGGAATACTTCAACACTCTGTTGGCGCCGAACCTTCAAGTCGACGATGACGAGGTCGTAATCATCAGTGTTCCTAGCTACATCTCGAGCCTGGAGAAGCTATTGGCCAGCACACCGAAGAGGATCCAAGCAAATTATGTGATGTGGAGGGCTGCTGCTTCGTCCGTGAGCTATCTGACCGAGGCGATCCGGAAAAGGCAGTTGCAATACTCGACGGCGTTGAGTGGTAGAACGGAAAGGGAACCTAGATGGAAGGAGTGTATCGATACCGTTTCCGGTAGCTTAGGCATCAGCGTCGGCGCCATGTATGTTAGGAAGTACTTCAAGGAGAACGCGAAGAAAAACGCTGTGGAGATGGTGGCTGATATTAGAGAAGAATTCACAGAGATACTGAAGGAAGTACGTTGAACTTTCGTCGAATTTTATTCTTTGTGCGATACCTATCTTGTCATTCTGTTAATATTGCAAAAGTCATATCTCCTTTTAATGAGGCAAGGCACGTGAAACCATTTTAATACTTCATTGCCACGTGCTTTACGTTGTTCAAACATTTCTACAGTATTATTACTAACACAATATGTTATATCAAAATTCTTGATAGATATTTGATTAAAAATGCATCGTTATTATATCGACTCTGTTCGTATAAATACATGGCGAATGTACAGAAATAAACGGTAGAATGGTATCTTTTTTTAGCTTATTTAAAGCTATATCTTTATCACAGCGATAAAAATACGTGTACCTTTATTGTTTTTGTAATCTCGGATCATTTCATGCCGCGATCAAAGAACATTTCGCAGTCTCGTTCGACCGGCGCGATAGGGAATAAGTTAAACTATGCAACTAACACGATAATTTATACAAACAAGAATATTTTCTGCAGTGTATCTTTGACTCTACACTTTTTTCTTGATAAATATCGTAGTCGACAAATATTAGTTCTTACCAAATATTATAAGATACACATTATAAGATAAAAGAAACATTATAACATAGTTTGAGAATATCAATATATACATTACTTTCAACTTATCAAAATGATTAAAGAAAGTTTATGGTTCCTTTCTTTTCTAATTCATACGAACAATTTTTGTTTTGCATATAGATCTACAGACTAGTTACAAATAGATCTGTTAGATGTCACGTGTTAATAAGAGCCAGATGGACATTTCAGACTTACTTCAATCATAACGCATCGGTGTTCCCGAATCATTTTAATCCTTCGACTGTTTTAAAATCCGCAGACTATTTTGATAACAATGTTGAACGTTTCCGATCTTCCAGGTCGACTGGATGGATGAAGAGACGAGGAAGAGCGCACTGGACAAGGCAGCGTCCATGTCCAGTCATATTGCGTACCCGGACGAACTATTGGACGATAATAAACTCGAAGATTTCTACCAGAAACTTGAGCTGACAACCGACAATTATTTAGAGGGAATCTTGAACTTGACTCTCTTCGGGGTGGAATACTCGTTCGGAAAACTGAGAAAGCCCGTGAACAAAACTGACTGGATAACGCATGGGAGTCCGGCAATCGTGAACGCGTTCTATTCGTCGATCGAGAACAGTATTCGTGAGTGTTTCGGAATATTAGATGATTGAAAAAATTCGTGCCCGGCTTGCAAGATAAAACACACCCGGTTACATCTTTAAATAACAATGGTCCACTAACTTTGACCACCTTGAATATTTCCGTTGTTTGTTTATCTTGATTTCTTTAAATGGAATATCCTCTGCATCTTGAACCTCTGTATCCAATTTTACGTAGATACCTATGTAACCCAGATACGTCCTAAACCTAATAGTCAGGAGATATTGTCGAAATATTAGGTCGGAAAGAAAGTTCTTAAGGTTCTTATTATTAATAAAAACCGCAAGAACTTTCTTTCCAACCTAATAATATTCAATACGTTGTACCTATTACCTGAAGCCTAGCTGAAAATAATTTGCCCCAATACAGTTCTGCATACATAAAATAAATAAATTTGTAAATGAAGTCTTGAGGTTCCAGAAATTGGACACGAACTTTTGTAGTCAGATGTTCTAACAAAAATATGTATATTAGAGATAATCACGTAATGCATTGTCCGTAGAATTTCCCGCTGGCATTCTACAAGGTGCGTTCTTCAACAACGACAGACCGAGGTACATGAATTACGGTGCCATCGGGTTCGTGATTGGTCACGAGATAACACACGGCTTCGACGACCAGGGCAGACAGTTTGATAAAGCAGGAAATCTCGTCGATTGGTGGGCGCCAGAGACAAAGGAAAAGTATCTTGAAAGAGCAGAGTGTATCATTCATCAATACGGAAACTACACCGTCGAAGATGTTGGCCTGAACGTAAGACACTTCCTCTCATACTATTTATTTATTGTTTATCTGTATTTAGTTCTTGCCTTTCGGTTTCGACCAGCCTTCCGGCTTTCCAATGTCTGTTATGACTCTAATGTCATCCTATTTTCTTACTTCTTTTGATACATATTTTAGTGCTGCTTGCACGAACTATTTACGAATATTTGTTCGATAAAGAATTGACGCAACAATGACGCAGATTTATGCCGAAAAAGGTCAAACTAGTGCATACGGCACGCTAGATAAACGGGGAAATGTAAACGAGGAAAGTGACCAAGCAGTAAATCTACGAATTATAAAATTATTTGCCACTTTCAGAAGTTGATTTTTTTCATTTTTATCATATTATGCCGGATGCCTCGGCAACTGTGGTGCAAACTAAAAGAGTATAGTCAAATTTCTTCATTCGAAATCTTCGAAAAATTAAGTTTGAATAATTATTCGATACACTGAATTTAACTAATATAATTTCTGATCAACTATATAGTCAACACCGGGTTGTTCCACTTGCTAAAAAAAATTACAGATCTGAACTAGGAACTTTTATTAAAACCACAGTCTGAAAATCAATTTAGTAGCATGTCTTTCGTGGACTTGTTTGCTTACGATTGGGATTGCTATTGTTGTTGGAGGATCTATTAAAAAGTTCCTAGCCACATAATCGCAGACTTTCAAAAATTATGGAACAATTGCCGATAGATAATGTATTAAAGAATGTTCGTTTCTTGTTGCCGTTTACAGTTAAATGGTATAAACACCCAAGGAGAGAACATAGCCGACAACGGTGGCATCAAAGAGGCGTATTTGGCATACAGGAAATGGGTCGAGCGAAACAACAAGGAATCACGACTACCAGGTCTTCCTTATACGCCAGAACAATTGTTCTGGATCAGTGCTGCCAACACCTGGTGCAGCAAGTACAGACCGGAAGCGATGAAACTCCGCATCACCACTGGATTCCATAGTCCGGGCAAATTCCGTGTCCTAGGACCGCTTTCAAACATGGAGGAGTTCTCGAAGGACTTTAACTGTCCTCTTGGTTCGAAGATGAACCCCGAAAAGAAGTGTGCGATCTGGTAAAAGCAAACCTTGAGGAAAAGTTGAACGATTATAGGAGTTCAGTAAGCGGCTACCATTGGTTAGACTTCTTCTTCAACATGTTGAAGAACATCGATGATTCAGCGGAGATGTTTCGAGGTTCTACGAAGAATCTCGATTTTGTCTGATCGAAAACTGTTATTGAAAAGGTTCGCGTGAATTTGAACAGACCACCGTGAATCTTCATGGTATCCGTTCGAGGAGAATGCAACAGTGACGGTGGAACTTATTGGTGGAACTGATGGAATTCCATTTTTAAGGCGTAGTTGTACTATTCCAGGAAAAATCCTCACCTTCGTGAACAACTATTGAATTAACATGGTTGGCTACCGGTAACGGTACGCATCCACTATAACATTTGTTTATTAATACATAAGTCTTTTTTATAAGAGAAAGTTCGATGTGCAGATGAGTATTGTAAATAGGATTAACAGAAGAAAGGTATCTGGGATGGCGCGCCATGACAACTTTCAATTCTATAGAATTACGTTGGACAAACACAATCGGAAAACCTATAACGTTGGGTTCGAGTCGTCAAAGAAAAGCGTACACACGTTAAACTGTGATGATTTTATAGGAGCTGACAATAAATATTGACACGATCTTTTGGTTAAACCATTAAGGTGACGCGCACGAAAAAAAGTACCGACAGGAATACATATAATTGTTAATTATATTTTCAAATGATATTGTTCTATCGACCTTACAAGTCAATGTGCTTTTTGCTATCTGTATAACGTTCGTTAGGCTCCGTTGAGCAGTATAAGGTTGTTGATTAGAGTTACCATTTTTAAGTACTTAGACGACGTAGTATTATTCGTAGTTTCTAAATAACACAATTACTCCACAGGCAACAAAACAAAAAAACCTGTGATTACTTTTGTACCGTTTTTGCTTTTCTCATCTACGTATAGCAATCTTTCGCCTTGCGATGGTATCTCTGGAAATTGTAATTTCTTTGTTACCATTTTCTTCCAATGACAAATGTACCGCGTTTAACGTAGAACCGCGATACTCCTATTTATTGCAATACTGTATTATTTTAAGTTTAAATAGATGAATGTGTATTAAGTGTACTTGTTGAGCATAAAATTTTAATATAAAAAGATCGAAGAAACGTTTTACCTGAAATTTTTGTTGTTGTGTAGATCTAATCCGTTAAATAATAATAAATAAACATTTTGTAAGAAAAGTGATGCTTAAAAAAAAAGTTTACTTTGAAGAGGAAACAACGCTTTTATTTTTTATTGTGTTGCTTTTTGTTTAAGGATAGAGTAAGATGTTTTTTCTTATTATAGAATCTCCAGTAATTGAAATCGATAATAGCACTGTCCAACAAATTTCAACTTTTTTTATGTTCCCAGATTACTATTGGGTCCTTCTTATAGAGTTTTTTGCGCTGATTCCGAATCGGTTTTTAATTTTTTCCCTATACGCACAGTTTTTGAGAAATTTGAGTTTGAAAAAATGACCTATTTTTCAACTTTGAACAAATATTGTGATGTTATTATAAAAGATATTGAATTGTTCTTTGCAGCAAAAGATTCTGTGGACTTTCCCGAATACAGTGATATCCAATATTAATACACTATGATTGTTTAAACATGTTTAAACAATGATTAAAGACGGAGAGACACCATTTTTGCACCAATTTTTGAAGATATTTTTAAATTGATCTCAAAAAATAAGGGTCCAGCGGAAAATCGAACTATACCACGCGATAGAGCAGACTTTTATCTTGAAAAACCCCCCTTTGAAGTTTTCGACATCGACGTTTTTACCGAACCAGAAAGCAAAATATCTTCGCCCGACATGCGTTGCCGCCAGTGGCGCTCTGGACGAGATATGGCGCAGCGACGGGATACGGAGCGGCGAACGACCGTTGTAGTCACTGATATATATACTATGGATACGAGATGCTGTGAAACATATTGAAGTGGCTTTACATGCCAGCGCTGCGAAGAGGACACCGCTGTACTATATTCCCCCGTACTCCTCTTCACCCCGTAGTGCTCTACACTTTGCCACTCTTCAGGTGGCGTTGTTCGCAATGTAGTTGCGCGTTGGGGAGAACGACCATTTTTAACCATTTTGGTTTACAGCGTGGTTTGGAGCAGGCGTGTATTTTACTGTTTATCGTGTTTTGTCGTGCATATTTAGTGAAAATAAAAAAAAATAAAATGTTAAAACATTAAACATTAAATGTTTAATGTTTAGAAACATTTTTAAAATTACTATTCACTTTCTGCGAATTCCAATAATCATTACTCCTGTTTCTTTTATATTATATTTATATATAAATATATTTATTTCACTATTTCCATGAATATTATTTTTTGCAACCAGTTTTTTAAATTTTAACCTTCATACAAGCAGATCGTATTATTGTGCTATATTAATACGCGTCCCTTGTAAATTCAATCTTTCAAACTTCGCGCTAGTTCCGTTAGTACAGTGGTGTCCTCTTCGCAGCGCTTGCATCTAAAGTCACTCTTCAATATGTTTCAACTGCTGTACGGCTGGCTTATGGGAATCTCGTATCCATAGTATATATATCAGTGGTTGTAGTGGTGAGCGCCACTGGCGGCAAATCATGTCGGGCGAAGATATTTTGCTTTCTGGTTCGGTAAAAACGTCGATGTCGAAAACTTCAAAGGGGGGTTTTTCAAGAAAAAAGTCTGCTCTACCGCGTGGTATAGTTCGATTTTCCGCTGGACCCTTATTTTTTGAGATAGATTTAAAAATATCTTCAAAAATTGGTGCAAAAATGGTGTCTCTCCGTCTTTAATCATTGTTTAAACATGTTTAAACAATCATAGTGTATTAATATTGGATATCACTGTATTCGGGAAAGTCCACAGAATCTTTTGCTGCAAAGAACAATTCAATATCTTTTATAATAACATCACAATATTTGTTCAAAGTTGAAAAATAGGTCATTTTTTCAAACTCAAATTTCTCAAAAACTGTGCGTATAGGGAAAAAATTAAAAACAGATTCGGAATCAGCGCAAAAAACTGTATAAGAAGGACCGAATAATAATCTGGGAACAAATTTGGTGTTGGACAGTGTAGTCGGAACGGAAAATGAATAATTTATATAGCAAAAAATTTTTTATGAAATCAATTTTGTAGTCTGTTATATTTATTTAGAATGTAATTTTTTACAAAAAGTTAATTAAGTTACGAATTTAAAAAAAAGAACGAAAGATATAAAAAATCACATATAAGTGTTATGTATATAATTCGCATTCAAAATTAAAACGAATGAAATTACTGCACTTTTTTGTTTCATACAACTATTAAAAATAATTTATATTAGATGCGGTTTATGACACATAACTACAACATGTAACATTTTAATTGATGGATGTCCGTACACTGCTTCTAAAATTAATAATTATGAACTCGATTCCTATTACTGTTTTATTACAAATCAAATAGAATACAATATTTGCTGAAGTATTGTGTATTACAAAGCCATATCATTCGTAATTTTCTTTGACATTTTCCGAACATATTTTATTATGCAACATGATTCGAGTAACGAATGCAAAAGCTTATTGCATATTATTTATTTTCAAAATAAAGAATGCTAAAAATACAAATTGATACATTGTCACATTATACAACCGCGAATGGTATCACTTTAAATTAAAACTGATAGAAAATTGTAACACCAGAAGCAGAAACCTCTTTTTAAAAAATTGATCTCGTCTAATGTAAGTACACATCTATATTAATACTATCAATAGTCAACTGAATATACCTTATCTTTCCTTTATAAAATATTGAAAATTGATGTTGGATACATTATTGTTTTCTGCTTCTGGTGTTATAATTACAAAACAGTTACGTAGCTCTTCTACAGATGCCAAGGATCAAAGTTTAAAGTTTGATTAGTTAATTATTTTGCGGTTGTGGCTTCGACCAATCTACATTTAGAATAAGATGGTCGTAACCATAACCGTTAAGTGTAGCAATAGCTTTTGCAGCTTCCATTCTAAATTTAAAGTGGACATATGCGAATCCTTTACAAAGATTGGTTTGTTTATCTTTAGGAAGATAAAATTTGAGAATTGTTCCAAATGGTTTGACAAGCTCATCTAAGTCTGTATCTGTTGTACTTTCTGATAAATTGGAGATACGAATGGTAGTAATATCGTCGCGTCTTTGCATTTGTATTGCATCCCCTCGTTTGTTGCCACCGTCACGCATACTAGGCGGAACATATTTGCTACCTTGAGGCTTCAATTCAGCTACGGCACCAGGAGCACCAGCGCTAATAAGAGGTTTCTTGTCATCAGGTACTTTTCCTAAAAAGTCAATCTCATAGTAAAGAAGCTTTACAGATTTTTAAATATTTACATTGATAGTAACGAGCATACCTCCAGCAAGAACTGTATCTTTGTAAGGACACTTTGAAGTCCAGTGATCTCCGTTACAGTTACGGCATTTAACCACACCTTTATCACCCATATTTTTCAATTTATCAAGATTATCTTCTTCAACCTTATTTTCTTCTTCCTTGCTAGAAATGAACTGCATAAATACATCTTCACCGCCAACTGTAGTAGCAGGATTGGGTCCAGGCCTGTCATCCACGGAATCTCCAAATTTAGCCCAATTTTTGCGTACAGCAATAGTCTTTGAAACTATACGTCTTTCTATTTTATAAGTTCGAACAACTTTGACTTTTTTATTGTCTTGATTATACTTGTATTCAGTGAGAATCTTGAATCCATTTTCATAAGTTTCAGACGACGGTGGTAATGCTGCTACTTCTTCTTCCACTTCATCAGCCCAACTGGACTTTACGTCTGCTACTGGCATCTTCGAAGCTTATTTGACTAAAAAAAAATTATCCATTATAGTATTTTTGGAAAGGATTAAGGTGGTATATAATTTACCAAACAACATTTACTTTGGTATTTAAAAACAAACCAATTGTGCCAAATACATATGTGACAGACGTGATACGATAATTTATAGGTTAAGTATCTAATCGATTATTAAATCCAATTAGAACAAGCTTTTCACATGGCTTACAATATGTAGAACATGAAAACTCACTAAAAGGGAATAAAGTGATAAAAATAAACAGCACCAACAAAGATTGAAATACAATTGTTGTATACAATGAATGTTACGATTAAACACGTTTATGATACGAACAGGGAAATGTGATTTAAGTTTAGAAAAAGCGATATTTCATTGAAATTATGTTACCGTATATCGTTGGAATGTTAAGAAATCAGGGAAAAATCGAGACTAACACAAACACTGCAGAAAGTTGACAGGAAAGCAGGATCTCTCTTACAAGAACGAAAATTAGTCGAAATGGAGGAATTTCCGCATGTGATACACTCGGCGTGTCAGCAACTCTGGCGACAGTTCTGGGAAACACGAATGCTCCGAAATTAATGGCGACGTCTAGCGTTGTCGTGTTCACTGTAAAAAAATAATGTTTTCCGGAGCCGAGTTTCGATTGTGTGTAAAAAGGTGTTAACAAAACTAAAAACGAACGTAATCCAATTCCGCACGAAAGCAAAAGAGTAATCGTGATAATGGACCAGGCACCTGCAGGTAAGAAACGAATGTTATGATCTGGCGATTCGGTAAAACACGGTCTTGCACATTCCCTCTCGAAACGAGCATATTAACAATCTTTTTTTTCTTATTAATCGTAATGTCTGTGAATTATGATTTTAGCATTTTAGTTAGTCAGAATTCAAGATTCGTGAGTTTTGACACAGCGCAAGTAATAGAACATATTCGGAAAAGAAAAAGGCTAGATTCTAGATAGTAGGTTATGTAAACCTATGCAAGACACATTAGATTACCGCTATAAAATTATTCGATCAATGAATTAAATTATCCACAGACAGAGATACTTTGTAGAAACATTCACGAAATGACAATCTTCAAAACAGATTCAATATTTCAGGTTACGATGGGCTGATTTAGGACTGCGTACTTTAAAAAATAAGAGATTCTATTTCAGTACTGTATTTAAATATGTATTGCCATTCATATTATAATACTTGTTTAAGTGATCGCACGCGCACAGACGACCGACAATACTAATTCCGTTGATTTTGGTATAATACCTAGATACAGAGTTACGGAACATCATAGACAAACTGGCACAGTTTGTGGCTCGCAATGGACCCGAGTTCGAGCAGATGACGAAAAACAAGCAGAAGGACAACCCAAAGTTTGGTTTCCTGTTCGGTGGAGAGCACTTCAACTACTATCAGTACAAAGTGACTACAGAGCAAGCCAGTAAGTGGGATACAGCCCCTTAACAGCTACAACAATTGAGAAGCATAATGGCCATGCTTTATTCAACGAAACGAGGAATGACTTTGAAAAAGAGATACGGGTGAAAGGGTCTGAATTCGTCATTGCGAATGTACAAAACTATTATTCATCGAATATCAGCACTTGATTTCAAGATTTTGGGATTGCTATTTATTAAGCAGAATGCTTTAGCTAAAGACGTATTCTATTTCTTGGCAATGGTGATTTTAAGAAGATGTAGTTTTAAGATTCTTACTGGAGCTTATCTAATACGGACTACATTGTCAATATATTGCTTCAATCTATATGGGAACTGTAATCCATCTGCAATAACTATATGCCCTGTAATGCCCTAGTACTATAAAAAAAAGCTAAAAATATATGTATATGTATGTATATATGTATATATAGAAAAAAAAACAGGGAAAGAATATAGTGTTCCCAAAAGACTTATTGAATTTTCACAATATACTTCTCTCATAAATGCCAAGAATTTTATTATGCACTGGTAGAAGATAAGACTCAACAGAAATTGGACTATTTGTATACTTTTTCAATATCCATTGAAGGAATCAAACATCTTACAATAATCCACCGTCATTCGTTTACAGTTTTAAAGCAAAAAGGAATAAATCCAATGCAAAATGCAGACCCACGTTTAAACGTTTCGCAGCAGCAGCAAACAGCCGCTACCGTCGCGCAGCCACTGAATAACGTCAATCTTGCACCTGGCCTAAATACTCAGAACAATGGATTGAACCCAGTAGTGGGAATTGGACCAGTTGGGAATCAAGCTGGTCCCGTTATACCTGGAGTACCTGGACAAATTGGAGGATCAGGAAATGCAGGACCACCGATCGGACCAGTCCCTGGTGCTATGGGAAATGTGAATCCACCGATTGCTGGAGTTACACAACCGGTTAACATTGGCGGTCCCCCCGGATGGCTTCAGAATGAACTAGCAAATCTGCAATCGCAGCAAACCACGCTACAGGAACAAGTTAGACAATCAGAACAAAATCTGGCTGCACAACATGCTGCATTGATGGCACAACAACAAGGAAGGGTTGAAGATGCTGTTAGACAAGCTCAAGATACAGCTTTGCAAAACAGTGCACAAAGCACGAGCACAGATCTCGCTGCGTTCGATGCAGTATTACAACCTATTATCGATAGCTGCACAAAAGATAGCATAAGTGCGGGGAAAGCCTGGATACTGCAGAATTCCGTTACTCCACAAAGTAATCAAGTTGTCGCGGATCATTTGCTGAAAAAGTATGTATATCTTAAAACTATTGTCGCATGATTTCGAGAGTACACGAAATAGTCTCGGTATAACGAATATTATTTATTTCAGAGTAATTCAAGCAACAAATTTTAGTCATAAACTTCACATTATCTATTTGGTGAATGATGTCCTGCATCATTGGTAAGTATGATGATACTTAGTAACAAATCATTTGCGGATTACATGCTTTGGATGATTGTAAAAATTAAGTGCTCCACGAATATTCACATTTCTTACGTCATAAGTGTGTTTTATGATACAATGAATATCAACCATCAATTCCATTACAATAGAATCTATAGTTTGTAGAGGTGTGCGAGAACCCGTAAATGCCGGGTACCCGATGGTCGAGACGAGTCGGGTTCTCGAATATATCGGGAATAATTGACCCCGAAAATTGTCGAGAATCCTGATACATTCGAGAACCCGAAAATTCTCGGGTATCTCGATATATTTAAGAATCTCGAAATTTTCGAGAACCCATCCTGATCCCGACTAAAACTCTCGACCCGTCCCGAACCGACATTTTCGGATTTTCACACACCTCTGATAGTTTGTTAAAGTTTGACAACTTCCACAAAATGTTTGTGCACGTTATTTAAACTTAAACTTCTTTAGTGCAAGAAAAAAATCTATGGATCTTCGCAAGGCAATGGAAAGTGTTGTTGTTCCCATGTTCTGTAACACTTCACTAGCTGCATCAGAAGAACAACTTAATAAATTAAATAAACTGCTAAGTTTGTGGGAGTCAAAAAATAATTACTTTGATGAAGGAATTATAGATAAGTTAAAGCAACCAAGCGCATCTTGGTCTGAATATCAAGCTAATCTGGTGGCACAACATGCCAGTGCTATTACGCCAATCACAACGTCCACGAAGCAGACTTTCGATAATTATCAAGCTCAACATCAAGCGTTCGTTACTCATGCATTGCGACAAATTCAAAATATTGAGCAACAAAAGATAGCGATTGACCAACAACTGAAAGCCCCGCCACCGCCACCTCCGCCTCAACTGGTATGTCTCTAATCCGAATTAAATATTAGTTTATGAACTATGAAAGTGATAAAACACGAAGATAAATATTTTACAGAATCAGCAGAACATGTCTATGCCACCTAGTCATTCCGCTCCCACAACTCCGATAGGCACAGATGTAAATTTCAGTCAACCACCCCCTGGATGGGGTGTACCACCTGGAACCGACCCACCACCGTTCACAAACGTTCCATTACCGGACTTTTCGAAACCTCCGCCTGGATTTGGCCCGCCGCCTGTTATACATGAGCCATCCGTTGAAGATTTAATGCCTAGTATGCCTTACTATGAACTTCCTGCTGGTTTGATGGTACCTCTGATTAAATTAGAAGACGCTGAATACAAACCATTAGATCCAGATGCTATTAGACTGCCACCGCCTGCCCCACCGAGCGAACGGCTAGTAGCGGCTGTGGAAGCATTCTACGCGCCGCCAAACCATGACTCACCACGCGACAGGTAACATTCAAATAGATATCATTTTCAATTTCGATCTAAACCATAATGGACACCTTGAAAATCGAATATATATTTTTATTCCAGTGACGGATGGGAGAAGTTAGGTTTATACGAGTATTATAAAGCAAAGAATGCTGCACGTAAACGTAAGGAAGAGGATATCGTAGGCGGTATAAGACAAAAATCGAAATCACCATCGCCGATTTTGAGGCCGAGATCGAAAAGTCCTAGCCCACCAAAGAAACGGTACCGAAGTAAATCGAGAAGTAGATCGCGGTCAAGATCGAGAGGTAGAAGCAGATCCAGATCACCAGCAACTAATCACAGGCGCAATAGTCGGAATAGCAACCACAATAACAGAAGTAGGAGGAGAAGGAATAGTAACAAAGATCGAAGTCCTGATAGACGGTTGGATAGGCAAGATCGAAGTCCAACGCCGCCCAGCTTCCTGTGAGTAATATATATTATTAATAAACTGTTAATTTTTTTGATATATAAAACAAAAATTGTCTGCGTCAATTGCAAGCAGCAGAAGTTTGTTTCTTTTAATAATTTGAACGTATAACATTATATGTTCAATATGTCGTTATATCTACGTTTCGTAGTTGATTTATTATGGTTTATTATTTGAATGTCTCGTTTCAGCGGATCCACTTACAGTAAAGCACCTCAAGAAATTGGTATAGATGAAAGTAACAAAGGCCATCAGTTGCTCAAGAAAATGGGGTGGGGTGGTGCAGGACTTGGTGCCAATGAACAGGGTATTGAAGCTCCTATTTCAGGAGGTGAAATTAGAGATAAAAATGATCAATATAAGGGTGTCGGTATTAATCTAAATGATCCGTACGAGAACTTTAGAAAAAGTAAAGGTCAAGCATTTATAACTAGGATGAAAGCGAGGGCGGAAGAACGTGCCGAAGAAAGAGGCGAACGGGACTGAATATAACCAAGTAAAATAATGAAATTGTCTATAATCATTTTGACGAAAG
This sequence comes from Lasioglossum pauxillum, assembly GCA_933228785.1. Classification (NCBI taxonomy): domain Eukaryota; kingdom Metazoa; phylum Arthropoda; class Insecta; order Hymenoptera; family Halictidae; genus Lasioglossum; species Lasioglossum pauxillum. Next base: position 21,189,085 of record OW121701.1, on the reverse strand, counting down.
ATATATATATATCGCGTACAGTGTATATCCACGTGATTACATGATCGACACAATTCTAGGACGGTTAATCGTGCGATTCCATCGTGCAAAGTCCCGCACTACAGCCGGTGAGAATTGATTTTCGAGAATCGATTATATTATTATTCGAGTATCATTGAAGTGCATTTTTATAACAGTTTCTCGCTTGATTACAGAAATGTTACACAGTAATTGTTTATCATTGAAATTGCCAAAGCATGCATACGAGTGTTATGTAGTTTTACGTTCTTGATCGGAATAACGATCGATTATTTTATAATATTTGAGACGTAGGAGTGTACGTAATTTCGCGATGAAATGTCGATCATGATCGACACCGGATACAAATCTTTTATCTGTATAGTCCGATACGAGGAAGATACAATGAATGAATGGATGGAAAAGAAGGACAATTATTTATAAATGATGGTTGCTTGTTAGTTATATAAATATGAGACAAGATCACCGTAATTTTTGCGATACCGAGAGTGCACCAAGGAGTGACTGTTATTTACTACATCGACTTTGTGCATGGTGCAACAAAAGAACAATTTTATACATCCCCTGTACATTGTGTACAAAAACCTTCGGCAAGATAACCGCTAAATAATAATGATAATAATAATAATAGATGAATTGTCTGTTAATAATTTGTTTAAATCGATGATAAATATTAACTTTAATCATACCAAGAGGACCGATTAATCGTATTTAAACAAAAAGAAACTGTCATCTAAGGAATCAAAGTCGACCAACTGCGCAGTTTATCGTCCATTACGAACATAAGCATACGCTTACATTTTAATTGTATCCATCAATAAGTCGCGTACCAAAAGTTCGTTATTCTCCCATTTCAAATGATAAACTAATTGACTAAACGTTAATCGAGCGATCCTACCCTGTCGACGTACGGGAATAAGAGAACGCGTGTCGTGTGCAAGCGTTCTCTGCACGTGAGAAACGCGAAACTAAAAAGAAGAAGACGAAAAAATACTTGTATCTAGCAAATTAATAAATGATTATATTGGATACATAAGAATAACCCGGTGGACGTGAGTGCTGTGCGTTCGGTTACGATAAGAGGCGAGCAAGAAAAACTAAAACTGTCGAGGAACGCGAGAGTAATTAGATTAACCACGACTTGATTGCGTGCACAAAGTACACTGGAACTCCGTCGAACTTCCAGTGCGAGGCAGAAAACTCGAAGGAAAATGAATTTAATTGGTTTTCAGATATCTTGGAATAATAGGGTTTCTTTTCGATTATTTTTGTAACGCGCTTTATCGCCGATTATATATGACGTGTGTGTACGCGGATCGGAGCAAAATGAAAAAATCTCGGTAACTGGCTGAGAACGGCTCGACGGCCGACGACATTGTTAATCGTCGGTTGCCTTCTTGAACTCCCCCAGCAGCAGTCGATATCGAAACCGAATAAATCCAACAACGAACCGGTTTCGCAGCGATAACAGCCAGAATGCTCGCTTGGTGGCGTCAACAAAGCTGCGGACTGGTGTGCGCGTTCATACAGGCATCCCGCAAGGTCGACGAAGCTCCGATATTCTTTTTACATCACGTGATATTTTTCATTCGTGCGTTCGTGCACGAGAGTCTTGCACGAAACGAATATAGAAAACTATCACGAAGGCGTCGAAGTTTCGATATAGAAGCCTCTGTATGTATATATTTTAGATAACGAGAGAGACGGATGCGCTTCGGGCCGAGTTCTCGCAAGTTTCGATTTTGATTCGCGTTATTACATGCCCTCTGCAGACGTAATATCCGTTGATAACGGTTCTCGAAATTCTCAAAGATAACTAATTTTAAATCCAGCATCAGGATCCGTAAACATGTTCGTTACGATCGTGACTCCGCAATATCTGCCACGCTTCGTAGGAGACAGCTATATCTGAAGCAAAGGTCACTGATAGGGCGGGAACGTAACGTTGGTACTTCGATGTGCCATGAAGGCAAGTACTTCTTTCGGTGCCGTACACGTAGGACGAGTTTCGAGACGCAATCGTGTCATCGCACTGCGTCCGATGCAGCAAGCAGACTTCGAATTCCCTACGCGACCGATAAGTGGACGATTTAATAAGAAAACTTAGCTGTGAAGAGACTACGCTACGATCGGGTAGCAACGGCCGGCGAACCTGTCGGGAAACAAGTGATACCACGTTGGAAAATCAATTGTAAACGCGACGATGAAATTGCTGCGTTCCGGATCGGAAGACGACTATATTTTCAAGAACCGCCTACTTACCGTTCACGGGAAACGATATTACGTACATACGTGCGTGCGTGTATGGACTCGATTGACTGATGCATCACGTTTAAGCAAAACGTGACAGAGCGGAGAAGTAAGCGACGATAAAGAGTAGATTACGTTAACGATTTGGCAGGGCATGTAGCCATCGGGTGCACACGCTCGCTGAAACGGTTATGTCTAGAACGTAGTTTTTAAGTTTGCAAAACTATTCTTAGAACCGAGTGCCGACTACCGAAAGAAAATAGGAAATAAGAGAACGATTCCTTTTGTTGCCGCCTTCCTCAACCGAGGCATCAAATTTTTTAAACGTTTCGAATATATCTCGTACATTTTAACAAAGTGTTCAGTTCATTTTTACACGGCTCCTAACTCTAAAACGTCTACAAATGCCAATATCAATTGTAGAAAAATCAACATTAAATTTCGATCTGTTTTTTGCAGATGCACTAGTTGAAATTTATGAAGTTTTCTCGCTTGAACCGTCGATTTCGAGAAAATCGAATTTGAATCTCCGTGCGTGCTGAATAGCATTTAAAATACAACTGCATTGGTTTGCCTGATCATTACTCACCGTTTCTACTTGCAAACATGGCGGGCAAATGTTCAAAATCAATTTTCTCGAAAAGAAATATTCGCAAGATTACAACCGTACCCTCTGTCATTTTAAATTCTCCATACATTGATAAAACAGGTAACTACTTTTAAAAACAGTATGAGTTTTATAATAACACGCCAACACTGATATGTGAATAGGATGCATATGGAAAATTAAGTTTTCGAAAGATCTGTTGGAAATCCATTGAAAAGAGCAACGTGAACACGAGGTGACATAGTAGACGTCGAACTTTTTGTCTCCATCGAAGTCTACGATCCTTCGCTGCCAGCCACAAGTAGCAGGCGTCGCGTATTATTTTACCCTTGTTTGTCAGGATTTTTCACGGACGACGTCAAATTAGAACGACTCGCCGTCGACTCTACTTGTTGCGTCCATAGATCCTTATAAAGATACATGGCGATCTTGTCGATCAATTACGACACGCCGCGACATTCTACATAATGTTGTGTGTGCGGACTCAATGGAAAAACAGTTGTTGAAAGTCTAGATAGTGAGGGAAAAAAGGACAGTGGGAGCTGCAAATTAGCACTTTAGAGGAGGGAATGCATAATCGGTTACAAGGAGAACAATTCAATTTTCCCATTCAACTGTTTATCGATTTCAGGTGAACATGCCACCTTTCGAAAGCCTGCATAAATCACGCTCTGTCACAGGTGACCTCATAATCGTCACGCAGCAACCGGATCTTGCACTCGGGACGCGTATTCGGGCCGGAAGTGGACCCTGTAGGGGGTAGCTTTAAATAGTCACTCGTCATGGTGATTTCCATGTACGTAGGCGTCGATAACGAAAATCCATCGTCTATATCAGAAGAAGTTTCTGGGCGGTCTATTTTTAGACTGTAGATAACGACCCCTACCATGGTTAGCTGTGACTTATAATGCTAATGTAGATACAGGGTTTTATCTGAATTACGCTTATTTTTCACATCAACTTCTCAATTAATTTTCGCTCTGGAAGTTGACACATTATCTATCGTCGATTATCCATAATTGTTTCAAGTTAATCCATGGTTACTGAATTTTAGCTCCGCAGGATCTATCGGCGATTGTCGCACAATTTTTGAAAGCCATTTTCCCATTTTCCATGGCCAAGGACTTTTTAATGAAACCTCCAACAGTCCCGAGCAACGTAACCTAATAAAAAGAGGATTTTCAAGCATCCTTTTAAAATTTAGTAAGTTGCAATTGGATGAAGTCTTAAGAACACAAAGACGGAAAATAAGTTGCCCTAGCAACATGTGGCTGGTGAACATTTATTTAAAATATGAAGATCATAAGAGGTCCTAGAAACACCAAGATAATACATAGTGTATTCAGGATGAACAGGATGCTCGATTTCTTTGCGGGGGAAGAGCAAAATGTAGCAAGAGGTGAAATTAGCAACGTTTCTAACGTACCCAATTAGCCTGGGCAAGGATCGCGGGATCGAGATCAATCTACGGTGTCGTTATAAATTTCAGGGTATCTAAAAGCAATACGCAAACACATCCAGGATTGAGCGTGGAGGATGCTCGCTTTCTCCGAGGGAAACGAGGTGAGATTAGCAACGTCTCGAACGTTCCCAATTATTCTCGGCAAGGATCGCGGGATTGCCCTCTGGAGATCGGTGGACGGTGTCGTTAGGAGTTGTTACAGCTGGTTGTGCCGGTGGAAGGGTCTTCGAGCAGGTTTTCGTCCTTTTTCCCGTGGTGTTCTCTTTCTCCGGGTACGAAACGGTGCACGCAAAGGGATGCCACAGTGGTCGGCATACCTCGGCGTGGCAGGCAAAGAGCGAAGAGAGAAAACGGGTAAGCTCGACTCGTGAACTAGAGAGAAACGTGGTGTACTCGCGGGTCCAGCGCCGCGGTGGGAAAAAGAGAATGAGAGAACAACGATGAGATACTCTGAGCGTCTAAGAAAGAAGGAAAGATCGTACCGCGTTACATTCAACGTGATTGAGAGAAGGGCACGCCTCGGCCGCCGCCGAGTCACGCGCTCGACCACGCGTTTACTCTTACCGACACGTGCATGCAATGTGTCCGACCGCGCGCGCTGGACAGAACAGAAACTGGTTATTTTGCGCCACGGTGTGCAATGACATCTCTCCTGAACGTTGCTCCGTTATGGACGTTGAATCAGGAACGACACACCGCCCAGCTGTATCAGCGCGATGTGCAATCGCGCTTTGAAAATCCTCGCGTTTTTACGCGATTCTGTTTAGATAATGCAACGCCCCATTGTGCAACAGAGCTGTATCGTTGTCCGATCGTTGATATAAGACTTTAACAGGTGATAGGTAGACATATTTTGTGTCCATGTGTGACCGAGATATTTTCAGAGGCGATTATTTATTAGGATGATGGGAAAGTAACTTCAGTTTTGAATTTATTGGCAATTTGTTATTTCATTTAATGGATTATGTAATGATCGAATTAATGATTCTAACTCGATTAGAAGCAACAGGAGTTGAATGAAAGTGCAAAACCATGTCTATAAATTTCTTTAATGTCTATTTATATTTATTATAGATTGCATAAAATCCACTTCTTCCTCAAAAATGTCCTAAAAAGTTTCAAAAATTTTTCTCGTAGATGAAATTACTATAGATTTGAAGGTGAAAGCCTCCTCTTTATAATGACACCTCAACAATTGATGCACGATTTTTTTTCTCTATTTTATGGAACAAAAATGAGGAATAAGTTCGGTGCAGAGTCGCCAGATCAGGGGAATTGACTTGAGGGGAATAAGTTATCCTCTGTCTACCAGAACCGGATTAGTCACGTGACATTGTGACACACGCACGATAACGACTTGCACATTAAAATCCCAAAATAACAGGGATATATTTTTTAAAATTGTGATTGACGTTTACGCATAATACTGTGTGTCCTGAAGTAGATACAAGCGTTCCTGATAAATTAATTATCGGTTTGTTCTTATTTTCACCGGTTCATCGGTTTCTTCACTAAAATAAACAGCCTATCGCGTGAAATTATTTAATCAAGCCCACGGCAAACAAAATTATTTTATTCTTTTGTTGAAAAGATCGAATGCTTGAACGTTTATGCAATCGAATAAGAATAGTAAACTACCTGTCATAAAATCTACGCTTTCTTTCGCGATCTGATATTTTCCATTATTGTGGTGTGATGGCGGCTGAATGCTACGGCCGGGATCGTATTTCCTTTGGTGGTTAAGATTGATCGTCGTTGATTCGTAACAAGGGAACTTAAAATAGAGCGTGTGATAGAGCAACGCAGCCAGTCGAATCTACTCGCGTACAATGAAAAGGAAAGAAATCCCGTTCGTGGGATTTTCAGGTTCAAGTACATATACGACGCTTCTTGGGAACGCGCGGACCTATCGGGATTTCTCCTCCGCAGGATCCGAGAACTATCCAGGGCTAGAAGGGAACACCGTTACGGCTATAATTATGCTCGGAGCGAGCGAATGTTCTAATTTGCCAAGGACAAACGAGCGGACATTTCTGCGAGACGTGATTTTCAGACGATAATCGAGGGGAAGCACCTCGATGCACCGCGATGCAATCACCATGACGTAATTGCTTTCACGTGCCCTCTCCCGACCCTTGTGTAACTTTTTTTTTCTCTCCTCTCTGTTCTAAAACCGCGGGCACATCAATTTCACTTTGTCACGTCTCCGCTAATTCACCACAACGCTCCACCACGGTTTTACATAACGCAAATTGCGCGATTGCCGGCGAAAAATTCCGATAAGACAGCGACAAAGAGACGGAGACAAAAATGGAATTTCAGACGGTAACATTTCAATACAATCTTGCTTAGCTACGGGCTTTGTACTGTATGGCTAGACTGCGGAACCGAAAATGCTTCAGTTGCAATAAACAAAAGCGAAACAGTATGTCAAGAAATTAATCATTTGAGTAAGTTGAATTGAAATGTATCATTGCTGTAAGTAATAATTTTATTTCTTTTTGTTATAAATGCACATAAATGGATAAGTATCCGCGGATAAATGCAAAGTGGCTGTTGCAAAACAAATCGAGAAAAAAGAATAAAATTTTGGTCACGTCGAATTTCATTGAAGTCGTACGTCAAGAAATTAATAATTTGAGTAAGTTCAATTGAAATGTATCATTGCTATAAGTAATAATTTCATTTATTTTGCTATAAATACATACGACCCGCACATACATTCAAAGTGGATGTTGCAAAACAAATCGAGAAGGAAGAATGAAATGTTGTCGTTACAGATCTCGTCTTTGGAAAATTCGAATGTGAGAATTTATCGATCCACACGTGCGTTCTAATTTCGAAGTAGAGCCAGTAAGTCATGAACAGACACGTTGGCAGATTCCAATTCAACGGCCACGCGTTTCAGAATGAAACGTTTCTTCGAGATTATTCCAGACATTCATCGACCGTGTTCATTGTTTTGTATCACGGCGGCTAAAAATACGCGAGTGAAATCGAAAACATGCAAACACCGGTGACTATTCATTGATGTGTATCCACCCACGACAGCCATTCGACCCGACAGTGGGCTGAATAGCTGCCTGTGGTCAGTGTTCGAACGGTGCATAATTGAATTCAGATTCGAAGAGAAGTCCGTGGATTGCTCTAGAAACAATTTAAATCAGAAATCTTGTCTCCCCACTCCACCTTCCCCTTCTACTACGTTGTTTCCCCACGCTTGCGCCACGGACCGGTCACGTGACTTATCCGATACTGGCAGAGAGGGGGTAACTTTTCCCCTCAATGCAAAAATTAAGGGGCCTATTCACGATCGAGCATATTGCGCAGCATGATGTTTACGCAAATCCACATTGTATTAATTAGTCAATCATTGTCATTCACGATCAATCATATTGCGCAATGGGCATTGTTGCGCAAAATGCTTGATCGTGAATAGGTCCCTCCACCCTCAGCCATCGTGCATTTTAAAAATGAACAAATAAACATTATCCACGTACCTACTAAATCTTTGAGGTATGACTCCTGCAAGGTTAGATTTTTATCTGATTAAGAAAAGAAATAAATGTCTGTGTAATTCCTGTATCTTGCAATTAATGCAGACAATTCTTATTTCTTATAACACTTCGCAGTCGAATGAGTCACATAATATTTATACCGTTTAGTTTTGAAAAATTAATTGTCGTGTTTCAGTGGAAATTAAATGAGTCATTGAATGAATTACAATTCTATTATGAATTGTAATTTTCTCACATGACTGTGATTTAAGAATACCTATACTGGCAGAGAGGGGGTAACTTTTTCCCCTCAATTCAAGTCTCGGTGTGGAATTTGAAATCAAAGGTTAAAGCCTCTTCGTCCACGACAAGAAGCTGGTGGCACCTTATCGGACCCAGCTGCTTTTAACAATCAGAGCAACCGAAATATCGACGTCTTAATGTATCTTAATCGACGAATATTAGCTCCAATAATTTCTTTTGAGGCGGGGCTCGGGCGAGGCTCGAACGAGCCGATTAAACGCGACACGATGCACGTAATGGTGTACCAGATCAAGAATAACTCGAAGTTGCCACAGATTGCGTTTATTTTCTCCCGAGCCGTGCAGAAAATAAGACACCTATTTTCGAATCGGTCGCGTTGCACGCGTACTCGCGCATACGTCAAGTTCGTAGCCGCTTTAAAACTGTCGCCAGCCAAAAAGTTCACTTTCGCGGCAACACTCGACGTATTGTGACTGTTCCCTGTCAAACGAAACTTTGTTTTTCGGAATTTTGTCTGAATTGTTTACAAAATCTTCCCTCCAACCAACTTATTCCTATGTGCCAAATTTATTAGATATCCCGTTACGACAATAATTTAGCAGGAACATTTGTTTGTTGATCTCTACCAACTTTCTACTTCCACGTGAAACAGAAAAATTATTGATATTTCAATTGTGATAACTTTGTAAAAAATAATCGCACGGAAATATATTTGGGCTTGTTTTAAAGCTAGAAGCCTCTAGTTTCGTAACCCATCGTTCTGTACTCTAAGATTTGTTTTCGTGATGTAGCGGGCGAGAAACTGATGACATATTTCTCTCAAAAATGCTGTACATTCAAATGCCTATGGAAACTTTGAAAATTTTTTTCCGTGACCGAAACCACCATAGATTTAAGGATTGAAGCTTTCTCTTTACAACGACGCCTTCAAAATTGATTTACGATTTTGTTTTAGACATTTTATCGAACTTTATAGGACCTAACTTATTCCTCATTTTTGTTTTATAAAACAGTGAAAAACAATCGTACATCAATTTTGAAAGAGTCGTAGTAAACAGGAAGCTTCGATCTTCAAATCCATGGTAATTTCATTTACGAAATAAATTTTTGGACGTTTTCTAAGACATTTGAATCTGCATCATTTTTGAGGAAAGGAAAATAAAAAATCTGTTAAATATGTACATATGTATGTATGCCATTCATGGCATAGAATGCAGATTTTATGAATTCATGACAAAAATTAGTATATCGAATGCAAAATAGGAATACATTTAAAGAATTTATTGGTGCTATTGTACATTTCATTATAATTATTTTTTATTTTACATTTATTATTTACATTGTTGAATGAATCAAATTTTATTCCAAAACACTAATATAAATGTATTACATAACATAGACTTACTGTAAAGTATGTCGTTACTATCAAATCTGTGTCGACTGTTGCTCTAAATGGAATTTGAATTTTTAATTGTTTATAAAATTAGTAAACTAATAACTTGTTTGGAAACATTATTTATATCTTTCGAGTGTACTCTATTTACGGACGCGACAGTGATTTCTTACAATTAGAATTCAGCTGTCCGCTGACAGACCACCTTTTACATAATCGCCGACACTCACACTTTCTAGTCCGTCTGTGGATTTCAGCATTATAAAAATGTTTCGCAATGGGCAAATCCCGTCAACAAAAAAAAACGCATCGTTAGCTGCATTCTTTCCATACGACAGCCATAATTTCTTTTCAGCTTGAAGTCAGTCGCATAATCGGCGTTTGGACGTAATCGGTTGCGCAGTGTCCAATCGTGTGCGACTGAAACGAAATCTAGATTTCTCAGGTGACCTGCAAAACTAGAAAACTGCATGTGTGTATCGTCTAGACCGGTGTTCGGCAGAGTATACTGAATTCGATTAATACTGCTGTTAGATCAGCAGAGTGACGCGCTTCTTCTACTTTTATTTTTCCACTACGTCTGCGATGCAGTCGTGCAACGACCTACTAAAGGTTCTTCTTTAATCGTCTCCGCTACGTCTATTATTTAAAGTGGCTAGCTATTGTCAAGTGGCGCACATTCCGAATCGCTATAGCAATAACAGGTCTATACTTTCCTCGACTACTATATCAGAATCAACGGTCTCAGATACGGCAAATGTTTACATCAACCAGTTACATCAACCTACAGTAAGGAGCAGAACTGACTCCATACACTTTAAATCAGAACAACTTTTTTATGAATGGACCAAACGACTTCAATTTCTCTGTAAGGCTAGAAGAATTAGTTTAGTAAATGATGTGTAAAAAATATGTTTGAAAAATGCATTTGGACGGAATTGTGAAAAACAGAGAAACTTTTTTAGCTGGGCCAATAACGAAAATTCAAAAGATGTGTCTGGTCAACTGGTATAAATTATATACGCTCTGAAAATTTCATTAAAATTAGTTTATTGGTTTGCGAATTATAAACGATCAAATTTTCGGCCTTTTTACCACTTTTGATCGTTTATAATTCGTAAACCAATTAACAAATTTCAATGAAATTTTCAAAGCACATATAATTTATACCAGTTGACAAAACACATTTTTTAAATTTTCGTTATTGGGCCAGCTAAAAAAGTTATAAAAATAAATTTTTAGTATTGTTTTTCATAATTCGGACCAAATGCATTTTTTCAACTTATTTATTAGACGTCATTTACTAAGCTAATTCTTCTAGCCTTACAGAGAAATTGAAGTCGTTTGGTCCATTCATATAAATGTTATTCTGATTTAAAGTGTATGGAATGAGTTATGCTCCTTACTGTATATACGAGTACATGCAGTTAGGAGCATAACTGATTCCACACACTGTTTAAATCAAAATAACCTTTTTATGAATGGTCCAAACGACTTCAATTTCTCCGTAAGGCTAGAAGAATTAGTTTAGTAAATGGCATCGAGAAGATATGTTGAAAAAATGCATTTGGTCGTTATTGTGAAAAACAATAGCCAAAATTGATTTTTACGAATTTTTTTGCTGGGCTAATAAGAAAAATTTAAGAGATGTGTATGGTCAACTCGTATAAATTATACACGCTCCGAAAATTTCATTGAAATTGGTTAATTGGTTCACGAGTTATAAACAGATCAAAAGTGGTAAAGAGGCCGAAAATCTTGAAATTTTCACCACTTTTGATCGTTTATAACTCGTGAACCAATTAATCAATTTCAATGACGTCAATTTCAAACACGTCTTCTAAATTTTCGATATTGGCCCAGCTAAAAAATCAATTTTTACTATTGTTTTTCACAATAACGACTAAATGCATCTTTTCAACATATTTCTTAGATATCATTTACTAAACTAATTCTTTCAGCCTTACAGTGAAATTTTCAAAGATTTAAAATTATACAAATGGTACATTCACAGCTGTCAATTTTAAACAATTTATCTGATAAGAATAGTTAGATTATTGTAGATCAATTTTTTAGAAATTTTGTATACATAATTACCTGAAAATAACACAGCACAATTTTTATGCAACTACTTTGACAACTGTTTGAACCATCACACGATTCAACATGGTTTTCATGATATATATTTTTTATCTCATAAATTGTTTAAAATTGGCGACTCTGAGTATCCCCTTAACGATAGAAAGTGACTAACCAATGAATGACTAATTAATGACTCAACAAATGAAAAAGTGAACGTGATATCATACTTTAGAAATCGAGAAGCTCTGTTAGGGGGACAGGAAAAATATTTCATTAACATCTATAGTTTGGGATACTATTCTACATAGTATGATATTACATCACTGTAGCATCATCCACTGATAAGAAATATCAACACTTGTGTAACCTTTCAGGCACTGTTTTTAGGAATTATCAACCGTGAATCTACGTCATAAACAAAGTCCAAAAAAACTTTCTCTTTTTGTCGCTATGTTTATTGTGCTGTTTCCATCATATTTCGACTATGTCCTCCTTAGAAGAACTTGTAATACGTGTATACAAGATCAGCCATAAACGCAGCAACTGAGTTTGCAAGCTTATATTTGTTAACATGTCTATTATCATCCCAGGAACATATACAGTGGGTGTACAAAGTATTCGTACACCTTTTAAAAACTAATACCTTTTATATAATTATACCAAACGACCTGATTTTTCCTAATCAATTAGAAGCATTGGTTTACGAAATGATATGCAAGAAAGATTTTCCAAAAATTATAATTTACAAGGTTACATGAAAAAATAAAAAAAGTTTTAAAAAATGCCTTTTTATTTTTGCATGTAACCTTGTAAATTATAATTTTTGGAAAATCTTTTATGCATATCATGTCGTAAACCAATGCTTCTAATTGAATATAAAAAATCAGGTCGTTTGGTACAATTATACAAAAATTATTAGTTTTTAAAAGGTGTACGGATACTTTGTACACCCAATGTATGTTTTTATACGAAATTTCGAAGCTAAATTTACACAAATGATAATATACGCGTTCAAAACATATAATTTTATAATATGTTTAAGCCCGTATATTAGCATCAAAAGAAAGAGAATGATGCATCACGTGGACACTAATACATAGCTATGCACAAGCTTATTTTGTTACTGAAATAGATGATAACACATCAGTCTTTATCAAGCCATTAAACAGCTTAAATAAAAAAAAGAACAGACCAATACTGTGCGCATAAGACCGCACGACCGAAGTGAAAACTTCTATAGCGATTGCACACCTGTCTGTTTCTCACTCGTCGGCTAAGCTCGGCTCCCCCGAGTTTACCCGAATACCGTTTCACCTCGCAGCGTGATGGATAAGACTCGTTCACTGCCCAGCAATTGTGTATGCGGTGCGTCTAACGAAGTTTTCACTTCAAAAATCGAACAAAAATGGCACAGAACGCATTAAATAATAAATGGTATGTTTTGACAAATTAAAGCTTTCCTTCAATCAGCGGATTGAAAATATTACTGAAAATGTTTAATGCAAAGTGTCTGATGCAAGATCTTCAACTGCACGTGTCATTGCAGCTGGAATGTGTCTAGTGTTCACCAAACCCCTCCTGAGAATCCAATCTTTCTGAACTCCAAAGGGACCATACCGAATCCAAGAAAAAAATCATCATCACAGATCACGACAAAAGAAAGGACGAAACAAAAATTCTTGATAGTATATGTACATATTGCACGATCTACGGTGACACAAGGGATACAAGTTTCAACGAGCCTGCTCCAATAACCTAATTCCCATAGCGCAACCAAGCACCGGAGTTCATTGGAAGCGACACCGCTCTTTTCGACGCTGACAAATGAAAATTCAATATGCTTCCCTGAAAATCCACCCTGATCGCATGTACGTGTGAATGATACCTCGCAGGGCGCATTGCCACCGTGCAGTTACAACAGACACATCGTTCGGCTGTCCTGGTGGGAGGAAAGGCTATCATTCTCTGGCGTGGCTGTGTCACGGAGAAGTCTGAATACTCGTCGTGTCTGTGACCGTACGTTTGGATACAACCGCGAGGAAGATAAAGAGAAGTAGAGGCGCGTTACATGGGACCCGTGATCTAGCGATGGGAATAATCCATTCCCTCTCGTGATTTTCAAGCAAGTCGTTAATCGAATGGAAATTAGGTTACCAACTTTTTCTGAGACACTTCCGAGAAAAATATTGGCCAAACTGAAAGATATATGTAATTTGATCACTGGGAAACCACTGAACATAACATACCTAGTTCTCCAAGGAAACTTCTCTTTTATGTACAAAAATATATAAAAACATAATAATACAGTTTCAATTCCGGGACAATCGCAGATGGCTTTTTATATAGCATAAAATTTAAGTAGCATGACAAAACATTAGAACACTGTTTAATATTTCCAAGAAAGAAAATGACGATAAACATTGCCAAAAAATTGTTCCAAATGCATGGGAGGGATTCTTAGAAAACTAAGGCGACACTCCTTAAAAAACATGTTGATATTTTCTTCATACATGGCGAGTTTCATCATTGCATTTGGCTTTATTTGTTAATGGAAATATGTTCGTGATAGATATGTTAATGAAATTGTTCGTTGACAATTCAAATAATTACAATGATAGTTGATTTGTTAGATTGAATAATTTTTGCCAGTAGTATTTCTATAACATGCGAACTGTTGAAATAATAATTGACTGCATACCTTGAATACAATCATATAGCTGTTAGAAATCGATACTAATTGAGAAGAATCATGCCCATCACTAGCGCGGTCGAGAACGGGCGAGACAAAGCGGAGGAAAATAAAAGGCAGACAGAGACGGCCGGTGGTCTCGACGGTGGCAGGGACGCGGAATGGTGCGGAGCGGTGCGGAATAGTTCGTAGTGGTGCGGAGCGGTGGGGGAAGGGGAGAGAGCCGAGCGCGTGACAGAACACGTGACCGGGAGCACACGGTGCTCGCGTGACCGGCCCCGTGACGTCACACGCACGTGTCACATAGCGTGGTAACTGCCTGTTCCACTCCTCCCGGAGCTCTCGTACCCAGCAAACGAACGTTCCTCACCTTCCGTGCCCCTCCACGCGCTCGCCATTCCACGTCCTGGTCAGTAACGTCTCAAACCCCCGCTTCACCCCCCTCGTCCCAGACTTTCACCAGGAAAGTCATCATTTTTGTTCGTCCCCTCGCCCTCGGGCCGCCGCGCCGTTTCGTCGCGACCACCGGATTTGCATCATCACGCGGAATAGTTACGCGACTCGACTGTGATCCTCCTAGTCGAGGAAGGAAGAAAAATCACCGGTTTCACCTGAACCGTTCCGTCGAGTCGTATCGCTTCGGCGGCGCGATGCGGCGAGCTACCCGGAGAAATGGGAGGGTGAAAGCGTAGGTAGTTGGCTCGTACCCGCCGGCACCGTGTAATGTAACCATCGCGCGCTCGATAACTACGAAAACACGGGATTCGTATCTGGCGCCCGTTGTCTTCGGAGCGATTAACCATCATCGCCAAGCTACGAAATCGTTCGGCTTTGAATTCCTGACATTCTTCAATGATACATGTATACACTGTACGTGTATTCAGATTGCACGCGTCGCGGTTTGTTTACATGAATGAACAAGTGACAGTGTGTATTCGTACAATATATTGAATACGGTGTCGTCGACTCGACGGCCCCATTATCATCGATTCACAATTTTCATTTCTACGTGGAACAAGACCTTATCTGCCGGTACATTACTTTTATGTAACGTTCCGACCCCACTGATAAACGGCACTTACGTTTTATTACGAACCAAGCGATTACTTACCAATTAGTTTTTGGATGAACCAATCGGCGGGGTGCGAACATTCATCTTGGATTAATTGGGGAATAAAGACAACGGCAATATTCCGATAAATATTCGTTCTGTTTTTGTTTTTGTTTTTATACACGCGCAACGTACCGAGATCGCTATCGGACCGCAACATTATCAAAACGCGGTGCATCGAGAGGCGTCTTATCTGCCCAACTTACCGCTATCGTTGTATTACCGCAATTCAAAAATTCCACTGATTAAACAAACAAACTCCGAGCACGTACCGAGTGATTATTGTCTGTCAATATGGCAATTTGGATATGCTCGTGGAGGAGATAGTCTAACTATGATAATTCTACAGGAACCACGTAGTATCAGATCCGATAAGCCCTAACCCCTTACTACTTACTAAAATAAAAAATCTAGGCTTATGCTTAGGGTCATTATGTCCATAAAACATAAACGAATTCAATTTCCCTAATTTTTGTGCGCTAATTTTCATTTCAAATTATTTTGAATGATTAATTTCATGGTCGAATTGTAACGTTTTATAAAGTTCCGTTTTCCCATTTGACCCAAACATATTTATTTTGCTCTCATATACCGAATTGTTAAACCCCCTACTGTTCCGTCAGGAAATCCTTATCCTGTTGCTAAACTTAGCCAATATATTCGTTGATAGGGTCACCTGTCCACCGAATGAACACGTAAACTGCATGTCTGTTAAAATTGGTATTCGCAAATCGTTATCTAATTTTCTGAGTACTAATTTTTCCAAGAAGGCTGCGTTATTGAAAAGATTATACATGTCAGAACACAGAGCTAGTAACATTTGATAGTTACTGCTTATTCGAATCATTGGATCACCTTAAAATACAAATGGCTGATCTGACGATAACAATACTTACATTGAATAAATCAAAGTACTGTCGTGTAGATCATAAAAAGGAAGAAGACCTCTCAAATAGAATTATCGTATAAATTTCAACACGGAGAGCGCATTATAAACGTTATTTCTCATTTAATACAAATTATGTCGATTCCCTTGTAGGTACTCATTCGCTGGACAGGTTACCCTACGATTTTCCCTGTGACCGTAAGTAACGTGGCACTGGAGTCGCTGGTTTCGTGCCTGAGACGGCTGCGGATTGCTCCCACCAGTGGTCTGCATGCCACACCGCGGCCCATCGCGAGAATTGAACAGGGCCGCGTATTATACGCTTAGTGTAACCTGCCAAGGGAACGACGCACGCTTAAACACGACGCGACACGAACCGTTCTCGAACGATCCACTTTTATCAACTAGAATCTTAATTCATAGAATACCATCAATAATTAAAACACACAGATAAAGAGAGTGGAAGAGCGTGCGTGCACAGTTGATAAAGTTTTTCCTAATGCAACCGCTGGTCCAGGCTGTAGCTCGAGCGCCGCTGAATTTTACCGCGTGAAATTTTCAAAGTACGTTACGCGCTCTACCGTGGGCAACCCACACATACACGTTAACGGAGGATGCGCGAGTGAATGCGCGGCGGCACGTTCAATTTTTACGCCCCTGCCGGTTAGTATATCGTGGAATTTCACGGTCGGACGAGTCAACGTCCTTATCGCGGAGCGTTTTAGGTCTCAATATCGAACTGTATTCTCTTTTCTTTCGATATCGCGCGCGCGCGCACGGACAACGTGTTTCTTCGTGGGAGCTGGGCGTGGAATCGAATTGAAGTATTCGATCAATTGGTTCACAGAGATAACGAACAATAAGCGATTCGAGGATAGAAAAAAACTTCAATCGGCACACGGGAAACAGGAAGCAAAAAGAAGAAGAAGAAGAAAAGAAGAGGGCGCCAGTACAGATATATCGGCGAGTGTGACTGGACGGAAAGACGTGGGCGATTCCCAAGTACCGGCCTCTTGGTCCGCCGTGTCGTTACGAGTGTGTCAGTGAGTATGCGGAGGCGAACCTAACCTATTCGTCGAGTGCGTACTATCGATCAAGGAGTCATCGGTTTCTAAGAGGACCCGGACTTCTCTCATTTTCGGTGCACGCTATTTATGCATCCGTGATCCCGGAATCTGTGGAAATACCAACTGTGCGTTCGTCATCATTTTCCCGCTCACGTACACCACGAAACAACCGAGTTCCGACGTGCGTGAGTTCCAAAAGGAAAGTGTCGTCGTCGTATCGAAGGATCTAAAAGGACTCCAGATAAGATATTTAGCTACCGAAAACCGGAAGTGAACGTGTCGCGTGTTGGAAGTGATTCTATGCGTCAAGATGATGGAGACACAGAATTATTGGGAGGACAACTCCGCTCATTCAATGCAAGTCAAGTACGAGAGGTGAGTATTTGATGGCTTCAACTAATCATTGAGTAATTGTTGTTATTAGCTGCGAATGATAATGTTCACTCATATTCCTCGGACACCGAAATAAAAGGTTTACAGCAATGTACGATGCACGTGTCTGTAATTGTCTGGGATAATTGCGCGTGTTGCACGCAATGCGAATTGATCCTCGTGCGGTCTTTTGCTCGTTTCCGACCAATTAAACATCTTTTTTCGGCGTGTAATTGCGTTCCGACAAGCACTTCACTTCAAATATTAGCAAATGGTTCCCGAAACGCTTATCGGTTTCGTCGACACAAACATTGTTACGTTAGTGTTCGTGGTCGAAAATCACCATTAAATAAAATTCAAATTATAATTAATTTCCGGTCCTGAAGAAAACGGTTCCCGAAAGAGGTGTTCGTAGTCAGAAGTCAGAAATGACCGTTAAATAAAATTCAAATTATAATTATCTGATTGCACTATAATTAGGAATTTGTTTGGAATCAGCAATTTATAGTAACAATAGTGAGAATATTGGAAATCGAGGATAATAAATTGGGGGCTGACGATATTGATTCGAAAGACAATTTTATTTCTTTATAATAAGATATATTGGGTTGGCGAGAAAGTAATTTCGGTATTTTAAAGTGAAATCAAACCGAATTTCTTTATTCAGCGATGAACTTTAATCAATAAAATATTTTCTTATTTATTCTTTTTGGCAAAAGATCATCGAGCAAAAGGGAGAATATCTTATTCTTTAAAATTCATTGCCAGGATAAAAAAAATTGGGCTCTATTTAACCTTAAAATATCGAAATTACTTTCTTGCCAACCCAATAATTATCTTTTTTGCTTAAATAAAGTAATTATTTATTTGATGTACGTAATAAAAGGTAACCAAGAATATCATTGACTATTGTTTTTATTATTAACTATTTAAGGAAGCCTTACGATTATTAAGAATAATCGTTTCCCAAATCTTAGAATCCGAAACTTGCTGCCCGAAAACCGTACAAGGTACAGTGCCACTGGGTCACTTTTAACCAGTGTCGCCAGATGAGGGGAATCACGGTGAGATGATGTACCCCCTCCCTGATGACAAGACCAGTCTACGGCACGGGCACCGTGGTCTACGGTCTTAGTGGGGGACGTTGGAGTGTGCACACGGTGGTGGAATAGGATAGTGGAAGGGGAAAAGGAGGAGAGTATTTCCAAGAATTTGGCACCCGTTTCGCTGCCATATGGTGACACTGCTTTTAACCCACGTCAGAATTTCCATGGTACACGCTGTGACGTGTTAACGAAATATAAATAGGTTATAAATAGATTGCGGATATTTATGCAAAATAAAAAATGTTTGCATTGATTGCAGGACACAGGAGCCAAATAAAAATTGCATTCTTCTTTTAATAATCCTATTAAGCTAAAACTAATACGTTGATGTCCTTAAATATTTTTGAAATGTCCGCTATAAATTACAAATACCCATTTTTGTCATAAATGCATAAAATCCGCAGTCTAGTTACAAATATGTATAAGATATTTTGCTTGTGTATTAAACACTGTATACGCTTTGCGTTACATTGGTGAAACATGTGCAATAGTGGATCACTATTACAATATTGCAACGGGTTGTATACTGAGATTGGGCATCGCAGATCAAATAGAAGGATCGGATAAAGGATTATATTCCTATAGCAAAAGTAAAGAATAATATTGTTTAAAGTCTAATTTTTTTTAAATTCGTCGAGTTCACTCAGGATTTAGAATTAAAGTCGGCGAGCCACAAGTCACGAATTTTCAAGTCCTTTCTGGTCTGTTTGACTTAACATCGCGTGTCAAGGTCGTCGTTAAACAAAATAACTGTAATATAATTTTAGCGTGGCATAAAACAAAATATTGCTAGTGTTTTATAGAATTTTTACTGAATTCCTCATTATCAAATAATTAACTGTTTTGACGTATGGTTTCGATCATTTTCAGACGACGAATTTTATGCATTTCTAACAAAAACAAGTATGCGCAGTCAAAAGACCGTTAGACAAATTTAAAAGTACTCTTATATTATTTTCAACCTACTAAACATATTTGGAAAGAAAATTAATTTCCTAGCAGTTGATGAGACATAAAACTATAGATAAAAAAATCTCTATTGCGTTACAGTTTGTTGGAATTCGGGTAGAAAATGTTTATTTTGCATAAAGATCCGCCGCCGTTTACTTATAAGTCGCTCGATGTTTGCGTTATGAAAATCCGGAATGAATAAGAAGTAAAATGACAAAGGTTAGTCGGTCTATGTAGTACGCAAATGCTAACGTGACTAGCGTGTTGGTCCACGTGCCAGTGATCGATCAGTGGATTGAATGCACGTCTAAGGACATTCGTGTTGAAAAGCGGAATTGTGCATCAAGCGGGTAATTGTCGCGCGAGCGTAATTTCATTACCCGTATTACGCTAATTTATCGCGCGCGGAGAATTCGCGCAATAAAATTGAGATTAACGTAACAAAGCAAGCCGCATTTATTGGAATAATCGAGTTATTTTTCCTGAGAGTGCGATTGGCCCGTGTATCAGAAGTTTCCCAAGGAATCGAGCTGGCACGAGCCTATGTCAGAGAAGGTGACGCCTTCACTTACACGCATTCAGGTTGCTCGTTCAGAAGCTCGCAACGAGTGACATTCGCGAGGCCTGTCGGCGACACGATCGGTCATAAACACTTGTGAGAGATCGAGAATAGACTGGAAACGCGGTTGCGTTACAGGGCGATTCCAGAAACTGGGTCGGACCGTTTCAGCAAAAGCTATGGCTCACTTGAAGCGGAATAAATTAATGATATCGTATCTTTTATTAGCATCGAAACCATCGGCGATTAACGTATACCCGGTTTTCTGGAACGGTGGAAATAACACGTGTCCTTAATATCGTTGCATCATTCCCATTTCGTCTATAAGAACAACGACGATAGTAATGTAATATTATACAAACACCTCACAGAAGTAGGAGATACTGTACTTGCACAATTGGATTAAGAAGATCCATAAAATTAATCGAAAACTGTGAAAATATATTAGAGTGTATAATAAGTTTGTTTGTAAAATCGATGAGGATGTTCAATTCCAAGAAAGGAATATTATGAATGGTGTAGGAATGTTTCATTGTAAGTACCAGTCAATTCTTTCCAAGTTTTGTTAGGGCGAAATACATTGCGGATTAAACGAACAAAACCATTGTTTTCGTTATTTAATGCTTTTTGGTCTTTGATGGTAATGTTACAAACAAATGTACCATTTAAAAGTGGATCAAGAAAGTTAATTTTGCCGCGACTGTACTTAAGAGCATCATATCAGAATGCGACTAATGTTGGAAATGCAGATACTGCAAAACAATATACCACATAACATCGGGATATAAAATGCCTACAAGAACATCTGAATAGACAGTGTAGTAGCTGAAATTATACACCATGAAGTAGCTCGAAGATACATTACGAAGTGCATAAGTATCTTAGCTATGTTCTCACAGACATAATCAAAACAAGGAATGCACGCTGGTCTTGAGATCTGATTATATACGCGAAGAAACCCGGAGCATATAATAGACCAGGTAGAACATTGTTGCATAGAATAGCAGAAATAACACATTGAATGGACATAGTAACCGCGAACGTCATCATCATACAACAGACTACAGGGAGGAGATCAGGAACATCATCGTCAAACGTGGAATTAGTAGAAGCCTGGAATTAGAAGGCTTCCATGGTATCAATCATAACGTCAATCATTGTAACAACGCCATGTTTATGTATCACGGATCTTATGAAACTTTAATTGAACCGATACACTCGTCGGGCCAGTAGAGAAAGCAATGAAACTGAAAGGCATGGTTTCGAACTTCCTATAGCTGATTGATAAATATAATAAAACCCGTCTGTGACTTAGTTACCTTGAGCCCATTATACAATAGAGGTGTACAGGTCAAGACAAAATAAATAATCATGGCAATATGGTGTTTTTATTTAAAATTGTATTACATCAGATAATGCAGGAAAATAATGGAAAAATTATTCGATTAATACACTTTATGCGCAATGTAGAAAAATATTGGAAAATAATAATTATCAGAAGATATAATAACACAACTGATACGTCCTCTGATAAAAAAGTTAATTGTAGTTTATAATTTGTATGATGCACCGGATTCTTGTCAGTCGCAGCAATCAACTGATCTCCTTAACTGTGCACTCGCGACAGGAACGTGATGAAACGTGATTGTCGTTTGTTTTGTCCCTCTGCAATCTACCATCTACAACATACACACAACAGCTCGGCAAAGTTTTAACCCTCCAGTGCACGGATGAACTCCTCACAATGTCTAGATAGAAAATCGTTCACACCTGCATTTTCATTAATAAGTATTCTTCTTTCTGGTTGTAACGAGGTCGTCGCTTTATCGTAAAACAGTACGGCAAACAAAGGAGGCGAGTTTATGTAAGCTATCAAGTAATTTCAGGAAGTTGAACGCCACGGTGTATTGCTTCGAAATTATTATCATGATTAATGGTATCGAACATCAATTTATCACTGCCGAAATTAACTAGATTGTCTTCCTTAATAACGCTGATCACTTTCATGAACGAAATAAATGAGCTTGCGTTGAAGCACGCAGAATTAAGAAGACATCTTGTGGTGGTTACAATTCTTCTCTAGGTGGACGTGTTTCCGAGGTTTCCAAGGTTTCCAGGTGATCTCTGTTTTTTTTATATCAAACTGTGCGATTTTATTTAGATACGCGCGTAGCGTGTTCCGAGACGAGTTCAATGACTTATAACACTATCGTCTTCTAAGGTCATTCAAGGTCATCTGGTGTCGTTCAAGATTTAGTGAACGATAACTTTGGCGAACAATTTGTGGCTACCATAAAATGTCTAACCCGAAATAGAGTAAGCTTGGTTTGAAATATTATATTAATTGTTCTAACTTCTCAAAAAAATCCGAGTCGCATGGTCCAACATTAACACTATTAATGACCTTCGCAAGGTAATGTGGGGTCTCGGAGACCCCAGCTTCAGATTTTTGAAAATAATTTTTATATGGATAAAATGAAATCTGTTTGTTTACTTTTTATCCTGAGTTATTCTGTATCCCAAATTTATTAAAAACGAGGCTATTTATGAAATTCATTTGTCGGGGTCTAAGAATCCCCACCTTACTATTTATGTGTCATTAGACCTTACCTTGCGAGAGTTAAGATTGTAAAGATGCATCTCTGCGGAATTATTTACCATTTCTTTGGATATATATTATTGGAAAACTGACAAAAAATTTGGATATACACATTCTTGTTTTGTTTATAAAATAAACATAACTTAGTGTAAACCTATAAAGTATTACCTATAAAGCAAACCTAATGTTAAAGAAATTATCGTCCTTTTAAAAGTGTCCGAATACTATTGTAATCCACTGTATATAGGTTGAAGATTTCATTGAACATTTTTAATTTTTTTGAAATACTGTTTACGAGGAAAACATTCGTCCAATCTACCGCGAACACCCTGTATACGGGGTGTGGCCGATAAAACCGAACAGGGGGTGATACTACATGTAAAAATAAGTCGACAAAGAAGAATAAAATTTTTTCATTTGACGCTTCGTTTTCGAGAAAATCGAGTTTAAAGTTCCACCAGGTTCGCGTGCTTTAGTATATGCCAGCGGTTTCCAACCTTTATGCTACTACGCCTCCCTAAACAAATTTTTTTTCCGCGCCTCCCTCTCTTTTAATAGATATAATAATATAGACAAAAAAAATGTTGGCGCCTCCCCTGGCAATAGTCCGTGCCTCGCAGGTTGGAAACCGCTGGTATATGCACAAAGTAGAATTGGTTGATCATGGTCAGACACGCAGACGATTCCTATGCAATAGCACGTGTACTCGCTGCATTTTCAAACTCGATTTTCTCGAAAACGAAGCGTCAAACAAAAAAAAAGTTATTCCTTTTTTTCGACTTATTTTTACATGTAGTATCAGCCCCTGCTCGGTTGTACCACCCGCCCGGCCACACCCTGTATATGTGTACAACGAATATGTACGGATAATTCTCAGTGTGGTGGTTAGAGCTGAAGAATTCAGACCGGATTCGTTGGATCAGCCTGTAGACGAAGCACGAGTGCTCACAGCAACCGGGCAATTTCTTCAGGCCACGCTATAGGACGCGGCTTCGCGTCTTGGCCGCTTGAACCGTCGCGTCGTCGTATCGGCCATTGACACTGTAGATCGATTCGTACGGATTTATTTGAGCACCTTCTGTATACTGCGTGAACGTGCAGAATACCCATCCCCGCACGTATGCATGGCGTCTCGACGGCGATTTAACTTGGAAATCGAACGACACATTTTTTCTTTTCGGTTTGTCTCTGCGGAGACGCTGCAGTACTCTTTCGGCCTGGATCGCAGATACCGAGGTACGGTCACTGACACGAATACGGAGAGGTGCTATGAAAGGGACAGGTTTTCATTAGGTCAAATCGTATTGTCAAAATTCAGCTTGATTTTTCTTTAACCTTGGATAGCCACGGTGGCCATTACGGGCGCCAGGGATGACTTCGGAATTTTGATATCGTACGAAAGCGTGTGTCAAGACAATTTCATTCGCATACGACACAATGACTTTCAAGGTCACACAAGGTCAGAAATGGAAGAAACATTTCTAATATTTTCTTTTTAATTTTTCCTTAATATTTATAATTTGTACATGTAACGGTATAATTTTTGTTGCTTATCAGCCAGTAGACATCAAGACGAATTCACGAAGGTCAAGAAATACACTTCCTATTAACAAACATATATTTAATTATCTATAATGACAGTAGAACTGAGCCGTCAAAAAACATCTCTTTCGCAGCACCTCTCCCCTATGTGAATCGATGGATCGGGAGCCATGTCCGTGAAATTCGATGAAATCATCGCTTTAAATCTGGTGTAATAATGGCGAGGTGATATTGAAGGCTCGTTGCTTTGCAGCCTTCCGATTTTAGATAATGACGCGTTTCTATAAATACGAGAAACCACGCGACATTGCCCGAGGACTCGATTTGATTAATCGGCCATTTGACACGCCGCGCCACGGGTAATTCCCCCCTCGTTGTTATCGCGTTCGATGCAGATAAGACAATGGACACGATAGGCTTTGGACACCACGCGTGAGCATTGCGTCGGTACACGCAATTCGGCAGAAGCGACTGGCTCTAACCGAATCCAACAGGAATTTTTTGGAACGTTTGCGAGTGGGTCGGGGTTCGTTTCATTACACTGTCCAACAAATTTCAACTTTTTTTATGTTCCCTAATTACTGTTGGGTCCTTCTTATAGAGTTTTTTGCGCTGATTCCGAATCTGTTTTTAATTTTTTTCCTATACGCACAGTGTTTGGGGAACATGGCTTTGAAAAAAAACATATTTTTCCACTTTAAACAAATATTGTGATGTTATTATAAAAGATATTGAATTGTTCTTTGCAGCAAACGATACTGTAGACTTTCCCGAATACAGTGATATCAAATATTAATACATTATGATTGTTTAAACATGTTTAAATAATCACTAAAGGCGGAGAGACACCACTTTTGCACCAATTTTTCAGGATATTTTTCAATTTATCTCAAAAAATAAGGGTCCAGCGAAAAATCGAACTATACCACTCGATAGAGCAGACTTTTATCTTGAGAATCCACCCTGTCAAGTTTGAAACGTCGACGTTTTTTTCGAACCAGAAAGCAAAATATCTTCGCCCGACATGAGTTGACGCCAGTGGCGCTCGGAACGAGATACGGCGCACAGTGGGAAAAAGTGGCTTGCCTCGCTTCAAAAAGGAATAACTTTCGAGAGAAACAAGGTAGAGTGATGAATTTTTTTTTAAATTAAAGCTGAAACTTTGCAGAATATGGGAAAAATAGGGAGATTACGGTACGAACGGTTTTTAACCTTGTGAAAATTCGTTAAACTTTCACAATTTCCAGAAAATGTGGTTTCTGCGTTACCACGGGCAGAAAACAATTTTTTTAATTTTTGCTATATATGATTTCCCGTAGATTTTTTCACGCTGATTTCAAATCTGGTCTCAAAATTTGTCTACGACTTCAGGATTTTACAAGAAATCGATTTTTGTGAACGAATTGTTCAACGAATTTTCTCAAGGTTATAAAACGTTCGTACCATAATCTTCCGATTTCCCTATATTCTGCCAAGTTTCAGCTTTAATTTTAAAAAAATTTCATCGCTCTACCTCATTTCTATCGAAAGTTCTTTGATTTTGTCTCCGATTTGGACGAAAGGTCCCACACTGTGAGACGTTCCATGGGATACGACGCACAGTGGAACTTACGCCTCACAGTGTTGGACCTTTCGTCCAAATCGGAGACAAAATCAAAGAACTTTCGATAGAAATGAGGTAGAGCGATGAAATTTTTTTAAAATTAAAGCTGAAACTTGGCAGAATATGGGGAAATAGGAAGATTATGGTACGAACGTTTTATAACCTTGAGAAAATTCGTTAAACAATTCGTTCACAAAAATCGATTTCTTGTAAAATCCTGAAGTCGTAGACAAATTTTGAGACCAGATTTGAAATCAGCGTGAAAAAATCTACGGGAAATGATATATAGCAAAAATTAAAAAAATTGTTTTCTGCCCGTGGTAACGCAGAAACCACATTTTCTGGAAATTGTGAAAGTTTAACGAATTTTCACAAGGTTAAAAACCGTTCGTACCGTAATCTCCCTATTTTTACCATATTCTGCAAAGTTTCAGATTTAATTTAAAAAAAAATTCATCGCTCTACCTCATTTCTATCGAAAGTTATTCCTTTTTGAAGCGAGGCAAGTCACTTTTTCCCACTGTGCGGCGTAGCGACGGCATACGGAGCGGCGAACGACTGTTGTAGTGGTGAGCGCCACTGGCGGCAACTCATGTCGGGCGAAGATATTTTGCTTTCGGGTTCGAAAAAAGCGTCGACGTTTCAAACTTCAAAGCGGGGTTTCTCAAGATAAAAGTCTGCTCTATCGCATGGTATAGTTCGATTTTCCGCTGGACCCTTATTTTTTGAGATAAATTGAAAAATATCCTGAAAAATTGGTGCAAAAGTGGTGTCTCTCCGCCTTTAGTGATTATTTAAACATGTTTAAACAATTATAATGTATTAATATTTGATATCGCTGTATTCGGGAAAGTCTACAGAATCTTTTGCTATAAAGAACAATTCAATATCTTTTATAATAACACTACAATATTTGTTTAAAGTTGAAAAATATGTTTTTTTTTCAAAGTCATGTTTCTCAAAAACTGTGCGTATAGGGAAAAAATTAAAAACAGATTCAGATTCAGCGCAAAAAACTCTATACGAAGGACCGAACAGTAATTAGGGAACGAATTTGATGTTGGACAGTGTTATTAATGTACGCACGGTGCTCATTTCCACAAGACAGAGATCAGGTTCAAGGTATTAATATATTAATAATATATATTTTACACTATTAATATATATTATTAAAATATTTAATAATATTAAATTATTATTACAGCGACGGATACATTTGGGAAAGGAGTGACGGCGCGTGTAGATGCGAATCGAGGGTAGAGAAAAAGTTTACGAACAAAAATCTGGTTAATCGTTTCAGCCCCTTTTTTCAATCGCTATCCTTCTCTACGGCACACTACAAAGAATGTAGTACCTCTTCTATAACTGTGACTCTGCGCACCCGGAGGTACGACAGTTACGGAGAGATACCAACGCTGTGGAGTAGTCGCAAGAGCATCGCAAAAAGCGATTCACTCAGATTTGGCAGACTCAGAGATCCGATCAAATAGAAATGCACCTGCAGCCTCGCTCAATAGCGTCGCTCGTATGGAGGTCGACACGTCGGAGAGAAGGGAATTTCATCGATCAGCAATAACTTATGAGTCCATGAGACGTAGGGAGGCATCAATCCGGCCGACAATGACCCGCCGTTCCATTGAGCGCAATTATTAACGTCTCTCACGTCCGCTGGGTATCGATGCGTAAACACAAACCCGATCCCGTGTTTCTGTTTCTCCATCTTGACACAGATATTTCCCTGGTTTGCGTCGCCGCTTATCGTGAATCAAACCGAAGGTCCTTCGACACACTTGCCAAGCATTTCAGTCGTTCCGTCAGCCATCGACGATCTCCTGCTCCCCATCGATCCTTCTTTCCTCCGCGAACGCCGTGGAATGCGATCGTAAATTAAACGCGAGGCGTGTTAGTCAAATTCGAATGCACCTTGCTTCCAACATTCTGAACCTGTTCCTATCGAGCTGATCTATCGCCACGAGGAAAGTATTGTCCCCTTGTATTTAATATCTGATTGCTAGACAGCGAATTTTATGCATTTATGACAAAAGTGAGTTGGTGTAATTTAAAACAGTAAAAACATTAGAAGAATTTTATATTATATTTAACATAATAAACATATTAAGATAGAAAATAAATTTCTGTTTCACTCCAGTTCGTTGCAATTCAGGTGAAAAATTTTTATTTTGCATAAAGATCCGCTGTCTACTCATGACAAAAAACAAGTGAGAATTATTATAGCATTTTTAATCAATATTTGTATTGTATTGAAGATTTCAAGGATATTAATTATTTTTAACTTTTTAAGCTGATTAAAAGAGAAGATACATTTTGATGTAACTTCAACTTCTTGTAATTGATTTGGACAATTTTTATTTTGCATCCGGAGTCTAGTAATTCCTTTTAAAAGACAAGAAACTTAACAAGTGAGAATTATTATAAGTATTTTAATCAGTCTCTTGATACCCTCCTGAGTAGCTGCAATGCACGAGGTATGAATTCAGTCTTCTTAAATTGCTCCTGAACATTCTCTAATTGGAAAATTAATTGGAAAAATGTGTTGCAAAGCGACAATTGAAAAGCACCTCATTCCCAGCATTCCGAACATGTTCTTATCGGCTCGATCTATCAGGGCTATCAATCGCCACGATAAAAAATGTTGTTCCCTTGTAATTGATTTTTTAAGATATGTACAAACCGCGGTAAGTGAGGCTCATGCAGGATTTTTAATCAATATCTTTATCACCTCTTCATCGTTCAATAGCTACAATATACGCTATTGTAATTGCTAGACTGTGGATAAAAATGAATAAGTTAAATATAAAACTAAAAAGAAATTGGAAGAATTTAATTGTCTAGTAAAACAACGTTGTAATTATGAAGAAGTGTCTTGATCAAAAAAAGTACTTACGTTTAAAGAACAGATGGATCCGCTTCGAAACGGACACAGTCATCGTCGACCTCGTGATCGCAAAACACATTCACCTTCCCAAAGTGAAGAGGAGAAGGAGGCGATAAGATATATAACGTCAGCTGTGCGGTATTAATCTTATAGACACTCGAATGTGAGGATTATCAAACGAAAGTTGCGGACAACAATTAAATAGTCTTCCTTTCGCGAAATCGCGACCTAACGATAAACCACTTCCTCGTCAATACGAATTTATTTTGTAACGCATTGTCCGCTGGAAAATTTTCCGCTTGCGGTTCCCAGACGCGTTAAAAAAATCCTCATCCTTTGCCACTTCGCCGAATAACATAAAACTGTATCCACACTGAAGCAACGACGATTAACTTTCATCAGATCAGATTCATTCATTACAACGACCACCTCCGTCGCACTTAACTCTCGACTTTACTGTAGTTTGTTGGCAGAATATGGTGACTACACACACGCAGTTATGTTTGTTTGTTGTTACTGTCAAAACCAAGACATTTCATATGCAGCAATCTAATTGTTGATGTTGCATGTGTCTCGGAAAAATCGCTGCTTTTACCAAATAAAAGAAGAATGAGACGCGACAGAAAGTCGCTCGATGATGCTCCAGTATGGACATAGCTTTAGGTACACGGCAAACAGATCTCTATCTCCGAGGTCGCGAGGATCGCTGCTAAGCTGACCATGATTCCACGGAAATCTCTGTCATAGGCGAATCAACCTTTCCAGATCGTTCCTCGAGAAATCTGTTTTGCTCATCTTCTTTCTTTCGATTTACTTTCTCGCATAGAAAGTTGTACCAACGGTTATACCGACAGTTACTGATCACTCTGTATTTGTTGAGACGACAAAGTGCTCCAGATTTGTTTACTTTGTTTCACTTTCTACGATAAACCGGCCGGTTGTTGAAGTATTATTCCACACTCAGATAAATCCCGCAACTCAGGATAGATATATTGCTTCTCCGTCGTATTCTAAAATGCAAGTTCACAAATTTATTAATGCGTTGTTTTGATATATTGTCGCTGGATTTGTTGCGAATTATCGTCAACCAGCGTTCGCTTACGTCTGAAAACTTTCCAATCGACTGTGTCCGGACGCCTTAATACGCATCCTCGCGTCCTTCATTTGCAACCACTGGTTCAATAACTCTCCGACGATTGTTTGTTTACCGGGCCGAACACGATAGACTTGTTAAATTTGTCATTTATAATGCGTTCTTTTTCTTCTGTTTTCAAATCCGACGATTTGGGGAACAGATATCGCTTATTAACATTATATTTATTAGTCAATAATGAAAAGCGCTAGAAATTTTAACAAATACATTTCTGTTATTTTTATAAAGTAATGCAGCCTTATCCCTTTTAGTGCCGACCTACGTAAGTGCTGACCTAAGGTTTGGGAAAAAGCTCATAAAAAACAATATAAGAGTGATATTTACAAAATTAAAAAATGAGCACATTACGAAATAAAGGGAGAATAAAGTAATTCCAATTGTATTTCAATATCTGTTGAAAATTATACGAATAACGTAAATATAAAACATTATGAAAAACAGATCAATTTTCTTTTACAATCAGTATTTGCACATAAGGAAAATCATCGTTTGATCATAGCCTAGTATGAATAGTATGGATCGCGCAGTATGAAGTATAGATATTGCATTTTCATTTGTAACGAAATAACTAATATCGGGCCTAATATCAGAAGGATTAAAAGTTATTAATTCGTGTAGTTAACAAAAAGTTAATTCCATAAACAATTTTTTCAATTGTTTTGCAACGAAATTAAAGCGTTCATAACGTTTTTAAATTTATTTTGAGATAGAGTTCTCTCCCAACATATCGTCGTTCGGCACTAAAAGAGTTACTTATACTAAGCGAAAAATGGTTCGTTATCGCAAATAATAAAATTAATGTCACTCCATCGTAAGGAAACACTGATAAATTTTTTTGTTGAAGCTTCGCAATTTTTAAGTATGAATCAAATATCATAAATTGTGGTACAATAGGAAATTTTTCGAATACATATAATACTTTGTTTTCGAGTAACACTAACTTCGGAGATCTGTCCAGTACACGTGCACTTAGTGTAAGCTGTAGGCTAACAGAATTCCGTAAATGTATCTATACTGCCTCGACGTGTGTGTGTGTGTGTGTCCCAAATCTTAATTCTACTATCTGAGTGCACATTTACATTTCTCGTTTTCGCTTTGAGCATGTAGAGATTTTATTTTTACAAACTGAATATTTACTATGTCGTTATGGAAATTTGTAGGGTTGTGTGTATACGCTTAAAACACATTTATGAATTTGTATACAACATCATCCAAAATTGTGATAATTATTTACCGAGGAAAATTATCGATTAAAAAAGTTCCTTTGAAAATCACACCACAATGTTTGTTATCCGAAATCAAAAGCTCAAAGTCTTATTTAATTAGTACGATTGGAATCAACTCTCGAATCATGAGAATTACGTAAAAATAAATGTTCACAATATTTCTAAATGTTTGAAGGTTTTAATATCGGTAGAAATTCTCCTGTTCCATATCGAAGTACATATTGGGTTGGCAAATAAGTTCTGTTTTTTAGAGTGGAATAAAACACAAAAACCGAACGAACTTATTTGCCAACCCAATACATAATTATATTTACATTAATTGTTTTCTATCTCATTGTTAGATAAGCTGTACGATAATTGTCGTGCGAGCTGCCCAAGTAGATTGTCTGCAATCGATTTGCTTTTCCCGTGATTAACCCCTTGCCCTACACTACAATATCGTGTCAGACTCGTGATGAAGATTCAGAACAGAGCCTAATTAATATATGTATTTTATTAATTTTCTTTAAACCGAACTAAAATTACTTTGGGTTTTGTTAATCTACTTCTATTAGAGGACATACAGGGTGTCTAAAAATTCCTTCAAACTCCGGAAATGGGAGGTTCCCGAGATCATTTCGTCGGCTGAATGTAATAACTAGGTAACTTACAATTCCTTAGTTTAGAGATATTGATGAAACAGTATTTTAAGGTTTTAAGATTATGGTAGGGTGACCGTTATTTTAAACATAATGCCAATATCTGCTTATATTTCTTTATTTTAAATGGAACAATACATGAAAAAACATCATTTTAGATTTAACAAAATTTTTTAAAAGTCGAGTTACCCATTTATAACATAAGTAGAAATCTGTATTTATTTTTTATCTATTTTGAACACTGCTCACTAGATGTCGTAGATTACTTTGATAGGCTACCAAGTTTTTATATTAAATTCTACTTGATTTCTTCTTTAATACGAAGTAGATAACTCAAAATGTCCAAATTGCAAGTTACCTAGTTATTACATTCAGCCGGCGATTTGAAGCAACATTTTCCTTTGCAAAAATGACGTCCGCGGCTTTGTTAAGGAGTTATTAACGAAAAACACGGACCAATCATAGCGCGACCTACACGCGCGTTGACACAGTCGGCCAATTGACAGTTGGCGCGCCGGGCCGACTGTGCCAACACGCGTCTAGGTCGCGCTCTGATTGGTCCGTGGTTTTCGTTAATAACTCCTAAACAAAGCCGCGGTGGCCATTTTTGCTAAGGAAAATGTCGCTTCAAATGATCTCAGGAACCTGCCATTTCCGGATGTTGAAGGAATTTTTAGACACCCTGTATAGGTATACAATAGATTTAAATTTTCTCGTGTTTTAGGAAATTACGATGTACAAAAAGGTGCTAATCAGGCAAGGGGTTAATTATGATCTGAGATGCCCGTCATGGGAAAAATGAGAATTGATGGGAGGTGATGGGAGAAGGTAGTCGGCTAGTCATGGCTCGGTGGTGGGGCTAATATCCCGTTTACATTAGGCAACTTTTGGTTGAACGACTGAGTTGACGTAACCGTGGCAATGCCGCCGTGACACTACACTATTGACTATCATTTGAATTTAGACAGAGCACAGTGCAGACTAGAGTCGCCAGATCAGGGGAATTGACTCGAATTGAGGGGAAAAAGTTACCCCCTCTGTTTCAGTACCAGATGAGTCACATGACGTGGTGAAAGCGTGGGGGACTAGCGTCCGAGAAGGGGAAGGTAGAGTGGAGGGACATAATCTGGCGACTCTGAACGATATACATAAATGGTATTAATTGGATATGTCGTATGTAGTAACGGCACAGGTGGGGTAACGGTGGCAATGGTGAGGTCACGTAGAAACTAAGGGAAAGGAAAAATTCCCGCGACAGAGAATTCCCCCGGTAACCCTGGTTATGAGATACAATTTATAAAAATTCATGATTATAGTTCAGATACATACAAACAAGTCTGTGGAATTTCATGGAGATATGTTAATGAATTATTTCAAAACAAGTTCCTAAAATATATTCTTAACATAGGTCAAGATATGGAAATATCTTGGAAGCAAAAATTATGCTACGAAGAAAGGATAAGTAAGGTATGCTGTAAAAATTAATTTTTCAAATATATTCTAACTCACTTCAAGGAATGGAAATATTTTCTTGAGTTTTTATGTAATCACATGAATAATTATTGTGCTACGAGGAAAGTGGGAATACAAAACAATATTAGAGAACGCAGGAAATTCAGTGAAAATGTAAAATCCAGTTGATGAAATTGGTTTAATAAATTTCTTTTAACAAGTTTGTAGTGACTGTAT
The DNA here is from genome assembly GCA_933228785.1 of Lasioglossum pauxillum. Lineage (NCBI taxonomy): Eukaryota > Metazoa > Arthropoda > Insecta > Hymenoptera > Halictidae > Lasioglossum > Lasioglossum pauxillum. The sequence goes on along the minus strand of OW121701.1, from coordinate 21,155,425 downwards.
CTTTAATAAATATGGCACTACAGTCTACACAACCTATTGTTTTTCAAATCAATCATTCCATCTTTTAATTCATTAAAACTCTTTGTCATTCATAAACTCTCTTATAAGAAAAAGATAGTGGATATCTATTGTCTGCTCTTTTTCTCTGAAGGCAAAGTGTGCTGATTATGGAAGTGAACGAAATCATATCTTCTTTCTTCGAGATATTTTTGTATCGGATTTGATAAAAAATATTTTACCGTAATATGATGTAATACATAATATACAATATACAGTTTCGTACTTCACTGTGTAATTATAGTAAATTCAATCGGCATAACAAATAATAATCGATCTATACGAACTGTTATAATTTCATGCCATTGTCTCTCATCCTAATGTCAATGTTAACTATATGGCCTTTTTACAAATTACATGTCAAACATATCATAACCAAGTGTGAATCATGTGGTCGCTAATGACCCCGCTGTTAATGCGACAGCGTTAAAATAAACTGCAAATAGATAATAATGATAATAAGATACATTTTTTTACATTTTTACTTACAATTAGACCAGCACAAGTTTATAATTAAATTAGCCAGTAAAAGACAAAAGCTACATAAATATGTATTTCTGAATAATTATAATGAGATAAAACGTGCAATAGCATCATTAAATTCTTTAAATGTTTTTTCTATTTTGCATTCGATCTACTCAGTTTGAATGCATAAACTCTGCATTCTGCATCTGCAGATTTTTTATTTTTCAGTATATATCCCTTCATCTCTTATGCATACCAAACCAAGTATTTGCTCTGACAATTAATAGCAAAAGCTTGTACTTGTAAAACTGAGCAGATCAAATGCAAAACAGTAAATTTATTTAAAGTATTTAATAATACAATTGTATTACTTTTTACTTCAATAAAATAATTAAGGATATAAAACAATGTCGATGGAGTTTCTATATTTTGTAATTAGTATAAACAATTTTTGTTTTGCAAAAAAATCCGCAGTCTACGTATGACTATTGTTTCACGTGAGATTCGAAGATCGACGCAGGCAAACGGCTCCGTGAGAGCATGCTGAGACAATGTTTTCGGATGGCGATGAAACCGGTGGAAAATTTCAACAAGTGCCGAGCGATAAGGCTAGAGTCCCCACCGTCCGGACGCGATTCCATTATTCCTGACGAAAATTCCGTTCCGCCAGCGACGCGCGTCGCCAATTGCTTTTTATTGGCAATGGCCGGCCCATATTTCTCGTAATTACGACGGCGTGCTTCTGGGGACGATCAGTGTCGTTCAGAGAAAAAGTGAGAGTTACCTTGGCGGGTACACGCCACTCGAATGTGTGACCGTGTGGAATCGCTCGTGCCCGCGAGCACGCACACCAACAATTTCCAGCGACGGAGCTCCCGAAGAGGGGCTTCTCTCTATCGCCGATGAATGCGCGTGCCCGAGCGTGCGTGGGCGTGGAAAATAGTACAGCGATTTTATTTGCGCCGGAAAGGATGATTCACTCGGAAAAAATCTCGATTATTGGAACGCGCTAGAAACTAATTTCAAGACGTGGCCGACCCACGCCGAAGAGTTATTCCACTTTTCAGAAAAACAGAAAACCTACGCGACCACTGCAGTCTCGGAAACACTCGACGCTACTGAAATATAACGGATTAAAAAAGTACATTAGGGGAGATCGGGGCTGTAAGTTCCGATTTTGGAAAAACATGGAATGACAATGACAAACACTGATATGTATTCTCATTTTTAACGAGTAATTTATTGTGAAATTTATTATATTTTCAAATTCGAATCTTAAAATTAAAATATTGTACTAGGTTTTTTATATTCTTTTGAAGCGGAACATCTTGCCCCGTTCTGGGACTTAAAGAATACAAGTAAAATCTTTTACTTGTTAATGAAATACAACACTATTATCTAAATAATATTGATTTATTTAGGTTCAGGTTAACAAAAATATGCTATTATCTTATGCATTCATAACATGTACACATTTTTTAAATTCAGGGAAGCAAATAAGAAATATTAACGACGTCTCTACCCTATGCTTACAATAAGAAATTTTCTAGTTGATAAATTCAACTTGTTTCTCATATGTTTTTGTAAAATAAACCATGAAATTTCGAATTTCCATAAAGATTCGCAGTCTAATTATATTTGATGATTGCATAAGTTCATGCCCGATTTGAAAATAAAATTCAATGGTTAAATTTTAAAGGATACAACTTTATTAATCAATTATACATATAGTCACCATTCTTTCCTAATTGTAGAAAATTTAACCATTTTGTAATTTTAATTTAACCAATCTCTAACCAAATCTTTCAAATTTAACCATTGAATTTTATTTTGAAATCGGGCACGAACTTATGCAATCATCTAATACATAATAACCGGGTAACCGGAATCCTGCGAGTTCTGGGCCTATGCCGGAGTCATTTCTGACCCACACTGATATTTTACTAATACAGTTTTATGCCGATAATTATATCGGAATAAACTAGTCTTAACTAGGGACCGCCTTTCGTCCTATTTCGAATGTTGACTACAAAGCGGTCGGCCGAGCAGCGATACAATTGAGGTTCTACCGTAATGTGGAATCCATCGCAATTATGCGCGAGAGATTTATGAAAATTGATTGTCTCCTCTTGTAACGAAAGAACAATATTTCATGTGGCACATTCGTCGCAACGATGATGCAACTCGGAGCCACGATTTCCTCGTGAATGTTCTGTGTCATTATACGTGGGTAATTGAATTTGAATAATGGAGAGACTGTCAGCTGTACACCTGATTTTTCTTTCGAGGTTAGGGTGTTTTCGCCTTCTTAACCGCGAACGGAGAGAGTCAAGGTTTCGGCTCGCGGCTACGCGAAATCGGGGTCGCCGCAGACAGATTTAACTGCGCCAGTGAAACTATTTGTAGAATTATGAAATATACGCTGTGGTCGTTGCTCACAGGATAACGAGCTCGCGTTCTGCGGCGTCGATGAATAAGTTTCCCGCAGCTATGTATTACCTCGTTATTTTCCGATCGTTCGATCTTCTCTTCGAAAAAAGACGATTTCAAAATTCTATGTAAGTGTTGTTTTATGTTTTTTAAGATAATTCGAATCGTAACCTGGGAAAACTTTTTATTTCCATATTGTCAGAAAGGGTCGAATAATATTCTTATACGTTTGTTCTTATTAGAATTTATAAAGTACTATTGTTTGAACTGATTGTCGACACAAGGTAGAAGATTTGGTCGATGGCTTATTTCACGACATAGCATCTCACGTGTTTATAATTTGAACTGTACTTGGGAGAAGTTTCTGAACGTCGTAAATCTACATGAGGCGGAGAGTTTTAATCAGTAATAATTTGAAAAGTAGGACAAAGTAGAAAATAATTCTTGCATAATTGGACAGAGGAAGAATGTATTGAAGATATTTCAATTTGGAGAAATGCCAGACTACTAAGGACTAGATAGATGTTCTTTGTTCATTGTACACAATCTCCTTATCTTTCTTTGTTTCATTGAGTGGTAGGTACTTGGACGACGAAGAGGAGAAATTAAGGGGCATTTCAAACGAGAAAAACAATTTTTCTTGTTCGCAATACTACCGTTCAGTTTACTTTTATGTTTTATTATTACAATTTTTACTAAATTGTGTTATTTCTTAAAAGCAGTACAAATTTAATAGTTAAATGAAAAAAGCGACTTTTTTTCTCGAAAAATGTTATTAACTATTCCTATCATTAACACTATTTGCATATCTGTATTACTTGTAAGATATATAACAAGAAGATATATAAAAATTTCTTGCCATGTTCTGCCCACTTTAATTTTTTTGTCTTTTTTTCCGATATGAATATATTTTTTAAAATTAACTTTTTGGGCACAACATATTTCATTGTAATATGATAATAAAATGCATTTTCATTTCGTAAAATCTTTAGAAACGATGGTAGTTCGGGTATCAATGTGTTAATTGCAGTTGTGTGGATATTATCGGTCGGAAAATCACACGATGAACAGGTGAATCACTGAAGGTGCGATGTGTAGCCATGTACGGGGTGTCAAAAAGGTAGTGGGATATCGTTAGAGGGTATTACTTTTGAAGGTCAAGGATAAAGAACACAAAGAAATTACAATCAAGCTTAATAAGAACAATAAAATACATATGAAAAGTTGCTCTTAGAAAAAAAATTGAACGACTACAAAATATTAATTTTTAATATTTTGAACCATTTTATATGATCAATATTTTTTTGGTTCCTAGTAACCATTTAAAATGTATTGTATTTGAAGAAAGTCATTGAGTGAATGTTTATCTAAATGAATGCCAGTTATCAATAAATCACAAAGAAATTGTCCATGAGTCTGATCATGATGATGAATCTGATTAGGAATACACAGAGACCAAAAATAACAGTTATTCTAAAATTTTCTATGATAAAAATCATGAATAAAAATTTGATTATTATTGAAATTTAAGATAATTTACATAAAATATAAAGAAAAAAATTCGAAGAACTAAATGATTAAAAAAAATATCGATTTTCATACTTTTTGGTTACAAATAACAGTTATTTGTAGACTGCGAATCTTTATGCAAAATCAAAAATTTTCGTGTCGATTCCAAGACACAGAAGCTAAATAATAATATCTTTCTTGTTTTAATTATTTTATTAAGCAGAAACTAATACGATGATGTTTTTAAATTCTTTAAATATGTCCATTGCTTCAAATTCTATGCAGCAGTTTTTGTTATAAATGCATAAAATCCGCAGTCTAGTTATTAGTGTCCAAAAAATTGGATCCTTCTCGATAACTGTTATTGACGAAGAAAAACTGTTTCGATTGCTCAAAGCAGTTATCGATGAGAGAAAGTTATTTCGATCGCTTATAACAGTTATCGATGACCGAATTTATTTTCACTTGTTCATAATAATTATTGATGACAAATCCACTTTGGTAGCTCATTTAATTATTGAGTTGTCTACATCTTTTTCGGATGGAGCAAGCCTGTGAAATTCACGAGAAGGTTTCGTACAACAAGACGAATCAACAGACCATAAGAACAATACAAAATCTGTTTGTTTGTCACATTAAATTTTGATCGCAGCAATTAATTTTACGAATAAAAAATTTATGAAGTAATTGATTGTCTACCATTTGAAAGTTGCACTATTTAATAATAATTATTACAAATTTCCTTCATCGATAACTGGTATGAGCGATCGAAATAAATTTCTCCTATCAATAACTGTTATGAGCGATCGAAATAAACTCTCATTGATAACTGTTATAAGTGATCGAAATGAATTTCTTTCAACGATAACATTTACCAACAAAAGAACAAATTTTCGGTTACTTATAATCCTTATTTGTAACCAATACGATTTTAGTCGATGAAATACTTGTTATTCTATGACTTTTTTCTTTTTGGTTATAACAGTTATGGTTCTGGTAATAACCAGAACCACTCAAAGAAGTGGCAGACAAAATAATTGTAGTCATTCATAATATTTATTCACAACCAAAATTTGTTAATTCAATTAACAAGAATTATGACGTCTTATGCGAGTGTAGAAGTTAGGCCAGAATTTTTTGAGATCCGAAAGATAACTGTACGTTTCGACCTCTGATAAAAAGGATCGCAGGTGTTCGTCTTGATAGCCTGTACAGGTAGCGTCCTCCTCCACTTTTTGGGCGAGCTATCCACGTTGCATGTAAACGTGGTCGCGTATAGACGGTGTCCCGGCGACGCGATTCGACTCGACAAGGCAGAACGAGCTCACCGGTTGGCGGGGAGCAGCAAGATTGCTGGCACATATCGGCGAGTCAGAAGTCACGTTGCTCGACACGCGCTTCGAGGCTCGGCTGGATGTAGGTTAGTATTTTTAAGTAAGCGAGCAACCCGGTATATACAAATACGGTGGCCGAGCAGCTCGACTTGCAGCGCAACGCGGCGTGGCATGGCGTCTAGCAAAACAATACCGGTGTGTGTGACCGACCATGCCACGTCCTAGCCCCTTCCCAGCCGCTTTAATATTCTGTCTACGATAGCGACGCGATTAAGGAAACAAGGACCGTGGCTGTCTTGCCGGTTGCCTGCGCACCTCTACCAGACCACGCGAGGTCCTCGCCGCAACCTTAGATGGAATTTCCTTACGCATGTTTATGTAAGTTCCGCACTGTCCGCGGTGAGCTCCTTGCACTTTCGTGCGAGTTTGCTAATGGCTAACCTAACCACTGCTTCGGTTTTCCTCCTAATCATTTTTTACCTCTTCAAAATTCACCCATTTACTATTTTTATCAGGTCGTTCAGAAACTGCGGGCTTCACAGAAAGTCAAATCATAGTAACGTTCATAGAAAGTCCATTCACAACAGGAATCATTCGAAATAATGGCTTATCTTAAATACTTTATTATTAACTTCCCGATTTTATAGGGAAGTTATTGTAATTACCCCGAAAATCGAAAATCGATTTTTTAGCAGATCTTTACGTTTCATGGTCATTGGAGTCATTTTAGACTATTTTTATCAAAATGTCTGTATGTGTATGTGTGTGTGTGCGTATGTCCGTTTCTATGTAATCAAATTTTTCGTTAACGTTTTCAGAAAAAGTAACAACGCGATCGGGATGATGAATGATGCAATCGATGTGCCCCGTCGTAACTTAGAGCTGATTAGATTTTGGTCCATATTGGTCAAGTAGTTTTTTAGATTTTTAGTTTTTTTCGAAAAGAGTTGATTCTACAATGCAATTTATAAGGGAGGACGAATATTTTCCACCAAAGAACCAAACGCAATTACATAAAAAAAATTTTTTTTCTTAATTTTTTTTTAGATTTAAAAAAAACTTTTTTTTTAACTGATGCTAATGTTACCGCTTGGAATAATCAATCACATTGTCCAAAATATAATGAATAAATTCACCCCAAACAGAGGTTGTTGCAGTGACTAAATTAATGATTAAAAAATTTAGATATGATAATTTTTATAGTTTAATGATTAAAGTTGTATCCGCTTTTGAAATTGATCTCTAATACACGAAATAAGTAAATAAAATTTTGGAGAGTACGAATTATTTGATCAAATGAAAGATGAAATGAAGAATTAAAGATTTTTGTTTTATGTAGTACTCTGGGTCCGTTCTCTGAAAAATAGTAAAGCCGCCAGGTTCCTAGCTGAAACCTTGTTGAAGTTCGCGTAATCTGAACACTTCGGTTTAGCTCAGACTGCGAGGTTGACCTGCCGGTTTGAAATGGTGTGACAAAAAGGCGTTTTCGAATGGGATAAGCGTCCGATTGGTCGAGGTAAATGGATCTCTAATGCCTTCCGGCATTAGAGTGTCTGGCGTCTAACGTAAGCATTCTACCAGCGATCGATTAGTTTCAATTCTTTGATAAACGGTTAGAGGGGACGGATATCTTTAATCTTTAACACGTTCCGTGACACGTGGATCATCAGAGGCCCACGGTGCACACGGTGCGGCGTCATTCATAGGACGGGTACAGTCGTTTGCAAAAGTCTCCGTGCACGTGTTCACTGTCGCATTCAGCGATCCAAATCCAGAGATTCGTGTTCGGAAGAATAGAATGACGCTGGATACGAGTTCAGTGACTTGGAATTCGAGATGTTTTTGCAGGAATACTTTGTGAATTATATTCATTAGATATTGCCAATGATAGAAGACAGGTTGTATTTTTGTTAGAGAATATACAGAGTGTCTCAGCTAAAGGTGGCCACTTAAATATCTCGTTTACTTTTAACGACACAACAAATATTTATGGCATAATTTAAATTGTGTAGAAGAAAAATCTTTTTTGTCCGGCTATTTTTTCATAGTTTGCGCACTTATAATTACAACATACACAGTTCAAATGTAATCACAATGTTATCCTACAGTTTTATCACATTTTTGGCACTTAAGGTCACCTGAAGGTCATTACTTAAACGTGAATTAGAGTTAATTCTTTGATGTATTGAGTTGGAATAAAAGTTCTTGGCGTTTTTAAAATCCAACGATAAGATAGTTATTTATAGGTTTATTCAATAACATGATAAGAATTACCTGAAAATGGAAAATAATAATAGGACAGAATGGAAAGTATGCTATTGTATAAATCTATAAATAAATATCTTATCTTTGAATTTTAATTTAGAAACGCTACGAACTTTCGTTCTCACAAAGATGTCAGATAGATGCACTCGGTGTGAATGATATTCACTTTTTCAAAGTCAAAATAAAGTTGTTCTGTTATCATATCTTAAGTATTAAAATTAATATGGCTGTATAATAAATGTAAATTTTCTTTTCTTTGCTGGATATTCTAGATGGATAATTATTGATGATAGACGAGAGGTTAATCGAAAAGTTTCACCGAATAATATGAAATAGTAATATTTGGAGGAATCTTAAAATTCATTTGTTGCTCCGTTTCTTTTATTAGGTTGTAAAGAAATAAATGCAGGATTTTTGTTCCCATGTTTTAATTGCAATTTTATACCAATAAATATTTACCTTAATTTAACAAGTTATATGTCACTTTAATTATATTTTTTATATTTCATTTTACTCAGATTTTTATTAAATTATTTGGCAGTCGTTGCCAGCGCGAAACTTCTGATACCAGCGCTGCGCTGTGCGTTCGTTAACACTTCCTTCGCCCCATACTTCGTTGATATTCCGAGCGGCTTGAGCGGCACTTCGGTCTAGTTTGAACTCATAGAAAAAAATAATGCGAAAATCGCGTTTTGACATCCTGAAATAAAAGCCAAATAATTTAATAAAAATTTGAATAAAATTAAATATCAAAAGCATAATTAAATAGAGCGTAAAACAAGCTTTAAAATGACATAGAACTCATTAAATTAAGGTAAATATTTATTGGTATAAAATTGCAATTAAAACTAAGCAACAAAAATCCTGCATTTCTTTCTTTACAACCTAATACAATTCTCCGTTCCTGAATGCCCAAGAATTTACTGATCACAAAATTCCAGATTATGAAAGCAATGATTATCGAGTCGATTTCAAAAGTTTCCTAGAACTACCGATCATGTTCGATACTGTCTGTAAGAAATCCAGGATGTATAGTATTTCCCAATGTTTACCAAGCTTGTTACATCCCTATCGACTGTTCCGATTAGTGAGTTTTATAGAGATGATTCATCATTGGGAAACTACAGCTCATTGCTGTAGGATGATAATCTTCGGTATCGAAGCCAACAAAAGTGTGCATCTCCAAGGCAACCTTAAAAATATTATTTGAAGTTGTTCAAATTCAAAATTAGAATAATTCGCAAATCATCGTAGGTTATTAATAATTAACGCGCTACAGGTGTAAAAAGTGCGAGTGTATGCATAACATGAATTTAAAAACGTGCCATGAAACGTGCGGGCTCACGTTCGTTTTAACTATTACTTATTACACACGTGTCTGTTCATTGCTGGTTGAATCTACTAACGCTCCGTTCAGGCATGCACGTGCTTTAAGACGGTCATTTAATGTTACTCAACTACGAAACTAGAATGATAATTAGTTTATTATCTTATGCTTTTAATCATTCACGGTGTGACTGGAAAAATTGCGATTATATGAATAAAATTGAACAAAAAACGTGCAGAGGAACGTACGAGATCACTTTCGGTTTAGTTATTTACTACTTAATACATGTGTCTGGTGAATGCTGATTAAATCTACTTACGCCGACGTTCTGAAATCAAGCAGCTCTGATGAAGTTGCTTGGAGTTGTTCGCTTCTAAATTAGAATGTTAATTCGTAAATTATCTTTGGACATTGATTGTGAGGAATTTGGGACTTTAATGACTAGACAGCGGATTTTATGCATTTATGAGAAAAATGAGTAGGTGTAATTTGAAACATTACAGACATTAGACGAATTTAAAAATACTTTTATATTATTGTCGACCAATGAAACATGTTAACACTTTATCTACCGGATGCCTATTAATAGGATTTCGAATAATTGTGCTATACCAAAAGGAAGCATAGACATTTTCTTTTACATTGCAATCTTAAATGAAACTATTAGATAACGTTATTGAGGGCAGTGTAGGGCAATAAATAAATTTATTTAAATAAATAATTATTTATTTTTTTACAGTTATTTGTTATTTGGATATTCAAATAAAAAGCAAAAATAATTATTTATTATTTGAGCAAGTCTAAATAGAATTATTTAAAATAATAAAGTTAATTGTTGTTTACAAATACAATTTCAATTACTATTTGTGTAGACAAATGAAAAGGTTGCTATTGCAAAAACTATTTATTTGATTTCTACCTAAATCCAAATACATAATAAATAATTATTTATTTGCAAATAAGAAATAATAAATAGATCACCTTTTGAATGATTTAAATTACTTTTTTTTAAATAAAAAGTTTATTTATTATTTGCAATTAAAATCAGTTTATTTATTATTTAAAATAAAATTTGCCCAACACTGATTAAGGTGACCTGTTAGTTCACAATGAAAATTGCTGTTGCTATTGAAGGTACAGTAATTTTTCGATCGGAGTCCCAACACCCGTGTGTTGAACGGACTTGGGTAGCGTAGAGAGGCTATTTTTTTATGACTCCGTCGACCGCGCCGAGACTTCAAACGACGAGCCGAACATAGAGAAGGACAGAATGAAAAAGGATCGTGTGGCCGAAGCGTTATCGCTGTCGCCGGCACAGTTTAAAGGCCCGTGCGTCATCACAATGAAACACCAAAATCTTAGCTTCTTTATTTTCTATGATATCATTATGGAACTTTCACCAACATATTCGTGGCATTTTTCTAATGCAAAATGATACCAATACGATACAATTGGGCCAATATTTAGTAGTTTAATCGACGATGAAAGTTTCGAACGCAACGAAGAACAGCGACAACGCGGGCCTTTGAACTGTGCCGGCGGCGGCTACTGTTCGCGTCTCTTTCTTTTCAATACGCTCTTCTTCGTTGCGTTCGAAACTTTCATCGTCGATTAAACCACTAAATATTGGCCCAATTATATCGTTCTTGGTACCATTTTAATCAGCGAAACGCCAGGAATAAGCTAGTTAAAGTCCCATAAACCGATCATTAAAATTAAGAAGTTTGAGACTTCGATTCAGTCGAGTCAATGTGTGGTGTTCACACCGATATATCCGAGCCGAGATCAAACATCGCCGCCCTACGGCGCGGCGCAGCGTTGGCCGGCAGTGGAGTGAGTAGGCACTGGACTACGGTTAGATAGGCGACCCAGGACTCCGATTGAAGATTTACTGTACCATTAAAAAGTGTTTAGCCATGTATCATAGATTTTTCAAAATTATGCATTAATCACCGGTCGGTATTGTGTTAAGGAAGAAAATAAATTTCTGTTTCACTCTAGTTGGTTGCAAATCAGATAGAAAATTTTAGTTTGCCTGAAGATCCACTGTCTATTATTGACTTTGTTACGTTAATAACATCACAATATTCTTAAATCTTTCTAATCTCTTTTACTGTTTTACATTTCACCCAAACAATCTCTTCGTAAATGCATAAAGATCGGCGGTCTAATTATCTTACACTTCTTAAAATTCAAAATTATCGTTGGATAAAAGGTGGTTGTACAAATAAAACTAAATTAAAAACATGCAAAGAACCTTGAAAGTCCACGTTGGTTTTCAGTAGCTAAGTATGTATCACTGAATGCATGTGTCTGCTCATGGCTATCCGAATCTACTTACACTGACGTTCAGAAACACAGCAGTTTTAGACAAAGTTGTATGATCTCGTTCAAATTTGAGATTAGAATAAAACTTCGTAAATTATTGTACATTTCCGAAAATTTACGCCGTGATAAAAAAAGTGCGATTCTACAACTACAGTCAGATGAAAAACATGCAAATTGTTATTGAAATAGAGCAGCTTCCGAAATGTTGTTTAAAATTGTGCAAATACGAAATTCGAATAGTAATTTAAAATATCTTATGTTTCTAAAAATTCACGCCACGCCACGGTTGGAAAAATTTATTCTACGACTACAATAAAAGGAAAAACATGCAGAAAGTTCGCAAGAATGTGTCTGTTCGTGGCTGTATGAATCTACTGAGGCCCGTTCAGAAATCCATGTAAGGGCTGCAGGAGTGGTTGTGTCAGCGGTTAGTGTCACGTCGGATTTTTGTTGTTTTTCGAGCACCCGTTACGTACACGTGCGCGAGCATGCGACGCCGTGCATATTTATACATCGTGACTTTCTACTTACGTCTAAGCGCGTCCAAGTACCGGCCACGTAACGCGCGATCGATCGGATTATATGGTCCACACGTGGCCGATAAGAAAGTGCATGGGCAAAAAATGCTCGTTGTACAAAGAGCCAGTGGACGGATCCATGCTCGAAATTCTTGGAAGCCTCGAGGCTTCGCTGGCCGACTGTTTGTTGAACAGTGTCACGGCCGCATATTGTCACGAAGCGTGTGCGTACGTGCGCGCGTGCACGGAACACTCGCTGGTATTCACGTGCCGCCGCGTTCACACTATCAGCAACTCCTGCTGATTATCGGCACACATACGGTCTTCTTCACCAGACAATGGAGTTTCAGTTCTGGTTTTTCCAGTCATCATATTTTTCGTCCCTTTTTCACAATGTTTTTCGGACACCTAGTATAATCGGTTGTACTGTGAAAATTCCGGGCGAGATAAACTCGTGACGATGATTCACAGGCTGTTGGGAGGTATGATAATTGTACCTTGTAATAATGGTATCTGGGGCCTCATCGATTTCCAAAGTCCAGTACATGTTTTGCATCTTGAAAACCAATTAGCTGTTCCTACAGATTTTGATGAATTTTTGAAATCCCTTTTTGTCTCCATTACCCGAGATTTTTTTAAAAATGCAGAAATCAGATTTTGTAGATAAAGAATTTGTTTACTGTACTAACCTTGTATGGTAGTGTTTGATTCAAATAGTGAATATAGTTCTTGGAAAAATGAAGAATTAATGCTAATTCAGAAAAGTATTAATGAAATGATAAATATCCGTGCCTTTTCATATGAAAATTGCGAGAAGATCTAAATGACGAAGCATTCGGACACTTATGAATATTTCAATCGATCGAGATGACGATAGAGATTGCTAACAAAATTTTCTTGACGCTTCAGGATAATTAAACTCTTCCTTAAATCAGTATCTCTCATCCTGTACCTCATGACGAAAAACACACGTATTCGTTTTTACGTAAATATTTTCATTATGTAATTTCATCATTGCATTTTATCACTGCACTTATCAATTACAATGACACGCGCTTAATTTGTTTGGTTGAATACTTTCTACCAGGGATGCAGACTTTCTCATGTACGGTGATTTTTCGATGCCCCTACCACAAGGGTAGTTTTAGGGTATAATGAATTATTTCTTCTGTTCTGCTTAACAAAAAATTATTAAAAATTCCGAACTTTTGGCTGCGAGATTGATTTTTAAAAAATCGCGGAAGCTTAAAATTGCTAACTTTAAAGTTATCAGATGACCAGGTTTACATAGTTTACGTAATGGTATTAATGTTTTCAGATTTTTCGATTTTACCAAACGCATTTACAAAACAATTAAAATTTTAAAAAGAACCGTAAGAAATGGACGTTTCTTATATAAGATTAAGAGATGTCAGTTTTATAAAAATTCCGTAGTGAGATGATTGAGCGTACAGTGCATATAAATTTTGCTTTGTGTTTGAAGTGAATTATCAAGAACGAAGAAGTTCCAGTAATGGTAGCTGTGAAAACAATCATAAGGGCAATGGGTTAATTGAAAAGCGTTATCTGATGATATGAAATGGTTGTGGGATGTTTAACATCGTTTCCCATGGGAAATAAGAATGCATGGCATCGCGGTCAGTCCTTAACGCGTTTCTCAACCGTCGCGCGATCCTTTCACGGGAACGCAGTCGGTGGAAGCGATAAATAATCTTGAGAAATTCTTATTGTGGCGGTGATCGGTCGGTATTCGACATCGCAGATTTATTTGTTATTTGCGCGTAGGCATTGCGTGGCCGGTCGAGTGTACGCACGTGCGTGAACTTGTGCGTGCCGGGAGTAGTATTAACGAGAAAGTGAACGGTAGCAGCCGATGAATACGCGTGTCCAGGTCGGCCAGAAACTTCTGGGAAGGACGTCGCCGGCATTGACTAACATTCTGACGTTGACTCAAATCCGAATTTAAATTGGATAGGGTTATGTAACGTCGAGAAGTGGTTCCACCAACCTCTCCTGGCGATTGCATGATCATCCTGCGCGATACTTAATCTGTAGAAGCACTTTGTTTCCTCGGTCGCCGACTCCTCTTTCTCTCTCTGTGGAGTGCCGTCAGGTTTACAGAAATCGATGGATTCCTGATAAAGGTGGGTGGTATGTGGCGATTTCGTATCCGTGGCGAATCGCGTATTATCGGGAACGTGTGAGGTACAGATAAGCCCCCCCGGGTTATTAATCTTTCAGCCGTTTGGTCAATGATATACATGTCTCCGTCGAGACGCCGGAGCTTGTTTTTATTACGTGAACGATTTACTTTGTCCGCGGATGTGTAAATGTGTTTAACAGAGGTTGGTTATCGTCGTCACAGATATGTGACGTTTAAATCAGCTTGCTCAAAGATAGTGAAATTAATTTCATATACAGTACAGTCGCGATTCTTGTCAACCAGCATGTTTTCTGCACGGACAACTATTGCATACCGACATTTATTTCTTTATGACTGCGTCTACCGCACCGACCGGCCGAGAGTTCTATCGAAAGTAGAAAAGGACAGCATGTAAGTACGGATCACAGAGAACACGCGGGCCTTTGAACTGTGCCAGCGACTGTCCGCGTCTCTTTTTTCCCATACGCTGTCCTTTCTTGGCCGGCACTGGAGTGGGTAGGCACCTGACAACTATCGCGACTTAACTGTACTTTGTTATTTCAAGTCACAGCAGCATGATCTTCTGCCAAATTGTTCGAACCCTGAAGTGACAGTGATTACCAAACTGCAAATCTTCATGCAAAATAAAAAATGTTCGTATTGATTGCAGGATACAGGAGCCAAATAAAAATTGTATTCTTCTTTTATTAGGTGTGCAAATAAGTTCCTTCCCCCTTTTTCTACGATCATAATTTCTGACTGAATTCGAATTACTTCCCAATTTTGGTGCCATCTGGAAGAGCGTTCCTTTAGTTTTAAGTCCTTTCCTTTTTAAGGAGTTTCCAGTCCTATGCGACAATTTCAAGCAATATGACGTGCGAGAAGCATCATTTGCGTCACTACTTACGCTTTGCATTCCAGCTTAGGAAATCAGCTGTTGCAGCTGCTGAAATAGTTTGTGCGGCACTGGGAGAGCGCTGTATCTTACAGAACATGCAAAAAGTGGTACCTACCAAAGATTTAAAGCCGGAAATTTTTATTTGAAAGACGACGATCGTTCAGGTGCACCGAGAAAGTTTGATGACGGTGGGTTAGAGGAATTGCTCAACGAAAATCCGACCCAGACGCAAGAAGAATTGGCAGAAAGATTGGGAGTCACACCAGACAAGATTTTATTACATTTTATGTACGTAAACTGTAATAAAATCTTGAATTTGGAAAGAAAGGGGAAAGAACTTATTTGTACAACTAATAATTATCCTATTAAACTAAAACTAATATCTTTTGGTGTCCTTAAATATTTTTAACATGTCCACTGCTTTAAACGGTACGTGTCCATTTTTGTCATAAATGCATAAAATTCGCAGTCTAATGATTACTTAGACTACGAAGTATCGTGGAGAACCTTTCTAAAGTTTTGTATACATTTTCTCAAATATCTTTAAGTATATAATTTAACAATAGGTTCATGGAGCTATAAAATTGTCTATTTAATATTACTTTATAAAAATGAGGAGAATAGATCTCATTGTCAGTCGAATAATTCCTCATCGATGCATCTTTACCGTCTAATAACCGTGGATTAAAAGTTTATTTGCATCCGTCATTTTGGCTGGTCCCGTACGCCTAGTGTATAGAAGTTTTCTTGGGGCCATCAGAGACCCCAGTCTGCCAGTAAACACAGTAACTATAATACTTAAGGCGGCAGACTAGTTTCCTGGATTGCAAAGGCGCAGGATTCGCCTTCTCATTTCTCGATAATATTGTACAAACACGGGGTTTTTCAGTAGTCAAATACGCTAGATAAAATATCGGCCTAGGGCACTATCTCCCTCAAATGTCCTATTTTTTCGTTTACGAGGCGTAATTTGCATTATTCGGCAGCATGCAGCTATGAAGATAGCTACATGCGCAGTTGTATGCTTCCGAATGATGCAAATTACGCCTCGTAAACGAAAAAATAATACTTTTGAGGGAGATAGCCCCCTAGATAGATCTTTTATCTAGAGTTTTTGACTACTGAAAAAATCCCATTTTTGTATCATCGCGAAATGAGAACGCGAATCCCGCACCCTTGCAATCCTGGATAAAGGAGTCTAGCTCCTTAAAGGTTAAGTTAAAACCCTTGTTGGTAACGTGTTAAAATCATTTTTTGAACAAATGGAGTGTGCTTGGTAGCCCCAAGCGACCAGAGAATGATCCCAGCGAGCTAAGTCAGTAAGCAGGTCGTCTTCCAACTGGTTAACCGAGGCACGTGCACGAGGCGAACCACTGGTAGGTGCAACCATATGTGAAAGTGACAGCCACGCACGAACAGCCGAGCAAGGTGGTGGGCAGTAAGGTCGTCGAAGGACGTTGCGAATCACATAAGCGCTGCTGGCGATCTGTCGTACCCTGATTCCGTGCCAATTAAAATCCGAATTCTAATTAAGGCAGGTTGGAATTTTTGAGCATTCATCACGAACCGTGTTAATCGCGTAGGATATCGTTACGGTCAGATTATTATTAGCCCTCGGACGGCTGATCGTTCTTGTAACTACAGGGTGAATACAGAGTGATTTACAATTAGTTATGCAAACGAACAGGGCGTGTGTAATCTACGTAAATCGAAAATATAATTTTTTAGAAGAATGTTCTTTTTTTTAGGTCTTTTTTATGAAATAGCGTTACTTCTTTTCTGTAGTAATTTTTCTCATGTCCTATTCTTACAATTTATATTTCTTTTTTGAAACGAACGTAATAAACAAATTTTTTTTTATCACGCAATACGGATTTATGAATAATACCATGTTCATCAGTGATACTAATAAAATTATTTAGAATATCGATCGTAAATGTTGATTCAATTTGAAAATGTTTTCGGCGTTATTAGTGATACTAATCTTTTTCTTTTTCCACCTCTTATTCTTCTTATGCACATATAATTCATAATTATGTACGCTGTACTTTGTAATTGTAATTTATAGTCATAACACACTGTAATTTGTAATTAGTAGACTGCGGATCTGTATGCAAAATAAAAAATGTTTGCATTGATTGCAGGACACAGAAGCCAAATAAAAATTCTATTCTTCTTTTAATTATCCTATTAAGCTGAAACTAATACGTTCATGTCCTTAAATATTTTTGAAATGTTCACTACTTTAAATTACTTAGATCGTAATTTGATTGAATAAAACGACTGAATTTCGAACTACGAAATAATTGAATACAATGTAATTGAATTACGTCGTACTTATAATTCGTGAAGTAATTCAATTGTAATTCAACACAACTCTGACTCAGTTGAAAGATAAATAGTCTTAACAGACGTACAAATGTTAACAGTCCCAAATGTTTAGGAGATTCTTTATAGTTGTAAAAGCCTTGGAAATATTGAAAGTATCGGCGTTGGAGATTCATACGAACGATGACGTTGACGGTGATTCATAACATCATCTTCCTGGTATCCTCTTACTCATCCAGATGTTTCGTACAGTACTGTGATGTCGGAAAACTGCTAAACCTGTTTTGAATGTTAATTGCCTGTTTTTTCTTAAAGTTTTACTACCATATAAGCAAAAAAACGCTGACGTCATTCTAAGGAATGTTCTGCTTTCTTGTAGATAGTCGCTCAGCTTATGTCCTGTAGATGAAACAAACAAATGATTCGAATTATTGTGAATTAGCATTTCTAGTTTTTGTATATATTGGTGCAACTCGACGAATTTCAAAACATATATTTATCAAACTATTCTACATTTTCGACTTATTTAATCTTCCCGGTTGCATCTTGAATACTCGAACAGTTTGCATATTTAGATCGTGGATGTTTATGCATTTATAGCTTATGCAAGTTTATAAATCACATAAACGTCTCGTCGGCACAAGAAACGTTTCTCCTATCCTGATTTGAAGATGCACTTACCAACACAAAAAAGTTTTTATAGGAAACACATTCCAGACGGACAGATATTTTTAAAGAACCAAGAGCTATTCATAAATTATCTTAACTTCCATGTTGTCAGATATGGAGGCCACTGCTAACTGTATCTGCTTGTATATTTTTGACAATTTCGTTAGTTCAGTATACAACCAAACAAACAAAATAAGAGTATTAAATTTTTGATATAAACTACTTTTTGGACGTGTCAACACAGGTTGGAAACTAACTCAAGAAGCTTTGTTGAGTAAATACTAACCGATTTAATGAATGCACGAATGCTTATTTTCGGTGGAGCATCCTTGATCCAAATCGCCACTTACTTATAATATCGATGTGTAATTCTGCGACGACGTGTATATACAGCAGTAATAATGTTATGTTAATGGAATCGGCACTAACATGAAATATGAATCGTGTAGACTAGTGTAGAGAGACAATTCGCTCGAATAAATTTTTCTTTGAGAACCAACCTTTACACAGTAATTGTTTAGGTGCTGGTCAAGTTTCGGACCTGCATTAACCCTTAACCTAGGTCAAAAGGGTTATTTATTATTAGACTGCGGATCTTTATGCAAAATAAAAAATGTTTGCATTGATTGCAAGACACAGGAGCCAAATAACAATTCCATCCTTTTTTTAAATATCTTATTAAGGTGGAACTAATACACTGGCAGCCCTAATCTTTTTAATACCTCCACTGTTTTAAATTGTGCGCACCTGTTTTTGTCACAAATGCATAAAATCCGCAGTCTATTTATTATATTTTATTAAAGTTCGTTTATTACATTTTATAGCATAATGACTGAAAGGTGCTTCGAACTTTTAACCTGGATCTAGAAAGAAATAATAGAAATTGCTAATAATTAATCACATAATTCTTAGGGGTGTGCGAGATTTCCGAAAATGTTCGGGATTCCCGTAAAATATCCGGGATTCCCGAAAATGTTCGGAATTCCCGTAAAATATCTGGGATTCCCGTAAAATATCCGGGATTCCCGTAAAATATCCGGGATTCCCGTACAATATCCGGGATTCCCGTAAAATATCCGGGATTCCCGTAAAATAACCGGGATTCCCGTAAAATATCCGGGATTCCCGAAAATATCCGAGATTCCCGAGAATTTTCGGGATTCCCGAGTATGTGCGGGATCCCGAGATGATTCGGGATTCCCGAAAATATGCGGGATATAGTGCTACAATATTATTAACATAAACATTCTCGATTAATAAGATATGTAATCTTCGAGAACACAATGGCTTTCAGATTCTTGTAATTATTGGAAGTATGGAGAAACTTCAAAATGTCGGGAAACACAGATATTTTCGGGATTCCGAAAGACTCGGGATTCCGTCCCGATCCCGCGAGAAATTCCCATCCCGACCGGAATCTCGCATACCCCTAATAATTCTATATAAATCTTTTGAGTAGTTCAGGTCTTTTAGCCTGGTGCGTTTCCAAAGAGAAGTTGAGATCCGGTTGCAATCCAACGTCTCCAAGACGGGAGATGTTGTCGATTCCTTCACGTCCGACGTCTTATTGTTAGACATTCATTGATCGAAACGTCTGTTCTGGGTATGCACACAGTGTCGCCAGATCAAGACTTTTCTCCCACTCTATTATACCCCTACTGCAACGCATCCCCACTCTTCCGCCACGGACCGGTCACGTGACGTGATTCGCGCACCTAATTCGCGTTGCGTCTGCGTCGTGACTAGCACGGCAATGGCAGAGGGTAACCGTATTCCCCTCAATTTCCCCTATTTGACGACACTGTATACACGTGCCGCGTCTTTCACGTCGACTCACGATCGCAAACGGCGCTTCTGTTGCTCGCGGACAAGCAGAATAGGCGAACGTGCTGTGGTCGGCCCATGATTTCGTAACAAGACTCCACCGAGTTAGTCCATTAATAGCATCTGCAATTACACGGATCCACCCATCGGCGCAAGAATATCTGCGAACTCTGTTCAGCGAATCGTGATCATGACGTAACCCACGTTCACGCAAAAGACGTGGCGTTTCCGATATCGACCGAACCAAGTTCACTCTATACTTCCGGACATCAATCTATCCAGTATCTATCTTACCTTGCATTCTGCTCGATTAAAGGTCGATTCATCAGAAAATGTTTATTTTGCAGAAAGAGCCGCTGTCTATTGATTAGGATTGCAGAATGCAGGAGGATTAAAGGAATGACCAAGGATTATGACCAATTTTATCTTTTGGTTTCATTTTATCAACAATATTTATTAGGATTTTTAGCTGTCGTAATTAACGTGTTAAATGTACGAGGGCCGTTTGATAAGTTTGGTCAAAAAAGCAAGTAAAACACATTTTTTTTTAACTGCTTTATTTCTCAACATAGTCTCCATCAAGGGCTATACACTTAGTCCAGCGAGTTTCCAATTTTTGAATACCGTCGGAAAAGTAGGCTGTCTCAAAGTCTGCAAAATACTCATTGACGGCGACAATGAGTTTCTTATTCGACGAGAATTTCTTCTCACCGAGCTAAGTTTTTAAGTTCGGGAACAGAAAGAAGTCACACGGGGTAAAATCCGAAGAATAGGGTACATGAGGAATCAAATCATAGTACAATTCGTGTAGTTCTGCCATTGCAACGGTCGACTTGTGGGACGGTGCGTTGTCTTGATGGAAGAGCAATCGTGGCACCCATCGTGCACACAGCTTTTCTATACATATGCAATTTTTCATGCAGGATGTTAGGCATTCGTTCCGCGGAGATGCCTACGGCTTCAGCAATCTCACGCACCTTCATTCGACGATTTTCCATAATCATACCATGGATTTTTTCGAAGATATCCAGTGTGTGGTGATCTCTCAAGTGCAGGCTCGGCCATGTTTAAATTCGTTTATCCAAAAATAAATGGTTTTCAATGCAGGAGCAGAGTCCCCATGAACTGCTGTCCACTTCTTTAAATAAAAGTGTTTTCTCACTGCACGGAATTCGTTTTTATTCATCTTTGCGGAAATTGCTAAACCACTCGCTTTAAACGACTACCGAACGTGAACTTTGCGTCACTTCTGACTGAAATTTGGCTTGAGGGGGTTCGAAGAGTGGATCTTTCGAGGTTTCACGTCAACGAATGGATTACAGCGTTATATAATAGAAATTTACCATACTGATCGAACCACTCGTAGATCTATCCAGTATTAACTACATTACTTGATTTTTTGAGTTTTTTGGGGGTTGCAATTTGACAATCAATGTCTTGAAAGTATATTTATCCAAATTTGATTTTGTTGACTATATCAGTTGATTTTTTGGAGATTTTGTGGGAGTTTTTTTCTACTTTTGATTTTATTAACTAAATGATTTTATTAGATTGTCTGGGATTGTAATTTGGCAGTCTATGTCTTAAAAGTAGATTTATCCAGTTTTATTGTATCAGCTAAATTATTTGATTTTATTGTATTGCTTTTTAAACCTTTCTGTGAATCTGTGACATTTCTATGGTTTATGACTCAGCAATCAACGATTTAATTTCGTTGACAAAAATTCCAGAGAACGGTTTCATTAAGGTCGCAGTAGGTAGTCGTTTAAACAATAATTAGCGAAATATTGCGAAGCTGGAAAACGTGCGCGCAGAGCTTTGCTTTTCTTCTTTATGTAACGCTTCCTTACAGAGATACTTTCGTATCCGCGTTTATTTACGAGCGATCAGGTTACGAGGATGCGCGAGTTCTGCTATGGATGCACAATTGCACAGGTGTGCATCGTCGAGTGCAGATCGGCGCGGCGCGGTGCAGCGAGATCGTGCAAGCGGTGCATTAAACAATGAAGAAGGAGAGAATGCTCGCGAGTCACATGCCGGCAAATGTCAACCACGTGCAGGTACACGAGGTTCTCGCCTATAACCTGTTCAACGTGATTACGCTACTGCAAGTAACGATGCAGAAAATTGTTGCAGATAATTCACTTGGCTGCGTTACATCATTTACCGTGTGCCGCGGAAAGAAAAATGTCGTTTAAAGAACCCCTTACTCGTCGGTGAAATCAAGGACAATATTTCCTTAATTTGCTTCCATTCTTATAAATTATTAAAAACAAAACAAATTTGAGGTACAAGAGTAATTTCACTCGAAGAAATTGCTTCAGGTTCAGTGAAAACCGTAGTGCACATACAGTGGGTGTAGAAAATATTCGTACGCCCTTTAAAACAGAATAATTTTTTTGTAATTGTACTCAGCGACCTGATTTTTTATAATCAATTAGAAGCATTGGTTTACGAAATGATATGCAAAAAAGAATTTGGTGAAAATTATAATTTACATGGTTACAAGCAAAAATAAAGAAAGCATTTTTTTAAAACTTTTTTATTTGACCCCTTAAAGAAAATTTAAAATACATGTTTTTTAATTAAAATTATAATATGTAGGACCTCATATCTAAAATCTTACAATATATGAAAAGTGAAACAATATTTCGAAAATTTTCTAAACTCTACCCTTCAGTATACTGGGTTTCCCAAAAATGTTCGAGTTCTTTGAATGGGGCGGTCCCCGAGGTCATTTGAAGCTACACTTTCTTTTGCGAATACATATGTCCGCCTCGGCTTTGTTAAGGAGTTATTAAAAATAAGTTTGTCTTTTTGGAAAGTTTCTTCTTCCTATTACGTTCCTGAGGGTGAAAATTCACTCATTTACTATTATTGCATACTATAAAATGACTACTGGTCTCTCTTTATCTGCGCTGTGAGATGTGTTTCTCTAAAATGTGATGTCATAAATGAAACATAGTTTGTTAGGTTAACGTGTACAGCAAAAAAGGGTAAGATATCATAGAATCTTTTATGCAACTATTTCCGAGGAGCGTATGAGGGTTAAGGGAGGTATAGGACAATAGAGACTCATAAGCGCCACACGTACCTGATATTTCTACCTCTTGCTGGGTAAAGGGACAAACCTTTTTTCCGAAAAACCGAAACATGTGATTACCATAAATTCTAGTCTCACAGCGATCGCTCTCGTGCCCTGTTTTTTGTCTAACCATCCCGTCGTTCGTCATGCATAATGGCCTCCCAAAAATCCTCAGAAAAATCTTGCGTAAAATCAGTGTCGTTCGAATCGCCGTAGAGAGAACATCTCTAAAAACGTGCCAATTCGAAACTCGCGGTTATCTACCACCAGCTGTACGACCCTTAGTTTTCGGCACTGCCGTTCACCTGATGTCAGCTGTGCAGTTCGTGTCCGAATGGCTCAGCAAGTGCATTTGCGGCTGAATAAGTGAGTTATGATTAACAATAAACCTACCGTCCATTAAAAGTGATTGATGTGTATGGTATTATAAATATAACAAGATTAAATTTATTTATATTTCGTGCGATTTTTACTATAATATATGTACACTGGAGTCAAAAACTATATTCAATAAATTTCCATCAAAACACCATTACACTTTCAGTAATTGTCAAATAAAAGATCTAAAATGGGTCAATTGATCCCTCGTGGTAGGTTTAGTGTTAAACAAATTTCTGCTCCTTCTCTTGTTCACTACTTTACCGCGACGCGACACCATCGCTACGCTCTAACGTGACAAAAATCAATTTCGCATTAGAATAGCACGTTATATGAAAAATGTAATTCGACAATTAGCTAATCAGCAATTAGCTCTGTATAGAATAAATTGAAATATACATATAATTTCATAAGCATAAAGAGCTCTTGAGATATTTCACGGATAATTGTCTGAAACACAGAATCCGAAAAACTTCATTGCATTGCCACATGTTGTATCGCCGCAATTGTTTTCATTGCGTTAATAGGCTGATACTAAATGTCGAATTATAGCAGCAGCGAATTGTAGCGTCGTTAACGTTGTAATAGCGTTAAAGCATAAATACTACGTCAATCCATTACGCTGAAAGTCATTGACATACAGGAAGCAGCAAAGACTATTCCCAGTAATAACCAACGCAAACGAAGCGTGTTTGAATTTTCTCTCGATTTTATGACAAACAAATCAAATTTCCAGACAGAAGATTATTTATACAATCAACGCGTTTTACATATTCCGGTGTCTCACGGACACTACTTTTGCTCATACTTAACGCTTTCGCGATTGCACATTCGATGCGCTTAGCATATATGCTCTCGCATACCGTCGCGCAAGCAGTTTTTGCACGAGTATATTAATAGTACAATAGTGTAATCATAGCATTCTTTCACGAGATAAGCATTGAAACTACCGTTTAAACTTTCCTATAGAGAAATGAAAATCGCACGATTTGTTCAATGTGTTTAATATGTCTTCATAATTTATAATCTCCCGTGTAATTGGTTGCATATGTTTTTATGTGATCAGTGTATGAATTATTCATAGCGAATTCTCATCAATATGTCCATCCAAGAATTCCTTAGAATTAATTTAGAATAATAATTAAATGTTTTATTAGAATTTTTATTTAGACATGCGCCATACAACTATTGGGTTGGCAAGAAAGTAATTTCGGTATTTTAAGGTGAAATAAAACCGAATTTCTTTATTCAAGCGATGCACTTAATTGATAAAATATTTTCTTATTTACTCTTTTTGACAAAAGATCATTGAACAAAAGGGAAAATATCTTATTTATTAAAGTTCATTGCTTGAATAAAAAAATTGGGCTCTATTTCACCTTAAAATACCGAAATTACTTTCTTGCCAACCCAATATTTATAACGATGAAATAATCCGAATAAAATCGAAACGTCTTATTAATGAAAGGAGCAATTTTAATCTTTAAAAAAAAATCGATTTTTTAATGTACATGTGTTAGAGTTGATGCGTGAATATATATTAACAACAGAATGTGTTTATTACAACCAGATTAACTGGAGTACAAAAACGTGGCCTATCTATGCAGAGTGTTACATCGCGCTATATCGCCATATCAGTAACAAATGAACAAATCACACCAGTGAACACACTTCAGATCATTCATTCACACCAGTTGACTCTGTATACAATTAGTCTGGCGCGAATTACAAATTCGTTTCTCAACAACATGATTCTCAACATCTTCTATGATTCTCCTAAAAAGGTATGCAGAAGAATTTTTGAGATCGCTTTTGGATCAACTTTAGATATTGTACAGCTTCTATTATAATATAATTATAATAACAATAAACTGGAGTGAAGTAGAAAATTATTTTTTTCATTCTTAATATGTTATGTGCAAATAATGCAGTATTTTTAAATTCCTCTAATGTTTCTGCTGTTTTAAATGACCCATACTCATTTTTATCATAAATGCATACAATCCTCCAATTATAATATACATACATATACTTGAATAATGATATCGTTCATTCATACAAAAAGTGACATAAGTAAAAAAAAGAAAATTTTACAGGACACCCATTTTTTATCGTATACCACCAACTTAGGGATGTAAAATAATTTGTTATTATTTAGATACTGGGTAAATCATCATGTACATTAGTTTAAAGTGCATCACAATTTATATATTTATTATTATACTTTTTTTCGCGAAATATAACTCGAATTGTGTCACTTCTCTTATGAATGAACGATATTCGTTCAATCAATTGGAGGCGCATTCACAGCTTCAGTAATTGCAAAATAAAAAGTGGGTCATTCAATTATGGTAGGTTCAGCGTTGAACTTTCTTTTGTCCGGCACTGTATGATGCACGGGGACAGTAAACTCGATAGCGTCCAGAAGTACTAAGCTAAAATGCACACACGGAATCCAATGCTGGATCCTCCGAGGGAGTAGCAACTTATTATTGGCCGGTTATTATACAATCGCAGGTAATTGCGCGCGCAATGTCTCTCGTATCGTCCTCTTCGTTGCCTGCATCGCTATTTGCAATTCCGGTAAGCCGACGGAGAAATAACAAACCCGCGATTAGTTGTCGCAGTGTGGACGAATTGTGTAACATCTTGGTTTGCAATTATATAACGTGAAATGTAATTATGTCACGGAGCGGGAACGATAACGTATAAATAGAAGCTTTGCGTCACGATGCTCGAGGCATCGCGGAGGAATGTTCTCCCGATGCTGATCGATGTCGATCATAGTTTCCGCGGATCGTTCCGGGCATCCTCTTCGTTCCTCTTCAACGCTTTCATTCGTGCAAACTTGACACAACAAACATTAACTACCGTTTCGGAACGAGCTAAGCGTCCTTTGGCGTCGATTTAACGAAGCGGAATTAGTAAACATTTCAATTATTTATAATCTTGCATGATAAGTTGCTGTCGTTAAATCTTTATGGGGTACTTTCCATTGACAGCGCACGCAAATGTTTTGTACAGCTATATCCAGAGTCACCACATTAAGACTTGTCTCACAACTCTAAGTTCCCCTTCTACGACACCTTCTTCCCCTTCTTTCCCTTTTCTTCCTCCATGCTTCCGTTTGGCCTCTGTTGTGCATGTGTCCGGTACAGGCAGATGAAGGAGGGTAGCGTTTTCCTCTCAATTCTATAAAATCTCTCAATTCTATAAAATCTCTCAATTCTATAAAATCTCTCAATTCTATAAAATCTCTCAATTCTATAAAATCTCTCAATTCTATAAAATCTCTCATGCTATAAAATCAATATAAATCATAATTTGATTCTGTGCAACTTTTTGTTTCGTTAATTGCACCGGGCTTTTTTGTAACAATCGCAGCTTCCCTGTCATCGATAAACTATTTCATTCCGTATAGATCGACTGCGAATTTTATAAATTTAGAATAAAAATTATCAGATTAAATTCAAGACTGAGAATATTCGAAGAATTTAAAAGTACTGTTGTGTTATTTTCGACTTTTTAAAATGTATTGTTTATTTTTACATTGTTATGCACACAGGGTGGGGAAATAACTATGTCCACTTTGACTATTGCCGTTATTTGTAATAATATGAAAAAATGTTATATACAAAATTTGCACGGTATAGAGGGGGACATATTGTGACACAAACATTTTTTTGCGTGGGTGGAGGCATAGAGGAGATTTCAAAGTCACCTTGACATTTTAAACAGAATGTCCTTTTCTTTATATCATAGATCGATAGAATGTCAAATTCTGAATATAAAAGTGTTGACAGAGTTCGATAGTCTATCGATTCATGATACATAAAGTACGTGTTTCCATTAAAAAAAATCAAGGTGACCTTGAAATGTCCCCTATGCCTCCACGCAGAAAATGTTTGTGTCACAATATGGCCCCCTCTATACCGTGTAAATTTTGTATATAACATTTTTTGTACACACATTGTAATAATTTGTAAAAAAAAAAACAAACATTTGTAATAATTCTATTTTACAACAAAAATCTACAGCTTGAAGAAATACAAGTAGAAACGCAATAATGAATGTTAAAATGCAATTTTAAATTTGCATAAAAATGCATATAAGTTGCTACTATTATAATATTAATATTGAACGCATTTTTGTGTAGTAAATATTTATATCTTATGGGCAGAAAACGATTATATTGGGTTCAGAATGTAGAGTATATTCTGTATGTTTATAAAAAGGTAAATAATTAGGCGCATGAAGCGGATTTTTCAAATATTTAAAATAGGAGCAACTTCAACGGGGTGACTAACAAACTGTTTATCGTTCAAACCGTTAGCGAGAAATGTGAGTCTGAGACATCATCGTTGGATCGTTAGAATTCCACGTTCCTAGATCGTCATACGTGTTACGTGATCAATGCAATGTTTAATTTGTCGGAGAAATACCCGACACGTGTCACGACGGGGAAATATTTCGTGCTGGCCCGTCACATGTTTGTCTGCGCTCTCGCGTTTCGAATAATTAATCATGTCATTATCGTGCGAACGTAGATTCCTCGCGGTCTATCAAACTACCTATGATGGTCACTATTACAACGTTTGACCATGGCACAGTTGGTTATTTGACCCGAAAAGTCTGAAAAACTATTTCAGCGTTATTTATGGGTTCAAGGTCTTAATATACGCATTTTACCTTAACGATTAAGTCTCCAGTAATCAGATTCTGCTTCGAGGTGCAGTTGTTCGAAAGACAAACAAATGTTCACGCTTCTAAAACGTGGCAGATGCCGTACAGTCGAAAACATTAATGAGAATACGTATAGACAAACAACTGATTGCCAAAGCCATGCATGCTATTCGCATTCTGCATCTTAAAATAGTCCGTCGTGTCTACATTGTAATACGCAAATTCGGATCACTCGTTCTTTGTTTACACCGTGTACAATACGCGACAACAATTAATAGAGTGAGCGGCAGAATGTCTGATATAGTGGAAAAACAGCGAAATATAAAGAATAACAGTATAATAGTAATATTTAGACAGCGAATTGTATGCATTTATGACAGAAATGAGTAGGTGTAATTTATAGTACAGTAAAAGCTGTTTGTTGTAATTCGAGTACAAAATTTTTATTTTGAATAAAGATCTACTAACAATAATTTTTTAAATCTTTGATCTTTTTCGTTTTTAACCGACGTCGAAAAAGGAGGAGGTTACTCAATTCGATCTTCGATCTGTATGTGCTTCTTTTTCGCTTTTTTTCTATGTATGTTCACCGATTACGCCGAGATGGATGGACCAATCGGAACGAAATCGTTTGATCTTGTAGAGTATGTCCCCGGGGTGGTCCGTGGAAACAAAATTTTGCATTTTTTTATTCCTTACGATGTTATTTGCGAAAAATGAATTATTTCATGTATGTTCACCGATTACTCCGAGATGAATGGACCAATCAGGACGAAACCTTCTGCATTTTGTAGGGTATGTCTCCCGATTGGTCCCTTGAAAACAAAATTTTGCATTTTTTCATTCTTTGCAGTTTTTATTGCAAATAACCAATAAGACCGAAGAACCATCCTACGGTGTTCTACAAATACTGCTCGTTTAAAAAGTGTGATGTAAAAAAATTTTATAAAAAAAATTAAACCAACTTCGAAAAAACACTTAAAAAATGCACTAAGAAGTATGCAATAATTTCCATTTAATTTATGTGAATACACTCGAACATAAATACAATACAATCTTTTCGGAGGCGGCGCAAAATTGAAAATTTTCCAAATGACAGATGTTGCTGATTATGATTTCATTGGAATATGATGGACTTGGAAATCAGTAGGTGGGAAGAGAAGATACATTAATATGTGAAAGCATGTAGAAGAATTTACGGATTTTCGTAATTTCCAGTGTCGAAAATTTTCAATTTTTGCGCCGCCTCCGAAAAGATTGTATTGTATTCAAGTTCGTGTGTATTCACATAAATTAAATGGAAATTATTTCATACATTTTAGTGCTTTTTTAAGAAGTCGGTTTAATTTTGTTCGTATGAAATCGAGTGTATTTACTTGGACCACGCTTCAGCACAAGTCTAGCAATTTATAAATATAATAAAAATATAGATACAAAAAAATATGAAAAAATATAAATGAAAAAAGAAAGACAGTTGGCGATGTAGGAATTGTTTTGAATTATAATGTGACCGCGGATATTTATGCATTTATGGTAATTGAAAATTTAAAAAAAATATTAGAGTACGAAGTTCAATAGAATTTGGTACGATTTTTACGAATTATGTATCTACAGAGACCATTGTCATTAAAGGTAAGATTCTATTTGACTCCACTTTCTTAAAATTTGCCTATAAAAATTAAAAATTGCATAAACATCCGCAGTCTAGTGACAATTTTCAGTGGTGCTTCAGAGGGAACAGTCTGACAGAGGGTAAAAAGCGATGTTATCAAAATTGATACTTTCTAGAAAGAAACAAATAACCGTGCATTTCGATCTCCGGTTAGAACTAGTTAGAAGTCTAAAATGCACGTGTCGCACAATTGACCTCGCTCGTCGCGTCTGAGCATTACTCTAATGAAACACGTGACGTTCACGACGAGGGCAATAGAATTCGTTTGATTCACCTCCGTCATGATTTTCGTCGACGCTCTAAACCAGGTCTGGCCAACTCAAATGGTTTCACGGGCCACTTTGATAATGCGTAACGTTACAGCGGGCCGCACTTTAGGTAAACATGCTTTCAAAAATGTAATACAAATACAAAACTTTAAAAACTTTATTGTTATACTATGATTCAATATAATTAACTCTCGAGTCTCAATTAATGAAATATTTGTTTATCCTTTCTTTCACTTAATTTTTGTAAATCTATATTTGTGTTCGACGTTGCACATCTTTTGTTAGCTGGTTTTCTAAATTGGCATCAGTTAATGAAGCACGTGACGAACTCTTTGTAAATTTCATCTCCGAAAAAAGTGTTTCGCAAACATATGTGGATCCAAAAACACTTACAACTCGTTGTGCAAAATATCGTAAGTTGGAATATCTCTCGGATGTAATATAAGTATTGTAAAAATTAATTTTTTATGTGGACGCAAAAATTTGTTTCATTTTATTGTTGCACTGTAACTCAATTATATCAGAGAGACTAGCTTTTGTCCGCGTCTTCAATCGCACGGGAAACCGTTTAATGCCCTCGGAAATTGATATTGTGTCTCCATAAAACCTTTTAACCTCCCATTCACCCCTATAGAGTTTTAATTTTATGTCATGTCGCCATCTTAGATTTCAA
Organism: Lasioglossum pauxillum; assembly: GCA_933228785.1. NCBI lineage: Eukaryota > Metazoa > Arthropoda > Insecta > Hymenoptera > Halictidae > Lasioglossum > Lasioglossum pauxillum. The sequence goes on along the minus strand of OW121701.1, from coordinate 21,124,570 downwards.
AACCCGTTTTCACCCCCTCAGGGGTTGAATTTTTTAAAATGCCGAAACAGGTGTTTGATTAATTATATCAAACAACATTAAGACCAAGTTTCAACAAAATCCGAACACGAACAAAATATTCCTCATACAAACGTTGCAACCCCTTTTCACCCCCTTAGGGGTTGATTTTCGAAATATTCTTTCTTATCCCTTGTATAGATCATAAAGAAAACATCTGTGCAAAATTTCAGCTTTCTGGGTTCAAATTTTAGCCTGGGCGTTGATGAGTGAGTGAATGAGTGAGTCAGGACTGTCTTTTTATATATATATATATATATATATATATATATATATATATATATATATATATATATAGATATCAAATATAGAACTGGAGTTCGTAGTCGCACTTGCGCATGATAACAATGGCAATTCATTTATTTAATATTTTTTGTATGCATACAACGAGAAACAAAAGTATCAATAGAAATATAAAATCGCTTGGCGAGCCGCGTGTTGGCCAGGAATGATCTAAACTCTCGACATGAATCCCGAAGCTACTGCTCAATATTTAATCCGCCGCGGTTCTCGAGGTGGCCACCTAAGGTTCGTTACGCCGACATAGAACAGGGAGATGCCCGTTACCGGCTACAACTTTCATGAAAAAGACATTCCTGGAGTTATCAATATGTAATGCGCGATGGCTCGTGCCTTTTTCCGTCGACTCTATTTACGGAGTAAAATCTATAACGGGGCAGAAGTGGACGTAGTGTGCGCCGCAGGGTTATTGACTGTAACGTTCGCAGCGATTCGTTACGTAAAGTCGTAGACGACCGTGGGCGAGAGCTAGATGTTTCCGCCTCGAGATATTCCACTAGTCGATCGCTAATCGATTGACACGTGGTCGTCAGTGGTAACCCCTCGAACGATTCGAGAGTGGATGGGTATTTACCATTGGCCCGGACATGAATTGCGGCTCTCGCGCGTGACATTTAAGACGTACAGGTACAAACAATTGCAAAATAAGGGGAATTCAGCCATTTCTTTCGTGGACAAAATTACGTTTCATTGAGAAATCAATATGTATATCCTATTGCAGTAAATCCTCTATAAACGCAAAAAGGACGTACACGATGAACGCAAAAAAATATCCCCTCCATTGTAGTAATCTGATCTCGGCTCGGGTATGTCGGTGTGAACAATGTAATCCTATATAAAATCTTTTTTATTATTACTTGTTTTATCATGAAACTTTCACTAATATATTTGTGGCATTTTTCTGATACAAAATGATACCAAACACGATATAATTTAAAATGTATTTAGTGGTTTAATTGAGGATGAAAGTTCCGGGCGCAAGGAAGGACAGCGTATGGGAAAAAAAGAGACGCGGAGAGTCGCAGTCGCTTCGACCGCGCTCTCCTTCTCTACGTTCGGCTCGGCCTTTGAAGCTCAAAAGAATAGTGTCCGTCTACGAAAAATGCGAACGAACCTCCCCGAGGCTTTTGCGTTTATAGAAGATTTACTGTATGTAATGTTTGAGGAATATGCGTGACAGCCATTTTCTCTAAGTCAGTGTTTCCCAAGGTACAGAGTACAGAAAGAGTTTGGAGGGGTTTGATTCTAAAAATAGAGTAATAAAAAGTTTGATTCTACTGCAAATTCCTGGTGCAGCGGAAATTTACTATTCTGTATAAAGGATATAAATACATGCCTGCTACTTAACACTAAACCTACCGAGCCTTAAAAGTAACTGGTACATGTTGCCTCATAAAAATGACAAGATTGATTTTATTTAGCCTTTTCGCGGCTCCTATTGTAATACTTGCTCTAGTAAAGATATCTATACAACCATTTCTTATGAAATCATTTTTATTTTTTCAACAATTGTAAAATAAAAAATCTGAAACCGGTCATTTTGACCGGTAGTGGTAGATTTAGTGTTAATACCGATGGTTCTTAACAGGGGATACTCAGTGTTAGGACAGTTATGGAAGGGGTACACAGATATCGAAACTTTGGGAAACACTGCTCTAAGTCGTTTCTGCAAAACATTTTTGGTACCAGATGAACAGGGTGAGCCAATTTTTTATGTATAAAATTGTTTCTTTAAAAAATCAAGATATATCTTATTATGTGATGTTCAAGTGATATTTGCTGAAAAATTGAGTGAAACATCTTCAACTACAAGATCGTGGCAGCCATTTTCGCAAAGTCTAACTTTAAAAATGTGTATGCCTAACTTTAAAAAATATATTTTATCTAAATTTTAAGCTTGTTTCGTTTGAAAAAAAAGAAGAGAGTAGGTAATTAAAAGAGTAAAAGGAGTACTAAAAATAGTTTTGAGAATGTTACTGCAAGATTTTATCAAAATTCGTCGAGTGTTCTTCTATATTTGTCTGGAACTGAGTTTGAAATCTTATTTCCGAGTAAAATGAATTTAAAGTTTACTTTACAGTAAATTAAAAGTAATTAAGTCGTTGGAGCAATTGTTGAAAACAACGTCCTGAGATAATTTCCCTGATAATAAAGGAAAACGAAAATGTTTTCCGAATCGACCGGTTGCGTAAAGTTCCTCCACGAACATTTCCACACGGTTTGTAATTGTTGGCGGGCAGAATCCGGAGTTAAACGGCACCGTAAGGTTTCAAAATAATCCTGAGAATTTGATGGCGTCAGTCACGTAAGGATCGTGAATTCTTGCCGCGATTGTACCGTGACGCACAGTGTTCCGACGAAAAGAAATTTCTCGCGACAGTTCCGTGAACAATGGCAGTAACGGCATAAAGGATGTCGTGTTCAAGTCACTTTCGTCGCTTTCACATTCTCACGAGTTACAACAAAGTACACCAAGTTTTATGACTCGCGAAAAAAATAAAAATTTTCGTTCCTTTAACACTGAAACTACCGACCCCATCAAAATGATAAGCAGATTTATTCTTTTATAAAATCATTTAAATTATAGATATGATTTCTTGAAAAATTGTTGAATATATTTCTGTATGCAATTAATATGTTTAAAGAAATTTAATATTAGTATTATTTTAAAGGCGTAAACATCAGTCGTGTTTAATGATCGGCAATTTTAGTGGTAAATACTTACTCTTTTGCTTGTTCCTAGTATTTACTATAATATTGACCAATATTTTCCCTTTTACTAAACAGCATATTGACTCTTTATCATTATATAATCATTAGTATGGTATCTTAAATGTCAAACATTTGTGTAAAGATAGAAAGAAATAAATAACAAAATCTAAGTTTCAACATTTACAACATTATTTCTACTGCCTCTGTGTGTGTTATCAAGAAACATGACTGGTTATTTTACACTTTAATATGAATATTGATGAACAACAATTAGAATAATTAATTCATTGTGTTTTTACTGCTTTAGAAATAAGTTCTTGAAATAATATTCGAAAATAATACTTTATTTCGAGGATACTAAAGATAGCATGGATTTATTTCCGAATATTTCTGTATAGCTTTGAACTGCTTACACCGGGCATAGATCTACTCTGCCAAATATTATGGTTTCTTGTGTTATAGTACTTTCCTGAATTTACCTTCACTGGCAACAAACATCTTAAGCACATACTCGAGTAATAAGATTCAAATGTATTAAATATACTTTTCGTACTTCAGATATTAACATGAAAATATTTCAATTGTCAAATGTATTTCGAACATAAATTATAATTGAACTGTGGATTTTATGCATTTATGACAAAAATCGGTGGACGTAATTTGAAACACTAGAAACATTAAGACAATTTAAGAAAATTTTATATGGTTTCTGTGTCTTGCAATTGATGAAGACAATTTTGATTTTTCATGAAGATCCGCAGTGTAATTATAATTATAATGAAGACTGTAAATTTGATGCATTCATCAGAACTTACAATGACTAAGAGAAGAAATAAATTTCTACTTCACTCCTGGTCCCTGTAATCGATGTAGAAAATGTCTATTTTTTCATAAACATCTGCAGTCTAATAATTAACATTTAAAAACCGTATCAAGATTTCCAAGAAGTTTGTCTAAGTGCATGTTTTGTTTGTTTACAGTTTGGACAGCAGATCGTGCAAAGACGAGATATGCAGGATGGGGATAGGCGCCGGATACTGTGAAGGAAACCTGAATTTTGCTACAGCCTCGGAGGATGACGAGGTTTATACCAAGAAAAAGGTTTCTAGAGTGAGTCCTCGATTTATACAGAATAATTAGGTCATCTGATCGGTCGTTTCATTTCTTACCATACTTCATATGCAGGGTGTTCTCCATATACGGTAATATTCAAAGTGGACATAGTTATTGCCCCACCCTGTATTTATTAGCGACCACATTATACAATCTAATTATGGTACATTTTAAACTATACATACGGGTAACAATTCTATTTTACAACAAAAATCTACAGCTTGAAGAAATACATGTACAAATGCAATAATAAACGTTAAAATGCAATTGTAAATTTGCATAAAAATGCATATAAATTGCTAGTATTATAATATTAATACTGAAAGCATTTTTGTGCATACTTTTCTCCATATACATACATACATACATACAAGACGAAAAAAGGGAATAACGTTTTTTAGTTTGACGTTCCGTTTTCGAGAAAAGTCAGTTTGAAGATCCGTTGGGTTCGAATGTTCTATCTTAGTAACTTGCAGCCAGAGATTAATACCTATTAGCCTATTAACGCAATGAAAACAATTGCGGCGAGACAGCACGTGGCATTGCAATGAAGTTTTTCGGATTCTGTGTTTCAGACAATTATCCGTGAAATATCTCAAGAGTTCTTTATGCTTATAAAATTATATGTACAGGGTGGCCCACATAACTCTGAACAGCTCAATATCTCCGTTACTTTTCGTTGTACAAAAAAACTTCGTAGGACAAAGTTACACTGTTTGAAGGGCCACATATAACGGTGTAAGGGAAAAAAAATGTCAAGGTCATTTTTATGAGATTTCAAGGTTATCGATGTTTTTTTTAATGGAATGAGGTTTAATACATCAATCGATGCAGCTGGGCATTCGTTATAAAAAAGTACTAACCTATGTATGTCGAAAAGTTAGTAGTTCAGGAGATATTTCAATTTAAATAACTCCAAAATACCATTACTGTCGTACTAAGGCGTTACACAAGTAACTAGACACTAACTCCTTAGTACGACAGTAATGGTATTTTGGAGTTATTTAAATTGAAATATCTCCTGAACTACTAACTTTTCGACATACATAGGTTAGTACTTTTTTATAAAGAATGTCCAGCTGCATCGATTGATGTATTAAAAAATACCTCATTCCATTTAAAAAAACATCGATAACCTTGAAATCTCATAAAAATTACCTTGAAAATTTTTTCCCTTACACCGTTATATGTGGTCCTTCAAACAGTGTAACTTTTTGTCCTACGAAGTTTTTTTGTACAATGAAAAGTAACGGAGATATTGAGCCGTTCAGAGTTATGTGGGCCACCCTGTATATCTCAATTTATTCTATACAGAGAGCTAATTGCCGAATTACACTTTTCTTATAACGTGCTATTTTCAATGCGAAATTAATCTTTTTTGTCGCGTCGCAGTGAAGTAGTGAACAAGAGAAGGAGCAGAAATTTATTTAACACTAAACCTACCACGAGGGTCAAATGATCTATTTTAGATTTTTATTTGACAATTATCCAAATTGCAAAGTGGAATTTATTGAATATATTTTTTGACTCCAGTATATGTTATAGTAAAAATCGCACAAAATATGAATAAATTTAATCTTGTTATTTTTATAATACTATACACATCAGTCACTTCTTTTGATGGTCGGTAGGTTTAGTGTTAAGGAATTTCGCCCTTATGTGTTAAAAAATTGACGTGTTTCGAACGGTATCGAAACATGAACGTGTGAGGCACTGTACATCGAGTTCCTCGGCAAGAGATCTCGCGGGGGAAGGGGGACCGGAAGGAAGATCGGCGCGCCAAACACCGCTGTGTACACGAGGGACACGCGTGCAGAGTCGATCGACGATTTAGGCCGACATGACACAGACAGCCGGAGAGAAAGGTTTTCCGTGTTGTCGCTCGTATCAGCTCGTGTCGCAATCGATGGTCGCGACGATGACGGTCACGTTTCTCGAAATCGAGGATTGCGACAAACGGGTATGTCCGGGCGAAATCGGATCCACGCTCGTCACTCGGATCTTTTATTAATTCCGATCTATTCAGGGGCCGTTTTCGCCAACTTTTCACAAGCTAATCTCGCGATGTTCGGTTTTAACCGAGGGCCCTCTCGCACGTCTCGTCTCTTGACATTTCATTCAAGCGGCTCGTGTTACGCCCGGCGTATTTATGGGACGACACGCTGGCCTCGCCTCGCATCGCCTCGCAGAGATGCATCCGCTTTCAGGAACGCACCTGTTAAAGTCGCTTACAAATCGTTCGAATCGTTACAAACATAACGCGCAAGCTGGCGCGTCTGTGATCATCCTCTCGTAGTGGACCAGTTCGGAGAAGTTGACGTTTCATCGAAAAGTCACCTTCCTTGAATCACTATCCAGTCAATCTGTTCTGATTTCTAAGTGGTCCTCAGAAATGAAGAAATGAATGAAGACATTTAACTCTCATCCAAGTCCCTCGTGCCAAGTTGACACATTAATTTGTCGTTTGTAGAACAATAGATCTGAAACTTTGTGACATTTATTTTTTTCACATGAAATATATGTATGTATACTATATTATACATACAGAGTGGATTACCACATTGTATTACCACTTCAATTCACATGACTATTATATTATTCGTAGCGGCAAATGGTTCATGCGCAGAGGACATGTGAAGGTTATTAACTTCTTTTAAAATGGAAACCTATATTTTAAGTTGTACCACTTCATGCATCTTGATATTTTTTACAGAAAAGTGGTGTAATAAAAATGATATGTTTCCATTTAAAAGAAACTGAATAACCTTGACATGTCATCTACGCGTCCACCCACCTGATACCGTTCAACTCTACGTGTATAATATTAATCGCGTATATAAAATTGGAGGAACAAATTACCAACAAAGGTATCAAATACAAATGACACATTTGTAAATTGAATTTGCAAATTCAAATGTATGATTTTGAATGCGAGGTTAATTTCCATCGTATCTCAGTCTTAGTTACATTTTTGTAATGCCAAATAGTTTTTCTGTGAATTATGAAAATATCGTTCATTCACAAGAAAATTGACATAACTCAACATATATTTCTAAAAATAATATAATAATAGTTATATAAAGTATGGTGTATTTGAAAAAAAAACTGCAATTTTCACTGTCTTTAAACGTTTGTAGATTATGTATAATTACATAATAAACAGATCTGCAAAATGTATTTTTTAAATTTTCAATATAGTCCCTCATAAAAATATGTGTAAACAACAACTTCTAATACTTTCTCTGTAATTCCGACCAATTGAAATGTTTTCAATACTTTTCTCACATCTTGTAGTAAACTAATTGCTCTAATTTCTCAAAAAATATCCAAGTCGTATGATCTGTTATTAAAAAAGTTATCGTCCTTTTAAAAGTGTCCGAATATTACTGTGGTTTTTGTATGTCACTTTTCTTATGAATGAACAATATGTTAACACTAAACCTCTGGTAAGTCTTCCCTTATAAAAATGACAAAATTGATTTTATGTAGACTTTGTCCGGCTCCTATTGTAGTACGTGCTCTACTAAAGATATCTATACAATCATTTTTGATGTCGTATGTAATCATTTTTAATAAAAAATCTGGAACCGGGTTTTGACCGGTGGTGGTAGGTTTTGTGTTAAACTAACTCAGAGTTGGGCATTAATCGATTAAAATTTTAATCATGATTGATTGATTAATGTGTACGATTAAAAAAATAAATCATCGTAAAGTCGACGATTGATTCAATCGATTGATGAAGTAAATCGTCAATCGTTGACTAAAAAAAGAAATCATCGAAAAAAAAGAAACATAAAAGCACGTAAACAGAGTTTGTATTATATGTATATAGACCAAATGACAATACACCTAAACTCAGTTTACATTTTTTTCAGTATTCATACAGTTTTGATTCCGTATTTCATTTCGAAATTTCAGCAGTTCATCATTTATCAATTATCCGATTGATAATTACAATTGAAAGGAATGTAATCGTTAATCGCAATCAACGACTAAAGTAGAAATTTAACCGTTATTCCCAATTAACGATTAATAAGTATTTAATCGTTAACCGCAATTAACGACTAAACTAGGAGATTAATTGTTAATTACGATTAACGATTGAAGTAGAAATTTAATCGTCAATCGTTGATTAAATTTTTTCCCAACTCTGAACTACATCCTCATCCTGTTACTAAACTCCGCTAAAATATCGGTCGATTCATTGTGTACAATTTTGAATGCGGATGACTGTAGGAGTAGCACGTGCATCCTAGTCACTAGTGCATTGCGTGGCGCGCCGAGTTGAGTTGAGTCGAGTCGAGTCGCGACGCTTCGCGTTGCATCGGTTGCGACGACGCAAGTGCACGCAAGCAATTGTGCAAGCTGGCTTGAATGATCGTTCGACGGGACACGATATCCGTGCCACATTGCCCGGATATATCGACTCTATCCCCTGCCAAAAGTGGCGTTTCACGCTCCCGTTCGATGGCCGACGATGCCAGGATTCGAACGTGCTCCGTTGCACGTGATCCGCGGCGCAATTGCAGACTCGCACGGCGCGCATCGATTCACGACCGGGCCGCATGCTCGACGTGTGTAAATATTAATTACGCGCCGCTCAATTTTTCTTTTCTGGCGCTCGCAGAGCGGATGTTTCGCTCGGTCACGTTCCGCCAAGGCATCTTTCGCGACACAAAACGCGAGCTTCCTCGACGTTGCCGCCGGCGCGTGCACACTTGGCTAGTTTATAAGTCTTTGCGACTCTCGTTTCGATGCGCGAACAACAGCATACCGTTATCGACGCGCAAATATTTTTCCATTGATCGCGCAAACGTTTTCATGCTTTAAGGGGACATTACACTTTCTCGGTCGAAAATTTTAATAATTTTTATGGGTCTGATAAGGTAATGGAAAAACATTTTTTGAGTCCGTAATCTTTTTGACATATATCTTAAGTCTTCAAATACAAGATAAAACGAGTAGGGTTGTTTTTGCTCGCTCGCTTCGCGAGCTCGCGGGTAGGACTGCTCTAGCAAGAGGGTTAGTGATACGCATGGCTAGTAGGGCTTACTGCTATTAATGTTTTTTATTTGGCGTGTGACTCTTGGAGAGTCACACAAAGAACTTCCCGATTCGTTACTCCTTCGCCAACATCGCTAACATCGTTTTTTTTTTTGTACTTTCATCGATATTCTCCCAAAATGTATTCTTGGGAGTAGAGATGATAAATTCACTGTTGCATTGGAATAACTTTCGATTATTCCAAGCGGTAACATTAGCATCTGTTAAAAAAAAAATTTTTTTAAATCTAAAAAAAAAATTTTTTTTTAATCTAAAAAAAAATTAAGAAAAACTTTTTTTTATGTAATTGCATTTGGTTCTTTGGTGGAAAATTTTCGTCCTCCCTTATAAATTGCATTGTAGAATCAACTCTTTTCGAAAAAAAACTAAAAATCTAAAAAACTACTTGACCAATATGGACCAAAATCTAATCAGCTCTAAGTTACGACGGGGCACATCGATTGCATCATTCATCATCCTGATCGCGTTGTTACTTTTTCTGAAAACGTTAACGAAAAATTTGATTACATAGAAACGGCCATACGCACACACACACACACACACACACACACACACACACATACGAACATTTTGCTGAAAATAGTCTAAAATGACTGCAATGACCATGAAACGTGAAGATCTGCTAAAAAATCGATTTTCGATTTTCGGGGTAATTACAATAACTTCCCTATAAAATCGGGAAGTTAATTATTATATAATTTTGTAGATGATTTTTTACAGGGGTCTTTTTCGCAGCCTTATGGAAGTCATTTTAAAAATTTTGATCTTATGGTGTGCACGATTGCGGCTTACTGGAGCGTTTGAAACAAAAAGAGAATGATCCTTAGAAAAAGTATGACTGTGGCCCCAATATAGACTACGATTATTTTGTTCGAGCAAAAATTCACAAAATGGTGGACCTCCAAAGTTGGTGATCTCAAAACTGGCATTTTCTTCGTAAAAGAAACGTTAAAAATTGAGGAAAAAATTAACCAATCTTATTTATTCTTGTCTATACTGGGGCTATTGTTGTGTAGATGAACATATTAAAATTTCAGACCGATCGGTTAAATGGTTTTTAAGTTATTTTGAAAAACGTTATTTTGAATTTATATTTATTTCGAATGTTGTATTTTGTATTTCGTATTTTCCTCTGAAATCTTCAGAGAATATTATTGAAATATGATACTTTTCAATAGGATACTTTCTAAACAGTCGATTTTTCCGACCCGCGAAAGTGTAATTTCCTTTTAATCACTAGACTGCAGAGCTTCATGCAAAATCCAAATTTGTCTATAACAATTGCAAAAGGCGGGAGCTAAATATGAAAACCTTTCTCCGTTTTAATAATGTAAATAATTAATATTCTCAAATGATATTGATCTCTCATCTGATTTGAATTACATCCAATTTTATCACGCATACATAACATTTGCATTAATTAATGTTTGAAATACCGTTTCTTTGAATTTTGCATAGCTCCCGCATTCCGTTGAGACGTACCTTCGCATTCTCGTTGTATTAGACGTGAATAATTTTCTTCTCCATTTTGCATCAGTGTTGTTTGTGTAGAATATTTATCCTTTGACTGTGGGACTCTTTAGTGCAGACGCCGTTTGCCATCGTTTGCGATCGTTATGGTTAGCTAACGTAATTCACAATTCAATTATTGCTGTGATGAAAGTAAAAAGTGCATTGTTAACAAATCGAAAGCATTTCTATCTAAAACTGATTCTTATCAGTCATTTTAGTTTAATAAAAGAGATAATGTGAAACAATGTAAAATTGTTTGCATTAAGTGCAATATGTATAAAACAATTGTTTCTTTCCTTAATTAAATTTTCTTGGGCCATGCATTTTTGTCATAAATGAATTAAATTTGCAGTGTATTACTAATTAAAATTTCTTGAGTATATAATATTATATTGTAGATGACATTCCAGCATAGTTTTTATCTACTTTTGTTTTACTTTTTGATTCGACCAATTATTCGTAACATATAATTTGAATAAATTCATTAAATTGCAACAGTGGATGAATTGTTATCAGAGATGCGTATGACAGTTAGATAAGTTAATTAGTTAAAATTAGTTAAATTTTGGTGACCAAAAAGTTATTTGTCGTGACAGGTTTGAATTATTCAGTAATGTTATGTAAATTACATAAATATATCAGTGTATATAAGTATATATGAATATATTTGGCAAAAATGAAAATATTAGAATCGAACTATAAAGTAATAATATATTCATGCCTTTTAATATATGCACATACCTAGATGTTATATGTATATAAAATAATTAGAAATTATTTAATCGAATTAATTGAGCAATCTTTCACTGCTGCTATGTTATATTTTTCGTTGCTATGCTCTATCTATAATCTATACGGTACTGCACTGATTTCAGCATCTTGCTCCTAATTTCTTACATTAGGATGACCTACAATCATCGCACCTAGCGATTATTCCTAGAATGACCTTTCCGTTTAGTCATCAGAATAAATAAAACGCCGAACACTTATACGGGCATTATCAATACAGCGACACAGTACGACGTTACTCGTGTCGTAATTTAAAGGATGTGAATCCACGCGCAGAAATAACTTGATTATATAAAACGAAACCTTGATATTGATGTTTTATTTTTTTGTGAAATTTAAATTTCTATAATCTTGTACTGCATGTGTGCTGCATGCTACAATATTAATAAGAGGTTACAAGTAAAACTGTTTGCACAGAATCTTATCGTGTGTAGATTATATATGTAGATAGGCGCAGTATGTCGAACGCAGATGTGATAAAAACAATCTTCGACAACATCAAAACACGATCTATGCAATTGTTTAGCTCTTTACATAACTACAGGGTGTCCCAAAAATGTACTTACCTGAAAGGGGCGAGTACAGAGATCATTTGAAATAACATTATCCTTTGTGAACGTTTTCTCCGCGGTTCCGTGGCTCCGTTCACTTCGTTTACGTGACTCGTCAAAATGACGGGTTCTAATATTCGTAATTTGAGATTATTAAGATTGTAAAGATGCTTCCCTGAGGCTTTATATTCCAAATTTATTTCTTTGGGTATATATCATTGAAAAAATGGCAAAAAATTTTGATAGACACATACTTGTCATGTTTATAAAATAATGGAAAATAGTTATTTCTAAAGCTCCGTAAACCTTTCTTTTTAAGGGAGTAGACTCCTTCCAGGATTGCTAGGGTGCGGGATTCGCCTTCTGATATCTCGATAATACAAACACGGGGTTTTTCAGTAGTCAAAAACGCTAAATAAAAGATATTTTCATAGCTACATGCTGCCAAATAATGCAAATTACGCCTCGCAAACAAAGAAATGGGACTTTCGAGGCAGATAGCGGCCTAGATCAATCTTTTATCGAGCGTTTTTGACTAGTGAAATTCCTGTGTTCGTATTATCGAGAAATGAGAAGGCGAATCCCGCACCCTTGCAATCCTGGAAACAAGTCTACTTCCGCAAAGACATGGGGAACAAATACTTTTACGTTCACCTCGAAGACACAGGTGTTCGGTGTCCCCAATACCCACTAAAAATCGGCACGTCTAGGACTTCTCAAGCCTTTTTCTCTCCCTCTTATGCCCTTATAATCAGTCAGGGCCCCACTTTTCGTACTTCTCCTGTCTTGTGTAATAATTTGGGCTCTACCCACTCCTGTTCAGAGCTCCGTAAAACTAGTGTTAAAGAAAAACACTACTGCGAGACGGACGGTTTCCAGTTCGTCCAATGCCAACGTTGCGCTCAGCAGGAGCCACTGTAGGCACGCTCTGATTGGTCCGTGTCTTTCGTTAATAATAACTCCGGAACGAAGCCGCGGATAAAATATCAGTAATACAACATTTTTGGGACACCCTGTATAGTTAGCATATATCATACGAAACTGTCTTTTAATCTGTATTGTTCGTTTTGTTACCTTAATTACATTTATTTGAAAAGAACTGTACCTTGCAGTTCTAAGTGTGTCCTATTTGAGCTTATTTTAGACCGAAAAGTTTACTACGAAGAGTTGGATTTACTATAATAGTATGCAGCACAGGTATAGCTACGATGTCACATTCAAAGGAGTGTGCCATCCCCCTACGGTCGTGCTACTTTTACATAAGTGAACTGCTATTCAAGATACGCAATAATTTTGATCTGACATGCACGAGTAACAACGTTCGAGCGTTGTATAGTCATCGGGGAAAGTGTCTGGATCGAAGACCGGCAAATTTATAGTACTTTTTAGCAGGTTCCGTTTCAAACATGTTCATTGGTAGTGGGCGAACAGGTACATTAGTAGTGGGAGTCGTGAAGCGACTCTTTTTATTATTATATATTAATATTAAAGTGATTTCGGTATTTTAAGGTGATATAGAGCCCAGTTTTTTTATTTAAGCAATGAACTATGAATAAGATATTTTCCCTTTTGTTCGATGATCTTTTGCAAAAAAGAATAAATAAGAAAATATTTTATTGATTAAAGTTCATCGTTTAAATAAAGAAATTCGGTTTTTATTTCACCTCAAAATACCGAAATTTCTTGCCAACACAACATGTTGTATACACTTATCCTAATCATGGATATCTGCTGTGGAAAAATGTGTTTAACTGTAATTTAACTGTAGTAATTGCCAAATACTGTTATGGAAGTGTTTATTAAATTGTATTTAGTATTTGCAGCAACGACTGAGAGCTCTTTTAACGTTGACAGGCAAAGTATGTGTTGTAAAAAAATGTTTATTTTGATTCTTTATGGGTCCTCCTTAAACTAAAGCTTGTCTTCATATATTCCCATCGACACTTCTAATGTGAAAATATTTTTTTCAAATAATTCACGGTTTTAAATAGAATTAATTACACAATTCTAGACCTCTCACGATCCTTGTTTTATGCAACGCTCGATAAATTACTGAAAATGGATGTTCCGCTGTTATTTAGGTAAATGGATATTATACAATTGGCTGGCGTGAACTGTTGCGAAATAGTCGAACCGATTAGTAACATAAGCTCACGCTTATTTTCGTGAAGCGAACTTACCGCGCCGGCTTAAAAATAATTTACTTTGCGACCACGCCTCAAGTGTTGACGCTCCCTAGCATCCTTGACTCGTTTCTGCAGATCACCGCGAAAACAATCCTATATCTTCGGAATCGTCTGGATTGCCAAATCAAGTTGTCACCGAAGTTGTTCGACCGAATACGAAGGCGAAAATCTCGAAGCCTTTATCTCCGGTTACACAACCGAGGGTCCGTTGTAAACCGTTGCGTAATCGCGATTAATCTTTCGACGATCGATTATAGCGACGCTGCGGCCACGTACGGATCGACCGCCTTTTTTCATGTAAAAACAGATCTCTGAATACATTATGGATCGTCTTCGAGTCGCTAGACAATGATGAATGATTGATCGAGGCAGACGTAAACAGATAGCTATAAATTGCAATGCGCGGTTTGCAATAGACGTATTAATAGACAAAGTGTTCTTTTGGAGGATGTGACTCTTGCAACAATGATAAGTAGACAGTGGATATTTTGCAAAATAAAATTCTTTTATATCAATCGACAAATTAGAGTGAAATAGAAATTTATTTTCTATCTTAATATGTTTATTAGGATGAAAATAATATTACCTTTTCCCCTCAATTCGTGCTCCCTCCCCTCAATTCGTGTTCCCTCCCCTCAATTCGTGCTCCCTCCCCTCAATTCGTATTCCCTCCCTCAATTCGTATTACCTCCCCTCAATTCGTGCTCCCTCCCCTCAATTCGTGCTCCCTCCCCTCAATTCGTGCTACCTCCCCTCAATTCGTGCTACCTCCCCTCAATTCGTGCTCCCTCCCCTCAATTCGTGTTCCCTCCCCTCAATTCGTGTTCCCTCCCCTCAATTCGTGTTCCCTCCCCTCAATTCGTGCTCCCTCCCCTCAATTCGTGCTCCCTCCCCTCACCTGGCGAGGGGAGGGAGCACGAATCTGGTGTAATGATGAGTTGACTCCGGATTGTATGCATTTATGATAAGGATAAGTCGGTGTATTACAATTTAAAATAGTGGAAAGATTAGAAGACTAAGAGTATTAACATATTATTCTCACTACATTAAAATTATTAGTGGAAAATATATACATCGAGATCCGGAGTTTACTGATGAGATTTCACCTGGCCCATTCATTTCACTTTGATTGAGGTCTGGTTCATTATTCTTACATTTTATTACTGTTTTACAAGCACGTGGTGATAGTTTAAATTAGGTCAACCCTTTGCCATATAATGTCGAGGCAGACTTCAGATGAAAAAATATATTTCAAGCAGAATCTGTTAATCCTTGGACAGCCATTTTTGTCACTGCACAATTGATGATGTTCAAGACCGATTTATCAGTTTATTTAGAATTTTTGTCTTTCTTGCTGTTAGTGCAATCTGATTTATTCGCTAGAAATTGAGTAATTTCTAATCGGTTTCTTAATTCAGTAGTTATATGATGATTTTGATATTATGGGTCAAACTAGACCCAGGCACCGAGTAGAGTTCAGTATAATCGTTAATCATTTTTTTTACATATTTAAATAAGGTGCTTGTTTTAAACAAAAGTCCATTAGTTTATCCAGAAAAAAGGTTCTAGAAATTACACTTTTTCAGATGATCTCATTCTGTCTTGACGATCAACATTCATATGCTTGAGTCTCAACATTCATATGCTTTTGAGTCTCAATATTCATATGCTTGAGTCTCAACATTCTATCTTGACGACTCACGTAACTTTAAAAACGAAAAGAAAGTGATTGCGTCAGTACTTGTCTGTTCGAAATCTTGCTAATAAAATTTCTGCGTCGCGAGCAGACATTCCAAGAAAATTAGATTGAAGCAGAACGATTTCCTAGCTGAGCAGAAGTTAAAATAAGATCGTCGCGTGACTCAATCAATGTTGAAGATATGCTTTATCTCTTTCCTTGGTTCGTCACTCGTGTTCGCACGTGTTAAAACGTTGCGACTCATTCATTCGCTGGGCACGTGATGCCATCTAGTCAACGATTGGTTAAGCTCGGTATCGGTTCCGTTCAGTGGAATCGCTAATTCCATGAACACCCGTTATTATCTTCGTCGGACGAAGTATAACAAGAAAACAGGAATGACTAGACAATAGCGGATCGTGTGATCATCTTATATCTCGTAGAAATCGAAGAACTGTAACATTGATAACAGCATCGCGAGTCACGTTTCCTAGACAGAGGATAGTCACCTGAGGTTTATTCATTTCTTGAATGAAACTCGAATATTGCACTGCATTGGTGTAATCATGTTATGTATTCCATCATCATGTTACATATTAATATGATAGATAATAGTATACAGGGTGTTTCGTTTATCTGAAAACGGAAATATTTCGTGATGCGCTGAAGTTACGAATAAACTTATGTATGAAGTAATAAACTAAAGTATGAAGGGAACAATCCTGATATCAAGGAAACCACAACAATGGTGGGGGAGAGGAGGGACCATATATTTTTTTTTCTCAACACGGTAGTATTTTCCGAGACGAATTCAACGACATATCGAACATAATACATTTTTGACAAACATCACACATATATTTTTCCAGTATATCAAGTCCAGAGTTTTGCAGAATTACAATTGAATTATTCCAGGAATTATAATTAACAAGTAATTGAATTAAATCGTAATTCAGTCATATTGTAATTTATAATTCAGATCTTCATTCAATTAAATTACAATGTAATTCGTAATTGCTAGGCAGCGGATGTTTATGCAAATGCATACTTTTATAGAAAGTAGGTGAAGTTATGGGACCTGGACAGAAATTTACGTTGTCTGTAGAGGATTTTGCAAATATGGTAATATTTTGCACATTTTGCATATTGCATATTTTTGACATATTTTGCATTTAATTGTACATATATACATGTGTACGTGTGTATGTAATTGTAAAGAACCGTTATGTGAATTGAATCGAATCATATCATATGGTTCTCGCACGAAACAACAGTAATTGGCCTTGGCCTTAAGAATTTATTTCCAGGTTATTATCATTCGATGACAGAAATATAAGTGAAGAAAAATGAAACATTATTTGATTATTTAAACTGTATTGCAACTAATTTCTGGAGATAGCCAGTTACCATAGCAAAATTAGAAACAAAAGGACTCCTATTGCAGCAATCAGTAAAATTAGTTACTGATATTACTGAAGAACTGGAACGGATATCTGGTGCTTGTGGAGAAATAATTCGAAATAAATGGAAGATCTTAAAAAAAATCCAGGAATTGATCCTTTGCTAAAACTTAACAAAATTCTATATGCATCCACTACTGAAGGACCAGACGAAATTGATGCAAAATATTAGAAAAATACACATATGCACCTATTACGTCCTGTAATGTTGAAAGGACATTCTCAGTGTACAAATTAATCTTCAGCGAAAAAAGACATCAACTTACCGTTGACGATATGGAAACAATCATAGTTACATATTATAATGCAAATTACAACAAACAATAAATGAAAATATGTATACATTGTATTAATTGGTTTCACTATTTTGTATATGTTTTTGTATATGTCGTGCATATATTTCGCACATATTTTGCATAAAGATTCGCTGTCTAGAGTAATTGCAATTGGAGTACAATTATGAAATACTTCGTAATTAAATTACAATATAATTCGTAATTGCAATTGCAGTACAATTATAAAGTAGCGTTACGTATTATGAAGGAGGATGAGGAATAGAAACTACGCCGCAGAGACAGCAAACAAGTATATGAAAGAAAAACATAAAAATATATCGCACTTCTTCAAAGTTCTGGGCTATAATTTGGAGACCTGTAGTTTAATTATATTGTATTTCAATTATATTGTATTTCAATTACACATCTGATTAAAATACGTAGTAATTGAATTAATTGAAAGGTTTAAATTATGTAATTCAGTTACGACGCAGTTGAATTAATAATTGGAATACAATGTAATTCAATTGTGTAATTGAATTACAATGTAATTAAATTAGCACAACTCTGATCAAGACATTACTGTGCTGTAAATGTTTTTACTAGGTCGTTAAGTATGTAACTTGACAAATAAAACACTTTCAAACACATTTGTCAAGTTTCATACTTAACGACCTATTATCACAAATATGTTGATAAAGTGTCGCGAAAAAATAATGACAAACAATTTTATCATTGAAATAGTATACCTACTCCTTTATTCTATTAGGAATAAATTTTTGACAGATATCGTGCACATCTTTTCCCTGTAGATGTACTGTGCTGTAAATGTTTTTGCCAGAAATATGTCGATAAAAGTATCACAAAAAAATAATGACAAACAATTTTATCATTAGATTAGTATACCCCCTATTAGGAATAAATATTGGACAAATATCGCGCATATCTTCTTCCCGAATATCAAGATATTACCCTTCTGTAAATGTGTATCGATTACACAGCATCCTGATGCAATGTTTGCTGTCCTCTCTCCTTTCTCCCTGCTCACCCCCGTTATTTTATCGATTTCGTATCAGGAAACGAAAAGAGAGGCTCAGTTTCCTCTTGTTACGCACGTTCCCTCGGTGTTTTGTTTTACGGAGAAGCGTCACGAAGGCTTGACGTAGACGTAACGATTGTTATGAGCTTTCCGGCGAATAAGAGACAAGTGCGTTGTTATGGAATATATATCGTCTTGGACTTCGCGCGGTGTCATTAACGGAGTCGATAACGGAGCTTTCTCGATAACCGATCGGAGGTTAATCATATTATGGACCGGCACGAGATACACGAGTGTAACGCTGATTCTGGAAAGTAATGCTGGTTGGTTTGGACTTTAATACAAGTTATCGTGACCGATTGTTGTGTCTTGTGTATGTAGGTGCGCGCGTAATATGTATCGATGTCCCTATCGGTTTTTCAACAGCCACACTCGTGACATGTACATTGTCGCAAATGTTATTGACCGTGTGAGAGTTGCCACTTTTGTTCAAACGCTAACCTCCGGTCTCGACTATGCAGAAAATAGACGACGCACTACACTGTGGCAGTCTAACAAAAGAATACACGTAGTTCCCAAGGTTTCCTAACCTTTCAACCCCCTACGCACTCGGTGGTTTAGATCCATAAAATCATTAAATTAATATCAAATGGTCGGCTTCGTGAAAAATCCATTATTTACGCAAAATTCAAATTGTGTCTATTAACTCCTTGCTGTATTGGTTTCTTCACAGCTGTGCTCACTAGAACTTTGAAGAAAAATAAAATCTATATTTAATGTATATCTGCAGTTACTTTATTGCTTCTATATTGATAACAGAACAATACAATTTGATTTATAAGGCAAGGATACTATTTGTGGTTAGTAGACTCTATTTGAAACATTGACCACGAGTCTGACTCATTATAACAGTGCTTCCCAACCTTTTTTGGTTGACGGCGAACTAAAAATATCTGGAATTATTTGCGGCACACCTAAATATATATAAAATGTAAAAGTTGTATGATACAAAAAAAAAACAAAATATATATTCAATGAGAGGGCTGAGCCTGGTACCTTGAACAAATTAAATCAAAAGGAGGTTCCAAAGTCGCCAGAAAAGTTCGCATTTCATCGTCAACTTTTAAAAGTCTTTCTCGTTTTTTCGACTTGATTTCTGTCAATGCTGAAAATCCAAATTCACAGAGCCATGAAGACCCAAAGGGTAGAAGAATTTTAATAACTGTAAAGCTAATTGTTCAAAAAATTGGCCAATTGTACAAAGTTTTGATAGAAAGCCAAAACTCATCCAAATTTTTTCCGAAGAATTATTCGTCGAAAACCCTTGCGGCACATTTGACAATCTCTCGTGGCACACTGATGTTTTGCGACGCGCTGATTCAGAAACAGTGCATTACAAGGAGGGGGGTTAATTGCGAAAAAACAGATGCCAAATAGAAATTTCTTTCCTGTTTCGAAAAATTCGGGGAAATACAATTACTCACTCTCTCTCTCTGTCGTTACCGGTTTAGTCACGTGACATTATGACGCATGCACGACTAACAAGGGAAGGACCCCAAGTGTCCGACTTTGATTTTGATAATTTTTTGTGGGATGATGGTACATGGATCCCTAATTATGTACGTAAAATATTAGGTGTAGTTACTCAATAGTTTTAAAGATATAAACAATTGAAGTTTCATACCTGTGAATCACGCAACCTGCTTACACGGCTAATGGAACTTCGAAAACTACAAGTATGAAACTTTAATTGTTCATATCTTTAAAAATATCGAGTTTACATACACAATTAGGGATCCATGTACCATCATCCCACAAAAAATTATCAAAATCGAAGTCGGACACTTGGGGTCCTTCTCTTGTAAGACGAGACGCGTCACGTGACCATGGCGTCGTAGAAGGGGTAAGGTAGAGTGGGAGACAAGTTTTAATCTGGCGCAGCGCCGCACAGTGGAACTTTTCGTCCATTTCGGAGACAAAATCAAAGACCTTCCGATAGAAATGAGATAGAGAGCTGAAATTTTTTTTAATTACAGCTGAGACTTCACAGAATATGGGAAAAATAGGGAGATTATGGTACGAACATTTTTTAACCTTGAAAAAAATCGTCAAACTTGCACAATGTCACGAAAATTGTGGTTTTTGCAATACCACGGGTAGAAAAAAATTTTTCTGTAACATGCCATATATCATTTCCTGTAGATTTTTTCATGTTGAATTCAAATCTGGTCTCAAAATTTGTCTACGACTTCAGGATTTTACAAGAAATCGATTTTTGTGAACGAATTGTTTAACGAATTTTCTCAAGGTTATAAAACGTTCGTACCATAATCTTCCTATTTTTCCCATATTCTGCCAAGTTTCAGCTATAGTTTAACAAAATTTCATCGCTCTACCTCATTTCTATCGAAAGTTCTTTGATTTTGTCTCCGATTTGGACGAAAGGTCCCACACTGTGAGGCGTTCCATGGGATACGGCGCACAGTGGAACTTTTTGCCCAAATCGGAAACAAAATCAAAGAACTTTCGATAGAAATGAGGTAGAGCGACGAAATTTTTTTTAAATTAAAGCTGAAACTTGGCAGAATATGGGAACATAGGAAGATTATGGTACGAACGTGTTATAACCTTGAGAAAATTCGTTAAACAATTCATTCGCAAAAATCGATTTCTTGTAAAATCCTGAAGTCGTAGACAAATTTTGAGACCAGATTTGAATTCAGCATGAAAAAATCTACAGGAAATGATATATGGCATGTTACAGAAAAATTTTTTTCTACCCGTGGTATTGCAAAAACCACAATTTTCGTGACATTGTGCAAGTTTGACGATTTTTTTCAAGGTTAAAAAATGTTCGTACCATAATCTCCCTATTTTTCCCATATTCTGTGAAGTCTCAGCTGTAATTTAAAAAAATTTCAGCTCCCTATCTCATTTCTATCGGAAGTTCCTTGATTTTGTCTCCGAAATGGACGAAAAGTTCCACTGTGCGCCGCCAAAATCGACCAAAACTGATCGATTTTTCCTCTCCTCCTTTTCCCCTTCCACTATCCCATTCCAGCGCCATGAGCATCCTCCAACATCCCACACTAAGACCGTAGACTGCTCATGTATTAGTATGGTCATCAGAGAGCGGGTAAAATGTATTCCCCTCGATTTCCCCGATCTGGCGGCACTAATCTGGCGATGGCGACACTCAGTAGCTTGAGAAATATTGGCGGGGGCCAGAATTGACCTCGTGCGAAAATGTTTAAAATTGATGGTGCTCAAAACCATGCTCAGCTTCATTATCAATTATTTAAAATTCATTTTTGAAGGTGTTCTTGTAGTCTTTCTATCGTTCTCAATGTAACAGCTATTTATACAATCGAATCATCAGAGATTGAGTAATTAAGTGACGATTTCAATACTCTGGGTCAGAATAGACCCGGTCACCGTTGTGGAGGGGTTAATCTGCACCTAATTGTTATTATCATAAGTGAAAAAATGTCAAATAACAAGAAATGTTAAATCTAGAGTGCACCAAATTCATGCAAGCATGTTGTAACAACGGAATACAATCTGTTATTTATAGATACGACTATGTTTGCAGATAGTAGACAGTTTTTAACAACGCAGTCTTATCCGCGAGCTTATAAATAAACATGCGTACAATTTGTTTTTATGTACATGTAGAGATATACGTCTACCACACTAGAAAAAGAATGTTGAAAATTTTGCGCGTTCACGTGCATTTCACGAGTCGTTACGAGTAGATACAGGAAGCAATAAACAGACACGTGAGCCAGTTGCACGTATTCAGTACCACACGTACACGGCGTATATACGGTGCGTCACAAATCATGTGAAAATATCATTCTTCACAGAAGTACGAATCTAAAACGAAAAATGAAATTCTACAAAACTTTCCTATACAATTAAAAATATCAGATAAATTTTCAAAATTAATTTTCTCTAACACAGAACTTCATATGAACAAATATGCAAATTTCAACTTGTCATTAGGGATTACTTCCTTTTCCTACACATCTTGTATTTAACAATTGCATTAGATTATTGTACAGGGTGTTTCGTTTATCTGATAATGGAAACATCTTGTGACGCACTGAAGTTACGAAAAAGTTTGTCTACAAAAATTGTTCGGTATGAAGGGTACAATCACATAGTCTAATTTTTTTGAGGACTAGAATGGCGGGGAGGGGGATTTCAAAGTCAAATTAAGTTTTTTAAATGGAATGTCCTATTTTTTCTACCATAGATCGATAGGGTATCGAATTCTGAGTATAATAGTGTCGACCTACATATGTTCTAAACCTAATAGTTAACGAGATATTATCGAAACAATGTTCTTTCTTCTTTGGATAATATCCCGTTAACTATTAGGTTTAGAACATATGAAGGTCAACACTATTATACTCAGAATTTGATACTCTATCGATCTATGGTAGGAAAAATAGGACATTCCATTTAAAAATCTTAATTTGACTTTGAAATCCCCCTCCCCATCATTCTAGTCCTAAAAAAGAATTAGACTATATGATTTTGTAGCCTTCATACCGAACAATTTTTGTAAACAAATTTTTTTTGTAACTTCAGTGCGTCACAAGATATTTCCGTCGTCAGATAAACGAAACACTCTGTGTACATAGATACTCCAGTAAACTTCCATTTCCTCGTTAAAAAGCACGAAAATAAATGTTAATCGTGACGTAAATAAATATTCTCGAACACAGAACTTGATATGAACACGTTTGCAATTTCATCCTGCCATTAGGCGATTGCATCTTTTTTTACGCATCGTGTATTTAACAATTCTATTAGATTATTACACAGATACTCTTGTAAACTTCCATTTCTTTGTAAGAAAAAATATTAGGTTGTCCCAAAAGGCAACGAACACAATGGCAAAGTCAACTTAGTTTTTTTAAGAAAGCAAGGCATTTTTCCAATTGATAAAATATTAAACATTGGAAAAAAAGTTTGGGATACAATTTATTTATTACTACAGCAGATTTTAAGCATTTATGACAATGAAGAAATGATGAATTTAATTTTCTATTTCATTCCAGTTTGTTGCAATTCAGATAATTCTTATTTTCCACAAAGATTTATATTATAACATTTTTTAATAAAACATGTTATTTAACCTCAATATTAACAATTTATTTCCGTATCAAGAATCGTCTGATTTCCGTGCTCTCGATACTGGATCACGTTGTGCCTGTATAATCCAGCGTATTGTTCCGATCGCGACATTCAACCGTGAAGATCGAATCGTTGACCAACAATTACGTACATATAATTTTCGCTATTCCGCGCGAATTGGGGCTATAATTAATTGCCGTGGATTGTCTGCATTCATCGAGTACTCGTCGTAGTATTCGCACGTGACAGAAATAATATTGCTGATTGCGTCAGCGTTGCTGAAAACAGCACGTGTTTATTCAGAGAACGCCGTCCGTAATCAACGTAGTCACATGTTTGTCCTCGTAAACGTATCTTCCACGTTCAACGTGATCGTTCGCCGGCCAGGGACAGTGGATAGACAGACGGCATTCTAGAATTAGACGACTTTCGCGAAAAATGACAGCGGCCGATGACAACGACGACAAACAGAAAATCAAATTTGTTGCTCATAGAGAATCATCTATGCATCGAGCTATCGTGATCATAGGCGTCATTATCGTTGCGATCGTACGAATAGACTAGCCAGGATGATAAGCGCCGGAAACCAGTCTTCGAGTTGTTTAGACGCGCGACGCGTCTGTTCACGCCGCCCATTGATTAGATTTTAATTTATAGAAGGCTCGCATTATCGCCGCGTTGCGCAGTTCGCACTTACCCCGGAGGCCTTCTTATGTTTTCTTCAACCAACACCGTGAACTCTTCTATCCGTAAGAAACGTTTCCGGGTACAAGTATCGAATGGAAAACACGTTTCACAATATATCACGTCTTCGAAAAATCAGCGACACGCGTGCTTTAATTTTTCTTCCTTGAACCTATACGTTCCGACCTTGCGACTTATTAGGTTGCTGCTAAAGTTCTGGTAGCAGTTCTGCCAGAATAGACAAAGTTGCGGGCCTGCCAGTAAATTATAGCTTTATTTTCAATTCTATCCATTCGTGGAATTCAGAATGTCGCTATTTTGTAAACAGTCAAGATTTTTGAAGTGGAAACTTCTTTAGGCGCTCCACGGGCTGTTACTTACCTTCGAAGGTTTAGGATTTCGAAGCTTCAATTTGTTCGATTCGTTTCCAGATGGCGGATAAGAGGCGAAAGAAGTTGAATCTGCGCGAATGAAGACGTTCATATTCTAAATTGCGTTACAATGTAACCGTCGCTCGTTGGCGCGGCGATGCGAAAGTTTGAACGTAGCTGTTGTGCAATTTCGCATCGCTAGGACCACCACGGGAAGCGAGACGCGCCGCCGGGTCGAGGGGGCGTAGCCTTCGAAAACCGCTTCAAAAACTTCGAAGACTTCGACACTTTAAAGTCCCCTTTGTTCTTTCGAATCCTTCGAATTCTTAGAATTCTTCGAATCTTCGGAGAGTCGAAGCTTTGGAAAAGTAACAGCCCTAGTACACAATTGCTGGGCAGTGAGCGAGTCTGATCCGTCACGCTCCGAGGTGAAACGCTATTCGGGTAAACTCGGCTCCTTCGAACGAGCGAGAAACAGACATATGTTCGAGAAACAGACATTTTTCTGGGCAGTTAATGAATCTGACGCGTCACGCTCCGAGGTGAAACGCTCTTCGTGTACCCTCGGGTTAGTCGAGTTTAGACGAACGAGCGGGAAACAGACTGGTGTGCAATCGCCATAGAAGTTTTCAGTTCGGTCGTACGGTCTTACGCGCACAGTATTGATCTGTTTTTATTTATTTTGGTTCATACCACACGTTGTTCATAAATGCATAAAATTCGACTACTAGAACAATGAATCAGTGACGAGTACCATATAATTTATTAAATGAATGACGTCTAACAAGATGAACAGATGAGATCTGTTTTGGAATTTGAATTCCGTCGAGTGGACGTTGCACAATTGCGAGGGGAAGCAACTCGCGATGTTGACAGCTTCGCTGTGAACTAGTCGTGGCGGCTAAAGCCACTGGATCCGGTAATGCCCGGTTATCGTTTGAAAAACACTGCAGGGGCCACCGTGGTCAACCGTTTGCCGATAAACCCCGGTCAGAACGCAAGCTGCGATGTCAGCCGCGAAGATCTCCCCGGTCCGGTTCTAACCAGACTGCCGATAACTCGACCCCATTAAAGCAGTTCCCCGCAATTTTTTCGCGATTCATCTCCTTTCCCGGATTGCCAGCTCGCTGGTTCGCTCGTGTCGCGTCGAACAAGTGGAAGCTTCGATGTCGGGGGGTCAGCAAGCTGTTTTGATGTCACTGCGCTGTCCCGACAGCTACCAGCGACCGTACCAGCGACCGTGTTTGCTGCCAGAACGATATCTGCACGTGAACCATCCTTTCACTTCATTATTCAAAGCAACGATTACTGTTTCGGGAACTGCTATCGTCGCGACGATGTCTCGGTGCGACCAGATTTATGAGATTGCGGTAGGGGATCGTATTTACACAGCTATTAGGTCGTCGCATGTGAAACAACCGATCTCGGAATACAGTTTTACGAGCTGTTTTAATCGAGAAACATTATCATTGGTACACGTTTCGTTTTTTAGCTACACAATTGGATAGGATGAGAATTACGCAGGAAAATGTATACCGTTGGAAAGGTATAGCTGCCAGCTACGGTTTCGCTGCAGAAAGTATAATGATGGCGTTGTCGGATAAAAAGTTATAGCCAATTTTCTGCAGACAATGTTTTCTGACAGAAAAATTTCTGATATAAGTTGGGACATACCAAAAACTCGGGAAAGTAAGGGTTGAAACGAATTCAAAACGCCTTATATTCAATGTTTATTGAGTATTTATTTCGTAGATCATGATTTGACACAAAAAAAACATTGTTCACTCAATAATAACTAGCTTAATCGTCTGATTCACTTTCACAATGTTTCCATGTGAAATAACTTGCGAGCATATTAGCGCATCCAAGTGCACAGCTCTCTCGCAGGTGTTGCATTCGATGGAATTCGAGCGACTCAACTTCTTTGGCATGTTCTTCGTACAGACGATACAAAAATCTATATCTTCTGAAGTATGACAATTCCCGCTTCGCACGTTTTGCTACTAACTTGTCCACCTCGAATAACTTCTAAATTATGCGTTGTACAAACTAATTGTCTGTACAAATGGTACATGTCGACGTAGACATGAAGTGAAGACGTTCAGAAGGTTTAGCACTAAACCTACCACTGCCGGTCAAATTATCGGTTTCATATTTTTCATTTCACAATTATTGAAACCATGAAGTTTCACTCAGGCACGTATTGTAATAAAAATGGTACAGAATCTAAATAAATAGAGCCTTGTAGGTACCTTGCTCGGTAGGTTTAGGTGTTAAAGGTTAATTTTAATTCTTGAAATCGAAACTTATGTTTTGTATGCACCAATCAATGCAGTTTTGTATCCTGTATAAACAAAAATATTAACCCATGTCGAAAACTAATAGACTGCGGTTCTTTATGCAAAATAAAAACTGTCTGCATTGATTGCAAGAAATAGAGACCAAATACAGTGTTCCCTCGATTGATGTGATTTTCGGGTATGCGGATGATGTGACTTTTTTTTATCCCCACTAGGTGGTTTCCCCTTGGGCGGGGTCGATCGCGCTACAAAGAAATTAAGGTATTAGAGTGTTTAAATTGAGGTTTTATGATACTCAACGTATTTCGTTTCCTGAGACTCGATACCCCCGAGGTTCCCACAACGATCGCGGGAACACTGTAGAATCTTATTTCTTCCCTTAATAATTGTAACAGATGAAAAATAATATATGTGTTGACAGCTTAAAATTTGTGAAATTTTACTAAAATCTAGGGAATTTATCTTCTCACTTTTGCTATAAATCCAAAAAGATCCACTGGTCTACTGATTAGGACCGATACGGAAAGATTTACCTCTTGAGCGGTGGGGCGTCGTTAGTTTAGCAGATATGTGCCCCGTTATACCATGTAACATCTGTACAAATAATTTGTTTGTACAACGGATAATTTAGAAGTCATTCGAGATGGTCAGGTTAGGTTAGGTTAGAAGTCATTTGAGATGGTCAGGTTAAGTTTCAAAAAATTGTAATTATGACTAAAATAAATAGGTGAAATATAAAACTTTGAAGACACCAAAGGAATTTAAGAACACACCGTTACAGTATTTTAGACTTGTTCAAATGATTGAGATGATTAATTTTTATGCAATTCCTACTCCTTACGATTGACTTAGAAGATCCGCAGTCTATTTTTAAATACAAGAGTATAAAGTTCCTTTAATTTGCGATGCAATATATTACGCAAAATATATGTATATCCGTGCAATAGATAGTAATTATATACAACTAATGCTACGTCAATCAGTACGATTACACTGGTTCCAAGAAGTAGTGGAGATAGCGACGGTGCAATATCAGTTCGGATAATCTAGGTTCATATAATTGACGTTCTACTGTATTCACTTTATCATCACGACAACTGGCATTTTTCATATAAAATCTTGAACTGATTCTTTGATTTAGAGGTTCTTGTATTTAGAGCTAATCTAGTTTCTATCATGACTAGTTTGCAGATTTTATACGCTTCTGACTAGATTGCGGATTTTATGCATTTATGACAAAAATGAATGAAATGTAAAATTGTGGGGACATTAGAGAAATTTAAGAATGTTGTTACATAAAACGTGGAAATACATTTGTATGTGACTTTTGTTCCTCACAATCAAAGTAGACAAATTTGGTTTCGCATAAAGATCCACATTTTCCATTGCAGTCGACCTTGAATGATCTCGGGTGACCTTAAGTTTGTAGGTCACTGTACGCAAAATAAAAATGGTCTGCATTCATGAACTGCATAGACATTTATTTCTTAATTTCTTTTTCCAATTATTTTAATAACCTGGGAATAAAACAGCACGATTTTTAAATTCCTTGCATAATTCACAGTTTTGTCTTTCATCTAGTCATTTTTTAAATAATTTTTTCGTTTACATTTATCGTAGACGGGACACTATTTTTTTGAGCTCCAAAAGCCAAGCCGAACGTAGAGAAGGACAGCGCGTGTAAAGAGAGACCGCGCCCGACCGAAACGACTGCGACTTTCCGCGTCTCTTTCTTCCTTGCATCCGAAACTCTCATCGTCAATTAAACCACTAAAATTATATCGTGTTTGGTCTTATTTTAATCAGAAAAATGCCATGAATATATTGGTGAAAGTTTCATAAAAAGATATGAAATAATAAAAAAGATTAAATATTGGTGTTACATTGTGTTGACGCACGGGCGTTTGTGCCGGCGACTGCGACTGCGACTCTCCGCGTCGCATTAGTAGTGGTTCACACCGATATACCAGGCCGAGATCAGATTACTACAGTGGAGGGGATATTTCTTTTGCGTTTATCATATACAACCTTTTGCGTTTATAGAGAATTTACTGTACATAGAAGAACATATCATTCTAATTTAAAAAACGGAATTGACCTCCACGTGTCCTCTACGCGTCCACCTACAAAAAAACTATTAACCTGGAATTATGCCACCCTCGGAACCACGCAAGTTTCGTCTGACATTTCGGTAGCCTGTTCTAGCTGCCTCGCCTTGTATAATTAATGCTTTTGCGTCGAAAGAAGAATTTTCAGTTAGATAAACATTGGATGGACACGATTATGTAGTTATATGACCGGTTTCAAATATTTGTTAGTTCTGTGTCAGCTTCTTAACAATCTGCGAAAAGGCGAGAAGCAATTTTTCACGAAACTCTAGCGTGCGTCACGTGCCTAACGATTGCACTCTCATACACGCGAGTATCTGGTTCAAGGCAGTACAGTGTGCTCTTTGCATAGAAAACTACGTGATCCCGATGACAGTCTGGATTTTTTCTAGATAACTATTAATGTCGAAACCGTTCGGAATGAAAATCAGAGTTCGAACGAAACGGTTAATATCTTTTTTTGCGGAAGAACAGTTATTCAGTCGGATTTCACTTTTAAATCGGTTGGTTCTTGCTCGATATAAGTGACACATGGTGACGGTCAAACTGCAATTCTTATAATGAGACCATTCGGATGACCATTCTTATAATTATACTATTGACAATGTTCAGGACCACTTTATTAATTTTTTAAAACATGCTTTTAGTAGTAGGTTCATTAGCATTTCATGAATTCCTTAGAAATTAATTATTTTCATGCTGTATTTTTCATTACTTTTCGATTTAATTTTTGTCATATCTTCTTATTTGATCTACTATCGTATCCTGCCTACTTACGTATTTCGAATAGGTACCTAACAAGGTTTTTCATCGTGATTGCAATTCACAACCCAGTATTACGGTCATTCCTAGTGATTTTTGTGTCGCAGTAATGAGCTCCTCCTTCGCTACAATGTACGTAATGCTACGGGCTTCTTTTTACATTTTTATTGTATGGAAGTAGGTATCTAACTAATAATAAAACTTTCCCCTATACAATATAAAGAAATATAAAGAATGTAGAATAATGTGAACAACAGTCATTTGGTGATCGAGATAGAAGAAAAACTTTCTAGTTTTTTCAAATCCTGAGATTATAAAAATATGAGAATGATAGACAATTTTGTTTGCTTCACCAACGAGAATACATTTTTATTGAATTATACCTAGCCAATTGAAGATGGTGAAAACTGCCCTTAGAGATTTTTCAATGGCTATTGAACCATTCGAAAACTGACCAAGAAAACCCCTTCTGAGTAAAATTTCAGCCCTATAGCTTGCCCGTGGGGGTAGTTACAGGGTAAATTAAATTTTGCGCTTTTTTGCGCATTTTCCGGCCTTGAATGCGTTCTAAAATTCTGAAGAAAAGTGAGACATATTTTGGATTTCAAGGCGCATTTTTGATTCAGGGTAAAATGAGCCGTTTATTTTGAAAGTGGTTTTAAATTGAGGTATTTAAGAGTTTGCGATCCAATGAAATTAAAAGTATACGTATAGGATACCAATGTATCACATTACTTAAGTGTATCTAAGAGATTTAAATTTACAATTCCTATTAAAATAATAGCAATTATTAAGTGAATAATATGTGTCTTCTTACCAAGAATGGACTTAAGCCACTTTCAAAATTAACAACTAGATTTGTCATAAAATTTGAAACAGCCCACGTCCATTCGTTATAATTTTAATTCTTCAAATTGAAAAAACGATATTCAATCTATTTTGTATTTCATTACAAAACTTGGAAAATAGCATTTATGCAATTCAGGAAATCTTCTAACTATATAAATCAATTTAATAAGTCCATCATCATATCCTTGTACTTCGCTGTTGTAATTTGTCTTATATTTTTATAAACTGGTGTCAATACAATATTTTCGAGTTTTCTTTGTCTACCCCGACGTGGGAATAAATTCAGTATTATGATATCTCATAGAAATTTTTATATTTCTCAAAAAATGCATCCAGCATATTTTTAACCAATTTATTGTTTCTCCGTTAGAATCCTTTACTCTTTTAAAAATTGCATCCTCCAAAAATCTTGTTAAAAATCTTGTTGAAAGCGCTGTCATCCACACATCAAATTACACGAAGCAGTGGTTAGGTCTAAAGAATATCAGGGTTTTGACATGGCCAGTTAATTCCCCAGATTTAAACCCAATAGAAAATCTTCGGGGGATACTCGCAAGGGAAGTTTATGGCAATTGCGAGCTACACAGTACTATTAATGAATTATGGAAAGCGGTGAACGAAGCGTGAGCATCTATTCAAGAAGACACACTTCAAAGTTTGATTTCGTCAATGCCCCATCGTATTTTCGAAGATATTCGAAGAAATGGCAGTTCTACTAATTATTAATATAGAAGTAAGAAAGAACTTATTGTTCATTTTGAACCTACTTATTTAAAAAACATGTGGCTTTATAGAAATTTCGCAGTTTATTTTATGTAAAATTATATATTTACGTTTATTTTTTAAAATAAATATTATTTCTATTATTTCTATCGATATATATGTGTTTTTGATACGCCTAAAATGAAATCATACTCAAATTGATCATAAGTACAGAATAATTATAAGATATTACCAAAAAACGTGGTGGCTTTATGGAAATTTCGGGCACTGTATACCCGCAGTAATAGGTACATATCTCCTAGGCAGAGATCACTCTAGTTGAGTGAAGAGTTTCATTGAGCGACGGGGGAAAAGTGCTACGGAAGATAATTCCCGAGCGAGCTTCCTTGGCGGAACGTGTTTCCTCACGTGTTGGGCGTTATGCATCGCGTTTACAACACGTGATAGCACCGCGGCGTCATCGTCGAGCGACATCTCCCTCCTCGTTAAAGGAACGTAAGCGCCGCCGCCCGTGGATCGCAGTCGTGGTCGTGCCGTATCACAGCACGCACAGTACCGAGACCGGTGTCAATTCACGCGTCATTCGCAACATTGTGCGTCAAGCCGTGCCGCAGCACGCATCTATCCAGGTTCCTTCCGTCGCACAAAACGATCTTTGACGCCGCGTGTGCTCCATCAGCGATCTCTAACATGAACGATAGTTTCTCGTTTCGGTAAAACGTAACGTTTTGTTCAGTGAATTTTGTCAACACGCTGTTCACCGTAGTTTGAACAGCCAGCAGGAAGCAGCAAGAGCAAGACTCAACTTGTGACTTGCGGACCAGGGGGTTGACGAGTGACTTTCAGAGATCTGCGCGATCAGTGCGAAGAACGATTTAGTGTGTTTGCTACGTTTGATCCTTCTGGTGAGGCTCGGTGACCGTTCTTAACATAATGGTGACGCATAGTATGGACAATATTCTGAATATGCAATATTACCCGGCGGACAGTCACGTCGAGGCGGCGATGCACTCGTCACCGCTGCGGAAAAGGCGTTGTTTGAATAAAGAGGTGAATTTTTTATTCGTGACCCCTTGCTGCGCGTCCACCGTGCTAACACTTGTCAGAAAATTTCAGAAAGTTCGCCCGAGCTGGGAACAATGTTTACGCTTTTTTCTCACGGTTGAAAAAGCGAATTTCTCGGATCGTTCCATGCGTGCAGGGTTCTTTAACGTTGTATCGTTCAACGATTGCGGATTTTATACATTTATAGTGTCGTGCATTTATAGTAGAACAGAAGACACGGTTTTGATGGAGATTCTTATTTCATTTCTAACTTGTCGAAACTATATTTCCATAAACTCTTCCGAATTCGTTGTATTTTTGGGTGCACAATGGACGATTAGTGCGCGATTTTTGGCAATGTGAAATACTTTTATCTAGGCATGAGTAATTCGTGTGGCTCGGTGTTTGCTGCGTCAAATGACACACAATCACGAGAACCGATGGGGGATTCCCCCTAAAGTTTGTATCACTTTCGATAACGGTGGAACGATAATGGACGAGCGTGCTCGTAATTCAGGTTTTAGATAAATACCGTACTAGGTCTCTGGCAATTAGAAAAACGTTAGTTTCATTTACGCGAAAGCAACGAATCATACACAACAACATTCGTCTAAATTATATGCCAAACAATTGAGACGTTTGATGTACCGAAACTTTGGTCATGTGCAAGCATCTTTCTAACGCTGTTCTTAATGTTTCTGTTACAGCAAGATCCAATGTCTCATAGAATCATCGAAAAACGGAGAAGGGACCGCATGAACAACTGCTTAGCTGATCTGAGCAGACTCATACCTGCCGAGTATCTGAAGAAAGGCAGAGGTCGCGTAGAGAAGACGGAGATCATTGAAATGGCCATTCGTCATATGAAGCATCTTCAAAGTCTTCGACCAGGTAATAATCAGATCAGAATGCACCACCATGTGTTAGCTGTTCTCGGTATTGCACCATGGTGTCCATAGACAGTCTTGTATTCCACCCCCATTCTGGCGACTATCCTGTGGATTTGCTTATCAGTCACTTTTACCACAAATTATTAAATAAATTTAAAGAAATCTAAATAAATTTAGAGAAATCCAAATAAATCCAGTTGTGTAATTTCGTTTAGCGTTAGACAGAGTGTCTAAATTGCCTGCAATAATCACGGTACTCCATTTCTAATTCGCTATTGGCCATGTTTTCAGAAACGAAGCACGCTGCAGTGACGTCAGCGCCCACGCACCCCGAGGATAGCGTGGACAGCGTCTCCCACTCAACGGTGACGTCTACAGCAGCCGAACACTATAGACTAGGTTTCCAAGAGTGCCTCAGCGAGACCATGCACTTCCTGGTGGAGGTGGAAGGTTTCTTCGCTAGGGACTCTCTGTGCGTGCAGTTAATCAACCATCTGCAGCAACATTGCGAGAGGATCTTAGCTACCAGTGAGTACCTGCATCATTATACATTAAGCCCATGCAGCTTCGGATAGGGACGATTGAAGGGGCGGTGTGTCTCTAGCAAATGGAATATTACAATAATCTGATTGAATGAATATGTATATATTGTACACACTCGAGTATCAAGTGTCATAGATAACCGTCTATCTCTCTCTCTCTCTCTCTCTCTCTCTCTCTCTCTCTCTCTCTCTCTCTCTCTCTCTCTCTCTCTCTCTGGACGAATTGAGTAATCAACCGTCTTGCGAAGATTAGGCCGACGTTTTCACCGATAGAATTCAATTAACACGATATGGTATCGATTCGATACCCTTTTCAATGTCAGCATACTTCGGCTGCTGCTCGATATTCTCGAACGATTCGATCTTGCTGAGACTGGAAAATCTGATTTCAGGTGACAGGCTAGGCTTCCCTCATTCCGAGATGCCGACGTCGAACGGCACTGTCAACGGCGGCTACGCTCACACCAGCATTCCAACGATATGTCAGCCGAACGCACACTCGGACCAGGGCTCGAGCTCCGGTGTGAGTTCGTTCGGAGATCCAGAACGTCCCCTGCAGTCGACGATCATCCCGCCGCCGATGATCGTCAGCGACGACAGCAATCACAGCACCCATTCGCACAGCACGCCGCCGACCACCAGCTGCAAGCCTTCCAATTACAAGTTCAAGAGCTCCATCAAGCAAAGGTTCTCCGCGGAGAGGATAAAGTCAAGTCCCCCGCCGACGACCACCGCCGAGAAGCCATCATCGTCGCATGGGGTGCCGATTTTCGCTTTGCACGATGGCGGTGCTTTCTACGTCCCTCTGACAGTCGAAGCGTCGTTGTTGAGGCCTCACCTGAACTTCATCCCGGACACTGGCCCAGACACGGTTCTCCATCCGGTGACGATCTCGGTGAACTTCAATCAGCCCCCGGCATGGTCGCATCATCACAGCCCCACGCATCAGCAGACATAAAACAACGAGGCGTGTTTGCTCTTTTCTTTTTCGAACGTGACACGATGTCCCATCGATTCACTGATGATGCATGTACCATCGACGTACGTCAGGCATACTTCATGAACAGTATGAACACTCTTGGTAGAGCTACTTGACTTGGCGAGCGAGCACGAGAATCGATCTTTCGAGCTGATTGATCGGCGATCACCGAATACACGATGATCCAGCGAACTATTCCGGCGGGTCGTTCAGCAGCGATAGAGAGAAGCTGCTGCTTCTGGGATTCTAGGAGATCGTGGTTCAAGTTTTTTTCTGGTTCTCTAGTTCGTAAGATCCGACGAACACTGCTTTATTACCATACCCGTTTCACGAAGAATGAAGGTGTCGAGGATATTTTTGTATATTTACCGAGGCTGTGGGTTGTCTTAGCATTTACAAGGTTCGAGAGACGGAGCGATAGAGATCGGAGGTAGAGATATAGAGTATTAGGGCGTGGAGCCCCTCCTGGTTACTTTAGCTTCGGTGTGCTTTTCTTTGTTTTCGTAGGTGAAGCATCGTTGTACCCGTCGAGTCCCGATCCTCCATGTTCTTCTAGATTTCTTTTCATTTTTATTTTTTCGCGAAATCAGTTTCATCCTCCTCTCTCTATCTCCGTTCCGTTCATTTCTCCATGCTTTAATTCTACTTTTCCTTTTCGTTTCCGTTCTGTTTCTGTTTCTTTTTATTCCTCTTCGACCCAACGAACCACGAACGGTGTCACGGTGTCACAATTTCAGCATGGAATTCTAAGTATCATCGACGTTTGCCAATTAGTATTAAGAAATTAGTTCTCTTTTCTTTTTTTTCTCTCTCTCTCTCTCAATCTCTCTCTCTCTCTCACACACACATTCAAACTCTATTTCCGACATTGCGAACGACCTTGCGAAGTGTCTTTTCGGCAGGAACGTTGAAGAACCGTTTCTGTGTTCGGTCGGCCGACGAAATTTCTATTTTTTCGGGACGTAAGGCGACCGAGAGAAGTGCCTACACACTATTTGTTGTTTTTTTTTCAATCGATTCCAATTCATGTGATTAGTCCCGTATGTACGAAGAAGAAAGTGTTTAGTTTCTGCGAATTATTGTGTGTCACGTGTTCGATCGCGGACGCGGATCGAAACTGCTTGACGCTCCGGCAAAACGGGCCTCAGAAATTAAAGACTGACCAAGACCTGCATTACACTAAATTCGTTTAAGATCATTGCATTAAATATATATTTGTACATACCATGTCTAGTTGTAACGTTAATGAAGAATTTATGCGGAATAAATTATATTTACCATAGGAGTGTACTTCTGTTTCTATCTGTGGTTGTCAGGAAGAATGCCGCTTGTCACATACTTTCACTTCAGAGATATTGTCGTTTAAAGTTTTGATCACTAATGACTTAGACTGCGGATCTTTATGTAAAATAAAAAATGTTTGCATTGATTGCAAGACACAGGATCGAAATAGAAATTATTTTCTTCTTTCAATTGTCTTATTAAACCGAAATTAATATACTGATGTCCTTAAATCTTCTTAACACTAAACGTACATCATCACCGGTCAAGATAACCGGTTTCAGATTTATTATGTTACAATTATTGAAATAATAAAAATGATTTTATGAGAATAGATCGTATAAATATCTTTAGTAGAGCACGTATTGTAATAAGAGCCGCACAAAGTCTAAATAAAATCAATCTTGTCATTTTTATAAGGGAACATGTACCAGTTACTTTTAAGGCTCGGTAGGTTTAGTGTTAATTTGTCGACTTCTTTAGATTGTACGTGTCCATTTTCGATATAAATGCATAAAATCTACAAATGACATAGGACATAGGACATCAGTAAAATCGCATTATATTTTGAACCTTCCGAATTTGTTTCCATGAATTTTTTCTGGTGAACACGTAACTCCTGTACTATGAAGCTGAATAATGCATAATCTCAATTTTTTTGAAATTCTGACATGCGCAGTGTTTCCTTATAACCACAGCTATACACCCATAATGTATCGTGACGTTTTCTACATCTGTAAGTTCCA
The DNA here is from genome assembly GCA_933228785.1 of Lasioglossum pauxillum. Taxonomy (NCBI): domain Eukaryota; kingdom Metazoa; phylum Arthropoda; class Insecta; order Hymenoptera; family Halictidae; genus Lasioglossum; species Lasioglossum pauxillum. The sequence continues at coordinate 21,087,410 of OW121701.1, read as the reverse complement.
TACTTGACTCAACGAAAGCTTCCATATTTAAAAGTAAGTATATACTGTCCAGAGCACGAGAGAAAACTAGCGGGAGGGGAACGGGGCAAGAGGAACGCAAAGGCAATCTGAATGGTTAGGCTTCTTTCCCTGTTCTCTTCCCGCTAGTTTTCTCTCGTGCTTCGTACAGTAGGTAAGGCGCAGGAGAAATGCATTTACTTGCAAGGGTAGTGTGGGGTTTGACCGGTCAGAAGGACCGTACACCACTACCCACTAAACTTCCTCCCCCGGGACTCTCCTGAACCCTTTTCCGCTCTCTCCCTTGCGACTCGAGTTAATCGTAGATCGGGGCCCCACTTTTCACATTTCTCCAGATCTACATGGTCTCGAGCTATCTCAACACTTGTTCTTGGCATTTCACGCAGCTATCCACCTGTATTGCTGCCCGGAGTGGTTTCTCCGGAGTGGTTCCGTTTTCAGATTTGTTCATGTTTCGTTCATGGTGTCCCTTAATTAACACCCTGGATCATGAACTCAGAAGTACGATTGTAAGCCGAATCTGTCGAAACGTCTTTCTGTACGCGCAGTTTCTAGAATATTTGGTTTATCGAAATCGTTTTTTTAAAACTCCGCGTTAGATACAAGGTTAGCGAGTGTTACGTCCTAAGGTGGACGTATTATAGATTTGAATAGTTAAAATTGAAATTTAATTTGAATGATTGGAAAGATTAGAATTGAGATATAACGCAGTTTTGAACCTACCTGCATTCACCGGCTTCGGTTCGGGTAATCGAGGATTTCTTAATATTCTATGTGATTTTGATGACGGAACGTGGAAATCGAAGTTGGGTAGTTTCTTTAATAAATGATTTGATATTTTTATATGTTTGAATAAAAATAAACAAAACTATATTTTAAGCTCCAAATTTCGGATACATAATTTTATCGAAATCTTATTATAATTTGTTAGTAATTACCGCTAAGCAGTCTTCTTTTTGGTAATTGACGTGAATCTTTCCGGAATGGTTCCGGTAGTTGATGAAAATCCTCCGGAGGTTCTTGAAGTTGAAGTAAATCTTCCGGAAACTTCCTTTTGAATCGTTAACTTTATAATAAAGCCAACTTATATTTGATAATGATCGACTGACTGTTTACTAATCTATTGATTGGACTCTTATTGACTGCAGACTGGGCTCCTAATGAGGAGTCATCTCTTTTATAGGCCGATCAATCCTTTGTTATAATTTTCGTCAGGTGATTAATTCGTCACCAATTCTCCGTAATCGCTTGCATCCCTCACCCTCCTCTTAGCTAGATCATATTACTCTGCGCATCTCCTAGATCAATTTCTTCTTAACTGCTTTCTTCTCTGTGACTCCCCTGGCCAGATCGCATTACATCTACGTCACACGTGGGGCGACGAACAATTATTGCTCATCGATTCTTGATGGACAATCCTCAGCGGATATTAGATCACGATTTATATTTCAAAGTGACTCACTCATTTAATGAAATAATTTCGCTACGCAGTTATTTCGTTCAGTAAGATTCAAATGAAGAACGAGTTTTCCTAATTCTATCGCACGCAATGTGGTGTAATATACGATAGTTCGACATTGATTATTAACAATAGTATTTAATATTTAGTTTCTCGTATAACATTATTAGATTAACAAAAATATTATCATAAAATATAAAATATAAAATATTATAAATATCATATTATATATGAATGATCGAACCTGGCGCCGAAATCATAAATTTTTGGTATTCAATTTCCGATCGAGAAACATATTTCAACCTTTATTATTAGAATAAGCATAGAAATTCAAAAGGTATATGTTAAGCATCATTGATAATATTTAATTATTAACGATGGCTGAACCACCGGACGTGACACGAGACTAACGAAATTCATCGTGAACGAAGAATCTTCCTTCGTTGTAGGATAACTTCACAAGCAATGCATCGTGGGATTTTTTGGTGAGTATCCACTTTACTGTATAGTGTATTAAAAGAATTTGGTATTTTAGTTCCTGGTTTGTTCGAATAGATATTACGGTCCAAGTTGATTTCGATTTTACATACAACGTGAACGATTTAATTTCGATCAATTCGGGTTACAAATTCGCCAACGGTTCCTTGAGATACACACTAACGATTCGAGGCAACGAATCGTTTCCATCGCCTTGCTATTTTTATTTCGAAAATATATTTAAATAGACTCTCTCTATGTCCCGACGAAATCGTACGAAACAATTTAATATTTTTTTTATTATATCTTTCATTTCGATTACAGGAGACTAATCAGTTGCCACGTCTCCTTGCCCCCATCACTGGCGCGACCGGGTCAAAGCGGCCTTGCTTTCAACAATGGTAATGAACCCTGAGGTACCTGGATCCATCGCTTTCCGCAACACAATCAACATTAAGAGCCCGTTCAGACACGGCGAAAATTGCGCAATTTCTGTTTTTGATTGTTCGACCGTGCGTGTGAACTGATCCATATACGCTAATGTAAATAAGGTCCGCGCGGTTCAAATCGCGCGGTCGAAAACGCGCGGATTCCGCCGTGTCTGAACGGGGTCATAGCAGTATAGCAGTGGTCCGATCATCTAATATAATTGTCAGTACCTCGCCTGTGTCTGCAGTATTGCAGTAGAAGTCCTACAGTGTGCCGAGTCTCACTGACAAAGTCAACTTTCTTGTTATAAATGTTTAGAATATAAGTAACATGCAGAAAACAAACATTTATGTATGAATATAGAAGGAAAAAATAAAGAGAGTGTAGTAAACAAACGTATCTGCGGATTTATTTATTGAATCCCGAATCGTTTCCCGAACATCCGACTTGTCTTTGAGTTGCTCTACTGAATTTTGAGCCACCTCCTTCGACATCATGTTCTCCTAATACAAAACTCAATTTCCGAGATTTTCGACCGTCTGACTTGTCGATGAGTTGTACTACTGAATTTCGAATACTTCCTTCGACATCATGTTCTCCTAATACAAAACTCAATTTCCGAGATTTTCGAAAATTTTCGCCAATTTTCGCCCGTCTGACTTGTCGTTGAGTTGTACTACTGAAATTCGTGCCACCTCCTTCGATAACATGTTCTCCTAATACAAAACTCAATTTCCGAGATTTTCGACCGTCTGACTTGTCGATGAGTTGTACTACTGAATTTCGAATACTTCCTTCGACATCATGTTCTACTAATACAAAACTCAATTTCCGAGATTTTCGAAAATTTTCGCCAATTTTCGACCGTCTGACTTGTCGTTGAGTTGTACTACTGAAATTCGTGCCACCTCCTTCGACATCATGTTCTCCTAATACAAAACTCAATTTCCGAGATTTTCGACCGTCTGACTTGTCGATGAGTTGTACTACTGAATTTCGAATACTTCCTTCGACATCATGTTCTCCTAATACAAAACTCAATATCCGAGATTTTCGGAAAAATTTGCCAATTTTCTTCCGTCTGACATGTCGTTTAGTTGTACTACTGAATGTTGAATACCTCCTTCGACATCATATTCTCCTAATACAAAGTTCAATTTTTCCGAAAAATTTTCGAAAACCCCGAAAATTGAACTTTGTATTAGGAGAACATGATGTCGAAGGAGGTATTCGAAATTCAGTAGTACAACTCAACGACAAGTCAGACGGTCGAAAATTGGCAGAAATTTTCGAAAATCTCGGAAATTGAGTTTTGTATTAGGAGAACATGATATCGAAGGAGGTGGTACGTATTTGAATAGTGGAACTCAACGACAAGTCGGATTGTCGGAAAACGATTAGGGATTCAATAAATAAATCCGCAGATACGTTTGTTTACTACACTGCCTTTATTTATTCATTCTATATTCATACATGAAGTGATTGTTTCGTACATGTTACTTATATTCTAAACATTTATAAGAAAAAAGTTGACTTTGCCAGTGAGACTCGGCACACTGTAGGACTTCTACTGCAACACTGCAGGCACGGACGAGGTACAGACAATTATATTAGATGACCAGACACCCTTGGGTCCGTGAGGGTCTCAGGTGAAGCGCGGCGGTGGGGCAGCTACCCTCGCGAATATTTCTTATCGGTGAAGAGTAATGGGAGACCTGTACAGAGTCCTCCACGATCGGCGATTGCCCTCGAATTGGGGCCAGAGCGGAAGGGACGTTCAGCGCCACTTTGCTTAAATCTGTAGTTGTCAAGAAGAACGCTGCATGTCACATAATTTCACTTTCGAGATATTGCCGTGTAAAGTTTTGGTCACTAATACTTTGCCATAGGATATCGGTTCAATTTCATTATGTTTTTAAACCTTTCGAATTTATTTTCATGTCTTTTTTCTGATAAGGACGTAGATCCTATACTATAAATCTCAATTAATGCATAAATTGAAATTTTTTGGAATTGTGACATGCGGCGTTTTTCCTGGCAACCACAGAAATATGACTGGGACAAAATTATCTTCGAGACGTCACGTTCCGAGAATTGTCCCACTAACTTTGATCGTTTTCGTAGATCTAGTTCCAACATTTATCGTTCATCAGCGTAGAAGGCGTAAGAAAACCGGTTGTTATTGTGAGGGACGAAACCCCATGTGGTGATTCGTCTACTCTTATACCACCGACGAGATTTATACTCGTCTGTGGCCCGAATACGCTTGGGAATCTACGTGATCGACATCTGCTCGTCCGTGTGGTGCCACCTAGCGGCTGCACTCGATAAGTGTCGCGCAACCGTCACTACATAGCAATGTGACGGCACCCTTACCTTTTTTGAAAATGCATTACGCGCACCCCAGAAAGGGGTAGCGTGGGACTCGGGCCGCGGATGGTCAACGTGCCCATAGCCACTAAAAACCTAACCTCACCCGGGACGGTCAATGGACCGCCCCTCTACTTCCAATCTGGACTCAAAGATGCCGACAAGGACCCGTTTCAACAATTCACTTGTCGACATCCTACCCCGGGATCGGCCACTCCTGTTGTTGGCTGTTGACGGCACCCTTACCTGTCAAAAGCACTGAAAATCGCTCAACTTTAAACGCTCATAACTGATATGAACCATTCCTGAATTTCCTAGAATGGAAACTCGGATTTTTAGTATTTTCTCGTCCAAATCTGGACTACATCTATGTACTTCTCCTAAGGACGACAAAAATTTCTGGTTATGAGCGTTATTCATGATTAGAAGCGTTGAAGACAATAAAAGACTAGGAGTTGCAATTAAAATTTTTTTATTACATCAACATAATACTGGCTAAGGGTCAAAACAATTGTAGAACGCGTCTATTAGGGGTATGGAGATTAACACAAGCAACCCGTAACGTGAGACCCTCTTGTGAGCGAGAGGAAGGTGCTTTCGTTTTCTCCTTTCGCCGTGAGAGAAGGTTCGCTGGGGTCGCGACAGGGACAGGAGAGGTACAGTAGTCTAATGATCCCTAACTAGAGATAAATACAATCTTATAGAAGTAATAAAAGTAATTGCAGCGAGGCAACAACCAAGTCTTCAAAGAAATCAGCCTTAACGAATTCTTCGAAATAAATCGATTAAAAAGTCGGGGATGCGAGGCAGCGATGCGTAGTGTCCGTGTGATCGCGTTTAATGTAATTGCGCAGGTTGTTGAACGGCGTGGTGTCATCGGTTAGGAGAGATCGATCTGTGAGCATGGTAATTTTTGTTCTTTTTCGAAAAGACCCGAAAGAAATACATGTTCAGGCTCGACGCCACCTTACATTTACGATGGTACAGATTCTGATCGCGAGTGGAATCGAGGATCCGCCGAACCGCTGCCTCGAATGTCTTCGTTCGTGTCGCGCGACATCATCATCCCGGTCTTGTCGTCTTTCGGTGTGTATTGTAATGTGTGTGTATGTATTTAATTGAAAAACCTAACTACACAGAGTCCAAGGGAACTGAGTATTACCTGTAATTGGACACATATCTTCGTCAATGTAAGAATGAGTAAAAACGTAAGAATTCCACCTAGCATATGTGGGGTGTGCGCGGGGCATGGGTGAACTGAATGTGCAGATTCGGATAGATGCGCGGATTCAACACTACCGGATAATGTAACGGGGGTAAGCACAACATTTTTTCATTTTTGGTATAATTAGTTGAGTATGAGTTGAATGGAGCAGCCGCGGCGTACTGCATCCGTAAGGAGAATCCCCTCGACGAGGAGACAACCGCCGGGAGCCAGCCAACGGACTGCGAGCTTCCGAGGAAGCTTGATGGTTACTTTTTCTTCTGGGCCTTCTCCGCGGCCTTTGTGACCTTGCCCTGGGTATCCTTGAAGGTGACACTCTGCGAACACACCGACCGGTTCATTATTCCCTCTCGCATTCACATTGGAGAAACAGTACAGAGTAAATCCTCTATAGACGCAACAATTTCTATACGATAGATGCGACCAAGAATATCATCCCCCCCCCACTTAGTAATCTGATCTCGGCTAGGTATATCGGCGTGAACCACTACTAACGCGCAGAGTTGGGCAGTAATTAATTACATGTTTCAATTACATGTGCAAAAGTGGACTATAATTACAATAAGAAAACGGTGAAATGGTCCAAAACATAAAAATCAGTGGTTTAGAAGAACAATTACACTGAAGTAATTGTTAGACTCGCGAATTACATGTAATTGTAATTGGTAATTGCAATTACTTGACGAATCACTGTAATTGTAATTGTAATTGTGGTCCGCAATTACAATTACTGGTTGAGCCAAAGTAATTGCAATTACCAATTACAGTTACATGTAATTGTAATTTTATTTCTGCAATTCCCAAGTAATTTTAATGCAATTACAACTAATTGTAATTAGTAGTTCCAATTACAAGTAATTGTAACTGGTAATTGCAATTACAAGTAATTGTAATTGGTAGTTGCAATTACAAGTAATTGTAACTGATAGTGGCAATTACTTTCCAACAGACGACGCTCGCACACCGCACACCGCTAGACCATGTATACGTACGCGAGGATTGCAAGGGTCCAGGATTCCCCTTCTGACTTCTCGATAAAGCAAAGACGGGGTGTTTTAGTAGTCAAAATCGCTAGATGGAAGATCAACCAAGGGCGCTGTTTGTCTCAAAAGTCCTTCTTTTACAGTTTCCGAGCAATGCTATTGCAATATTCGGCTGCATGTTGTCCGTCGGAGAGGCACTACGCCGGCGTGACTGCAGCGTCATCTGACGGGCAACATGCGACGGGCAACATGCAGCCAAATATTGCAAAACCATTGCTCGGAAACGTAAAAGAAGGACTTTTGAGGCAAACAGTGCCCTAGATTGATCTGTCATCTAGCGATTTTGTCTATTAAAAACCCCGTCTTTGCATTATCGAGAAATCAGAAGTGGAATCCCGGACCCTTGCAATCCTCGCGTACGTATACATGGTCTAGCGGTGTGTGAGTCTTCACGCGCGAGCGTCGCCTGTTGGAAAGTAATTGCAACTACCAGTTACAATTACTTGTAATAGCAACTACCAATTAGAAGTACTTGTAATTGCATTAAAATTACTTGGAAATTGCAGAAATAAAATTGCAATTACTTTGGCTCAACCAGTAATTGTAATTGCGGACCACAATTACAATTACATGTAATTCTATTGCATGTATTTCTGCAATTCCAAATTACAGTAATTGGTAAGTAATTGTAATTGTAATTGAAATTACATTTTGCCCAACTCTGCTAACGCGACGCGGAGAGTCGCAGTCGCCAGCACAGTTCAAACGCCCGTGCGTCATCACAATGTAACACCAATATCTAATCTTCTTTATTTTTCATTATTTTTTTATGTAACTTCTACCATCATATTCGTGACATTTTTCTGATGCAAAATGATACCAAACACGATATAATTTCAACTGTATTTAGTGGTTTAATTGACGATGTACGTTTCGGGCGCAAGGGAGGATAGCGTATAGAAAAGAAAGAGACGAGAACAGTTGCCATCGCCGACATTGTTCAAAGGCCCGCGCGTGGTCTCTCTGTACACGCGCAGTCCTTCTCTACGTTCGGCTCAGTCTTTAGAGATAAAAAATAGCTACCATATACGATAAATGCGACCAAATCCCTCCGAGGCTGTCATGTCTATAGAGGATTTGCTGTATAGGGTAAACTTTTCCTTTTAGAACCAGAAATTTTTGCGTTTTCCCTATGTTATCCAATAGTTTTGTACCAGAAGATGTAGAAGATCACAGTGGGCTAGAATCGCGAGAAGCTGGACAAAGTTCACGTCTCTGTTGATACATTATTAATTTCGAGCAAAACGGTTTTAGAAGTTGTGGGGTGAGAAACTGTCTTTAACACTAAACCTACCATCACCGGTCAAAATGACGGGTCCAGACTTTTTATTTTACGATTATTGTTATAATAAAATTAATTTCATAAGATGTGATTGTATAGATACCTTTAGTGGAACACATATTATAATAGGAACTGCACAAAGTCCTAAATAAAATCAATCTTTGTCGTTTTTATAAGGGAACATTTACCAGTTACTTTTAAGGCTCGCTAGGTTTAGCGTTAAAAAACTACCCTTATAGAGAGCGTTTTAATCGAAGATATCGATCCTTTGTTATTTGATTTCGAGTGTGAATTTAAGCAGTAAAATAGCTAATGCTAACGAAAATTACAATTTTTACTGATTGTGAGTTTGACACGACTAAACTTGAACAAAAGTTAGCATTGGAATTGTTATTAAATTATGATTAGTTACATTAAATCCTCCTCTCTCAACTCGTTAAACAACTCTCCTCTATGTATTACCAAATTAGTGAAGCAAACAATGGGCCCACTCTCATTGAATTAATTCCACCTATTTTACAGAAACAGCCCTCTGTGCGACGTCCAGCGCTCACTGTGTCATCCAACGTCTGTGCACCAAAGGTTGACTTTAGTTGCTCGTTAAAATTTCGGATCGTTGCACAACTTTGGTAAAGCAGAGCACAGATTTCTTTCGATATATTTCTTTTGATTTAAATGAATAATTATTGAAATAAAAATTTAAATAACAAGTTGTTTGTTATTTAGATATTCAAAAGAAAAGCAAAAATAATTATTTATTATTTGAGCAAGTCTAAATGAATTATTATTTAAAATAATAAAGTTAACTGTTATGTACAAATACAATTTCAATTATTATTTGTATTGGCAAATAATACTGCAATATTATTAACTATTTAAACTTTGGAAAGTCTTTTAAAAAAATGGTTAAGAGTGGTAAGACTTGTTTTATATGAAAGTGTATATAAATTTTAGGTGCCGACTGCTGTCGGCTTAATTATACGATAATTGGACCGTTTATTTTGAAAGTGGTGTAAGTCCATTTTCTCTTATTTTTTTAATTTTTTTTAAATTTTATTAACTTCCCGATTTTATAGGGAAGTTACTGTAATTACCCCGAAAATCGAATTTTTAGCAGATCTTCACGTTTCATGGTCATTGGAGTCCTTTTAGACTATTTTTATCAAAATGTCGGTATGTGTGTGTGTGTGTGTGTGTGTGTGTGCGTATGTCCGTTTCTATGGTATCAAATTTTTCGTTAACGGTTTCAGAAAAAGTAATAACTCGATCGGAATGATCAATGATGCAATCGATGTGCCCCGCTGTAACTTAGAGCTGATTAGATTTTGGTCCATTTTGGTCAAGTAGTTTTTTAGTTTTTTTAGTTTTTTCGAAAGAAGTTCATTCAACAATGCAATTTATACGAGAGAACGGAAAGTTTCCACCGAAGAAACAAACGTAATTACACAAAAAATTTTTTTTTTGATTTTTTTAAAATTAGAAAAAAAATTTTTTTTTTTAAAATCTTTTTTTGTACCTTAAGATGATGTTTCCGCTTACAATAATCGAAAATTATCCCAATGCAAGAGTGCGTTAATCATCTCTACTCCCGAGAATACATTTCCAAAGAATATCGATGAAAGTACAAAAAAAAATTTATATTACAATCTTTAAAAAAACAATCAGTTCAAAACGAATTATTAACTGAGATTAAATTGAAAATTAATATGAACTATATGATAATTATTAATAACAGTGATGTTGAAAACGGATTGGTTAATGGAGCACACATGCGGAATATTAAAATTTATTACTTTTCAAGAAAATACTAAAATTCCGTCTATATTGTAATTAGATTTTCAATTGGCCAGAGTAGGAGTGAAAGTAAGAACTCGTTATCGTGATTATATGAAAAATGCAAATATTGATCAAAATTTAACACCAATAATAAAAATATCGAATCAAGTAAATATGTCGAGTGAGGAAAAATATCAAATCACACGTAGTCAATTTCCAGTGGTTCCTGCTGAAGCGATTACGATTCATAAACGTCAGGGACAAAAAACATACGAGAAAGTATGTTTGGATTTTAAAAAATCAGAAAGGCCAACTTTACAAATGTTGTATGTAGCACTGAGCAGAGTTTCAAAATTGAGCGCGGTTTATATATTTCGGGACAATTTAAATTAACAGTATCGAAGAAAACCAAGATCAATACTGCAACCCCGGATAATGATGAGTTGTATCGTTTGCGAAAAAATAATTAAGACAATTTATATTGCAACGTTAGTATGCTATAACAAGGAACCAAGCGAGCAACGAGCATACGATATTGGTTTAATGCGACGCCATATAGCAAACATTTTGATAAGTAGAAAACTATTGAATTTCCCTGAAAATGTATAATATTCTTAAAACGTACACTTAATAAATAATAATAATAATATACAGCAACTAATGAATCGGGAAGTTCTTTGTGTGGCTCGTGGAGAGTCACACACAAAATGAGACATTAATAGCTGTGGGCCCTACTAGGATTGCGTACCACTAACATTCTCGCAAGAGCAGTCCTGCCCGCGAGCTCGCGAAGCGAGCGAGCAACAACAACCCTACTCGCGAGCGAGCGAAGCGAGCGAACAACAATAGCCCTCTAGTTTACATTAAATTAAGCATGAATTACGTGATATCTCATTTTTTCAAAAATGGACTTACACCACTTTCAAAATAAACGGTCCAATTTAGAAATAAAAACACGCGGTATTTTGACGTGATACAGAATCAATTGATGATGAAGGAGATTCGGATGAACAGGAATTCGAATTACCGATGTTGAATTATTTCGATAATTTAGAATTTAGAAGGAACATTGGAAATATAATTACATACAAATTTGTTACGTTGAAAAATGTCGATATGTGTGTCTCTTTAATTTTGACCACGAAGAACAAGTTTCCAGGCCATATGTGCATAGTATTGAATCCACCATTTAAAATGTTGAATTTTTGATGTCAGATTCGTTATCAGTGACTTTCGGCCAGTAAAATCGCGTTTTCGGATCACTGTGCGCTGTACCGCGATATACAGCTTCCGACGGCCGCAAACAGGAGGCTGGATCGAGAAATTTGGTGACATTTAACTATAACTCTTGAACCATAAGAGATATGGAATAACCATGAGGATTATGGGACCATAAGAGAAAGGATAGAATATGACATACCCCTTCGTCTGCGTTATAAGAGGGGATAGAGATTTTCTTGTTGCAAAACAAGCATCGTCGTCCTACATCGAAAGAAACCTCTATATCTGTTATGTTCACCGATTGTCTCGTGTTCCATATTTCTTTTATATCGTGTTGCCAGTGTAAAATTGTCCAGTGTCCAGCGTATTCGCGAGCAAGGCTCCTGAAAAGGTTAATGACCCGAAATCGACACGTACTTTGATGACGCCTACGGCGACGGTCTGACGCATGTCGCGTACAGCGAAGCGACCCAATGGCGGGAACTCCTGGAACGCTTCCACGCACATCGGTTTGGTAGGCTGTAACATCACGATCGCCGCATCGCCGGTTTTGATGCTCTTCGGATTCTCTTCGGTAGTCTTGCCGGTACGACGGTCGCACTTCTCCTTGATCTCCGCGAATTTGCAGGCGATATGAGCGGTGTGGCAGTCGAGCACAGGCGTGTACCCGTTGCTGATCTGTCCCGGATGGTTCAAGACGATCACCTGCGCGGTGAAGTCGGACGCCCCTCGAGGAGGCTGGTTCTTCGAGTCCCCTGCCACGTAGCCGCGTCTCAGCTCCTTCACCGAGATGTTCTTCACGTTGAAGCCGACGTTGTCCCCGGGTAACGCCTCCGTCAGAGCCTCGTGGTGCATCTCCACGGACTTGACTTCGGTGGTGAGAGCGGTCGGAGCGAAGGTCACCAACATACCTGTGCGGCAAACGTAATAGAAATTTAGTAGTTGCCATGGGCAATCAAGTACGGTCAGGGGCGAAAATCTTAGATTTTTCATGTCGTTTCTTTTTGGCGTCAACCGATTTCAATGAAGTTTTCATAGTGTAACTAACAAAGATTTACGAAAAGCATGTTATAAATTTTTTCGTGTAATTAAACCATTGCTTCTGCAATAATGTCCCATTCTAAGTCATTCTCGGTTCTGTGTTGTGACCTAGATCGGAACAGGACACTGTTTCTTTATGGCCGCTTCGACTGCGCCGAACGTAGAAAAGAACAGCGAAGCACGAGAGGCCTCATTTACCGAGAAATGTAAAGATAATTAAGCTAATAACAAAACTTCTTTATTTTTCATTATTTTTTTATGGAGCTTTGATCTATATACAGGGTGAATTCGATAAAGCAGGACACCTAAATATCTCCGTTACTTTTCGTTGTACAAAAAAACTTCGTAGGACAAAGTTACACTGTTTGAAGGGCCACATATAACGGTTTAAGGGAAAAAAAATTTCAAGGCCATTTTTATGAGATTTCAAGGTTATCGATGTTTTTTTAAATGGAATAAGGTATTTTTTAATACATCAATCGATGCAGCTGGACATTCTTTATAAAAAAGTACTAACCTATGTATGTCGAAAAGTTAGTAGTTCACGAGATATTTCGATTTAAATAACTCTAAAATACCATTACTGTCGTGCTAAGTTGTTACACAAGTAAGTAAACACTAACGTCTTAGTACGATAGTAATGGTATTTTGGAGTTATTTAAATTGAAATATCTCCTGAACTACTAACTTTTCGACATACATAAGTTACTACTTTTTTATAACGAATGTCCAGCTGCATCGATTGATGTATTAAAAAATACCTCATTCCATTTAAAAAAACATCGATAACCTTGAAATCTCATAAAAATGACCTTGAAATTTTTTTCCCTTACACCGTTATATGTGGCTCTTCAAACAGTGTAACTTTGTCCTACGAAGTTTTTTTGTACAAAGAAAAGTAACGGAGATATTGAGCTGTTCAGAGTTATGTGGGCCACCCTGTATATAGCTGATAGACTATATTTTCCTACAATTTTATTGTATTATTTACCTATAATATATTTATTACATTCAGTATTCAGTTCTACAATTTCTTTCATCTTCCCTATACCAAAATTTTTAATATATAGTACTATAGATTTCAACATTTTTTTCAATATCCATACTCCACAACTGAAACTACCACATGTTACAAATTCATTTCATTTATAATAAAGAAAGTTCATAATCTGCAGAACAGTTCGTATGATTCATTTCATAACTACCATACGCTGCAATAACCTAAAACCTGCGAAATGTCATGTAATTGTTGCGTTCTCATCACGCACGTGCAATGTAGATCAGGTGCACTTCCATTCGCCCCACTAAATCCCCGTCGCGCACGCGCAACGTGTCACATATTACTCTACTCCTGAACTCCTCTGCCGCTCTGGTCATCAGAGAGGGGGTACCTTGTATTCCCCTCGAGTAACCGTTCGGTTACTTTCTGGCGACACTGGCTCGAGCTTCTAGGCCCCTTGCGGGGTATGCCCTGCCAGGGGCCTATTATAGCCAGGGTGATATTTATCGTAAAAACATGGAAAACAATAATTTTGGCGACATTTGATGCACACTATAAACGCAGCGTTCGTACAAGTGCACGTTTTTTTGAGGACTTCTATCGGAAAACATACTTCGTTCACATTCATAAATATTTCTCTAGTATCATAGAGTTTGGACGCAAATCATGCATACTGTAACATAATAATAATAATAATAATAATAATAATAATAATAATAATAATAATAATAATATAATAATCATAATATATTATTACAATTTAATTATAATTTTCCATGCTTTTACGATAAATATCACCCTGGCTCGTGGCACACACACGTATACTAGCATGTAATTAATAAAAAGCATGTGCAATAATACAGTAAATTGTATTATAAAGTAACAATTTCGTATTATTTTTATGTTCGATTTATTTTATTTCCCCATTTCCGACAAATAAAAAACATGTATTTTCTACTTAAAAAATAAAAATAATTTTTAAATAATAGATTTTACGTTTATTGAAATTGAGGTAGATATCAATTTCAAGAAAAAAAAATATAACGATAGCGGGGGGATTAGAACCAGAACCTACAGATTACTAGTATTCCTCTCTACGCTCTCAGCTACTCATCTTTATGTTGACTCATTAACGCAAACTCTTTATAAACGAGTAAAGCGATTTTCAAATGCAATTTTCTCGGAAAATCTTGAGTATTGCGCGCTATAGCTTTCCGAAATTACATATGGAGACGACATCTTCAAATACTGCAAGTTTCAGGAAAATCGGTGACCCATCGACCGCGCCCTCTCCTTGTTAGTGGGGGACGTTGGAGTGTGCGCATGATGGTGGAATAGGATAGTGGAAGGGGAAAAGTAGGAGAGTACATGTCATCCATTTCAATGCCATATGGCATCATTGACCAGAACATACCTGGCTTGAGAATACCAGTCTCGACGCGACCGACGGGTACAGTTCCGATACCACCAATCTTGTAGACATCCTGGAGCGGCAGACGAAGGGCCTTATCGGTGGGTCTGGACGGCGGCAGTATGGCGTCGAGGGCTTCTATCAGCGTCTTTCCGTCAGCATTACCATCTTTGCGCTCCACTTTCCATCCCTTGTACCAGGGTGTTTTGGGGGACGGTTCCAGCATGTTGTCGCCGTGCCAGCCGGAGATCGGTACGAACGCGACGGACGCGGTGTTGTAACCGATCTTCTTAATGTAAGAGGATACCTCCTTCTTGATCTCCTCGAAACGGCTTTCGGAATAAGGTGGCTCGGTCATGTCCATTTTGTTCACGCCGACGATCAGCTGCTTCACGCCCAAGGTGAATGCGAGCAGCGCGTGTTCTCGAGTCTGACCGTTCTTCGAGATCCCAGCTTCGAATTCACCGATACCTGCTGCGACGATCAACACGGCGCAATCTGCCTGACTCGTCCCGGTGATCATGTTCTTGATGAAATCGCGGTGACCAGGTGCGTCGATGATCGTCACGTAGTACTTGGCCGTCTCGAACTTCCACAACGCGATGTCGATCGTGATACCACGTTCACGCTCCGCCTTCAGCTTGTCCAACACCCAGGCGTATTTGAACGAGCCCTTGCCCATCTCCTGCGCCTCCTTCTCGAACTTCTCGATCGTACGCTTGTCGATGCCGCCGCATTTGTAGATCAGGTGACCGGTCGTGGTCGACTTGCCCGAGTCTACGTGGCCGATCACCACGATGTTTATATGAATCTTCTCTTTACCCATGTTGTGGGTACTCTAGTCACCTGGAAGCACAAGAGGAACGCTGGGAACTTCATTTACATTTTCAGCCCTATGCGGGGGTGGCTAAAATGACTGAACCGTGGTTAAAGGGCGCATGAGTATTTTTAGAGTTACCGGTCAGTGCAAAATTTATGGCTGATGTTCTCGTTTTGCGGTTCACGAATTTCAGCATTCTCAACCAAAATTGTGTCTTCGGTGTTTCACCTACTACATCGTTAGACAACGGATCTTTATGCAAAATTAACATTTTGTACCTGAATTGCAACAAACTGGAGTGAAACTGGAGTTCATTTTCTTTCTTAATGTGTTTAATAGATTGAGAAGAATATACAGTAGAACCTCGATTAACCGGAGCCCGATTATAAACAAATAGCGTTTAAATATGATTATATATTATAAAGGGAAATAAATTTTTAAAAGTTAAAATTTATTTTTGAATATAATGTACACTTTAATTATTTCCCTCGGGTCTTGATTATCCATCGGGCCGTAATTTATCCGGGCTGTTTGTCTCCCGATTAAGCCGGTTAATCGAGGTCCAACCTTAATGGTATTTTAAAATTCTTCTAATATTTTTATTGTTTTAAATTACACTTTCTAATTTTTGTCATAAATATCATGCAAGGTGTCTCAAAATTCCTTCAACATCCGGAAATGTTCCTGAAATCATTTAAAGCAACATTTTCCTTTGAAAAAATAGCGTCCGCGACTTTGTTAAGGAGTTATTAACGAAAAAACACGGACCAATCAGAGAGCGATCTAGACACGTGTTGGTACAGTCGGCCAATTGACAGTTGGCACGCCGGGCCAACACGCGTCTAGGTCGCGCTCTGATTGGTCCATGTTTTTCGTTAATAACTCCTTAACAAAGCCGCGAATGCCATTTTTGCAAAGGAAAATATCGCTTCAAATGATCCCAGGAATCTCCCATTTCCGGATGTTGAAGCATTTTTGGGACACCCTGTAGACAAACATGAACGTCTTCAATCTTTACAATGAGTCCCGATCGATTGTTGCATTATTTTTTTAACGAAATTATCAAAGTTTGAACATTTTTTTCAAGAACTGTAGGTGTAGTGTTTGAACACTTTTTGAATCCACTGTATAATGAACGATGTGTACATGGTATATATACATGTAAGAACATATGTACAATCATCTATAAGCGGCACGCTTATAAAAACCGAGGAGCATTGCCTAATCAAAGTGACAAGTGCTCAAAAGAGCAGTGGCCGATAGATTACGACACACATCTAATTTTCTCAACCTGATTTATATTAAGTAATCTTATCTAAGCCAGACCTGTCCAACTTAATCCACTTTTCCTTAACAATTGGACTCAAAAGTTGAAAGAACTTTTAATAACTAGTCTGCAAATTTTTATGCAAAACAAAATCTGCATTTACTGCAAGATGGAAGAGACAGATATTTTTATTTTTTTTTTAAATTATTTGAATCAGCTGAAAATGATAGAAAACTATTTTTAAATTCTTTTAATACTGCTTTTCACTTAATGCACTTATTTTTGTCGTAAATGTATAAAATTTGCAGCGATGACAGACTTAATAAATTCTTTTCCTTTCCCTCGGACATATTTGTAGGATCATTGTAAACAAATTTAAGGATGTTCTGGAGGTATATAAAAACGCAATGAAATTTTTGAAAATTTGACAAGATATAATTCTTACTAAATTAATGCAATTACCAAAGTTTTGGTTCGATTCACTGCACCGTTTAAGAATTATAGCAACTTAAAGTTGGCACATTTTAACACGTCTTCTTATGGAGAATTCATAAAATTCCACTTCAAACCCTATTTAAACCTTGAAAAAACGCAACTAGAAACTTCAGTTTTTTTTATATGTAGTAAAAATTATGTAATTAATTATGTTCAAAATTTATTAGGATTCACTAAACAGTTACAGAGCAAAAAAATTATAAACTGTTACAAAACGTCAAATTTATCGCGTTGTCTCTTACTAGCATGGAAACGCGACAAGTGTAGACCACTGGATATAGCTACAGAGGGTACAGTATTCACAAAAGTTTAATGCAAAATATACTCATGAATGGCTTTCATTGCCAATATATTGATGGATTTCGAATTTCTTGTGCTTTTCTCTCCCATTGTACCTCCAGAACATCCTTAATATTGCACTAAGGCATCGACTGAGATATTATTTTCTTTTTGAATTTATTTTAGGAGAATGCTGTTTATAGCTTCCAATATAACAGTAATTTAATTGAAATGCTATTTTGTTTATTATTATGTATTCAAGTTAATGATACGAATACAGGATATTATGTAAAGTGTCACATTGTTACATGTTAGGAACTTTAAACAATAACATCTCAGAAGTGAAAGCATTGAAATAATTAAACTTGAATTAACTTGAAAATCGTATTCTTTATTGTCCTTAAGTGACGTGTCATTTTCTTTCCAATTTAATTAATAATTCTTTCATTTTCGTGTACCATACTTTGATACAAGAATTAGTCTCATACTTTGTATACATCCTTATAAGAACTCACGACTGAAAAGTCATTAAGAGATTGAATAAATGGAAGAGATTATTCATTGTACATTAACGATATTTTTAATGCATATTAAATTTTTACTAAAACAATCATGAACAAATTCGATTCTTTGGTTCCTTTAATGTTAATTTTCGTTCGTCGTTTATGGTCCATAATAGGATCAGAAAGTATCGAAGAGAGACAAGCTACACGCAGCAGGCAAATATCGATCGAATTAATTCGTAACGTGCAATATCTGTGCAGTGCCCTCTCGATTCTCGCATAATTGACCATTCACGTCAGAGGATTGATTGAGTAGAATTCGATATCACAGAATTTTGACTATTTGTTGTCGGCTCTATGTTCTATCCGACGGGAATACATTGAATGATTAATACTCGCGGTGAGATATTGCAATCGATCGATCGTCACGGCTGACCATCCGTGGAGTTATACTACTAGCTCGCTGAAAATTCAACTCTTTCCGACTGTTTTTGTGTCAATCGTCGATATCACTTGCTGTAATGCAAATACAAATTATCAATGCTCCGTGAGAAGTAAACTGTGATTAATAGACAGCGGATTTTATGCATTTATGACAAGAAGTAGTA
The DNA here is from genome assembly GCA_933228785.1 of Lasioglossum pauxillum. NCBI lineage: Eukaryota > Metazoa > Arthropoda > Insecta > Hymenoptera > Halictidae > Lasioglossum > Lasioglossum pauxillum. The sequence goes on along the minus strand of OW121701.1, from coordinate 21,068,686 downwards.
TGTAAGTGTAATTTGGAACAGTAAAAATATTAGAAAAATTCAGAGATTCTCTCATATTATTATCAATGTATTAAACACATTTTGAAAGAAAATAAATTTCTAGTTCACTCCAGTTTGTTGCAACCCAGTTGAAATATTTTTATTTTCTATAAAAATCCGTGATTAATCAACTAGTTTCAATTAAAGAACTGAAAATTGCTTCGTATTACAATATACATTGCAATTGCTTTATCAGTTTATATTTTGGCCCAGATTTTCAAGCAAGTCCTTCAATCGAACGATGTAGTGCATATAAATATAATGATTTTAGTTTATCGTTAGTTGTGATTTGTGTAGTTTATAAATAAATAGCAGTAGAAAGGACACAACAATTATCAAGATTATAAAAATGTTTTTGTACAAAGTTCTTGAATTAATTGCTTTATAACTTGTTTCTTATTTCGTCTTTTTTACAATCACTAACATTATAAAAATGTTTTCTGGAGAAATTTTCAAATAAATATCCTCACGACTTGTTTCTTACATTTATGAAAATTATAAAAATGTTTCTATGCGAAATTTTCTAATAAACCTCGTCATAAGTTGTTTCTTATTTTATCTTTTACAATCACTATCATTATAAAAATGTTCCCTGGAGAAATTTTGAAATAAATATCCTCACGACTTGTTTCTGATTTAGTCTTGTAAAATTATCAAGAATATACAAAACTATTTTCTACGAAATTTTTAAACAAACATCCTCACGAGTTGTTTCTTCCAATTATTAAAATTATAAAAACGTTCTCTGAAGAAATTTTCAAATAAATATCCTCACGACTTGTTTCTGATTTTGTCTTGTAAAATTATCAAGACTGTAAAAATTTTTCTAAGAAATTTTCAAATAAACATCCTCACGACTTGTTTCTTACATTTATTAAAATTATAAAAATGTTTCTATGCGAAATTTTCTAATAAACCTCGTCATAGCTTGTTGCTTAATTTGTCTTTTACAATCACCAACATTATAAAAACGTTTTCTGGAGAAATTTTGAAATGAATATCCTCACGACTTGTTTCTAATTTTGTCTTGTAAAATTATCAAGACTATACAAAAATATTTTCTACGAAATTTTTAAACAAACATCCTCACGACTTGTTTCTTACATTTATTAAAATTATAAAAATGTTTCTATGCGAAATTTTCTAATAAACCTCGTCATAAGTTGTTTCTTATTTTATCTTTTACAATCACTATCATTATAAAAATGTTCCCTGGAGAAATTTTCAAATAAATATCATCACGACTTGTTTCTGATTTTGTCTTGTAAAATTATCAATACTACACAAAAATATTTTCTACGAAATTTTCAAACGAACATCCTCACGACTTGTTTCGAAATGTTTGTATGCGAAATTTTCTAATAAACCTCGTCATAAGTTATTTCTTATATTGTCTTTACAATGACTAAAATCATAAAAATGTTTTCATGAGAAATTCTACTAAAATCCCATGAGAAAATCTAATAAACCTCGTCACGTTTATGATATTGTATTTTACAATGATTAAAATTCTAGAATTGATTTGATAAGAATCCCTCATATAACCCTTTTCTCAAGTACACACACCACTCAGAGTCACATAAAATCTGAATCAGCACAGCACAAGAGCGGCGTAAAGTGTTCGATACTTCGAGCGTTAATTAAAACTGTTACCGCGCATAAAACATTCACGGCTGGCTATAGCCTGTATCCCCTAGCGTTCAACATCGCGCGATTATATCCACCTGTAGCAAGAACAAAAAAGAAACTGGTATCGTATCGTAATTCTACGAGTTTGTGCCGATGGCGGGATTCTCAGTTCCGGTTCCTGATTCGAGTGCGCGTAACCGAGCAATCTATCGTCGTAACGAGCCGCTTAGGAACGTCCGTACTCCTCCGGTTATCGATCCCGGCTGCATTTTTCCGCCAGGGTAAATATTGGATTACCGTGCCCGGTCACGATTATTACCATGAATCCGATTACAAGACGATTTCTCAGGGATTAGGTTGAACGAACTGGCGTCGTTGCCGTTGCGATGGGAAAGATCCGTTTGCCTGGACGCGCGGCCGGGTTCGTTACACGCGAAAACGACGCCTCTGTATCATATCGATGAGGACGATTAATATTTACGTGTCACCGAAGAGACTGGCGAGCGAACCCCGAAAGGTATTGATTCGGAACGGACGACACGCGGGCCACGTCGAAAAATACGGGGTGTGCGCGCGGTTGTTCGCTCGATCGCCTAAAAAGAAAGACGACCTAACGCGGAGAGCAAAAGAGAGAAAGAGAGGGAGAGAGGGAGTCGGGTCTCGGCTTCAGCCTCCCATGGAGTATGCCCTCGCGACCCAATACCGTCAGCGATCGATATTATTCCTCTGTACCGAAAATCGTGCACCCGGGCACCACCGCCATGCAACGTCCACGGGCTCTGTCAGAGCGGCAAAGTGCATTTCACGTTAGATAGAGCGCAACGATTCGCATCCACCGGCCTTTTCTAATAATAGGCACAGCGACCGGAGCAGCCATTTCGCGGACCAGCAATTCCAAGCTCGCGATTCCGGCGTCGGGCTCGTACGAGCCGTCCGAACGCGATCGGTTTCGGCATGGATCCTAACGATCGTATCGACTTACTTCGTCCGATTTCGATCGGTTGGTTTCACATCCGCCACGTAATTCTTTGGTACCGTCACGCAATCACCGAACGGGTAGGAGGTTATACGGAGACCCGGCGAAGACTGACCCGACCACACCGGTCCCGGGGCGGTTCGTTGGCCACTTACCTGGGGATCGATCGCGAGAGCTGGCTCGCCCCGTGAATTTTCCGAGAATCGCGGGGGAGAACTTGTGGAAAAAACGGTGCCCAGGAGTAGATCCAACTGCGTCGCAACGATCGCACGCCCTCCGGATCGCGTAATGGCCGCGGCAATGAACTGGCGGCGCACTCTCGGTTTGGTTTGGTTTGGTCCCGTTTGGCCTAACCGGCGCGCTACCACCCCCGTCCCGGGTCTACGGGATAGTTCCTCAGGTGGAATTTGGTCGAGCGGCAAAACTCAGCTCCGGGAACCGGCGGAATCGATACGCGCGGATTCCGTGGTCGTTCTAATCGAATATCTCGTACGTTCACACTAGGGGGCACACGAATTCGCACACACCGCACCGGGTCGAATCAATATGTCCGTCAGCCGCCGCCGGCTCTGCTCGGTTTCCCGTTATGTGCGTCGCGGGACAAGGATGATGCTATTCGACGCGGGACGACGATTCTTTGTTTTCTCGCGATTGATTTCAGACCGCTCGGTATTCCCGTTGTTTCGAGAGGTGGAGGGGGGAACAGAGCAGACCAGGTTTACTCACCGCAGTCAACGGGATGGCGACGCTGGAAAATCCGCGTGTAATCGCACGTATTTTCGCGGCCGTTTGATGGCCACTAGGACGAGGCACAGCCGATGGGAGCGTAGAGGGATGCGAGAGGGTGCGAGAGGAGGCCCAGAGAAGAGCGAGAGGAGCGAGCAGGGGTGAAGTCGCAGTGTCATCTGCTGGCCGTTGCATTCGGGACGAGGGGGCTAAGGGCGCATGTGCCATCGTCATGGAGGACGATGGTCCGCTGCAATGATTGGACCACTCGATTCGTCGTCGACGGTCTGCCTCGCTATTTCCCCACACGCGACGCCGCCACGCCGCGACGAGCCGGCTGCATCGCCGATCGACAAGATGCGCCGCGGACGGCGTTATCGGGACTCTTGCATCGCTCGCGCTTGTTGCACGCGCCTCCCCGGTGCCACATCCGCCGCCAGAGTTCGCGGTCTCGAACAAAACTTCAACGGACGAACGATCTTTTTTTCATTTACCCTGGCGAGCATCGATTTTTCAACGTTCGAGCTAATTTTGTTGTTTCAAACCGCGCTGCCTCGCACCGCAAATAACTCGCGACGCGACCGGGAACATGGCCGAGCCGGCTTTTCCGGTGGGAAATTCGAAATTATTTCTTTTCATTAACCCCTTGCCCTACAATATCGCGTCAGACTCAGATAAGCACTTGGAACAGAGTCTAACTAATAGATATGTATGTTATTAATTTCCTTTAAACCGAGATGAATTTTGATTGTGTTAATGTATAGTTATTGGAGAGCATGTAGTAATACAATAGATATAAAAGTAACAGTGCCAAGGCACCTAGAGGAGGAGACAGACAGAGCCTGATGGCTAGAGTAAGACGTGAACATATGGAAGAAGGGAATAAATATTGAAGAAAGGAGGAAGAGAGAATGTGCATGATGTGCGAGAGACACCTGGGGAAGCTAAAGCATCTGTCAGAGGACTGTGAAGGTGTAGAGAGAATAAATATAAGTATAGAGAAGATAGTACATATAGCACATATAGGCTCAGGAGTATCGAGAGAAAAAGGAAAGAAATAATTGAAAGGAGAGAGAGAGAGAGAGGGAGAGGCAATATTAGATGGAAGACATTAGGATAGATTAACAGCGATTATAGACAATAAGGCATAGTGTATGGCATGGGATATGGAAGAATGGATGGAGAGATGGGTGACATAGAGAAACAATTCTAAACCAAGTCCAATTTCTTGGCCGCGAGCCCGAAATAAAATAAATACTACTACTACTAAGGGGAAAAATAAACTATACTACTACAATAGATACAAATTTTCTTCTTTTTAGGAAATTACGAGCTACAAGAATAGTTCTCATCGGTAGGTTAAAGGTACGTGTTCATCTGAGAGTGAAACTATCGCGAGTTACTCTCGAGGGTCAAATTCATCAGTGTACACGGTATTGAGAGTTCTAGCGGAGAGTTCTAGCGGAGAGTTCTAGCGGAGAGTTCTAGCGGAGAGTTCTAGCGGAGAGTTCTAGCGGAGAGTTGTAAGAAATACTTTCGGAGAGTTGTAAGAAATACTTTCGGAGAGCGGACAGTAAGTTGAAACTCGCAAATGAACACGTTCGATTTTTTCCTTGGCGAGCAATTCTGCCATTTATACATACAATATTTATACATATATACATAAATTGAACAATAGGCGGGAAATTATGGTCTAACGCAGAAGTCAGAGAATCCTCAATCTAAAGTATATCGACACCGATTTTTCAATTTTTATTAGAAAGTTAATTATCGAATTATTATTATATATTGTTAAACGTATAAAAATTAGACTCCTGTTTGTACAATATACCCATTATACGTAAAATAAAACATTTGTGCATCAATTGCAAGGCACGCACGGCAGCTATATATCAATTTATATTTTTCATTAATAATTTCAATGTAGTGAGAATAGTATATTAATACTCCTAAAGTTTTTTAATCTGTTCACTGTTTTAAATTGCATCTACTCATTTTTGTTATAAATGCATGATATCCATGGTTTAATCCAGCATTTTCTCTTTTTGGAATATTTCTCTTTTCTTATCAAGTTCATCCATTCTGTTCGCGAGTATTCTTATAGCTAGACTGCGGATCTTTAAGCAAAATAAAAACTTTCTGCACCAATTGCAAGAAATAGAAACCAAACTAAATGTTATTTCTTCCCTTAGCGATTTTAATAGAGGAAGAATCATACATTGACATCTTCAATTTTGAAAATTTTCCAACAATTTTGAATTTCATCTACTCAATTTTCCTATAAATGCATAAAGATCCGCAGCCTACTTGTAACTATCAAAATTCATCTGAGGGCTACACGGATGAAATTCAGATGGCTACATACCTGATAGGACTTTCCGAGAGTCGACTCGCACAGCAATCTCCGAGAGCAAAACATTCTGAAGTACTCTCAAATGGACACGCAAATTGAGAGTATTCTCGAGAGCAACTGTCGACAGAAACTCTCAGATGGACACGTAGCTTCAGAGACAACGAGCGAAAATTGTGTAAATTCAGCATCATCGCATAGCTTTGGGATTTTCATCCTGTCTTTCATCCCTAATTAAATGGAGTAGAATATGGATGTGCGAGTTAAGATATGGTTTGTAAACCTAGTCCATTTCTTGACCGTAAGGTTGAAATTAACATTCACTGTACCACGGGTTCCAAATGTGTCGGATATACATTGTTTTATAAAAAGTACAACTTGAATTAAGAAATTTATTCAATAATTTCTAATGGAAACATCTCTATAATTTCGAAAGTTAAAAAATAAAAAATGTAAAACCAGTCGTTTGACCAGACGTGGTACGGTTAGTGTTAAATAAATATGCAGGCTCATCAACATAGGACTAGACATCTTTTACAGCTTACTACAGCCATATTTTTTCTTCTTTCTTCCCAGATTTTATTAAATGAGTTGAGTATTGTTCTAAATGTTCGTAATGGAAAAGCTAATTCTTCTTATTGGCCATGTTCTCCTGGTTTCTTTTTCTTTTAATTTGTATAATATCCTTAGGAATTATATACGGAATGTGGAGCTATTTTTATTTACAATAATAATTATAATTATAAATCCCTGATATACGTTCTGCTCGATGATATCATCGCCATACATGATATGATACATCGCCTACAGCCATTTCTATTCGACGTTTCGGATCAATCCGTCAATCGTGTTTTTTAATGAAAAATTACCTCGTGTCCGATTGTACACATTATTTAGCCGCAGCTTGACATAGAACAGCGATCTGTGAACATAATAAGAATATGTTAAAAATGTAATTGTTCCAAATATTTCAGGACACTATAAATATTATATTGTATGTAATTATAATTTTTGTTTGCGGTTTAGGAATTTACAAAAATTGCAAACCGATTGCAATGCTAGAATATATTTGTCGATTTATACAAGCTTTATTTACAGTTAAACTGTGAATCTTTACGAACTTGTGGCATATACTGATTTTCGACTTATAAGAATACGTGAACGCGACATATACCAGATTATTAATGATAATATAAAGACACTATGAGGTATATAACATTTTTCAAAAACAAGAAGTAATGCTGGTTATTAATAAAACATCATGTTGATTTAATACCCCCTCTCCCATTGCCACTTTATAAGACACAAGTTTGAACGTGTGCATTGTCAAGCTTTTAGTAGACAGATCATGACACGTTTTGTACACTAACCATACCACGAAAGGTCGAATGACCGGTGTCACATTTTTGACTTTATAATCGCTGAAGTTGCAAGGATAATTCCATTAGAAATTATTAAATGAGTTTCTTCATTCAAGCACGTATTATTATAAAAATTGCAAGACATTTAAATAAATTCAGTGTTGTCTTTTTATAAAACAATGTATAGCAATCGCATTTTGTGCTCGGTACGGTTATTGTTGAGAAAAAATGTCGATCATATACAGGGTGAGTCACCTAACGTTATCACTTCAAATATCTTTGTTTTCAAAAATATTAGGTTGGCACCTAACTTCGCGACATTTTGTTTCGTAATTCTTTTATTGTATCGTTATAATCTCGTTCAGTGACGATTCCTTTCCATTCATTGGAAAAAGCTCTGAATTTTGCGATTAATTTGATATAAAATACTTGTGTTTAAAAAGTTATACAGAGTGTGCCAAAATTCCTTCAACAGCCGGAAATGGGAGGTTCCTGAGATCATTTGAAGCAATATTTTTCTTTGCAAAAATATTATCCGTGGCTTTTTATTAACGAAAAACACGGACCAATCAGAGCGCGACCTAGACGCGGGTTGGCATAGTAGTCATGGCGCGCCAACTGTCTATTGGCCGACTGTGCGTTACACAAGTAAGTAAACACTAACGCCTTAGTACGACAGTAATGGTATTTTGGAGTTATTTAAATTGAAATATCTCCTGAACTACTAACTTTTCGACATACATAGGTTAGCACTTTTTTATAAAGAATGTCCAGCTGCATCGATTGATGTATTAAAAAATACCTCATTCCATTTAAAAAAACATCGATAACCTTGAAATCTCATAAAAATGACCTTGAAATTTTTTTCCCTTACACCGTTATATGTGGCCCTTCAAACAGTGTAACTTTGTCCTACGAAGTTTTTTTGTACAACGAAAAGTAACGGAGATATGAGCTGTTCAGAGTTATGTGGGCCACTCTGTATATTACGGTAAATGTACATTGGTGATTATGTATAATATTTATATTATGTATATTATATAATATTTTGTATATTATGTATATTATATAATATGTATATAATATACATATACATAATATTTATATTATGTATATTGTATAATATTTATATTGTGTATATTATACACAATTGGTGATTTTGTATAGTAACCGGCAAACTTAGTGGTGATTACATATAATAACCGGTTTTTGTGCATAATCACCGGATTAATCACATTTACTTAGTTGCCAACCTGATACATTAAATGTCTTGAGGACAAAGTTGAATGGTAAAATGGGGCTCATACGATACCAAAAAAGATTTTTGTTTTAATTTAATTTCTTTTTAGAGATATCAAGGTCACCTTCATTTTTTAAATGGAACCACCGGTTTTTAAACATCTATGTACAATGATAGTCCCTTTCATTACGAATTCAGTGACTATAATTACTCAAGGTCATTCAAGGTCACGGACAGAAAAAAGGTATAAAAATAAAATATGGAAGCAGAATAGGTTTATCATCAGTGAGACTTGTAGTAGACATGCTAAGGTCCTTCAATGCTACAGAATGTTTTCAAACATCCTCTAGCCGATTACGCTGCGATTTATTTACTAAAAATATGTTTCCAAACGCGATTCCGCTATGGCTTACTCAATGATTGAAAGGTGTCACCTGATAACGATTTACTGTGAATGTACACAAAATGCATTGCAGGCCCGATTGCTTTATGAAGAAAGGTATCCTGAACGAAACACTCCTTCCAGGCTGACTTTTACTAATATCTACAAGTTATTTCGAAATACTGGAAATGTAGATGTAAGAAAGCGTAAACGAAAGAATCCCATGACTACTGGAGACAATGAAATTAATATTTTGGCAGTTATAGCTGTCAATCCACATGCGAGCACGAGAGAAATTGCCCGAGAAGCAAGCATGAGTCAAAGTAGCGAATACGAGTTCTGGTCCGACATCTATATCGCGAACTCATCAGGTTTTCTCTGTCCGTGAGCTTGAATGACCTTGAGTAATTATAGTCACTGAATTCGTAATGAAAGGGACTATCATTGTAGATGTTTAAAAAAGGGTGGTTCCATTTAAAAAATGAAGGTGACCTTGATATCTCTAAAAAAATTATATAATAAAAGAAATAAAGAAAGAAAGAAAAATTTTGTTGGTGTCGTATGAGCCGCATTTTACCATTCAACATTGTTTTCAAGACGTTTAATGTATCTTTGAAAAGAACAAAGATACTTGAGGAGATAACGTTAGGTGACTCATCCTGTATATACGGACATATTCTACATTTTTTAAATTATGTATGACTTTTGCACATGTTTGAACTTTCTAAAGAAAATGTTATTTATTAATTGTTGTCTAGTCACTTAACGCTTTCCTGGTGATACATCGCGCTTCAAATCAGCTGGAGAACTTCTCACCTTCGTCCTCTACAATATCAATTTCCCTCTCGACAAAGTGGGAAGATATTGTGCGCGCCAACTTGAATTTCCCCAGCAATATGTCGACTGAATCACGTGTTTCCTTTCCACCAGAAATAGAGCGACGCTGTTGGCGCAAGGGCACTTTCAACGAGATCGACGCTCATTGTGAAAACTGGTACACTACGAACGCACCTCTCGAATCGAAACCACTTCCTTATTTTGACTTTCTCGCGGACACGCCAACGACCGAGCCAACTTTTGGACATTTGTCGATCGATTGACTTTTCCCTGGACACGAGATGGATCCTCAAAGCCATCATAGCGATACCGAGGAGGTCAGTGCCAGCTTTAGAATTTGTTCTCGTGTCCGTCTGGTTTGGAACGTCAGTCAGTGAAGCTGCGAGGTTACGGGCAAACCGCATGTCGATAATAAAATTGTTCTCCCTTTCGTCTAACTCCCACGATGCCTTCTTGTACGAGTTAATTAGTTCCTCGTACCTGTTAAGACCCGTCATTCCACTATGACTGAAACTCCTGTAACGTACAACAATGCTTTAATGCACGTGTCATTCTAGTACACATGCCAATTTTTCAATATTTCACCATTCATTTATCTGTTAATACAGATTCTTTAGAAACGACGCTTCTGTATTTGTTTAGAAGAAAATAAGAATGAATAAACAGTATTGCGAAGATTATTAGTAGGTTCTTGTACATTCGTTTCTCTTTTAAATAATTTATCAAAATAACTTTATCAAAATAAAATTTGTCTGCGTCGATTGCAAAAAATAGAATTCAAATTTAATGTTATTTCCTCCCTTAAAATGGGGTAGACTCCTTTCTGCAGGATTGCAAGGATGCGGGATTCGCCTTCTCATTTCGCGATAATATCTACAAACACGGGGTTTTTCAGTAGTCAAAACGCTAGATAAAAGATCGATCTAGAGCGCTATCTCCCTCAAAAGTCCTATTTTTTCGTTTACAACGCGTAATTTGCATTATTCGGCAGCGTAATTTGAATTATTCGGAAGTATACAACTGCTTATGCAGATATTTTCATAGTTATATGCTGTCGAATAATGCAAATTACGCCTCGTAAATGAAAAAATAGGACTTTTGAGGGAGATATCGCCCTAGATCAATCTTTTATCTAGCGTTTTTGACTACTGAAAAATCCCATTTTAGTATTATCGAGAAATGAGAAGGCGAATCCCGCACCCTTGCAATCCTGAATACGAGTCTACAGCTTTAATACAGATTCGAAACGATGCTTCTGTATTTGTTTAGAAGAAAATACGAATTAATAAATTAATAAACATATTGCGGAGATTATTAGTAGGTTCTTGTACATTCGATCCTTTTTTGAATAATTTTATACTTTTGTATAATTTTATGTGTTTAAAATAATTACTAGACTGCGGATCTTTATGCAAAATAAAAATTGTCTGCGTCGATTGCAAGAAATAGAATACAAATTTGATGTTATTTCCTCCCTTAATAATTTTAATAGATGAGAAATTAAATATTGACATCTTCAATTCTCAAAATTTTCCTACAATTTTGATTCTCATCCACTCAATTTTACTATAAATGCATAAAGACTGTTATAACGCATCACATTTTAGTGTTTAGTTCGATGATAGATAAAATAAACATTTGCGTGACACTAGAAGTATTTATCAACATAAACTTCAATCGAGGCAATGATCTATAGTGAGATCCGTTACAACGAGACGTGATCAAGTGCACGCGTACCCGGCGAAAATTCAAAGTCGATTTTCTCAAAAACAAAGCCTCACATGACAAAATTTTATTCCATATTTTCGACTTATCTTTCCAAGTAGAATCACCCCCTTTTCGGTAACCACCAGTTACCGAACACCCTGTATATCACTATAATAAATGAACACATTTCGTGCGTGTATGAACATTTCACATTGTGATTGCATAATAAACATTCATACTTTTACATAATTCCCATCTATATATGTATATTGCAACGCAATTACATATTAATAATTCATGTATTTTTAACTTCGTATATGACATCATAAAAACAATATAAGTGTAACTATAATGCGAACACAATACGTTCCTCCTGGCTGTATAGTTAGCTTCCTGAGTTTGTACTTTTGAGTTATTTATATGTTTTCAGGTAAACAAATTTCAGAAACGTCGTCTTCTTGAAATCAGTTTAATATCAATTCGCAGTTAATCAACATCTATGAAATGGATAAATTATTTAGTTAAATACTTTTCAAAATATTTTAAATATAATTTTAAGGAACATCTATGAAATGGATAAATTATTTAGTTAAATACATTTCAAAATATTTAAAATATAATTTTAAACAACATCTACGAAATGGATAAATTATTTAGTTGAATACATTTGAAGATATTTTAAATATAATTTTAAGCTTATTTTAAGATGTATTTACTTCTAAATATAACTTCTATGAACAAGTGTATGTTTTTTAACTAGAAATGGCAAACACGACTTAAATATTTAATTTAATCAAGAAAATAAAGTTTCTTACCTGAATATAACAGATTTCGTGCTCGATAAATGAATAATTCGAGTACAATAAATCACTTTCGTTCACTGTGTTTTTATTAGTGTGTCTACTCGTGAGAAAGAAAGCGCCACCTTTATTTACATGCAGTGGTCCCCATTTTTTAACACATAATAATCGATCTTTTTGACAATAATATAACTGTGTATGCTTACGATCATTTATACATTTTCCAGTCCATTTTTTAAGGTACTAGACACGTCTTCTAGATCTTCTAGGTCTTCTAGACACGTTCATTTTCTGTAGGCTCTAATAAAACATGTAAAAACGTAAGGATTTAGTTTGTTTTGAGAAGTTAGAAGGATTAGTTAACTATGGTAGATAACGAATTAAAGAAATTTTAAAAAAGTGCAATTGTTTCAAGAAAATTCAGAATTGCTTGATTTTTGCAATTCTTTATTTGAAAAAATTTCAAAAATGCCCCGTTAGTCTCTCGAATACGATTATAAAATTTTGTGAGCGTATTTCCAAAATGCTGTACTTTTGATGTACACTACTGTGCAAAAGACAGACGCACCCAGTATAATTATAAGTAAACAGCGGATTTTATGTATTTATGACAAAAATTAGTAGGTGTAATTTAAGACAGTAAAAACATTAAAAGAATTTAGAAATACTATTATATTATTTTCAATCTATTAAACATATTAACGAAGAAAATAGATCTCTGTCACCTCAATTTGTTGCAATTTAAGTAGAAATTATGGCGTCCAATTATAAGATATAATAACAAACAAAATCGTAGAAATTATATTGTACAATGATTGATTTATGGTATTTAAAATATTAGATAATCCGCAGGAACACATATAATCTCAGAACTATTCAATAAAACAGCGACATCCTTTCTTAAAACTTACTGTGTTCTTATTTGATTTTTTACGCTTTTCCATTAAATATGGCCCGGTGATTCTTCCTTTTGCACAGTAGTGTATGCAAAAAATCGGTTTGTTACAATAGAATACCGTTTAGTTAACATTCGTAAATATTATATTGTATTTCTAATTTAAGATTTCATACGGACGTTTTCAGGGAGTTACAAGATTTTGTCAAACAAAATTGATTTTTTCCGAAAAAAAGGAAATCCTGTATAAAGAGTGTCCGAATGTTACACTGTACATGTCAACGCCTTCGCATTTCGAGGAACGCCATATTTGTTTATTCCCTGGAGCGGATATCCGCGAGGAGGTCTCGGTATCGGTCGAAGATGATTTGCCACGCGAACATTCGCCGATTCGTCGTTCCGTGAAAGCCGGAGTCGTGACGCGGACTGACGAAAATAGTGTCCACTCGCTTGAAATAACCGTCGGCCCGAGCGCGCCGCGATTTCCGTGTCCGCTCGAAGCGACGCGACGTCCGTTTGTCTTCCCGCGATTCATCTGTTATTTCGATAAACGCGAGCGTTTGACGTGTCGTTGATATTTCTGCCGTCGATCCGTCAGCGGCACAAAATTCCGCGATATGTGATTCTTTGACAATAGAAACCACGGGTCGGCAAACGTTTTTTAATCCTCCGTTACAGGGATGAATTTCTCGCAATGTCTAGATAGAGTTCACGAGCATTTTTAACGGTGCAAGAAGCCACTCTAGTGCACAAAAAAATAAGTAGAATTTCAAGAATTTTTCACAGACACGCGGAGACCATAACTGTTATAACCAAAAAGAAAAAAGTCACAGAATAAAAAGTATTTCAACGACTGAAATCGTAGTGGTTACAAATAAGAATTATAAGTAACCGAAATTTTTTATGTTGTTGGTAAATGTTATCGTTGAGAGAAATTCATTTCGATCACTTATAACAATTATCAATGGGAGACATTTATTTCGATCGCTCATAGCTGTATGGTGTTAACGACGCGACGTCGTTACTGTTATTGATTTTGAGTTTTCAGTTGTTGTTTGTTGATTGATTGATTTGATTTTGAATGTGACGGTTGAGAGAGTAAGACGTTTTTGTAAATCTCGGACGGAGATTTATGAATATTCAGACGAAATATATCTTTAAACCTACATAGCAATTATCAATGAGAGAAATTTATTTCGGTCACTTACAACAATTATTAATGAGAAAAATTTATTTAACATTTACTAACATTTATTTAACGTTTATCGATAAGATAACAGTCATAACAGTTATTCAATGAGAAAAGTTCATTTCGATCGCTCATATCAGTTATCAATGAGAAAAGTTCATTTCGATCGCTCATAACAGTTATTGATGTAGGGAATTGGTAATAGTTATTACTATATAGTACAACTTTCAAATGTTAGACAATCAATTATTTCATAAATTTTTAATTCGTAAAATTAATAGCTACAATTAAAATTTAATGGAACAAACAAACAGTTGCTTGTTGTACGAAACCTTCTCAATGAATTTCACAGGCTTGCTCCATCCGAAAAAGAGTAGACAACTCAATAATTAAATAAGCAACCAAATTGAATTTTCTCATCGATGATTATTATGAACAAGAGAAAAAAATTCGGTCATCGTTAACTGTAATGAGCGATCGAAATAAATTTCTCTAATCACTAACTGTAATGAGCGATCGAAACAAATTTCTCTCATCGATAACTGTTATGAGCGATAGAAACAAATTTCTCTCATTGATAACTGTTATGAGTGATCGAAATGAACTTCTGTCATCGATAACTGCCGTGTGCAATCGAAACAGTTTTCCTTCAGCGATAACAGTTATCCCATGATATAAAGTCCTATCATATAAATTTCCTCTTAAATATTATAGATTTGATTTCAACATCAATCAGTGCGATTGTCGCGTGCTCGTTTATAGACTGCGTATTTTATGGATTTATTGCAAAAATGAGTGGGTGCAATTTAAAACAGTAAACAGGGTACAATAATTTAAGAATGGTAATCCATTTATTTTTAAAAGAACTACTAAATATGACAATCTTGTAAATGAAGCATATGAGTGATCGAAAAATTCAATTTATACCATAAATACAATCAAGAAACGTGTGATCCTTGATCAATAAGAAATAGTTGCGATTGTTTAACGTTACTGTTCAAAATCGGACATTCCATATGCAACGACCTAATATTTACAGGTCTTGCCGACTTTGAAGTGTGGAAAAAGAATTTTTTATTGTATAATCATTTTGTTATAATAGATAATAGAAGTACAGCGGTCGGAATTTTTGCAATTTTTGACGAAGAACAGGAATCGAACAACTTTTTAAATCTACATCCCACTGTATATTTATACCAAATATACAGTCGACGATTTAATTCGTCATTTCTGATCATTGTCATCTATAAAACATTCCCTTGTACTTTAATTCAATAAATAATTCTTTTATGTTATACAGGAGCGGTATTGACATTTCGCTCCTTTCTTAATCATTTTAACTAGTTGAAAGTACAATAATACCATATAATATTTCCAAGTTCATTTTATTTTGCATTGATTCACAATTAGTTTATTAATTTTATCACGAACTTATAAAGTCCGCAGTTTAGTTATGATGATGTTTCCAAATTCTTCAAATATTTTCATCGATTTGCATTTAATTTACTAATTATTGTCACGAGTTTATAAAATCCACAGTTTAGTCATGACGATGTTTCCAAATTCTTTAAATATTTTCATCGATTTGCATTTGATCTACTAATTATTGTCACGAGTTTATAAAATCCGCACAACATGACGATGCTTTCAAATTCTTCAAATAGTTTCACCGATTTGCGTTTAATCTACTACTTTTTGTCACGAATTCATAAAATCCGCAGTTTAGACGTGACAATATTTTCAAATGCTTAAAATATTTTCATCGATTTGCATTTAATCTACTAATTTTTGTCACGAGTTTATAAAATCCGCACTCATGACGATGTTTTCAAATTCTTCAAATATTTTCACCGATTTGCGTTTAATCTACTAATTTTTGTCACGAATTCATAAAATCCGCAGTTTAGACGTGACAATATTTTCAAATGCTTAAAATATTTTCATCGATTTGCATTTAATCTACTAATTATTGTCACGAGTTTATAAAATCCGCACTCATGACGATGTTTTCAAATTCTCCAAATATTTTCACCGATTTGCGTTTAATCTACTAATTTTTGTCACAAATTCATAAAATCCGCAGTTTAGACGTGACAATATTTTCAAATGTTTAAAATATTTTCATCGATTTGCATTTAATCTACTAATTATTGTCACGAGTTTATAAAATCCGCACTCATGACGGTGCTTTCAAATTGTTCAAATATTTTCGCCGATTTGCGTTTAATCTACTAATTTTTGTCACGAATTCATAAAATCCGCAGTTTAGTCGTGACAATATTTTAAAATTCTTCAAATATTTTCACCACTTTCATTTAATCTACTAATTTTTGTCACGAATTTATAAAATCCGCAGTCATGACGATGTTTCAACTGTTTGCACTCGAAGCTAGTTTAACTCGAAAATGAAACATTTTTTCCGACCTAAAATATGTATTTGCATTCTCTATGATTTTCTAAATTTCGTCGATATGAAATTGATATAATACCTCATACAATACCTAAATGTTTAGTAATTGATTAAATACCGATATATTTAATAGTGTGAACAATATTTTGAATAATGGTACAGCAAATTTTTAGTGGCGCCTCAGAGTCACCATTCAAGTGCTAAGGTTTAAAATTCTTCTAACATTTGAGCCGTTCCGTGTTTCGCCCATTTGGTCACGCAAGTAAATAAAATCCGCAATTAATTATTATCTCTGCAACGATGGATGAAAGAGAAAAAGAAATGAGTGAAAATATTGCGTCCGTCGAAACGGATATTTTGAAGCGGTGGACGAGTGAATGGTACACTGCGCGCAAGCGGTTGGACATTATGAACGGTCGGACAATAAAAGCGCCTCTTTCGACACTCCGATTTCCTCGGACACGAGATTCGCACGTGGGCTGCGTGTGAACGTGCGATGTAGAAGTTGCGAACACCACGAGCTATCCCGGCGGATTCACGAACGCCAACGAGCAGAGCTCGCTGGGAGGAATGCAGGAACAACGGGTTGCAACATTAGTGTCAACGACACGCGGTTGACGTTTGTCCATCAGAATACGATGATTTTCTTCGTGGTAGTCTGACCGTTCGCTCGTAGCTTTGGCAGTAGCGAGCGTATATTAGTCACGGTGCGGTATGTATTCGCTAGCAGCGTTTCGTTTGTTCTCTTTTGGACGGCGGCCATTCGCTTTGAAATGGGAGAGTGTCATGTTCTCTTTCTTTGAGGCAATTCTCACCTGAGATTTTAATCTTGAACGCGAAATTGTCGGGCTGAAAGCGGACCGGGCTGAAAGCGGACCGGGCCGAAAGCGCTACGTTTGCATCACTGACTATTCTTTTTCATGAACAAAACGCTCAGATTTAGGGTATACAGCCAGCAAAAATAATATTCGAACACTCTTTAATATGACGATTACGTTTTTAATATTCGATCGTACGACCTGGTTTTTTTTCGGAAGTTACAACAATTAATTTACTACATGACGTGAAAAAAGAAGTTTTGACAAAATTCCAATTGGTTGGAAGTGGAGAGAAAATACTAGAAGTTGTTCTTTACACCCATTTTTAAAAATATGTTTTAGAAATCTGTGTCAATTATATTCATTCTGAAAACACGCCATGCACATGAATAATATGCTCGAAGTACATATTCTCTGTGTTCCTGTACTTATTTAAATACAGGGTGAATATTATAAAGCGTTACAGACGAATATCACCAAAAATATTGATCATACGCAAAAATGTTTCAGATGAACGTTGTTCAGTACCGAGGTGGGTACTGTCTATCTACATGATGAGGCCCATCGTGTGGTGGGACTTTTATTTTTCCCAGTAGACACTCCAAGGAGAGGTGAAGGTCAACTTTCTTTTTTTAAATAGAATGTCCTATTTTTAATACCATAGATCGATAGGGTATCAAATTCCGAGTATAAAAGTGTTGACCTTCATATGCCCTAAACCTAACTTAGTTAACGAGGTATTATCCAAAGAAGAAAGAAAATTATTTCGATAATATCTCGTTAAGTTTTAGATTTAGAATATATGGAGGTCAACGCATTTTTACTCAGAATTCGATAGTCAATCGATTCATGATACAGAAAGTAGGTCTTTCCATTAAAGAAAATCAAGATGACCTTTTCCTCACCTTGGAGTGTCCATTGGGAAAAATAAAAATCCCACCACATGATGCCCCCTCGGTACTAAACAACTTTCATTTGAAATATTTTTGAAGATATTGGTCTGTAACGCTTTATAATGTTCACCCTGTATAAATAACTAGACTGCGAATATTTATGTAAAAAATAAAAATTGTTAGCATCAATTTCAACAAACGGGAAACAACTGAGAAATTTTCTTTTCTCTGTATCGATTTTAATAAACAGAAAATATATAACATGCGAATTTTTTTCAGAAGAACTATTGAAAATTTTGCATTAAAATTTTGCACACATATTCACGGGTATTTGATGTAGGTACATCAATGAAATGAAGAACAAGCTTAACGTCGGAGACGAGTTTATGAATCAGAATACATATATCTGAACGTGAAATTTCGAACTCTTTCAGAATCCGTAGTCAAAAGTAGGGGTTCCCATTTAAAGAATACGTACTGACCTCCAAATAACCTTGAAAATGGATCCGAAGGTCAATTACACGGTCATGGACATATGTCCTCCATTAATCCCTGTAACTTTTATTCCAAACATTTTTACCGAATATGCTTATCTAGGAAGTTAACACCCCTGGACGGGTGGTCTTGGACACCCTGTATACATGACTTTGTTTGAGAAAATGTGGAGGTCGTGAACCTAGTTGCCAACCTAATAATATATTATTATGCAATCTGTTCGATTTTCCGAACCATCTCGATTCCAGTTAGTTCGGAAATTGACGTATTATGCGATTTAGTGTAACGAAGGCCGAAAGGCTGAAGAAGATATTTCAAGCATGTGCACAAAAGGGGGTCATCGCACACTCGGAAGGACTCAATTTCTTTATCCGTGACCTTGGTCAGGCGCCAGCGCTCAACCTCATCCGGACAGACAGATGGCACATAATTTCCTTTTTTCATTGTATAAAAGAGGGTCGAATCGCTGACACGATCAAATTCCGCAAAACTCTTGCTCCGAGGGGCTCGTAAAGCCGTGTGTTCCCGTCAAAATCCGTGTCCCCCAACTTTGGAATTTAATATACGTAGATCGAAAGGCTATTTTCAAAAGTCCTCGATAAACTTCTCTCATATAGTACAGTAACTTCGCGACGAATTCACTGCAACGCTGTCTCTAATACGGGCCGGAACATGGTAAATTTTGGCAACACTGTCTCACAATCAGTCCGATTCGAAAGTGATCTGAAGTCGTTCGCATTATATTCAGGGTTGGCACCTTATCATTATAATTCGTGTAATTCGCATATAAAACCGGAGATGTAAGAAGCAAGAAGAAAGGTCTGTTCTCGAATATCCGGAAAAAACTGGCGTGGAAATCTTTTAAACATGAACAATTTAAAATTTCAAAATATCAGTTTTTATAACTAAGAACTTTCATCCTGTAGAAAAATACAATCATAACTAGACTACGGATCTTTATGCATTTATGAAGAAACAAAATTCAAGAATATTGTAATGTTGTTATGAACCTAACAAAGTAATTAAAGAATCAAATCAATTTTTACCACGTTTATATTAGCTTGCCGAGTTGTCGTTGTCGTTGTCGTTGTTGTTGTTGTTGTTGTATGCATTAAATCTTGTAATCGAATTTTGAATCACTTCCTAATGAGCTAGAGGTTTGAAACTTTAAATATAGCTCAGAACTGCATGGTAATGCAATATTAAAAAACAGATTTTTAAAAAAAGCTGTGCGTCTAGGAGAAAAAAATTTTATATTAACCGTCACACCTCGTCGCGCAACTCTCGGTAATACGTCATCGCGTTTAAGGATCCCCACTCCGCGCGCCAGCGCTACCTACTCCACTACGCGTTCCCACTCCGACTCATCAGTGTGGTGTTCCATTCATTCAGTTCCATTTTGAATAATTTCGGACTCCATCAAGAGACGTCGTCTCTCAGAGTCATCCCCTCATTCTATCTCGCGTATTTCCATATCTTGCGTTTCTATTGTATCTTACTATTTCACACCAGTATTAGTATATCTTGCGTTCCATTTAAATAGACTAAAAAGTAGAAAATAAAAAAATATGTAAATAAACTTTTTAAAAACCACGCTTATATTAAAATGCACTAAAAAGGAGAAGATAATTTTTTCAGGCATTAGTGAGTATAAATAAAAGCGTGAAGCGCCCACAAAGATTACGGCAATATAGTTCAGCGCTCCACGCATTTATTTATAGTCTATAATAATGTTATTATAGATAATAATATTATCTATAATAATGATTTTCTCCTTTTTAGTGCGTTTTAATATAAGCGTGGTTTTTAAAACGTTTTTTAAATATATTTTTTAATTATTTTATTCCTGCTTCCCACAATCAATGCAGAATATTTTTATTTTGCACAAAGATCCGCAGTCTAATCATAACGCTCCAACACACAATGCAATCAGAGTTGGGCAGTAATTAATTACATGAGTATTTAATTACGTCTTCAATTACATGTGCAAAAGTGGACTATAATTACAATAAGAAAACGGTTAAATGGTCCAAAACATAAAAATTAGTGGTTTAACAGAACAACTACACTGAAGCAATTGTTAGACTCAATTACAATTACTGTGATCGTGTTAAGTAATTGCATCTACCCATTACAATCACTTGTAATTGCAACTACCAATTACAATCACTTGTAATTGCTTTAAAATTACTTGGAAATTGCAGAAATATAATTACAATTACATGTAATTGCAATTACTTTGGCTCAACCAGTAATTGTAAGCGTGGACCACAATTACAATTACAGTGATTCGTCAAGTAATTGCAATTACCAATTACAATTACATGTAATTGTAATTTTATTTCTGCAATTTCAAATTACAGTAATTGACAAGTAATTGTAATTGCAATTACCAATTACAATTACATGTAATTGTAATTTTATTTCTGCAATTTCAAATTACAGTAATTGACAAGTAATTGTAATTTTATTTCTGTAATTTCAAATTACAGTAATTGGCAAGTAATTGTAATTGTAATCGAAATTACATTTTGCCCAACTATGAATGCAATAGGAGTGCTAGAGTTTACTAAATTTTATAAATTCAAGGAATCTTCTAGATTCTGCAACATCTTCCAAATTATTTATTATCGAGGTGATATTTAGGTTACAGGAAAGGTTTCGCTGTACGAAACATTCTCAAAAATTTGAAAATAATACAGAGCGCAACAATTTACTGTTACCTCATTTTTCCTACAACACGGAAATTGTTCCAATAAAACAAAATCCGGAGATATGTTTCAAAACCCGGAGAGCTAGCAACCCTGGTTATATCATGGCCGGCTTTTATATGCTACTGTGCATGTGCAGTAGCTTGATCGGACTGATGTTCTGTCTGTATACAGTGTTGCCACATCACATGTTCCGGCCTGTGTTAGACATGGCCTGCACCCCTTCGCACCGGTACAACATACCCTCTGACAAGGATCGCGTACTCGGGCCTGACTATAAACACGCGTAAAAATAAACGCAGCGCGAAAAAGAATGCTACAACTATCCGCGGAATGTAATATATCAGACGCCGCCGAATATAGAGTGCTATTTCTGCTGATAAAGCCTCATAGAAAATGCTCGAGGCTCGAATAAAGCACGGGCAAACTATTATTTTCTGTCGGAGCTCGGAGTCTTAGCAGACTTTTTTCGTTCCGGACAACACCCGCCACCAGAGATTTTATTTATAATGCTCGTTCCACACTTCGCGAAGGAATTCAGCCGTTTCGTCGTTCAGATCCTCAGCTACAGTCTCGGTTATAGTCCTCAACTATAGCGTAAATATTTCGTCATTCACGTTTCCCCGGGGCAGGGTATCGCCAGCAGAAAGACGATCTAAATCGTGGCCCGGTGTCATCTCGCAAGTTTTATGAGTCAAATCCGCCGTGATTATGTAATTCCGTTGACGCGGATTCGCCTAATTACTTCGGGATCTCGCGGTACGTGCCAACGGCTGTCGAATCGCTCGCTGCGCAGTTCATAATCATCGAAAAGAGACCGCAGCCGCAGCCGCCGCCGTCGGGATAATCTCGTTCCCTAATTAGTTCGTGCAGGGGAAGCTCCGTGATTATGATTAGCACGATAAATCGTTGCTGCCTCGAAACGCAATGTAATTTTAGGTCGTGGGAAACTGGTTAAACTGTAGTCGCGAGAAATTGCGCGATTTTGGCGCTGGTTCTGAATGTATCACCGGCTGCGAGAAGACGCGTCGATTTTGAAAATTCGGGTTTATACATTCGTTAAATTATACGTTTTCCACTATGTTTAATAAGCTCAAAATAAAATAGTATGTTTAAATTTTTCTAATATTTTTGCTATCTTAAATTACACCTACTCACTTTGATCATAAATGCATAAAATCCGCAGTCTAATGATAATATATCGGTACTCTCAAATTCCTTTTATCTATCTACTGTTGTACGTTTCAACTCAGTTTGTAATAAATAATGAATGCATAAAATTGGTACTCTACTCACCAGGAATATTGTTACTGGTACAGTACTTCAAAGACGTCACCTAGTCATTAATTTCCTGGTGATGCATTTCAATCGAATGTTGTGCAATTAGGTGCAACAAGGAGACCTGAAAAATTTGTCAATATTTAAACCATTACATCTCGGTAGTAAAATATTATATAATGATTCTTAGCTCCTTTTGAAGTGTAAAGACTCTATTTTCAAAACCCTACGCCTTACGTCGTCTTTCTCGTGGACATTTCCGCTCGTGTAGCAGAATGGATAGAGACAGAAGTACTTATATTTTCAAATATTTCTCAGATTCAAAGAAGTCTGTAGGTATTGAGAAATTGTTTAACTAAGTAAAACTACAACAAAGAGCTCGTGGATCTTGACGTCCAAATTTTCTCCGCCATTTCCATTAGACTTCGAGTGAAAAGTGTGCCGAAAAGATTAGCGATGAATGCATAAAATTCTGAAGTACATACATATATCCATTATTATATATTATCATATAGTATTATAAGCACAATATCGTTTTGTGGAATGACTAGACTGATTCGAGTGATTAACCCCACAGCCTACACTACAATATCGTGTCAGACTCGTGATGAAGATTCTGAACAGAGTCTAATAAATAAAATTCTATTTTGGTTTCGTTAATGTACAGCTATTAGAGAAGACATAAATAGATATAAATTTTCTCCTTTTTCAGGAAATCACGAACTACAAAAAAGTTCTAATCACTGAAACCGTAAAATAAATCGCAGTATAAGGGGTTAAGAAGAGATCCTGTAAATATATCGTTCCCGTGACACCGTGATTCGCATGTTCCCATCGGATCCAATTATTCGCGATTTGTTGGGCCGAAGAACACGAAGTTTCCAGCCCTGAGAAGAATTCCTGCCAATAACTGTCGCGAAATTTATCGGCACCGCTTCGTTCGGTGTTTACAAGGACGCGTGTCAGCTTCATTCAGACGAAACGGAACGTCGCACGAGCTTGAGCTCGTGGCTTCTGGAATTATTTATATCTCGCACGTGCTCGGGCCCTGATCCGACGTGTTACGTTAGGTTCGCACGTTCCGAACTGTTTCGTCGCTCACGTACCTGTATCTTTCCTTTCTGGTGACAGTCAACGTCCATTCTTGACACACGAATTAACACCTCGAGTGCCTTGTTGGTCATATACAGAATCCTTCACCAAACCTGAAAATCAATTTTTATTTCTGTTTACAGTTGTATCATAAATGTTGGCCTAGTCTCTTAGTCTAACTACTCCATATATCTCGGCGAATCTGGCGAAAGCCAAAATGGTTACCCCACCAGGGTAAATAAACAAACTTTCGCCGCTAGCAGCTAGTAATATGCGCGTGGGACGCGTTCCGAGCAACCTAATCGTTCTAGATGATTCTTGTCTTCGGACTCGGAGTTCTAGAGTTCTAGGCTTATGCCCGAGTCATTCGAGACTTATACCGATATTTCACTCACCTTTATCGCTTATCCCACCGCTGGCGGCTCATGAACAGAGTTGCCAGGAGGGCTTGTATTCTCCTTAACCCTTTCCGTCATATAATTACATACGAAATAAATGGTTAGTGTATCTAAATTCAGTAAATTTTATTGTTTGTAAATGTTGTCCTCATATTGAAAAAAATAATTCGTGACCAAAAGGATTAAAATTAGGGGTGTGCGAGTACTCGAAATTTCGGGTTCGGGTCGGGTCAGGAAATTTGTTTGGAATCGAGTCGGGATCCCCGATAGTTTATAAAGTTCGGGTACCCGAAATGGTAATCGGGTCAGGTCGAGTCGGGGTCCCGAAAGTTTGCAATATTGGAAATGGTGGGAATGCAATTGTAAACGACTACATATATTTGCAGAAACAGCAAGAAAATACCTTGGTATTCCTGCCGCTCAAGTATCCAGCGAACGATTGTTTTCTGACGCTGGAAATATTGTCACAGCCACGAGAACAAAATGCCTCCTAGAAGCTAGCCCCCCACTTGTTAAATTAAATAATTTCAACAGTTGTGCTGAGTTGTGCTAAGTTTGTGCTACATTGTTCTCGAATATTACAGCTATAATATCAAAAATAACACTAAAAATTGAAAAAAACCGATTTTTGGAGTAGCCCCCCACTTTTCATTTTTTTCAATTTTATCAATTGTGCTAAGTTGTGCTAGGTTGTGCTAAGATTGTTCCAAAGTATTACTTCATAAAAATAATAAATAAAGAAGTTATGGTAAAAAACGATTTTTGGTGTAGCCCCCACTTTTCATTTTTTTCAATTTTCTCAATTGTACTAAGTTGTGCAAGGTTATGCTACGATTGTTCCAAAGTATTACTTCATAAAAATAATAAATAAAGAAGTTATGGTAAATAATCGTTTTGGACATCTAATTAACGTAAAATATCATAATTGGGCTTTCCCTTCATCCCAGAAACATGATACTGCATATCTGAGTTGTGCTAGCCTAGCACAAGTCAGCACAACTTCCAATTTCTCCAGCACAACGATTTGAAGGGCACTTTACTCTTGTTCGCGGCCCTTCGCGCTTCGCGAAAATATCATAATTGGGCTTTCCCTTCATCCTAGAAACATGATATCATGTTTCTGGGATGAAGCAATATCATGTTTCTGGGATGAAGCCCAATTATGATATTTTCGGGAAGCGCGAAGGGCCGCGGACAAGAGTAAAGTGCCATTTAAATCGTTGTGCTGGAGAAATTGGAAGTTGTGCTGACTTGTGCTAGGCTAGCACAACTCAGCACAATCACTCATGCAGTATCAGGTTTCTGGGATGAAGGGAAAGCCGAATTATGATATTTTACGTTAATTAGATGTCCAAAACGATTATTTACCATAACTTCTTTATTTATTATTTTTATGAAGTAATACTTTGGAACAATCTTAGCACAACCTTTTTTTTTTTTTTTTCGTGTGAAAATGCATTACGCATACCTCGGCCTCCTGGGGGATAGCCGAGGTTATGTGGGACTCTCCTCGGGTGGGGGTCGAGTCGCGAAGCGACTCGATCCCCTCCCGAGGCATACCGCACTAAAAACACACGCCCACCTAAGCTATGTAGGAGGTGCCTGGATCTCGCGAGAACTCAACAGGACACCCCCTAGCTATACATGCATCCCGGGGGGAGGGGTTAGCTCCCCCCATACCTAACACTAACTGGACCCTGGGCGGAGGGACCCGCCCAGTGTCCCCATCCCTGGAGCCTTCGGATTGGGCTTCCCGAGCCCCAGCTCGGTCCACCCACAGCTCCCGGAGCCCTCCTGCCCCGCTCGAGCAGGGACCCGTGGGTCCCCGCCCGGCCAGGGCAGGAGGGCGCCGACACCGGCAAGGGAGGGTCGTCGGAGGCGCATCCGAACGCCCCGACCCTCCCCACCCCACCCCCCACGCGCCCCACCCCAGAGCTCGCCTCTGGGGTGTGGCCGGCACCCCGCCACAAAAGACCGAAGTCTCGGGGTGCCGTGCCACCCCGGGGGGATTAACTCCCCCCCGGGGGCCGGGGTTAGCTCACTCCCCCGGCCCCCCCATCCTCAGCCCCCCGCGACGGGGGCATACGGCGGTGCGAAGGGCGAACCCTTCGCACCGCCAAGGGAAGTCCCGCCCCCCCGGGAGGGGGGGGAATCTTAGCACAACCTAGCACAACTTAGTACAATTGAGAAAATTGAAAAAAATGAAAAGTGGGGGCTACACCAAAAATCGTTTTTTACCATAACTTCTTTATTTATTATTTTTATGAAGTAATACTTTGGAACAATCTTAGCACAACCTAGCACAACTTAGCACAATTGATAAAATTGAAAAAAATGAAAAGTGGGGGGCTACTCCAAAAATCGGTTTTTTTTCAATTTTTAGTGTTATTTTTGATATTACAGCTGTAATATTCGAGAACAATGTAGCACAAACTTAGCACAACTCAGCACAACTGTTGAAATTACTTAATTTAACAAGTGGGGGGCTAGCTTCTAGGAGGCGAACAAAACTCGTATCGGAAAAAGTAGAACAATTATGCTTCCTGCCCACGAAATTAGAATAAAATACTATTATTTTATATAATGTATTCTAAAATATTTTTTTGCCAGTGAAAATAAAAGATTGAACTGAAAAATCATAAAACAGCATTACACTTATATAAATACAACTTTATCTTCGAGTACCCGAATATTGCAAATCTTCGGGATCCCGACTCAACCAGTTTTGGACGATTTAAAAATCTTCAGCAGCATCTCGTCCTACGATGATGCTTCCAGATTACAGGCAAACTTAGATCGTTTTAGCGAGTGGCGTTGCAAGAATGGTATGGAAGTCAATATTAAAAAATGCCATATTATGTGGTCTTCCCGTCGCTCTGTACCATTCATATATCCTTACTGTCTTAATGACTGTATTCTCTCCTCAATAAGTGAGGTAAAGAACTTAGGAATTCATTTCTCCTCAACCTTGAACTTTTCCAACTATATTCATAATATTGTTAACTCCGCCTCAAGACACTCGGATTTATACTACGCTTTTCTACTGATTTTCACTCAATACACACAATTAGATTGCTATATACTACCCTTGTCCGTCCCCAGTTGGAATTTGCTTCAAGTTATATGATCTCCGAATAGCTTAAATTACGAAATCATGCTAGAGAGAGAGTGCAGCATAAATTTCTTAGGTTTTGTTCTTATAAGATTAATAATCCCATGTTAATCTTTGATCACGATTACTCCACTATGTTGAACATAGTCAACCTGGAAACATTGTCTGCTTGCAGAAGAGTATCCGATCAGAGTTTTATTTTTAATTTATTAATTAATAACCATATAGATTGTCCCTCTCTCCGTATGCAAATCAATTTTTACGCACCTGAACGTGCTTTGAGATCTCGAGCAGGTTATCAAACACATAAATGCAAATCCACATATGGACTAATAAATCCTATAAATCGAATTATTGCGAACTCCAACACTCTATATAATAGTATTGATCTTTTTAATGGATCGTTACACACTTTCAAAAAAAAAAATTATGCAGGATTAACTGATAATATCAGTACCTTTTTATACCAACAGTTTTTTGTGCATGTCCTTTCTTAGTAATTTACGTTAAGTCTTTGTTCTATTGTAAACATTTGTTTAAAAGGACCTCGGTCCGTTCATAATAAATAATAAATAATAATGATACTACAGTAAAGTCGCGATTTCTATCCCTGAGGGTCTCTACGATCACTTTCCCTTGCCTACCCATTCCACTGAGGGGCAACGCCGCAGGAGCCTCGACACTCGAGCTGCCTCGGTCGCCGAGCAGGGTAAACATCCGCGTAATCTGATCTCGGGTCGGTTATATCGGTGTGAACCACTACTAATCCAGTTACAAAATTTTTGTATTTTTAATTATTTTTCTATGGTACTTTCACCAACTGATTTGTGGCATTTTTCGGATTAAAATGACATTAAACACGATATAATTTGAACTGTAATTTTTCACCGTAATTTGCATTATTCAAATCGTAAAGACGTGGTGTGCTTGTGATTTTCTTGTTATTAAATAAACTCCGTTGAGTCAATTTGTACAAAGTGTAAGATTTATTTAATTACATAATCTTATAGCTGCGTATGTAGCTACTTTAATATATTTTAAAATAGTATATATATTAATAAAGCTACGACAGCTACATGCTGCCGAATGATGCAAATTACGCCTTGTAAACGTAAAAATAGGACTTTTGAGGGCGATCGCGGCCTAGATTGATCTTTTATTTAGCACTTTCGACTACTGAAAAATCCCATCTTTGCATTATTGAGAAATGAGAAGGTATCGAATTGAGAAATGAGAAGCATCCCTGGCAATCCTGGAGAAAGGACTCCACCCCCTAAAACTACGTTTTGTAGAGAAAAAGGATGTGTCCGGATACCTTTGAGCGGTAGTGTATGTGTTCTAGTGTACATATAACGACGAAGTCTAAGAGTGGGGAAGAACCTAAGCGGGGAAGGTGCCTGGAATAGCTCGCGAGCTACAAGTTGGAACTCTCTGCTCTACACGATGGTACAGACTCAAATGAGGAATTGGATGGTGAAGGGAAGCGTAAAGACTCTACACTGGCAACTCTGCTCACGAATGACTCCGGCATAATGTCGACAAAAGCATGTATGTATGTATGTATTGGGAAAACAGTATCGACGTAAACATTATCGAGCAAAACCCAGTCGGTCAAGTAGAACAGACGCGTTCGAAGTGACCAAACCACGAATCGAGATCTGTGCAGCCATAAAAGGAGCATCTTCTCACGCCGCGCCGGTCTGCGTGACCGCCACGGCCGGAAACGCGGAATTAGACTCGATTTTGCGTCGTCGAACGCAATGCCGACGCGATCATCAATGAACGGCTACGTCAGCCGCCGCGATGCCCTCGACTATAATAGTAAACCCGAATTCCACCGTGACATACTCACGGACGTCGTATACGTAAATTTACCTGCGATGCGTCAGAATACGTTGTTTTCCGACAGGGGTTCCACGACGCCGACATACGTAGAGGCTGATTCACTGCTCGAACAATGCGAGTTCAATAGGAGGTTCATTCCCGAAAGGGTCGGACTTGATTTTTAGAAACTTTCCTACTTGAAATCTCTGTTATACGTCATTCTAATCGTTTCGATCTGCTGAATTCGAATATATCTTTCGTTTTTTATGGAAATTACTAGTTACCAAGATATTTGCTGAAAACTACTAGCCCATCGAATTCTAGGTAATTGAAATAGTGAAAATATTCCAAGAATCTATAAATACTGTTTTATTTTCTTGGAGTTGATAAAATCATTAAGAAAATTAATAAATGTAGCTCGTATATGCTGTAATGGATGTAGACAATTTTTATTTTGAATATAAATTCACAATCTATAATTACCATCATCTGCAGTAGGTGTACCAGTGTCAAGCTTTCTAAAATCAAATTGTTAGAAAAAAGTGAGGCTCATTTGAGCATGATAAACGTTGTTTAACGAACTTATTTATACTTGCAGTGAATGAATTCATGTTACAACCGAATAAATTAACACTTCTAGTCTGTTGTAAGAGATTTAACAATTATTTTACATTCAGTTAATAACAGTTTTGGAAGGTCGTATACTTTCGAATAGATATTTAAAGGTAAAATATGAAAGTTGGGAATACTATCTTAATTAGTGTTCTTTAAGAAATTGAAAACAGCTCGTCGTCAATTTTATATAATTTCACTGGTCCTAGGTTTCAATTTTAGATTCATCTGTCCCGAAACAGTTTTAAAAAATCTGCTTGTCGTAGCATTAACTGTTTCAGACAAGAACCTGTTTCAACTTAACTAGAATTTTCTTAAGAATTTCTTATGTACACAAAACTGTGTGGAATTAAAGTTCTGGTTATTCTACCACATTTTACATCAATTTTATTGGAACAGACAAGTTAATAGTCATAAATAGACTGCGGATCTTTATGCAAAATAAAAAATGTTTGCACACACTAGTACACTGAACTAGTACACGAAACTAATACACTGAAGTCCTTAAATCTTTGTAATACAGGGCGTAATTTTTGGTGGTGACATTTTACATTTGCAAAAACGTCCGCCTCGACTTTGTTAAGGAGTTATTGACGAAAAATTCGGATCAATCAGAGCGCGGCCATGGCGCGGCGCAGTGTGTCGTCCGATGGAAAAAAGTCCGAAAATCAAAGTGTCACATCTACAAAATGTATTCTAAAATGTTCGTAACAAAATGTGGTTTCTAAAACTATCTTCAATTTTAACTGAATAAATCAATTTGTTATTAAAATTGAGGCTGAAACTTTACTTTCAAATTCCGTGCATTTTTAAAACATGCGTCCCTCGCAAGCGCTTTGGTTTTTTAATTTGATTTTTACAGGATGTGTTTAGATTTATACAAGACCTTCCATCTGCCAAAAATTTGTTTTTAAATAATCGCAATTTGTCCTAATTTTTTATGTTTAGCATTTATTAACGATGATTCGAGTTTTAAAAAAGATACTAAAAAATATCCCTGTCAATTTTTTTACATTAATTGGTGACATATTAAACTTTAATTTCGCGTCTGGTTTTAATTTTGATATATTTGCACAAAATGGAGAAAATAATGAAAAACCATTTTAAGACGCTCGCACTCGACGGCTTTCTGCGTAGTCTTTCGAAGAAATTTGTTGCAATTATTTTTAAACGTATGCCATTTGATAAGTACTTATGTGTTCAATTTTATTCTTATAAATTATATATTTAGTTTTAAAATTGTTTAGATATTTACAATCTTTCAATTATGTATTAAAGAAAGTATGAAAAGGTTGCTTTGAGATTTTGTATTATATTAATTTAAAGCACATTCAATTTGATATGACGGTCAACCTTAGGTGCATAAATATACAAATGTTAAAAATAGTATCTATTTATTTTGACGTTGAAACGCGTGCGTTCGTCGCCGTCCATACCATTAACGCAATCTATCGAGTTCCCACTTGAGTCCGCGCGAAGCGATAGGAAACCACTTTTTATTCAATAAAAAAAACCATAAAAAACAAGGTCATAGCAATTAAAAATAAAATTTTCTTTTTAAATAATTAAAAAAATAGTTCTTTCCATTTTATTTCAAAAAGTATTAAGGTACTTTACTCGAAAAGTACATAGTTTAAGAGTTATGACTTTTTTCCGACCGCCATATACGCGACACACTGTGCGGCGGTAGATTCCACTGAGCGTAACGATGGTGTCGCGCCGCGGTGAAGTAGTGAACAAGAGAAAGAGCAGAAATTAATTCAATTGGAACTCACTTATTCAGCCGTAAATGCAATTGCTGCTTCGAAGTGTGTGTCACTGAGCCATTCGGAGACTAACTAAACAGCTGACTTCAGGTAAAGGACGTACAGTCAGGTCAACACACTGTACAGCTGGTAGCAGATAACAACCACGAGCTTCGAATTGACACGTTTTTAGAGATGTTCTCTCTACCGCGGTTCGAACGACACTGATTTTTACGCAAGATTTTTCTGAGGAGTTTAGGTGGGGCATTACGCATAACGATCGAGACAGGGTGGTCAGACAAAAAAACAAAGCACAAGAGGGACCGCTGTCAGACTAGAATTTATGGCAATCACATGTTTCGGTATTTTTTCCTTGGTACACAGAGTCGATGGGTAATTGTCCGAAAAAACGGTTTGTCCCTTTTCCCAGCAAGTGGTAGAAATGTCAGGTACGCGTGGCGTTCATGAGTTTCTATTGTCCTATACCTCCCTTAACACTAAACCTACCACGAGGGGTCAAATGACCGATTTTAGATTTTTTATTTGACAATTATTGAGATTGCAAATGTGTTTTTATGTTTTGGCTCGGGTATACATTATAGTAAAAATCGCACAAAATATAAATAAATTTAATCTTGTGATTTTTATAATACCATACATATTAGTCACTTTTGATAGTCGGTAGTTTTAGTGTTAAATCGCACGTACCCCTTTGTGTCATAGATGGATATAAAATCCGCAGTCCAGTCATCCTATAATTTATTTGAAAATATTCTCATTATTTCATTCGGAAAGAAACATGTCTGCAACTAAGCCCTTCTTTTCTTGAAGCAGAAAGCATGCTTGCAATATAAATAAAATTGATAAAAATAAAGTAAGGTGGTGTAGAAGGTGAGGCTCGGTCTAGCTGCATTTATACGTCATCTTATATCACATGGTGACAAACGACAGCCGCCGCCTATTCTTCCAACAAGATTAAAGGCGTTGCCGCGATAATTATTTAAGAGGAGAGGCATTTTCTAAATCGGTACAACTCACGTGACAATACTATGACATTTTAGGAAATCACGACGACGGTCACAGTCACGGTCACGTTGCCAGGCAGACTGCGAAATGAAATTACATGCAAGCAGAGTTGGGCAAAAATTTTATACAAATAAAGATTTCGAATAAAGTGGGTTTAAAACCCACTTGGAAAAAACCCATTTCATTCGAAATTTTGATTCAAATAAAATTTTTACTGAACTAACTTTCGATCAATCAATTTGCCACAAAGGGAAGATTATACAGAACGATTCAAACATGGAGGTCGCGGTAAGGTTCGCATAAATCAAGTCACAGACGGTCCTAAATGCCTGAACTTCTGTTCAATTTTCCAAATTGCAAATTGCATCAATTTGCCACAAAGGGATGATTATACAGAACGATTCAAACATGGAGGTCGCGGTAAGGTTCGCATAAATCAAGTCACAGACGGTTCTAAATGCCTGAACTTCTGTTCAATTTGCCAAATTGCAAATTGCATCAATTTGCCACAAAGGGATTATACAAAACGATTCAAACATGGAGGTCGCGGTAAGATTCGCATAAATCAAGTCACAGGCGGTTCCAAATGCCTGAACTTCTGTTGTTTTCTTTTTGAATATGCACGAACGCTAATCGTTCGACTGAGACTACCATTTGTGCGCCAAAGGAAGCACCAAAAGTTTAGTATCGAGAATTCTTGGCAAGCACGAAGCGCCATGTTGGTAACAGCGTAGTTCCTCAAGAGTTTCACGTGGAGGTCTTTGAGTCACGCATTCCGACAGAAACACAAATCAAGGGGACATTGTTCTTCATGTTACCAGCTGACTTGGGATTATGGAAATTTGCGTATTTACGCGAACTGTGTAAACTTCAAAGGAACTTCTTCTTGGAAGATTGCTCGTACTGTGCCTATAAAATATTCCTCACTTTTGATTATACAAAAATTAACTGTATTTTAGAAATACGAAATTTCAGAGAAGATACAGTAATGGCTACCAAGTACGGTAAAATCAAAAAATTAATCGACTTGTATCAAATTATGATTCTATAGATAGAAATAATACTTGAGATAATAGAATGTACTTTCTGAATTCCACAAAAAAAAATAAACGCCCTTAGCTAAAAAATGTATGTACGCACATTTAATAATAATTTTTATATTTGTTCTTTAAAGTTACTTTCACGAAGCAAAAGACAAAATGTTGTATATTCAAAAATTAAAAAAGTTAATTATTGTAAGAATATATACTATCTAGAAAAAATAATAACTTTTACATTAATGGAAATAAAGGTAATCGTAAATACTATGTGAACAAATTTGAGTGATCGAAAATAATTGCACTAATTTCGAAGTACGAGACTCAGCTTCTAAAAATATTAGCTCTGAATGAGAAGGAAATTTGTCATGTTATATAATTACACCGAAAATCGACAAGAGATTCCAAACTTTTGGCAGGCAGTGAGAATACACGAAATTCTATCGTTCGACCGTATTCTTACTAATTACTATTTCATCGTTTATTTCAGAAACTAACATACACTAGTTCGCGTGTAACAGTTTTTTCTAAGATCGTTCAATCCAATTTCTGCTGCATGAAAAATAAATCAAGTTCTCGAGTGATGGAAAGAATTCGTTATTATGGCCATGTGCAACGACTGGAATTTCATCGAAATCTTGATACTTAAATTTAGCCAGGCATGCGAGCGGAGATTCCTTCGTATCGGTTTAAACCAAGTTTTGATCACGCTGTTGTGTACATCATCTTCAAGGCGAAACTCACTTATTTATAAATATTACAATGAATAATAAGTGAATTTTATGAGAAACACGAATAGATGCAATTTGAAACAGTAGACAGATTATTATTTAAGAATAGTTATATTCATTTAAGAATATTAATATATTAGTTTTAGCTTGTTAAAATCATTGGAAGACAGGAATTTCTACTTGGCTCCTCTTTCTTGTAAATGAGACAATTTTCATTTTCCATAAAGATTCGCAGTTTGGATGTAAGAATTACTTATTTATAAGAATTGTGATGGTCAATGTAATGTTCCTAGGACAATCGAGTAAAATTATAGAGAATATAAACAGGTGAAAAAGTTTTGCAATAATTCGAGACACCACAGATTAGATTAGACTTTAAGTCTTAAGCACAGTGTTTGCAATCTGCTGCACATCTGTATGCATCTAATCTAATCTGCAAGATTAAGTCATTTCGACGATTGTTCGCATTTCTTAGAAACGCATATTCCACTTTATACTGAGGAGGACGAAAGTAACATTACAATGAACAAATAAATTACTAATAGAATAAAAGTAAAACACGATAATGTTGTTCTCATTAAAAACATCATAAGAAAACGAATTATTAAAAAACAATATAATGTTTAATATGATGAATGAATGAAATGAACGTGTTCATTTTATGTAGTTATTAGGCTGCTGATTTCTACGAATAATAAAATCTGCCCGAGTCGAAATGTGTCACAAGCAAGAAATAGAAGTTATATGAAAATGTACTATTTCTTTCAATAATTTTATTATTGAAGGAAATTATAATTAGGTTGTGGATTTTTACGCACAATAAAAACTGGCCGAGTCGAAACGTCTCACAAGCAAGAATTAGAAGTTATAAGATGAGAATGTACTATTTCTTTCAATAATTTTATTATCACAAACAAGTCACAAGCAAGAAATAGAAGTTATATGAAAATGTGCTATTATAATAATAAAATTATTGAAAGAAATCATGATTAGGTTGCGGATTTTTACGCAAAATAAAAACTGGCCGAGTCGAAACGTGTCACAAGCAAGAATTAGAAGTTATAAGATGAGAATGTATTTTCAATAATTTTAACAAGTCAAAAATGGTGTACCAACATTTCTAAATTTCGTGAGTTTGTCGATGGAAATTTCCCCTTAAATTCGCAAGTAGAGTTTTGTTACAATTATCTCGTGAACTAAAACCGACCGACAAAACTTTCGAAGGGAAATGTTGTTCAGAACGGCGACCTTGACAATATAATTCAAGGTGATTGAAATCTAAATTCTTCCAATGTATTTACAGTTTAGCAAAATCCGCAATCCAGTAATTATCGAGCAAAACAAGAGTACTATTCCAAATCGATATAAGTTCTATTTATTTGGAAGAGAGCTCGTTGGAGCCAGCCAAGATGCTCGCGAAGAATTCACAGTGGTTGCGATCAGATCAGGTTGAATCGTGAGGTGTCTGTGTAAACAAACAAACGGTTTAGAAGCGTCGGTCGAAAAAGCGGCTGCGAGTCGGTTCATGAATGAATACGACAGTGACCGAAAGACGCGATGAGGACAGAATCAAAGATTCATCATTTCCGGCGAACAAGCTAGCTACTGGCAGCCAATCAAAATCGTCGAATTCGCACAGAATTGGCTCGTAAAAGCGGCAAATATTTCGGTTGAGCCGGCCCTCCGGAAATTCTTGGTGGGAGCTTTTTGACGTCGGTCCTGTCTTATAAAAAGGTGCTCGGCGTCGCGACGCCGTATTCACCGAGCGATAGTCGTCAAGATATTATAGAACACGTGACGTCGCGATAAAATACCGCGAAAGTCTACGACTAGTCGGTTTCGGTTTACCACACTTAATTCATTCGCATCGAACAGTATTAATATAATAGTTTAGGCTATTTCCTGTCTTATCGTACTTTTGTTTTTAATTAATTTACTGTGAAACAATGTCTTCAGTGATGTATGTGAGTATATGTATACGGAACACAGTGTATGCATGCATCGTTTGGATCCTAATGTAGCCGAAGTGTGAACTAGGTGTTTCAAGCTTAATAATCTGTTCGCTCGTTGTCTGAGCAAAATCGTCTCGTTTCACTTTTAGTGTCTTATTATTCCTGTTACTGTGGCTGAACTGCGGATTTTTATGGAAAATAAACATTCTTTGCATTAATTGTCATTAATTCACAGTTCTCAATCACTTTAATTGGTGAAAAATAATGCAACATCATTTTTAAATTGTTTAAACGTTTTCACTGTTTTGCAGTTGACCTACACATTTCTGTTACAAATGTGTTAATTAAAATTCACAATGCAGCTCTGACTTTGTTCAGTTCTTTTAATGTTTCTTATCGCAGTCATTAACAATATTGATTCGTCTTCTTTCTAAAATATTTTACGTGTTCGTTTACCTTCATTATTTTATTATAGTCCATTAAGTTTTGAGAATATCTTATAATAGTGCAAATATAGATTGAAAACATGTGCATATTTGCAAAAACGGATAAACCAAGCTAAATGAGAATGTATTTTTCCTTTTAATAATTTCAATAAGTCAAATGGATCAAAGTTTTCTACAATCTATGAAATCCGCAGTCTATTCGTTACATTCCTTCCAACGATCAACTCTTTTGCAACAATTCAAACATAAGAATCGATAGTACTGACGGCCGAGGGACAATGACGCATATCAAAGGCATAGATAAGAAGAGAAAAAAATTTCTAGAGAAAAGAAAAGTTATTTTATAAGCTGCGAATGATATATATCTAAAAATAATTAAAATTCGAAACCAAAGTGAGAATAACAGACCATTAAAAGTTTCAATAATTTCAAATTAAAAAGTTTCAATAATTTTTACGATATTGCCAAAATAAAAATGTGTCCAGGTCAATTACGTGGAGCAGAAATTAAATATAAATGTATTCCTTCTTTCGGTAATTTGAAAGAGTCAAAAATAATCTAAGAAATTTATTCATACTTATAATGTCTTCACCGTATAAAATTTAATAAAAATGTATTTCTTCTGATAATTTCAATAAGCTGAATATGGTGTAAGAATATTTGTTCATGCTTTTAATGTTTTCGAATTCAGTTATTAACAAGGAGGGGATAGAATCTCGTGCGAGGATAACGCGTCGCCGGTTGTATAAACATGGCGCGGTAGTAACAGCGGGTGAAAATTTGACAGAATGCCATCAGACTGACTTTTATGGTCAGGGCCGGTTAAATGGTCCAGGCTGGCTGTTTTCCAACATTCCGCGCTGATTAGGCGCACCGTGACACTGACGTCGGAAAGGCACTTCTCCCCTTCGAGCGTCTGAGCCAAAATATTCGAGAAAAAAAAGTCGCATTCTCCCTGAAATAAGTCAATTTTTCGTTTCGCTTTGACCGTCGCAAATTAACCCCATCGCGTATAAAAACTAGTTACACTCATAATACAGACATATATACTAAATATTCATATTATTTCATCCGTTTCAGTCGAAATAAAATTCTATTCTTTTGTAATTAACAGACTGATAATTGCAACAAACAGTAGCCAAGTACATATTTCATTAATAATTTTAACAAGTTGTATATACGTTGATATTTTTTAATTATGTTAATTTCTCTTTTGTATTAAACGGTACCCATTTTTGTCATAAATGCATAAAATTCGCAGTTAATGTTTAAGCAGTATAGTCAATATATAAATATATGTAAAAAGAAGTCGAAAAGAAGGAATTAAATTTTTTTAAACGTCCCTTTTTCGAGGAAAAAGAGTTTGACAATCCCTAGGTTCCGCGGGCTCTAGTAAATATTATTAGTAAATAGTATATGCAGGAAGTAGAATTAGTCGATCATGACCAGACGCGTCAGATGAGTCCTAGTAATAGCACACGTATTAGCTGCGTGTCTCCAAACTCGATTTTTTTCGAAAACGGGGCGCCGACCAAAAAAATGTTACTCCTTCTTTCCGATTTGTTTTAGCATTTAGAATCATCAGCCGGCCGTTTGTACCATGATTTCCGACGCACGCTGTGCATTTCCCCGTTCTTTTAAAAAATTACGGAAGACAATTTGGATTATTGTAGCCGTGAAGAAAATAGGCAAGGGGTTAATTCAGCGTTACAAACGTGTCATCTAGATTCTAACATAATTTTCTAGCAGCCGATTCAAAGAATTAACTATTTATTAAACCATTAACTCTTGTTGATGATTACACAAACTTGTTTCCGAAGACTGTGAGTGGCAAATACGTACTTCATACGCATATCTTGATGACACTAGGGGATTAGAAGCCCTATTGTTCTCTCTGACGCTTTTAATACTAACGATACCAACGTTAGTTCGAAGACGCGTCGTTTCGGTTACACACGTAAATTGGAACCGCTCTTCAGTGATTTTAGGAAGTGCCTTTAGTGATTGGGAAGTAAGATTAATGAATATCGCACGAATAAAATTAGTAATCATCTCTGTCTTCCAGTGAATAAATGACGATAGTTTCTTTCAATGGAAATCAATAATCCGTAAATATTAACGACAGATCGAACCATAATTTATCAGAAAATATATGATCGAACAGAAAGGTCGGATGTGTATTAACAACATAATCAGTATAATTTGATTCATGGAAAATAACAACATTGAAAAAGTTATTTCAAATGACGTCGGGAATCACCCCGTTCAAGGAAATATGATATTTTTGGGACACCCTAAATAGAAATAATGTAGTCTACGTGTTTCATATTTTACTTGACTGTAGTTCATTTTACGCGTCGACGAACAATTAAATTAGCGCGGCTTATGTGATGTAATATAATTTGTTTATGTCATAGGAATCCTTAAGTGACAAGGTGGCGATGTTCAACCAAGTTGCGAACCAACACCAGGACAAGCAAAGTAAGAATCCGTTTACGTCCGGACTGAACCTCGAGAAGAAGACGTTCTCGAAAGAAGAGTATGGCAGGTAAAATTCCTTGCGGATAAAATTAACCAGAGATGGAAATAAATATATTTTGCATGAATAAAATGCTGTACGAACTTTTATAAACTCCGTTTACTAAAATGTAGATGCTCTTGGCAAATTTTATTTGATTGCGAACTTAAGAAAAATTAATATTTTAGACTGTTTTTCATAAAACGAAAGGAAATAAGAAAAGTAGAACGCGCATTTTTCGTGTGAACATTTTTAAATTAAATCGAGAAGTTCTTATTGAAAAGTTTCGTATGTTCGATCTCCGAAGCGAAAAGTAATCGCACTAAAGTAATTAATAATGTATATTAAATAATGTAGTAATCTCACTAAAGTTCATATTTTGATTTCTATGAACGTCTACGATTGTGTTGAACGATTTTGATTTCAGACCAAAAGCCGGCTCCTTGACGGACATTCGTGGTCGCAAAGCAGCTGCGCATATTCTCAAAGAAGTAGTTGAACTCTGCGAGATCATCTACCAAGAGGGCACACCGTGCCGGGACCATCCTGAAATCACCGCGATCACATTCGGTGATTTGTTCAACCTCTACACCCACATCAACGACAAATGCGTCGGTCTTCTATTGAGGGCCAGGAAACAGAAGTTCCTTGACTTCGAAGGGGAATGTCTATTCCAAGTAAGCACCTCATTACCACACTTGCAAGCAAAATTAAAAAATAGACGACTGAAGAAACATTTTCGCCAATGTTCGAGGATTATTTCAATTCGTTTCGCATTTAAAAAATTAGAGTCATTCATCTGCAATACACAAATGGTTAATATTAGCATTATTAGTCATGTTGGTCATTTGTGTCTCGCAGTAAATAAGTGACGGTAGTTCCTTCAAATTGAGATGACTAATTCTAGTCACGTGGTCAGATATACAGAGTGTAACATGTAACACTTTTCACGATTTTCCAATTAAGTGCTTGCGATAATCTGACAAAACTATATTTTGAACAAAAGTCGATCGGTTCTCGATTGCAATAAATTGAAGATTGCAATACATTGCAATAAAAAAAGGTTCGAAAATTTTCTTTTTAATTATTGCCACGGCCATCTTCATTTTTTAATGGTACTTCAAGGTCATTCGAAGGTCATGGTATACTAGGTCGATGAATTGGTCTTGATACGGGCTATAATATTGTTAAATCAAAGCTACCCAGTGCCATTTAAAAAAATGAAGGTGGCCTTGACAATACTAAAACAGAAAAAAATTTCGAACTTTATTTACTGCAATGTATAGCCAATCGAAAACTAATCAACTTTTGTTGAAAATATTTGTTTGTCAGATTATCGCAAGTACTTGAAAAATCGTGAAAAGTGTT
This sequence comes from Lasioglossum pauxillum, assembly GCA_933228785.1. Lineage (NCBI taxonomy): Eukaryota > Metazoa > Arthropoda > Insecta > Hymenoptera > Halictidae > Lasioglossum > Lasioglossum pauxillum. The sequence goes on along the minus strand of OW121701.1, from coordinate 21,028,089 downwards.
ACGTGGGACACCCTGTATAATTTTTGACTCGGAAATTCATTCTTATTATGGTATATCTGAACAAACCAAATTTTATTACGATTTTTGGAATGCGAAAGTGTAAAACTAGCATCCTCTATGATAAATTTTAACGTTCTAGTCGTCATTTCATTAAATTGATAAGTTACAATTCATTTGATAATGTTCGATATCGTTTTTCATGTTAGACTGGTGATGCTATATTTCATTCGTAAATTTTCGTAGACTATGGTTTCATGAATCGTTGCTAATTTGTTGCAGAGGCGGGACGACGACGTGCCAATATACCTGATAAAACCGATCGGCGAAATTCGCCAGATGTTGAAACAGCGGCTACAGGAGATGGCAAAGGAGATGCCAATAAGTTAACACTTACTTTCCCCATCGTTTTCCCGATTCTCCGAACGATTGTTGACGCGTTGTTGTTTCGCCATTGTTGTCCTATTTTGGTTCACAGTACGATCGTAAGAGCAACGCGAATTGACCACATTGTATAGTATGTAACTTGCGTTTGAGTTTGAGAATGCTGAAACGAGTGATTGCGAGCTGGTGACTGTGTTGACGTAGGTAGATCGACGTAAGAGATTGAATACCTAAAAATGTGATATGCTATAGGATACTAGAAATAAAATCAGGTTTTGTAGAATCTGCTGTTGTTCTTCCCCGCTGTTGCTGCGCTACCCCCACCATTAATTTTCCGGTTCTCCCACTCTTTAACACCACCTCTAGCTTCACTTTATCTCTACGGGTGGGGAACTATTTCTTTCACAGGATACCAGTCGAATGGTGGGGGACGCTGGTAGCCATTGAGAACCAGTGACGTCACATCAGGGGAACTGACTTGAATTGAGGGGAATAGTTACCCTCTCTCTGCCATTACCGGGTGAATCACGACGCAGGCGCAGACGTAACGTGAATTGGCCGCCGGAAAGTGGGGGAATAACGTCGTAGAGGGGGAAGGGTAGAGACACTGCTGAAAACAGGGGAAAGAAACAGTGTGCGGCTCAGAGTCGCCAGATTAAGATTTGCATCCCCATTGGCACAAGCAGAGAGGCTAACTTTCCCCCTCAATTCGTGCTCCTTCCCCTCACCTGGCGACTCTGGTGCCAGTTCCCCGGCTCTACCGTAGAATATGTATATCGAGCACAACGAGGGGATGGTTCCATCGTTTTTCAAACCTTTATTCGTACAGAGCTGTTGGCGTACAACATTAAAAATAACGCAAGGTTTGTCGCTGTTTTAGAAGAAAATAATGAAACTTGTTCTTCGACACTTTCCCTCGAATTGTGGACGATTCGAGCGAGAACGATTGGAGCGTCCGCACAGCCATTCAATCTTATGTAAAAGGAACAACGATAAAAATAAAACGATACACGAGAGAACAACGCATACACCACTTCGATAACATCCACGAGAGGATGACGGGCGATCGAGCCGAGTTACAAAACTGAGGGAAAAAGAAAAAACACTTTGCACCTCCGGTTGTCTTTCGATGAGAGGGTCGTCGTGAATAACGATGTGCTTGAACCTTACTGTTCAACGTTCGGTACGCAAGCAATACATTCTCCTTCGACGATTGCAAACTCTACTATGTAAGTCTCTAGTTGCTAATTAGAAGAAATGATCTCTTACTTTAATGGATAATGAGAAGAAACGACGACGAGAAGAAGACACGGAGAGAAAGAGACTGAGAGAGAAAAATAGAGACAGAGAGACAGAGAGAGAATGTAGTGCAATTACCGAGAACGAGGGGTTCGTAACAAGAATGATCCGAAGGAGCCTGGACAGATCAATTCCGTTTCTTTCGAATTTATTAAAAAGGGGCATCCTATTGTCTTTCTGTTACACAAAAACATCGTTCAACCTCAACGCTAATAGCTTCGGACGGGGGTGGTCTCCGCGAGAAAACAAAGTGGGAAGTAATATGAAAAATAAAACAGATCAAATGTATTCTTTATCTTACATTTATCATCACTGAAAAACACAGTATTCTCTTCTTCATTGCTGTCGTTAACGTCACCGACGTCCACGTGCAACCCATCAGCTACGATAGGGATCGTGCTTGCAGATTCACTGAAAACGTTAACAATAGAACGCGCGACATTGCTCTTCAAGGGTCAAACTCAATTCTTCCAAGGATTCTTTTCGTTACGAACTCCCCGGTTGAGAGACTCGAGCGGCCATCTTGTCGCTACGGTTTCTCAATCGTTCCGCATCGTTATTCGCGATCGAGTAAGGAAGGCTCGTCATGAAACATAATAGAAAAAAAGAAACAAATAGAAGGGAAGATGACACGGCGGATCGTTTCGTTGAGACGGGACACGAGACTCGAATTGGCCAACGTTGTTGTCGAAATCATTGTCTGACTCTAGTGCCAGACCGGAGCATTATTCGAGGAGTGCGAGTGATGCGATCACTCGAGCATTTAATCACATTCCCAATTGAAATGTGACCTCTAGACAATGTTTCAGGTAATCTCTTTCAATCTGAATGAAGCATACTCGTGCGCTAGTAGTTCGAAGAAAATTGGCAACTCCTAGACAACTTTTTTCAGATAATCTTCAATTCGACGGAAATCGGTAGCTTCTGGACAAATTTTCTCAGGTAACTTTCAATACTTTGACCGTGACAAACCGTTCTAGTTTCTAGACAATGTTCCAAATAATTTAACAAAGCATTCCAACATTCTAGGAGTTGTTCGCAAGAGTGATAAATCATTCGAAATGTTCGCTTTCGTCTCGCGCGTGACATAACGTCTGCCCGGGTCTGGCAAGCACGGCATCTCTCATCAGTCTTGGCGAAGAGTCGGAGGAAGTAGCTTGAAAATGGACTCGTCAAGGTCGTCGAGTATCTCTCCGTAAGTAACAATCAGAACGTCTTCAGGCGGCTAAGTCCGCCCATGCGCTGCTAGGAGGGCGTAATCACGGCGACAAACGTAAAAGGGAATTCGAAGCAAAACTCGTTGGAGAAACTAGAAGATCCAGGCAATTCAAATCCTTCTCGCTTGAGGTCCGATCTCGGAGGACGCGCGGTTCTCGGCGCGTCCCCCGTCTCTGTGCGCTTTCTTTACGAAAAAAATACGTATGTATATATATATTTAATGTCTCTTAAAATATATATATATAATAATAGTAGTAATAATAATAATAATTTTACCCTTTAAACATCGCGCGTGTTATATACGTATTATGTACAATGGTTAAATCTTAAATCGCGAGCTTGATCGATGTCTCCAGTGGCGTAAGTTTCGCGCGCGCAGTCACCGCGAGAGGAAGGCTTCCGCGAATTCTGTATCTTCCGCGATCCTGCCGGCTGCAATCTGCGCGCGTCGAGCTTCGGATGCTCGCAGAAGCCCTCATGAAAGTTACGTCACCGATCAGATTACAGTTCCTTTGATTTCGTCCTAAAAAGTATACCACTCGAACCAAATGGCAAACGGGGTAACGCTTCCTCGTTCCACTGCTTTCCGCTTCACTCCCGCAGTTCGCTCTGTCTCCCGTCTTGCGTTCCCATTCGTCGACGTGGTTGTCCCCTGGTCGCACTTCGACTGCGCGAATCACGTGTTCCCGCTGCGTTTCGTTTGGTCTTGTTCCGTTAGTCCGGCGAACGCGTCCACCTTCGGGCTTGGTGAGAGCAACGGCTCTGCTATCGTATTAGCTACCTGACTCGTTAGCTACTCCGGTCGAACGACAGAGGGGAAACAGATTATGTCAACCGGTTACGTCGGATGGGATCCTCTTTCTTAGGGAATCGAGAATGAAGAGCGACCTCGAATCTCGAGAGGTTTCTTTCGAGACTCCGATGAAAGGGTTGCCGGTCAGGCTGGACGACCTGGATGACTGTTTGCTGGTTGTTATAGTTAATCCCGGTATGAAGACGAGTTAGTCTAGGACGAAGAAGAAACGGAGAGAAAGATAGAGAGAGAGAGAGAGAGAGAGAGAGAGAGAGAGAGAAAAGAGTAAGGAGGTAAAGAGCACGCGTCAGAGAATAAAGAATGAGATAGGTGCACTAGATGCTAGTGAAACGAAAGGCTCTCTTTCATCGACGATACGGGTGGTGAAGAAGAGAGGCGTCGATGTCCTCGTGACCGGAGTGGAAAAGAAAGAAATAAAAGCGTAACCGTAGCTTGGTTAGAAGAGTTCGAAGCGTCTATCACAGTTAGAGGGTGTCGAGGGTGGCCAACTACTTGCTTCTGCCGAGTTCATACGTGGTCGTCGCGACGATCGATTGGGGGGAGAGAAAAGAAAACGGAAACGTCGCCGAGGAACGTTCAACAAGATGAGAAGTTCTCAAAAAGCCGTGTGGGTGTCTGTTTCATTGATGGCATTTGTTTTTTCCAATCCCGTCTTTAATTTGCTCTCTCTCCCGTACCGACAACACGATAGTCTACACAATAATAAACAGAGGTGTTCTTTTTCTTTCGTTCTGTTCTGTTGCGGCGGTCGATTAATTAAACGAAAGCAGCAGCGGGCGGTGCAGTGCGTGGCCAGCGGGAAGGGCGACCTATGATCTCCACTTTATGCAGCGACGTCGACTGAAACGTTATTTGATACCGAGTTGTTATATCGCAGCGCTCGCGCAAGAGCGGACGCGTGCGAGCCTAAGTCCCGCTTGTTCGTCTGTCTTTTTTGGGCTGAGCTTGTTCGCGGTTTGTATTATCTTTTTTTTGTTGTATTTTTTTTTTGTTTGTTTTTAAGTGTTCTGTGCTTGGCAGAGGAACTGTCGCCGTTGGCACAGTGAGACAAGCCTAGGCCCACTTGTCGACGACCGTTTCATTGACTGCAACATAACACAGATACAGCCATTAGTGGATACTGCCGGTTGGAACTACTGCGGGGCGAAAACAGCAAGCCGCTCCGATTAGACGCATTATATCTCATTGGCTGTCCGAGAGGCTCCCCCTCTCCTAAAGTTCACACACGCGGTTTTACACGGCCCCGAGAAAAGCTGGAACCGTTCTCTCGATTACTTTGACAAACGTTATTTTCTCTGCACCGAAAACAATTGTTCCTCCTTCTGTTTTTTTGTTTTTCGTTTTGTGGTTTGGTTCTCTTCTACTCTGTTCTGTTTAACATCCCCCTGAACTACCCTTCCGAGGCGACACAATAGATCCACGATCGAAAAAAATCAAATAATAGGGTTACCGACACACGTGTACAAACGTGTTCGTTCCCCCGAACATTTTTCGAAATATAGAGACTCTCTACTTGGCTTCTTTTTTTCTGCTTTTTTGTTGTTTTCTTTCGTTTTTTGGTTCTGATACGTGTGAGTATACGTGTGTATGTACTGTGTGTTTATTCTCGAGTGTCGATATAGTATTTCTGTGACTCTGTTTCTTTTCTGTCGTTTGATCCCATCGAGCAGCTTGCGGGTTGTTGCGGGTGGGTGTTAAGTGCCTTTTGACGATTTCTCGTGTCCGGACAGGTGTCGCATTCGTCCTACACGTCCCGATCTTTATTTCGTCGGCGTCACTGGCGGTGCCACTGTGAACATATCATGGAATCTCTATTAGTTAGCGGCATCGCAGTCCGGCGGAGCTCTGGTGAACAGAACTCACGACGGAACATTCGCAGTTTCCTGTTACATATACATATCCTGTTTGGTTGCACGTGGCGTGAAACGCAACGGCGATTATTATATTTGGCCGTGTGATGTCGTGTTGGTTGCCCTTATCAATTATTTCATCGATTATAGGTACCGTCTCATCGGAATACATGGCCATATTATCTCTCTATTATATAAGAAAGTTCTGCCACGCAAAAACTCCGAGGAGCGAATCTGCGAGGCGCCGCGGGGGTTGGTGAGCAAAGTATTATAAGGGTGTCTCAGCTGAAAGAGGCCACCTAAATATCTCCTTTATTTTTAATGACACAAAAAATAGTTATGGCATAATTTAAATGGTATCGAATGGGGAATATCATAGAAGAACAATTTTTATTTGTACTGTTATTTTTTCATAGTTTTTTCAAGGCCACCGTTATTTTTTTAATCGAGAGAACTTATTTTTTTTATTCCATCTTGTTAATGACTTGAGCATATTCAAATGTATTATTTCAGCCGCTATAAGATGGAATAAAAAAAAAAGTTATCCCGATAAAAAAATAACGATGATCTTGAAAAAACTATGGAAAAATAACCGGACAAAAGAAATTGTTCTTCTATGATATTCCTCCTTCGATACCATTTAAATTAATCCATAAATATCTTTTGTGCCATTAAAAATAAAGGAGATATTTAGGTGGCCCCCTTCAGCTGAGACACCCTGTATATTTGCATATTAAGCATATTTGGTTCTAGTTAACATGTTGCATATAGTAGGCTAACCTCGTATCTTGGATTAGTTATCTAGTAACATTGATACCTGGTATGAAAACGATTTTGAGTTTAGAACTACTAGCATCCTATAGTCTAACTGTGCCTTATTTCAGTCCCTACCTACCCAGTCAGCCAAATACTCGGTTTTGGCCGGGTAGCTGCGTCAACAGAGGCAACGCTTGCTGCTGGCAGAAAGACCCGGCATCTGTCCGGCAGGAGTTTCCGGGAAAATGGAAAGCAGCTCGTTCCTGGATTCTGCCTCGTCGTAAGACCGAGGACCGAGCTGCTTTCCATCTTCCCGGAAGCTTCTGCCAGGAGAATACCACGCAGATGCGACACCGGATTCGTCCAGATTCCGAGCAGCTTCGAGCGTCATTCGGACAGGATAATGCCCGCCATCTGCTCTCTAGGCTGTGCTCGATATCTGCTCGGAGCAGGCCTGGCTGACTGGGTAGTAGTCTCAAACAAATATCTACTGGCAAATTATTGTACATTTAAAAGTATAATATGTCCTCATATTATGAAACATTTAGACATAATAATAATACGGTTAAGAATTAGGCATGTTAACAATAATGCTTAAGGAGAATGACTACTGGCCTTGAATGGCTGACTACTATAACAATTACCTTACAAAAAGTCTTGTAATCCTTCCAAAACAACGTATATCTACCAATCACATTTTGTGCTCACTACGGTTCTTGTTAAAAAATCAATAATCTGAGTTCAACATGCCGCCATTTTGTAAATAATCCAGGTTTTTAATTTATTCTGGTTGAGACCATAGCCACATTCGTGCTGATTAACCCTTAGCACTCCGAGTATTGTTTGATGCCAGTATTCCAACTATCAAAACAAAAATCTTGAGAACAAATTCCTTTCTTTTACATTAAAATATTTTTAAATTCCAAACAGTGGGTTCCAAATTTTTGAAGTTACAATTACTACGACTGCAAAGATGCAGTGAGGGGGAATTATTCAGTAAATCTATTTCTTTTAATAGATGATGTCACTAGACTGCGGATTTTACATATTTCTAACAAAATTGAGTAAATCAAAACAGTAAACACATTTCATGAATTTAAAAACGCTATTATTTTCAACTCAACATAATTAAAAAAGAAGCAAATGTCTATGTAGCTCCTATTTCTTACACTTAATATAAACAATTTTTATTTTGCATAAAAATCTGCAGTTTAATATCATGATAAAAGTTGGTCTTCAGAAGTCACTTTAAAAGCGAGTTTAATTAAGAAATTTCTCATTGGTTTTACTTTTTAAAAATGTATGTACTGCATATCAAATACCCATGAATATAAATTCAAAGTCCAAACGCAAAAAGTTTAAAAGTTCTCTTGAAGAAAATTTCTAAAGAAGACCCTCTTAACACTACCGGTGTAATTCGTTGTTGTTCCGAATACGTAATTATGCGACAAAGGCAACCATATGCAATACGTCAATGAGAGCCTTGCTCGTAGTTCGTTGCTCTGAAATTCAATTAGAATGAGAAATGAGAGCAAACTCTTTATGGTTGGTCCGTAATGGAGTCGACCGTAGGGGTGGTAAATTCTAACTTCAGTTTCGATACACAACAAACTCGACGTCACATGTCCACAGTATGTCGTCGAACGGTAGAGATATTAACAAATTCTTAACTTATATATAACAATTGCAGGTTCAAAAAAGATTACCTGAACGATCCCAGTCGCTCGGACTACTTCCTCCAGATTTGCAACAACGGCGGCCAGTCTGTGCTCCTTCGACTGAATAGTTTTTTTCGCACACCAACAGGCAGGAGTTAGCAAAAAAAGTGTGTCGGGTTGCGGTGTCGGGGACAACTTCCTCGATCGGGAGTGTTGTTGTTGTTATTATTATTATTATTATTATTGTTATTATACATATATACATATACATTAACGGGCGTGGACCCCCGGTCAGGGGTCATTGGTCATTCCAGGTTTGACACGACAGTTATCAAATCGATTTGATTTTCCTGTCCAGAGGGTGTATGCAAAAATTCAAACAACAACTCCGGGGACACAGAACATGGCGGTGATGATGTGATTGCATGATAGCTCGACGCAAATACCACGGCGGACAATCGCGGATCCACCATCGATCGTTTGCTAGATCATCGAACCGCTCCGGGTTCCATCTCCGCGATTTAACCGTGAACGGTTAATCAAAGGACGGTAGTTCCATCGTCGTATAAATTCAACTTCACGTTTTCCGTAGTATTTATAAATCTGATGGTTGATGAGGTGACAAGATACATATACATACTCGGAGGTAATCCATCGGATACGGGGTGAAATACGGGGCCAGATAAGAAGAGAGAGAGATAGATAGAAAGAGAGAAAGAGGAGAAAGTGCTAAAGACATAAACAGGAGATCACATAGGTTGCTGGAAATAGATTGGACCAAACACTTATTACGTTGTCTTTGTATTAAGTGTTCAATGTTTCGTACACGCGACAGATATACCAGTGTGCACAGCGAAAAACTCGCGTCAAGGTAGGCCGATCGATTGACTTTGAACACGCATTAGTAACATTAGTGATATTCTTTTTCGGTGTTCCTGTTTTTCTTTTTATTATTATTATAACAAGTAATGCACTCTATGAGACCGTTGCTAATCGTCGATAATCGTCGCGGTACTCTCACTTGTTATAATATTCCGGTCTGAATACACGGTTAAAAGATAAATAAAACGCGATAAATAAACAAACATTTTCTAATACGTCGGGTTGCCGCGTGAACCTCTCCGCGTTTCTCGAGTAATTACAATTTCTTTTTTCTCGTTAATGGTATATGGAACGAATTCGATTGTGTATCGGTAAATCCGGCATCGATTCTTATTGTTCTTCTTTCTACATCGAATCGGCCGGCAGCGTCGGACCGTAATATGCATGTTCGGGGGGCTAATTAATTAATTAGGATCACACCGTGATTCGCCACAAGTGCGTGCTGGCGAATTATGCATCTCAAAAATCATTCAATATAATCGCACTCTATATAAGTTATTAATATTAATTATTAATAATATTATTATTATCTTATTATCATTAGAAATAGGTACTTCCTGCACGAACGATGCGGCCGTGGCTCTCATCATCGTTGATCTTTTACCGTGCTAGGTCAGATACAGAGCGTTAGGCAAAGGACCACGCGCGTGTCGAGCTTTCTATAATATATCATCCTCGATGGATCAACGTAGTATTGTTTCCGAGTAATTCCAAAATAGTCTTTCTACCAAACGATCCAGGAGATATATATATAGTGTACGCGCGTGCGAGCACTCGCGAACACTTCCGACACACATGATCCGCGAAGGGTCGGTTACGTCTCTTTTGCATAACGCTGCCATAACCGTAGTGTTGGTATTTTTCGTTTCGTCGATGGCACTACTCCGTCGTTTCTTTCCGGTTCCAGATTAAGAGCACAATCCACACAATCAAACCAAGTACTTACAAGATACGGTAATTACCACGAGCGAACGCAACGATTCAATCTCGCGAACGTTTCACGTGCTTCGTGATCGACCTCGAAAAGCTATTCTCTGTATCTGCATCATGATTTGCGCGCAATCTCGAATTCTCTTAAACGAATATACACAAGAAACAGAAGTAGAAAGATAGAAAGAAAGAGATAGAGAGAGTGAGAGAAAAAGAAAGAAAAATAATAGACAAAATAAAGAAAAAGTAACAAAAAAATTTAATTGAGATAGGAAACCAGTTAAACGCGCATGTTCTTATTGGTCGTGTTCGCACAGGTGGCCAATCGGTCGACGAGAATCTGCTGGTACACATCATCGTGATTATTATTCTCATGACATCGCTACAAAAGTCAAATTCTATTTGCCTCGAACAAAGAAAAAACACACACAATGTTAGTGCTGCGTTCCGGTACGTTCAAGCGGAATCGGACGAGCGGATCGCACGGATTTACGTGAAACCGCGCGGTCCGCCCAGGCGCACTCATGCACGGTACAAACGCCTTTTCTCACACAGTTTGCCTTTGCCTAATTAAGTTTAGTTATGCCCATACCAAAACAATAAAAGAAGAGAAAAAATAACGTAAACGAAAGTATCACGCCCTAGCCGATAATAATAATTATTGTTATGCTATCTCGGTGTAGAACGCGGATGAGCGGACGAGACTCTGCCGCGTAGTCGCCTAACGCAAATCAAGCGAATTTGCATATACACGTACGTTTGCGGCGGAACGGCGGGGGGAGAGGAGTGCAAACCACCCCTTGAACCGCATCATCGTCAGTCTTGTTGCGTTTGCACGGGTCCGAAGGGTGGTTCGCAACGAGTTGGCTGCCATTTCGCGCCGTTTCGAAAAGATTGCGATATCGAAATTTCACTAGATGACAGTCGGATGCGTTAAAAAGGCCCACGTAGTACTCGTGACGACACCCGATCTCTTCCGTTGTCGCATGTGGCGCGTGTTATAGTTCTCTCGACTCGACTCGATTCGACACGGTGTCTGAACGCGATACTCGCTCGATTCTTCGAATAGAAAGACCTCGTTTTTTTTTTGCACGGCGTACTGAGAGGAAGAACAAGTACAAAAAGAAGATGCGCATCGGAAAAGCTACTCTCTCAGGTACGGTCACACGTGCAACCACTCGCGACACAATCGTTGCACCTCTGCGACCCGACTAAACGGTTCGGAACCGTGTGTTTGGAATCTAGGAACGAAGATACGTATACTTCGAAACCGAGCGTTCTCGTGTTCAGACCACTATCCGGATGAGAAAGGGGGTAAATACAATGTGATACGGACTGCTGGGAACGAGCAATTTTCTCAATGTCTTTTTTTTCTTTCTTAACTTACATACACGAGCCTTTGCAATCCGTACCCATAAATTAGTGGTATACAAAATCTATTGTGTGGTATCGATCATTCGACATGGAGATCACACACAGAGATAAGGTACATGTAAAAAGACCAAGTGGATGCAATGAGAGTGCAGGATGTTAGAATAATTCTGCTGTACCCATCAAGAACGTAAAATTTCTCTTTCTCTTTCATTTGTTTCATTTTCGTTGTTTCGTTGTCTTGCATTCTGCTGTGAAATTTTCGAATGCATGATTTAGAACAACGATCGTGATTTTTGTTTGATGGGGCACAGAAATATTCGCTAACTATCGACAATGGGTGGTGAAATTCGGGAATGTATTAACGATACAGTTGTGCATGCATTATCTCTACAGGAAGGAAGACGTAATATAAACGGGTTTCATGCATGCTCATTTTGAAATTTCACCAACGGATCAGGCAGTTCCAGTTTTGACCTCTTGATTGAAGCAGACACTCTGGAGGCTGAGAATGAATTAATATACCATCTTTAGTAAGCAACAGTGAAAGCGATTAGAAGGAGCGAAGAATAAATTAATAAATTAGAGGAGCGGAAACATTTAACATAAATCAACCAAAAATGTATAGTGAGCTTGCTGTGTGTGTATGTTTATGTGTGTGTGTGTGGGTGCGCGTGTGCGTTAAAGTCAAGTGTCCAGGATTATAACTGTAACAAAATCTACACTAACATGCTAGGAGGACCCTGTGTTCTGTCATTGTATCGACTAACTTTTTAGAATCATTGTGTTTTTGAATTAAAAGCGATTCTAACACGTACGATGACGATTACTTCGGATTTGCGAAAGATATTCAGTGTGTTCACTTTTGGCAGCCGCATCTAAGACATATCAGCGTTTATGTAGCAGTAAGTACAATTACACTATTCCAAGAATTCAAAGGTTTTGAACGACAGTTATCTAAAAAACGTATGGCGATGCGCATTGTGCTGAAAGAGCATGCAAATATTTTGAAGGAGGATTGATGTGTAAACGTATCAGATTAGAAAAAACATCAACGGGTATTTTCTTGCAGAGGAAAGTTAATGTTTAAAAGGCACTCGTAGAAAATAATTCAACAATCACAATTCGTTTTGATTACGATGGGTGTCTTTATCACTCGGAGCCACTGAAATCCGTACGATTGTAGAGCGACGTCAGGATACGGTGTGATGTGGACATGGTGGGCCTTGATGGCAAATTTGTATGGTTGTACTAACACCATGCACAACAGTCAAACTGGTTAAAATCTCACTTAAACGCACTTCGTTAATAACTTATCTCTCGATCTTCCCGGGCAACGGGGAAGAACTTTAGTTTTAAATGCAATTGCGCAAGTCCGAGAACTCAATTACAAATGTTTTCCATAGGAAAAACATCGTCTGTTCGACTAATTATTATTTCACGGATGTTCTATATGGGGAAAATGTTGCATCGGTAAAAGAACACAGCCCACATTATAACGATCCAATGCACTGTGTAAATGGGATTCTCACCATCTGTAATCTTTCTGGCAATGAATTTCAGGGTTTCGTCGAGAAGTACCACTGGGATGGAGAACTTCATAACGGTGAGCCACTCTTCAGCCGTCAGGGGGGTAACTTGGAATACAGACTGGAACAGACGAGATGTAATCAGTCATATTGTATTGTAACAATGTTACCGTGATGGGGTAAATCAAAGATTATTATACCGAAAGTACGTCGACGTGAAGGATGACAAAGTGGAGTGTGAAAGAAAGAGCCATAGAGGCAATGAGCCACATGTTAGACCAGGGCGGCATACTGATGAGAGATTGATTCTCAGATAAACTGAAATAAATGAACAAAATAAAGTATAAATTCATGCTAATCCAACTACGCCTGAAAAGATTTGTTTGGATCGCGGTACCTGTTCATAGCGTTCAACATTTCAATGGTTACAAGTACAGACAGAGCCATCGTCATGGGATGAGGATCCGTGAAAATCTTGCAGTTGATGCCCTTGAATTCGTCACCACCGCCCAAACACGCCAAGTGATGAGTCTGTGATTTATAAAACTCGGAATTAGATCTCGTATACTATTCGATTGTGCCACTTGCGCTGCAGTATTATTCATTGTAAGTAGTATAAAGTTTCATTAATCTTTTAAGACATATGTATACATATATGACACATTGTACGCAAACATAAAGCAATGGAATAAAGGTGTGCAGACATAAATATTAAAGCTTCTCCACGATTGTATAAATTTGAAGTAATCATTACCAGTTGGTAGTAGTTCATCTGCGGGCCATGTGGACTGTACAAGAACCACCATGCGGCTGATCCAACAGTAGCAGCACCTACATATCCACCAATTGCCAGGTAGCGGAAGAACAGCCAGCCAGAGATAAGGGATTCGTCGGCTTTACGGGGTGGCTATAGTATTACAATCAAATTATGTTTTTCTTCTTTTAATTTTGACACAGTATTCAAAAATGAAATGATAAAGTGTTAACATTTTAATATAGCTCTCTAATACAATTAGAGGTGGGCGAGAACCCGATGGGAACAAATTCTTGTTCCATCCCGACCCGACATTTTCGAGTTCTCGCGCATCTGTAAATACAATATCGGCAATATTACCTTGCTCATGATGTCCAAGTCGGGAGGATTGAAACCAAGAGCAGTGGCTGGAAGACCGTCAGTGACCAAGTTGACCCACAAAAGTTGTACAGGGATCAATGCTTCGGGAAGACCAAGAGCGGCAGTCAAGAATATACTATAATCAATAAAGATATGTTATGCAAGATACCAATCAATTGTTATTCATCACGTATTTATTACATCGTGAGGGAACGTCTGGATAAACAAACCTCACGACTTCACCAATATTGGAAGAGATAAGGTAACGAATGAACTGCTTCATGTTGTTGTAGATAGCACGGCCTTCTTCAACAGCAGCAACGATGGAAGAGAAGTTGTCGTCTGCCAACACCATCTCAGAGGCGGATTTCGCCACAGCGGTTCCAGATCCCATAGCAATACCGATTTCAGCTTTCTTCAAAGCTGGGGCATCATTTACACCATCACCAGTCTATATACGTGAAGAAAAATTTCATACATTTTCGAAATCATTTGCATCGTAAAAACCATATTCTGCTTTTCAAAAGGAGAGACCTAGAATGTAGTCAGAATAGTTACCCACCTCACTCCAATTTGATAACTAGATTACGGATCTTCAGTATTTCTGACAGGATTGAGGAAGTGAAATTAAAAACAGTTGGAGCTCCAATTAAACTTGCTATAAAAAGGACGTGCTTCCTACTTACAATTAGTTTCTATTTTTTGCAATCAATGCAGAACATGTTTACTTTACATAAAGATCCGCAGTCTATTCCTAACGTATGTTTGGAAGTGGAGTGAATAGCTATTGTGATTGTTAATGAATGTGAAGTCTCTTCTTTCGAGGAAACCACAGTAAGAGAACATACCATAGCCGAGATCTCGTTCATGCTCTGCAAGTACTCAACGATTTTGGATTTGTGAGCCGGTTCTACGCGAGAGAAGAGACGAGCCCTAGCGCAAGCGGATTTCTGTTCAGCCGGAGAAAGGTCGTCGAATTCACGTCCAGAGTATGATTTGCCAGTTGTGTCCTCATCTTCCTCAAAGACACCAATTCGTCGGCAGATAGCTTCAGCGGTGGCTTTGTTGTCTCCGGTGATAACAATGACTCGGATACCAGCAGCGCGACACCTACAGATAGAGTCGAATACTTCCTTGCGAGGCGGGTCAAGCATGCCAACGACACCAATGAAGGTCAGATCCTTCTCGTAGGTGTAGAATTTCGTGGAGTCGCCAAGGTCCATTTCGTCGGGCTTCATCGGATGATCAGCGGTAGCGAGGGCAAGGCATCTGAGTGTGTCTCGTCCGGTACCGTACTGGCGAGTCAAGTCCAAGATACGGTTCTTTAGAGTGGAGGTAAGAGGAACCTTGGTAGAGCCAACGCGGGCGTGCGTGCACCTGTCCAAGACACCTTCGGGAGCGCCCTTGACGAACAGTTTCGGTCCAGTGCCCAGTTTGCTTGGTTTCAGAGGTGTGCAGTAAGACGACATAGATTTACGATCGCGAGAGAACTCCAAGGTAAATTCTTTCTTCCACTTGGTCTCCATATCTTGTCTGACAGCGATGGCAGCGTTACGCCTGTCCAGTCCGCTCTTCTGAACGCCGAACGGATTGATCTTCTCAGCAAGGACAATAAGAGCAGTCTCGGTAGCCTCACCGACTTTCTCGAACGCCTGTTTGAACTCGTTGAAGTCGATGGCGGAGTCATTGCACATGATACAAATCGTACCGATTTCGTGGAGAGTCTCGTAATCCTGTCCCTTGATCTTTTTCCCCCTCAAGTACGTTTCGCCAATGGGTTCGTAGGTCGATCCAGTGATCTCGAATTCGTGGAAGCTGCTGTCGTTACCCTCGATCTTGTCGAAGACAAACATTCTGTAAGAAATAACGATGAAGACATGTATTAGAGACACTGATGCAATCCTAAATGTTAATCGAGACCAAGTATTACTGCAGCCTGACGACATACCGGCTAACAGACATCTGGTTAGTGGTCAGAGTACCAGTCTTGTCTGAACAGATGACAGATGTGCAACCAAGAGTCTCGACAGATGGCAACGATCGGACAATGGCGTTCTTCTTGGCCATACGACGGGTTCCCAAAGCCAAGCAGGTCGTGATTACAGCCGGCAAACCTTCGGGAATAGCGGCTACGGCAAGGGCGACGGCGATCTTGAAGTAGTAGATAGCTCCCTTGATCCAAGATCCACCGTGAGCAGGGTCGTTGAAGTGTCCAATGTTGATGGCCCAAACAGCAACGCAGATTACGGAAATGACTTTCGACAATTGCTCGCCGAACTCATCCAGCTTCTGCTGCAGGGGCGTCTTGATCTCCTCGGTCTCGGACATCTCGGTACGGATCTTACCAATAGCTGTGTTCAAGCCGGTTCCAATGACGACACCGCGAGCCTTACCAGCGGCGACGTTGGTACCAGAGAACAAGATATTCTTCTTGTCCTGAAACCAGAAAGAAACCTTGTTCATTTCACTGAAGTTAATTCTTGCGGACTCTCAAGAACCCGCGATAGTTTTTAGACATTCATTCTGAAACAGACTGAATTTCGGTGAACATTTTCGGACTTTTAACTTCAGTTAGGGACAAAATTAAGTGGACACCATTTAATAACCTGATATGGTGTAAATAAAAGAACAGGGAAAGATGTGCATGTTAATTGGACTCTTTTTATAGAACTCCAGGATTTCTACAATTAATATCAACAAATGTCATCCCGCTTTAAAATGTGTTGATTAAAGTGCAACTGATAGGCATGGAAATGTAATTTATTATTCTTCTTTAGTCGTAATGGTTATTCGCAATAAATTCGATTAAGATTTCAATTTCTTTTTAAAAATGTAAAATACAAATTGCTCGGGCGACGAGGTCTCAAATTATGTCATATTTGGAGTTAGTGGATAGTGAAACCACTCGGCTGAAATATTGATAGTACTTCCATAAAGATAAATGAAGCGAAGAATAAAAAATTTTATTTTCGCCAACAGATAACTTTATTATATTCTGCATGTAGGTCAAATCGCACTTAGTTGTCAGACCCCGGCAGCGGCTAGGTATGGTATGTATATTCGATGTTGCTCCATTTTGGTCTAAGTGATCAAATAATTTCAGCGAGGATCCACCGAAGCATGCGGTAATTAGGTGCCCTACTTCTCGAGACACTGATCAGTGGTCTAGGATAAGTGAGGTATAATGCTTGTGGACACCACGGGACAATAATTTTGGTTTACCAATTAACCATGTACCTCATATTCGGACTTCAAGTGGTGAAAACACCGTGGTCTTTACGGTTATAAGATCACGTATTTATCTTGCACAATAAAAGCACGTTACTGTTATTCGAAAATTTAATCTTAAACACCATCTAGCCATAAACCGTTTCCATAAACTTTAAAACTTGTGCTTACAAGAGATATGTGTGACCAAATTAAAGCTTCTTTCAATATTTAATCGACAGAATGAATCTATTACACAGAACGATACTAAAACTGTGGATAATGCAAGATCTTGGATTACACAATTCCATGCAGCTTGCAATATGTATACAGGGTGGGACAATAACTACGTCCAGTTTGAATATTGCCGTTATTAGTAATAATATGAAAAAATGTTATATACAAAACTTACACGCTATAGAGGGGGGCATATTGTGACACAAACATTTTTTGCGAGGGTGGAGGCATAGAGAAGATTTCAAGGTCAACTCTATTTTTTTTAAATAGAATACTATGTTTTTTTTATCGCGATGTGATAGTCGCCGTTGAGACGACTCCAGCGAGCTATCATTGAAGGTCATGCAAGGTCAAAGGTAGTAAAATAAACTTTCTTACATTACAGGAGATGCTCAAACTGGTGAACGTTTGCGTCAATGCAAAGTTGCAATCTTCGTATCGCTGCATCACGTGCATATCTTATCGTTTCTGAACATAACTGTTACATAAACGAATGGGCTTGTAACATTTATGTTGTGGCAATGCGTCGCGTATAGTTAGAAATGTAAACATCTAATCAGTTCGTAACGTTGACATGAATCGCTAGTCAGTCTCGGTCGGTTGTTAAGTCGAGTAGCTGCGTTATTATCAAAATCAAGTTTTCTTTCGAAGGGCAAGTGGATATGATCCTCATTTATGCAGCTCAATCCTTGTATGCTGAACGATATCCAAACCGTACACATTCTTCGCACCGAACGTTTCAAAGATTGTGCAAAATATTGTAAGAAACCGGAAATTTGGGTACTCGTAAGAGCAGTCGTCGTAAAAGAGCAACTGATGAAAGAAATCAAGTTGATGTCCTTGCAGTTGTAGTTAATAACCCGCAGATTAGTTTCCGACGGATTGAACATGAGTTGGTTATCAGCACAAGAAGCGTGCTACGAATATTTGCACGGCATAAATTTCATCCATACCACATTACTATTCATCAAGAGTTACACGGTACGGATTTTATGAAACATTTTTTTCTCCAATACTATTCACCGACGAAGCTACGTTTACTAACCACGGAAATCTCAATTTGTATAATATGCATTATTGGAGTATCGATAATCCACATTGGTTACGACAAGTTGAGCATCAACGACAATGATCAGTCAACGTGTGGTGTGGAGTCGTTGGTGATCAAATAATCGGAGCGCAGTTTATCGATGGAAATCTTACTGGCGAAAGATTATACGAAGTAGATTGGGGACTTCATTAGAAAATGTACCACTAAACGTTCGCCAAATGATGTGGTTACAGCACGACGGGTGTCCAGCACATTATACTCGGATGTACTAAACGAACTTTACCCAAATAAATGGATTGGTCGTGAAGGATTAGTTTCTTGGCTAGCTTGCTATCCAGATTTAAACCCATTAGATTTTTTCTCTAGGGAACTACCATTGAAAAATGCTGTTTACCAAGAAGTACTCACTACACCAGAAAATAGGAAACAACGGATAATTGCACCATGTGCTAGAATAAATTCAGAAACGATAACGCATGCAGGTGATGCAGCGATACGAAGATTGCAACTTTGCATTGATGTAAACGGTCACCACTTTGAGCATCTCCCGTAAAGTAAGAAAATTTATTTTACTACCACATTTGACCTTGCATGACCTTCAATGATAGCCCATTGAAGTCGTCTCAACATCGGCTATCACATCATATAGCAATAAGAAACAAAACATAGCATTTCATAAAAAAAATAGAGATGACCTTGATATCTTTTCTGTATCTCTACCCATGCAGAAAATGTTTGTGTCACAATATGCCCCCCTCTATACCGTATAAGTTTTGTATATAACATTTTTTCATACTATTACAAATAACGGCAATATTCAAAGTGAACATACACTGCTGGCCAAAAGTTTGGGACCACCGCATAAGAGAGACGTCACGCGAATTATATTATTTCATGATGAAGGGTTTTCATAAAAAAATTACTTTGTTCTATTACTTACACACACGTAAACTAATTTCTACTTACTCTCTCTAAACCCAGGAAAACATTACAGAACCGCTAAGGCCACTTTCCAGTACTTATGCTGTAAAATGTGATAAATAGACTGCGGATCTCTATGCAAAATAAAAATTTTCTTCGTCGCTTTCAAGATACAGGAACTATATAAAAATTTATTCCTATCTTCAACAAGTGTAATCCATTGAAAATTACATATGGATGTGCTTAAATCGTCTTAACGTGTTTACTGTTTTAAATTAGATCCACCCATTTTTCTCATAAACGCATAAAATCCGCAGTCTAGTAATAAAATATAGAGTGGTCCCAAATTTTGGCCGGCAGTGTAGTTATTGCCCCACCCTGTATCTAGTGGACTTCGCCACAGCCCACCTGAGCAACGAAGAGTTAATTCATGCAGTTTTTCATTAATTTTTAATATAAATCCTTGAGGTATCGTTGATATTGATGTTGTTGGATACATTTTTCACGAAGAACCCACCTGGTTGACAGCACGTGGGTCAGGAATGGCGTCGGTATGCTTGATGACCGAGACCGATTCACCAGTCAGGATAGACTGATCGATCCTGAGGGTGGTGGAGTAGATCTTGGTGAGACGAATATCGGCCGGGATCTTGTCACCGACGGACACCTCGACGATGTCCCCGGGCACGATCTCCTTGGCTCGAATTCTTTGGACACCAGCCTTGTCCGTTCGTAAAACTTTACCCATCTCGGGCTCGTACTCCTTCAACGCTTCGATCGCAGATTCGGCGTTACGTTCCTGCCAGACACCGACCACGGCGTTGGCAATAAGAATGAGCAAAATGACGAAGGGCTCAACGAAGGCAGTGAAAGCATCTTCGTGCTCTTCAAATAAAGCTAATACCTGCAACAGAACATGATACAATATCATTATCGATTCACTATAAACACCTGTGTCTGAAACGTTCGCCTGCATACATTGCTGCTCGATGAATTCCTCACTTAACATTGCATCTACGCAGTACTAAAAGTGACTATTTTACATCATAACAATAACAAGAATGCATTTATTCACAATTTCGGCGATTTTTATGCATACGTCTAAAAAAAGTTAGTTGAATAGTTCCTCGTGAATACAGCTTTACATCTGCGACAATCTTAGACTACATATCATTTTTAATGGCCGCTACTATACTGTGTATTTAATGGCTGTCAGGATTTAAATTATTGTACACATCTGAAAAAACGTCGAAAGCGATCATGGTATGGGAATAGTTATTACTTCAATTTATCGTGGAAATATATTAATACCGGCGACATTAACGTAATTCTAGTTTGCAAGTTAGAGGAACGTTTAATTAATATGTGCATTAAATTTGAGGTTTTCACAATTTTGAGGTGACGCGTGTCACCTTGAAAAACATTTTCAAGGTGTTATACCTTCAATAAACAATGAATTTTTCCATCTCTTCCAGTGGAAATAATTAACGTCTCAAAAAGTGAACTGATTTAGAGACGGATTTTCTTCCGAGGAAATTAAAATGAAGTCCATAATGCAAGAAAATACTGGTCGGCAATGACCCATTTCCGGAAGACCGTGTACAGTGACAATCATAATAGTCTTTTTGCATGAACTCACGTAGACGTGCGAAGTGTCAAGACGGTACAAAATAAGAATATAATAAAACATTTCGACATAAAATTCATCCGATTCGTTATTAAAGGAGACACTGTGTATCTCAAAGAAAACCTCAAGATCCCATTTTTGGAGTGCCAGGCTCGTAGCACCACACACTCTATTCAAATGTATTCAAATACGAGGTATCGCACAGAATCTAATCCTCTCTGTCACGCGACGATATAATTATTCCGATGATCTTGTGAACGAATTTTTTTATACGTGCGTGAAAAATAATGAGCGCGGAGAAATCGATACGCTATTTTTTCCACCTTTGGAAGTAGATGTATTTATAATAAGTGAGCCTTGAACCTTTGTAAACGTAGTATGACTTTGACCAACTAATCATTACTCGGCGGGATTATAACGCGGAGATTCGAATTCATTAATTAATGTGTTTCGCGCGTCACATCTAAAAATAAGGACGGTCATCGACAGGCCGTTCCAATGATTTCAATGGTTTCCGAGCATTCCACGAGTCGCGTGAACGAACGACGCCGACTGAACAGAAAGTTTCTTCATCGCGGTCGCGCGACTTTCGTCATCGTTGACGACGCGATAAGCAATAAAAATAAGTTTGTGTTATAAAGTAATAATCTTCATCGAGCAGCAATCTTCATTTCCCAAGTCACTGTCTCTCTCTCTCTCTTTCTCTCTCTCTCTCTCTCGCACTCTCTCTCTCTGACGCACATTCTTTGTCATAATAAACTGTCCCGAAGATAATCTCACAATTAACTCGTAATCGGCCACGGATCATCTGAAAAACTACTTTGTTTATACGAGTCTGGTAATCCCGATGGTTTTGTAAACGTTGTACGTGAATTTGCTGACGCGTAGGAACGAACGATTAAATTCTGTTGCATCGAGTTCCGAGAATTCTGGTTTCCTCCTATTTTCCTCGAGATAAAGATTATACGTGGTCGGTTATGAGTTGAACGAGTGTATGATTGTGACGTAGTATTAATTGGATTTATACGTACAAAAGAAATAATAGCGGCTAATAGAAGAATCTTAACTAGAAGGTCGTCGAACTGTTCCAAGACGAGCTGCCATATAGACTTTCCTGAAATCAGAAAAAATCAAATCAGTATAGTTTCGAGACAAGTTTCTGCTTTTTACGAGAAATACAATGAAAATGGTTTTGAACGAACATTTTTATCCATTAAACGCACATGATTTCTATCAAGCCAGAGAGTATAACGAATTTGAATTACAATTTTCCTCGGTACAAAGATAATAGGTTACCCTTGACAATTGTTTCAGACATGAACAATTTTCACCGGAAATATTGCAATTCAATAACACGAGTACGCACGAGTGCAAGTTCTTCAGTTGTGATTGCATACCAAATATTTTGTATGAAGACGGAACATTTTTTTCGACGTTTTTTGTATACACAGTAGGTGAATAAATTATTCAAAATAAATTAGCAAATTTACACTAGATCAATTTCGATTCAGTTTTTAAAATTAATTCGACCTCTTGATTCAAAGTTTGCAGTAAAGTAAACCCAAGTGAAATACAAAACCGTGAAAATATTTGATAATTTTAAGAAAACCACTCTATTACCTGTGGCCAGAGTTGGGCAAAAATTTTATTTAAATAAAAATTTCAAATAAAGTGGAGTTTTTCCAAGTGGGTTTAAAACCCACTTTATTCAACATTTTTATTTAAATAAAATTTTTGCCCAACACTGCTTGTGGCGTATTAAAGTTATTAAGAGTAAGAGTAAACATACAAATGTTGTATTTATATTTAAAATTATATATTATATACATATAATTATATATATTTTGTAGTGTATTTCAAAGTATTGTATGTAAATATTTCGCATAAAGATCCACAGTCTAGTGTTGAGAATGGTATAGGGGAGAGTAGCCTAATTTGGGCCAGCACCTTGTATTGAACCATCACGTATCTTGAGAATGAAAAATATTTCAAGAGATAATAATAGAATTAATTGATTATAAATTATTTAGTTATACATCCTTAACAAGAAGAATACTTACAGTATTACTGGCGCTAATTAACTATGATTTATAAATAAGGTCCAACCTAGGCGCAGTTCTAAATTCGATTACTCTCCCATAATCTGTATCACGGACTATATCATCTCCACGATAACTGTTCCCGCAGCAAAAATACACAATTCGTACGAATTTGTTAGGTGCCCGGATACCAATGGACATGATTAAATAAACATTCTAATTGCGGACGCGAAATTGGAATCTGTGGAATTCGGGTTTGTATCGCGAAGACGCGTGTCAGTTAACATTGTACACGTGCGAAGAAAAAAAAATGGCGGAACTGAGAGTAATCGGGGCCAGGCGATGGCGTCCTTGATAGCAAGTGCCTTTTGCCAGTATGCGATTGACGTCACGTCGCGGTCGTACCAACGTGCTCTACGGTCGACGATTTCATTAATTGTAATCTATGATGGCGACCAGAGAGACGAGTGAAAATCCGATTGCTTGCCAATTATAGGAACAGGTTTCACCATGGGCATCCTCGTCGCGCTTTCGGGCACCCATCTTCAGCGGTTCAATTTCCGTTCAATCTTCCGTAGCCTTGATTTCCGGCTATTATTACTGTGAAGCGCGCGACCGTCGTTGTTTATACAGCCAGCTTTTTGTTCGAAGATATCGGTGAACTGTTTTCTCCGCGCTCTTTACGCTTTCTCATGGTACATCATTTAATATCCTGACCGTCCACTCAGCGATCAAAACAATTAGGTAAAAAATCAGAGCAATTTATTAAATTAAATCTCCCACACAAATATTCAGAAACATAGATTAACATTTAATTGGAAAAACTGTGAAGAAAGTGCTATTTTCCAAGATATTGTTTATTCAAATACTGATATTGGAAATCTATTTCCACAGATATATTCGTTATTAAAAAATACAGAATTTTAGCATTTACATCACCCCTTAGCTCTAATAGTTTCCGAGATATTCGATCAAATACGGTTACTCCCCCCGCTCTACCTTCCCCTTCCAGGACGCTACTTCCGCCGCGGCCCGGTCACGTGACGCGTTTCGTCTCTGTCGTGCGTGTGTCACGATGTCACCTATCTAATCCGGTACTGGCAGAGAGAGGGTAACTTTTTCCCCTAAATTCGTGCTACCTTCCCTCATCTGACGACCCGGAAATACTTCTATAATTTCATCATTACGATAATATTAAGATACGTCGGGATGTAGCAACTTAGTCAGCTATTATGCTACTTAATTCGAGTATAAAGTGTGTCCACAAACTTTGTACCTTGTGCATACAATATAAGATCTTGTAAGATCAGTTGTGCTTCGAGATTTAATCTATTTACGATAATGAAATGCCAATGTAATACATGTCTCAATATAAAGTAGTTTGTAATTTCCGTCACGCGAAAGGGAATGCAGATAGACTTTCAACTAAAGTCAACTAAAGATCTTTACAACTAAATATGCGATATTAGTATCATATAGTAACATAAATGATATTAGGTTGGCAACTAAATTCGCGACCTTCTGTTTCGTAATTCTTTTATTGTATCATTCAGTGACCATTTCAATTTTTCGATTAATTTGACAAAAATACTCGTGCTTAAAAAATATATATGAATGACTTTGTTTGAGAAGATGTGGAGGTCGCGAATATAGTTGCCAACCTAATAGTACAGCGCAGTAATGTAAAAGTGACTAATGGTCCCAGTTTACATCGATAGAAGTTCCACGATATGAAGTACCATTCGATAACGTTCCATAGTCATGTTTGTCCACGCAATACAGGAATTGTCGCTGGGGATCAATGGCGTTTGGACACGTAATGAGCCGCAACTATGACGTCTACCACCGCTTCCATGATCGCGTGCGTTATTACTATCCTGTAGATTTTTACCCGAATGTACATTTTCATACTTTACACACTCCTAGATCAAGACAAAGACCTTTCTTACACGTTTTACTAGCCACAACGTTCTATATGGTAGGAACAAAGTGCTGCAATCCTGTTGCGTTATAATAAAGTGCAGAAGTGCAACAATAAATTGTAGAAATCTTGTTGGGTTGTTGTGTTCCCTTCTCACCCATTTCATTTTTCATTTCTTCAACGCTGCCATGACTGTCAAGTAGTCAAGTGATTATTTGTTAAAAATGATTCTAGACTACCTTAAATATCGTAAGTATTCGAGTATTTATAAATTAAAGAGCACAGGGACAAGGGAACTAGATTGTTTATATCCACCAAATGTTTATACTAATACAGTTTATGTCATCCCTTGACGTCGAATCTTTATGCATTTATGGTACTCATACATTCTTGAGATACAAGAGAATATGTGTTGTAACTAGACTGCGGATCTTTATGCAAAATAAGAAATGTTTGCATTGATTGCAGGACACAGGAGCCAAATAAAAATTGTATTCTTCTTTGAATTATCCTATTAAGCTGAAACTAGTACATTGATGTCTTTTAATATTTTAAACACGTCCACTGTTTTAAATTGTACGTACCCATTTTTCTCATAAATACATAAAATCCGCCGTCTAGCGGTAAGAAACATTAACTCTAATCTCACCATAAGGAATTTTCTGGCTGATAAGTTGAACCTCATCCTGGTTTTCATAAAATAATCCATGAAAGTTAAAATTTACATACGGATCCGCAGTCTAATTATCTATGAGATTGTTCGCGATAATACATTAATACAGTTTGCAAGTGCTCGGCACCACTCGGAGTGCAGTAAAGTTCCCTGATCGAGTTAAAGAGGAGGCATTATGGTTTCTGGAAGTAGCTAAAACTTGGCGCTAGTGTGCAAGATGCGACAACGACGGGAACCGTTCAAACCGAAAGTAAGATGGACGTCGGTAACAAGTGGAATAGCGAATTGCTCATCAGCCAAGTATGCAACAC
Source organism: Lasioglossum pauxillum (assembly GCA_933228785.1). Lineage (NCBI taxonomy): Eukaryota > Metazoa > Arthropoda > Insecta > Hymenoptera > Halictidae > Lasioglossum > Lasioglossum pauxillum. The sequence goes on along the minus strand of OW121701.1, from coordinate 21,002,300 downwards.
GTGTCGTGTAACGGCTCGTGATAGCTGAAGATCGAGAGCGACGGTGAATTCGTGTCGATTCAGTAAATTTGTTTTGAAAAGGTACTTTCGAATCCCCACCCCCAAGCTTTCAGCACCTGATATACCACCACTGATTGGCACGTGGTCGTTCCACTCGTTTCGATGTGCTGAATACGAAAATGGCTTTCGTTTTCAACGGGACTGACAAGTTCTATTCTGCAACATGTACAATGTCAATTATGACAGTCACAGACTGATTACAAATGGACAAGTGGCTTCGCCTCTTCCCTCGCATATCCCCTCTAGAGAATCTAACCCAGACTAAACCAGTGTTGGTTTGAGATCCGTGCCGCCGCTATCAGCTAAGCCTGTGTCTGTATCACGGACACACTTTTATTGGCAGAATTCAATGTGCTAGTAAAGAAGTTTTTCACAACTATCTCGGAAACTTGTAATTTCCGGCAGAAACGAAAGTCATATTCGTATTCAGCACGTTGAGCAGGATAGAATGACGTGTAACAAGTACGAAAAGCTTGGGGAGACCATTATAAAGTTCGGTCCCCGGACGTGTGTCACATCTCAAGTATCAACGGTAAGGTGGTCCACATACCGCAGGATTGTATGAATCAGTGAGAATTTGATCTAGCACTGTACCCAAGTGATTCTTCTATCATACGAGTACCCGTGTTCCCTTGACTGGTTCGGTTAGCCGAGGTTCTACCGTATTCTGTTTCAAGAGAAGCCAGCCTTTTCAAAGCAGTCCCTTCCGAATGTGTAACGTGATCAAAAAGTAAATCGAGCTCTGCATGTTTCGTTGGTAAGTCCGTGATCGAGTTAAAGTGGAAGCTTTAAGGCTTCCGGAAGTGGTCAGAACTTGGCGCCAGTCTGCAAGAGGCGACAACGACGGAAACCGTTCAGCCCGAAAGTATGGTAGACGTCGTTAGCAGTGAATTGCTCGTCAGCCAAGTATGCAACACCTGTCGTTTAAGAGAGACCAAGGGTTTAGGAATTGTCCTTGGCCACACAGCGGCACGTGATAGCTAAAGATCCAGAGCGACGGTGAACTTGCGTCGATTCAGTAAATTTGTGTTAAAAAGGAACTTTCGAATCCCCACCCCAAGCTTTCATCAACTGATTGGCAGAATATTGCTGAATACGAAAATCACTTTCGCTTTTAGCGGGAATGACAAGTTCTATTCTACATACTCTGCAGCATGTAGAATGTCTATTCTCCCCAGATGTTTGTCACATCTCAAGTGTTCGAGGTAAAGTGATCCACATGCCGCAGAATTTATTGTATGCATCAGTGAGAACTTGATCCAGCACTATGCCCAAGTTATCAGTTCGGTTAACCGATGTGCTACCGGATTTTGTTTCGATTTTCCTGCAAGTGGAAGATAGCCCGAAGTAGTTCTTTCGAATGTATAATGCGATCAAGAAGAACTCGTAAGTTTCGTTGGTACGTCCGAGATCGAGTTAAAGCGGAAGCTTTAGGGCTTTCGGAAGTGGTCAGAACTTGGCGCCAGTCTGGAAGAGGCGACAACGACGGAAACCGTTCAACCCGAAAGTATGGTAGACGTCGTTAGCAGTGAATTGCTCGTCAGCCAAGTATGCAACACGTGTCATTTAAGAGAGACCAGGGGTTTAGAAATTGTCCTTGGCCGTGCAACGACTCGTGCTAGCTGAAAACCGAGAGCAACGGTGAAACACGCGTCGATTCCACGCGGAGATTGAAGGCCGCGGGGCTGAAAGGCGACGCTGCGCGGTGCCTTGTGTTTATGTTCGAGTGCATCGAGCGTAATGCCGATGCAATTACTCGGAAATCGAGTGGCACAAAACGCGACGATCGTGCAACAGACCTGGGCTGACACGCCCGCTGCTGCAGCAGCACCAACTCCGCGCGCACACGTGAAACGGTAATGCACATGCACCGGCGAGGTCCGTATGCGCTCGAAGCCTGGCCTGGCCTGCTTTGATAGCGACGCCTTCCATCATCGACGGCATCTGCAACTGGCTTTTCCTCTTTCCCTCCCGCCCGGACGCTAGTTGCCGACTTAACGTCGTTCCATGTCCCGTTTGCCTAAGTGCTAGCATATTAACGCGTTCTGGCCAACGCCAGAATCGCATTTTCGAAGATGCACCGGCCACCTACGCTTCGCGCGCTTTGATGATCGATTGGCCCTCTGACGTCAGGTGACGCCTAACATCCGGGACCACCCGATTCTCCGATGAGAGTTCGCCAATACTCCACTCGACGTGCAATACACACACAGAAGTTGTGGATCGTCGCGATTCTAGTGGGTTCATGCAAAAATAAATGCCGCTTTTTTAACCGACTTCGAAAACGGAGGAGGTTACTCAATTCTATCTGTATGTGTCTTTTTTTCTATGTATGTTCACGAGATGGATGGACCAATCGGAACGAAACCTTTTGCATCTTGTAGAGTATGTCCTCGGGATGGTCCCGTGAAAAAAAATTTGGCATTGTTTTATTCCTTAAGATTTTATTTGCAAAAGTGTAGGGTGTTGATGCCGTTGTGAACTCCGCTGAATGTTAGATATTAGGAACAGTAACGACGCGACGTCGTTACCGTTATTGATTGCGGCTTTCAGATATTTATAAATTACGATTTGGAATGTGACGGTTGACAGAGAAAGACGTTTTTGTAAATCTCAAACGGAGATTTGTGAATATTCAGTCGAAAGATATCTTTGATCCTACATTTCATGTATGTTCACCGATTACTCCGAGATGGATGGACCAATTAGTGTACGGTATATCTCCCGATTGGTCCCTTGATAAAAAGTGTGAAATAAAAACATTTTATAAAAAATATTGAACCAACTTCGAAAAAACGCACTAAAAAGTATAAAATAATTTCCATTCAATTTATGTGAATACACACTAACCTATTACAATTTAATATAATACAATCCTTTCGGAGGCGGCGCAAAATTGAACATTTTTGCCTCTGGAAATTACGAAAATTCTTAAATTCTTCTACATGCTTTCACGTATTAATGTATCTTCTCTTCCCACCTACTGATTTCCAAGTCCACCATATTCCAATGAAATCATAATCAGCAACGTCTGTCGTTTGGAAAATTTTCAATTTTGCACCGCCTCCGAAAAGATTGTATTGTATTTAAGTTCGTGTGTATTCACATAAATTAAATCGAAATTACTTTATACTTTTTAGTGCGTTTTTTCGAAGTCGATTTAATTTTTTTCTATACAATTTTTAACACCGGCAACTTACTTCCAGGTACGCGAGGTGTGCATAAGGATCATCAGCGTCTACACATTCTCGACCACCAGAGGCTAGTCCTGATTATGTTAATATTAACCCTTAGCAGACGGAAATATTGTAACGTAAATATTAAACATTTCTTCACATAATACTTAAATCTGTAGTAATTTTTTATATACCAACATATTTAATCATGTAAACAATATTGTGAATAATGATACAGCAATTTTTAGTGATGACTTTGAGTCACCCCTCGCCTGCTAAGGGTTAAAAGTGTCCATATTTCACAATAATGTAATTAAAATAAAAAGTAAGGTTTTTCCCATATAGTGTGCCTAAAAATGCTTTAATCACATTAATGTATCCCCGGTTCATGCGCTCGTTCATATTTGTGGGCCTCCAATCGATGTGCCAGTCTAAACACTACACCCTTAAAAATTGTTATTCGCTTTAAAAGAAGTGCTTCTATGTATCTTTATAAATTTATTTGGTGCAACAGTAGAAATATGCAAACATAAAATATACTGCAAAATATAAATATACTGCTCAGTATGAACTTTTAGTGTAAATTATATTCATGTTTTTATTTAGTTCTATTAAACAGACGCCCTTCAGCTTTTTTGGCAACGAATTCATGCAACACTGTCGAAAGCGTGAGTCTTTGAAAAAATGTTTAATATGCTTCAGGAGTTAAAAAATGTAATATTTCCCTTCGAAAAGAAAAGAATAATTTCCCTATTTATTGTTTCAAGTTAGTTTTGACTACTCTTTAAATACGAAATCACATTAATAGGGACAAGTAGCTCCAAAACTCGCCACGTCCATTTTTGTTGAATATTCAGATGTTTGTTGTATTGAGATCGTGGGTGGTCGTGAGCAGGTTGGTGCTCAAATAAATACTGCTTTAACACACTTACATACTTGTTTTCAATCGCGTGCATGCATGACGATTTATAAATGTAATGCTTGTAAATTCTCCGCTTTTTTTTCTGCTACTGTTTGTTTGTTACTGATTTATAAATATAAACCAACTTCACTATTGATTGGCAATATACCTGGTACGTCGTGTATGAATAAAAGACAATTGAAAGAAAGACTAAAAGTTTTACATAAACCTAATAAGGGACCACTCATGTGTGTCCTTACCAACGAGGAAACTAGTGCATTTATTTAATATAGTATCAAGCGTGCATTTTTGTTAGATATTGAAGTGTTTATTGTATGGAATGGGATCGTGGGTGGTCGCGGCCTGCTAGGTTGGTGCATAAATAAATGCGGCTGTAACAACTAACTCTGAGGCAGTATAACTCGGCTTGGAATACGTCTGGCGAATTTAACGCGTTCGCTAGCGGCATTTGTTTATGGAATGTTAAAACTGTTCAGAAGATAATTATGGATTCTCTGAATATTATGCTTACTTTGTTGTCTCTAATAAATTCTCAGTCGGAAAGGAAAATTTTTATTTATTCTATAAATGAATATTAATTTTTTGGTCAAGTGACTCTTGTAGAAAGAGAATGAAATTTTTCTTTCAGTTCGTGTTAAATCAAAATCGAGTGTATCCATTTGGGAAGCATCAAAACGCTTTAAGTCAATTGTTAGACAATATTGAGATATTTGTTGCAATCTGATTCTGTTATCCCTGATTATACTCTAGAAAGTCCAACCTGAATGCTGATTTAAATCTTCCAATAATTTACATATTTTACAAATTGGAATTGTTAACACAAAGCTCTGAAAATGTTCTGAAAAGGTTTTTAAATACTATAATTATCTTGATAATCTAAGGTCATATAGTATACTATTTATCATTAAAATGATATGCTACATAAACAAAATAAATATTTAACAAAATTATTTTTGCACAGACTTAAAGCATTGACGCGATTACAAAATTTGAGTTTTCTTTTTTCAGTATTTTTGCCTTATTTCTTTCATGTTATTCACCTAATCGCGACATAATTAGAACTAACAATTTCGCAAAAAAGGTTCAGCGTTTCTAAGAATAGATGGTATTCGCTAAACAAAGGAAAAAGTCTTAGTAATTTTAAAAAAAGATCGATATTTATAAAGCTGTAAACAGCTTTACAATAAAAACGAGTGACGTACTTACTCGCTTTAGGAAAAACAGCAGATTATCGTCTTCCCATTAAGTACTTCTCTTTACAATTACAGGATATTTTCCGTGCTAGCTTTCTATCAAGAACTTACGTACTCTGAACGTTTCTTAGTTATGCTCTAATTGCTTCAGAGATATTATATTTTCTAACATAGTTGTAACAATTCTCTGATACATTCTAATGATAAGATTATCCAAAGAGTGCAGATAATTGTTTTCCTGACGTAATAGAACTGAACAGACCACCTGCTTTAATCGAATAAAGTATTGTTTATAGCTCTGAAAAATGTTTTTCTTTTTCATCTTGCAAGAGTCAGCTACCCTTCAAATTCTAAACTGTTTTGTTGTCATCCCGGTTCATGCGACATAAAAATAGCTCGGTTATATTTATTTAGATTTTGCGAAGTTTATACTATAACATGTACTTTAATAAATAAATATTTTTGAAAAATTTCTCAATTTACATATAATTAAAAAATAGAAAATATTCAACTAGTTATTCGTATTGATTTGGTAGTTTGAATACTAATTTGAAAGTAAACTTAACTTTAGTTATTTTTATTGATTTAGTAGTTGAGTCTTTTTAATGCTTATTCGTGTCATACAAAACAATCTGGTAGTCGTTTCTCCTACAAAATAATTCCACGAAATTCGATCAAACTGTCATGTTACCGTCAGGCAGGTTGGTTGTTGCATTAATATTTCGTAAAACGAGATGAATCGAAGTTGACATTCTAATAACAGATATTTTCTGGTAAATATATTCGTGAACGTACCATGATGCACAGCGGAGCAAAATTTCGCGAACGTGTTATTCCCAAAGTGTTCTACATATTACAGAACCATAAATTAAGCTTTTACAGCCTCGACGCACGTGCAGTGTAACTGAAACTTTTGTTTACCTATTTCGAGTCTTTTATTAACTTCTGTCAATAAACGTGTATCTGCCACGCACTTGCTTCAAATTCCTATTCTTCGAATAACTTCACATTGATCTGTATCTGCGTTATAAAAACATACGACTAATGTTTCATACACGTACACTTCCAGTATATTGATCATCGTAAAATGTCATAGTTATTGACATAAGGTTTGTAATACTGGTTTCATTGACACTGGATGGAGTTGCAAGAGTACTTCAATGGTTATGCTGAAGAATGAATAATAGAACACTCCAGCACTGAGACCTATTGTGCAGTCATCTTAAAAGAAACGTAGAAATATTGATAAATCTTTAAACTTTTGGATTTCCAACGAGCTCCAGCGAAATTCAATTCTAAAAGTGCGTCGAGCTACAAATCATGCTTAAATCATTCATTTCTACACCATACTCTGTCTCTTAATGTCAAAGAGACGCAATGCTAATCAAATAATATGATGAAAACATGGATAACTGACTTTATAAATTTTTAAATAAATCCTAAGGCTAATATAAGATAAGCTTAAAAACTTGTTCACGTCTTTCACATTTAACACGTTGACTGCCATATTGATCACACATATAATGGGTGACACACCCTTCGACCATCTTTAACCCTTAGCACTCCAAACATTTTGGAATTTGAATTTTTATTGTGAGAAGAAAAATTGAAAATGTTTGTTCGTTTATTTACTGTAATTTCTTTTATCGATTTGTTTTATTCCTTGAATATTGCCATAGCGACGCCAACAGAATGAAAACTGTTAAAAGTTAATTTTTTTCGACATTGCTTAAATCTATATTCATTAGAATATACAGTGGGTGTAAAAAGTATTCGTACGCTCTTTAAAATAGTAGAACTTTTTTATAATTGTACCAAACGACCTGATTTTTTTTATAATCAATTAGAAGCGTTGGTTTACAGAATGATATGCAAACAAGATTTTCCAAAAAATTATAATTTACAAGGTTACATGTAAAAAAAGGCATTTTTTAAAACTTTTTTATTTGGGCACTTAAAGAAAATTTAAATTATATGTTTTGTAGATCTATGTTGGTTATACACATGCTGCAAAAATTTCATCGAAATCGATTAACATATACACGAACTACAAGCGGTCGAAAATGGTGAAAATCGTAGTTTTACACGTCTTTGGATCTGTTTCTGCGTAAAATCGACAGAATCGCACATCTTTCGATGCGTGTCGTTTTTTCCTGCGCCAGTGATTCCGATGAAATTAACATGGATCTACAAAACATATATTTTAAATTTTCTTTTTTATTTTTGCATGTAACCTTGTAAATTATCATTTTTGGAAAATCTTTTTTGCATATCATGAAGCTTCAATTATAAAAAAGTTATTCTGTTTTAAAGTAAAAATAAAAAATGTTTGCATCCATTGCAGGACACAGGAGACAAAGAAAAATTGTATTCTTCTTTTAATTATCCTTCTAAGATGAAACTAACACATTGATGTGTAAATATTTTTGTCATGCCCACTGCTTTAAATTGTACGTATTTATTTTTGTCATAAAATCCGCAGTTTACTTATAAATCATCTCAATTTACGGAGAAATGAGACCCCATTATTTCTACCACGTTTTCGGGATTCTCTCACGGGGAATACTGACTACGTACAAGTGCGTCTATTTTTAAGGGACGAAAGAGTACGCCGGATTATGCGTTAAGTACGTAAACAACACACGGCGGGAGAAGCCTCGATCTTGCACGACCCGATGGTAGTTAGGAGAACCTACGACTGCCAGAGATCAGGCATTAGACATTTACAGACCTATTGTTTGTGTGGTGGTCTGATCAGTAAAAAATACAAACGAGCAACCACGAAAATTGTTAGGTTTATACACGAATTTCAGTGTTATTGTGTCGAGTGTTACGAATTTGGTTCAGATCTGCGATATTTTTCTCAATTAATAGTTTTTTTTATTATATAGATTATTCTGATATTTTAAGATCATGCGTGGACTGCGGATCTTTGTGCATTTATAGCAAAATTGAGTAAATAAAATTCAAAATTGTTGGAAAATCTTAAAATTTGAAGATGTCAGTACATACAATGATTTCGCTTCTATTAAAATCACATTCAATTTAGTTTCTATTTCTTGCAATCGATGCAGACAATTTTTATTTTGCATATTTTTACTTAACAAATTTGTTTAATTTTTCCACACAAGTGAATCGTATACTTTTGCATATATGATAAACAGGAACTTTCGTTAAATACCATCAGCTATTCTATCGTTTTTCTTCAATTTATAATACTGTTTATAATATTATTAATTAATACCATTTTCAATATTTACATTACTAATTCCATTCGCGATATAAGAGCAAACAATTCCTCCAGCGATCACGTTTACATCCCCATGGAATATTTTCTGTATTGTAGTATAACGAATATAAAATATAAACTATTTTTCTTATCGATCCGAAAAAATTTGGAAAAACAAATTGTGTTATCATTTTAACGAACACTGTATTTTCAGCTTCCCTACAAAAATTTTCGCAAAAAATTCGCAAACCCGAATTCCTCGATTAAAACGTAAGATAAACTCAACAGAATTTTCATCTTTGTGATCGTGATGGCGGTCAACGGTTAGCTAAAAATAATTAGGCCCTTGCACATTACGTGAGAAATATTATAAATCGATATTCAGCCCTACCCACTTGAATACCGTAGAGTTATCCCCATGGCTATTGAAATCATGTCGGAATTTTAAAAATGTTAACCCTTTCAGTACCTCGGAACGAACATATATAAGCTTTATTTTTAATAATATTAACACCTTGAATCGATATTTCAACTATTCATATTTAACACAGTCTGAAAAAAGTAAAATTTTATTATTACAGTGAAAAACACATTCACTGATCCACAATATGTGTGTTTGACCAAGCTTTGTCTGGAATATTCTTGCAAAAAACAACGTATGCTTTCCGTCCATATTAATTAAACGAAAAACAGAATTCTTTTATATTCCATAAAACATAAAGGTTCGCACAAAAAGAGAAAATACTTCTACAGAGGAAGAATATTGTTTTCGTAATTTATTATGAACTTCAACACGTTCGCTACCAGCGAATTCGTAATTATAAAATTCTATTAAAAGTGACGTATTCATTTTATAAAAAAGAATTTATCAAAGATCAGTTCCTTAAATGCAATGCTATGTTTCACCATTGTAAATAACAATAGACAAAAGATAATTTAAGAAAAGCGAACGTATTAATTTATGCAAAATAATAATTTCTTTCTCTCATTTCTCTCATTTTCTTTCACAACAAAATTTGAAAACGTTTGAAGGACGCTTCACTTTCAAGGACAATATGTTTTGTTTAACAAATATCTCCGAAAAGCATATTTTTCAAGGTATGTCCGATAGAAAACTCATAAGTAGATTGCAGATTCTTATGAAAAATTTTTCTAAATCGTACGAAAGTGGACATCCTTAAAATCTTTCACTCCTCTACAATTTCGTTCCATTTTTCTCACGAGGTACTAGAAAGGGTTGAAGATGGACTCACCGAACGCTTTCACAAGAGTAAAACGGTTTGTTGGACTTACCCTCCTCGGCTGGCAACTCTGAAACAGAAAAACAATTGGTTGAGTACAGATTCGTCGTCGAGGCTCTGTGAATAATTCTATCGGTCAGAACAATTTCCGAGAGGGTTAGGCTCGTGCGTGGAGTCTGAACGCGGGACTGGCGGCATCGCCTTTAAGTTGGCCTAGTTCGGATTGCTGAAGCATCGTGGTGTACCGACATCGAAAACAACGATTTTTCTCGACGATAATAAACGCCCTTACAACGGTGACGGCTCATTGACGCGTGTCCCCCTGACAGCACGGAGAAAAAAGTGGGCCGCGGCAGAAAGCGGGGGGAAAAATATGAAAAAGTTCGGCCGATGATTTCCCGCCTGAAGAAACGGCACTGAATAGCTGAAACTGATGCCTCTCTGATCGTGCACGTGCTGCATTTGACACACTTCTGGGTCCACCATCGCCGGAAGGGCAGCCACTCTGGTGAATCCTCGGGGTTTGAAGACCCGTAGGGGATTTGACGTTTTTCATCATTCGCTCGTAATTCACTCCGGGCGGTTTTCACGCGACAAGAGAAGCCTCGCTACAGTTCGAAAAATATAGCCTTCGGTGCGCCGTTTTCAAGAGGGTATTGTTGTACATGATGAGTGATGGGCGCAGATAGCTACCGCTACGTCGGAGGATAGAGGACGAGATCAGGGTCGCCAGAGGAGGGGAATTTACTCGAATCGAGGGGAAACAGTTACCCTCTCTCTGTCAGTACCGGGTTAATCACGTGATATTGTGATACATGCACGACACGAAACGCGTCACGTGACCGGGAAGCTAGAGTGGGGACATAAGTCTTAAAATTGCCTAGTTTTGTATACTACCCTAACAAGATTGATCTATTTTTAATAATGTTGAGATCAGATCTTGTTGACCAATTTAAAATTGGAATTTTTTCGGGAAAGTATTCCTTGATTTGCAGCATGAACTGCATATATCATCAATAATTTCTAAATAATTTGTGCTGTTCATTTTTCCAACAATGAAATTTAACACCATTGTCCTATAATAGTCAATACTGAATCAAACCATTGCTCCGTCACGTTTCACTTGGCGGTGGCGCAAAAATTTTCATCAAATACTTTCTGGATCGACTGTATTGTTTCAAGAAAAAGTGTTCAACTACACCTTTCCTAATTGGCGTCGTTATTTCCTCGCAAAAAGGCAAATTCTTCTGCCGTCGACAAGCTTTTGAAACCAAGCGTCCTATATGTACAAATAGTAATTTCCTGAAGTATCAGAAGAAGAATTTTTCATCCCCTATTTTTGTCGCAGTTCGCCTCTATTTCAAAGCGAATTCCGCGAGGGAGCTTCCTGGGAAAGCGATAAAATCTCAATTCCTTCAAATCCGACGTAAATTGCGGCAGAAAATCAAGTTTGCTTTCCGTTTACTTCACAGAAACCGTTCCGCGTCGTCCAGGTTATCCTCGAGGCATTTCTTCGTTTAATAATAATAACAACGTTGCAGTAAATACCAGCGTATTCGTTCTTATCGAAGCGAACGAGTGTTCCACGGTGTTATATTGACAATAATATTTTAACTTCTCGTAAATTTCGGAACGTATCACTGTGACGCAAACTGGTTTGTAAACCCGCGGTAAAGTTGGAGAACAGTACAGTCTTTTCGCAGCGAGAGCCGACGGACGACAAGAAAAGTGCTCGAAATATTTTTAGACCGTGGCATTGTTATTTATTGGCTCGAGTTTTAAATTTGTACGAATACTCGGTGAGCGTGGTTGCATGTAAATATACAAAATACACACAGACCGTTTACATTTCACGTGTGTACCATCCTCAGATTCGGATACCGAATGCGTGTATTTCTGAAATGTAGGTTACAGAAAGCTAACAAATGCAAGTGTCTGATAAAGAATTACGTAAGTTTTGGCAACTGCAGTGAACATTTATTTGTGTTTCGAGAATGCCGCGCTCTTATTATTATTTATTAACTCGCGCCGCGTAATAATAGCTTGCACTGCAATTAGCATGCGCGCGGGCCCTGTGTCATACGCGGGTCCGATAAACAGTGGAATTGTGCGGATTATGGACAATATCCAATAACAAGCCAATTTTCCTAACTCCACTGGCTTGCAATATGTTACGTCACCAGGCGACTCATTACCGTATCCTATTTTTCTTTAAGGATTTCACTAAATCACTGCACTACATACGTATTGTAACATTAAAATGGCGTCGTTTCATTTGTCATAGGTAACAAAACATTATTCTTGAATTTTTTGGTAGGTGTCACTCAAAGGCTTGCAACCCTTACCCCTAAAAAATAACTTTTTTCTCCCCTTAGTAATTTGATCACAATCGTGAAAAAATATATGAAATGTATTTTCGTTCTTTTTTCTCCTTAATATCTTAATTAAAAACCGAGACGTTAAATGATAAAGTTACGAGTACCTTCATATTATCCTTAAATAAGGGGTTAACGACTTGAAATTTTGGGGGATTATCTTTCAACCCATAAAGCTTCTTTATCCATGCTTATCCTGCTAGACCCTTTGTTGGGGTTATGAGAGACCCCAGTATACCAGTTAAGAGTTAATATCTAATTACGAGAATTAATTTGTACACCTAATACACGCACACGTTTTCTTTTTGTTTTTTGGTCATTTAAGTTTCCGTATAACAGTTTCCAACAGTATGCATGCATGTATGCGTTTACATTTCCTCCGAGAATTATTAAATCAGCATATTAAGAGCTGCGCCGTTAAGAAAGGTCATCGATTAGCGTGTTCGTAGGTACTGCGTTTCTTACGTACCAAATGTTAATTGGATTGGCTTAACTCAATTACGTTCCCGGAGTGTGAAGTTGAGGAAACAACTGGCATTGATGCGACGACAGATGTGTCAACCTTTCAAGCGATACCATAGTTATCGAGGGAACTCCTACGCGTTATTATTTCCTAACGGAACGCATCGCTTCAAAACAATGAGGAAAAACGATGATATTTCAGTGTCCGTCACCCGTCGACCAGCGCAAGGTCTGTCGCAGGCAACAGGAATCCTCGTGCAACGCAGAAATGAGGTCATTCGCGTGAATTTTTGCACGCCAATTACGGGCCGCGTAACGTGGAATCATGATAATGAAACGTTTCGGGACGCGCACGCACCATCATCGCCAGCTATATTTGAACTAACGAATTCCCAGCGCACAAATAGCAAACCTCGGCTCTATGATGACCAATCAATTACTGTCTGCTACAGATCCAACGACAGTCCTGACCTATCATTCGATCATGCTTCTGCGGAACGACGCTCTGACTCATGGAAAAGATCACGCCTTTATGTCGCTAATGATTGAAATGTATTTTTAAGGAGTGATACGGTAGAACAACGGCAAGATCAAGAACAAATTTGTTTCCATTATGTTGAGTCATTTACTTCATCATTTTCAATTAAGGTGAAGTGAGGTAAGTGCAGACTGGTTTCTGTAAAATTGGATTTTAAACTTATGTATTTTCAGTCTGGTATGTAAATACTTAACGCTGTCGGTATCAAATGCTTTGCACAGGTATTACTGGTGAATTAATATTACGTAGGATTCTAATTTTCCTTGAAAATTTTCATTTTGATAGGATATTGTACAGAATGTCAACTACTCTGCACTTTTCCCCGAAAATGGGGCAAGAGTGTAACTTAGAGTTAAAAATGCTTTCAAACCTATTGTTTCATGTGCAACGGAGCAAGAGCAGAATTATTATCAAGCCTGCTATAAAATGCTATTTATTGCATTAAATTATATTGTTTAATTTTATAGTTATCCATTTTTGAACAAACAAGTACTTTTTGTCGAATATCTCACGTAACTGTTTAGCACTGGTTGATTTAAGTGAGGAAATAGTTCGAATAGTTCATATTAACTTATAGTACATTAATAAATACAAGCTAGAGAAATTTCGTTCATATTATAATAAAAATAACCAGTATATGCAGTTGCCCCGTTTACGAACTTACCCCACCTTACCTTATATGAATTCATAATTTTTTAATTTATAGAAATATATATTTTCTTTTTATTTCTAGAATTATCTCAATCTTAACTGTTTTTAGATTTTCCGATCATTTTACTTTTAGTGGACTTAATTGTATTTCGTCATTTGGATTATGATCAAAATTAGAGGCTAATTATCACTAAATAAAGAAAATTCTTCAATATTAACCTTATTAACTATTTTAGAATGTATTCCAACTATTATATTTTAAAATATGATAAATTTAATACGACTATCGTTTTCACCTGTATTGTTGAATTATTCTTCAATACATAACATATCATTAATTTTCATTTTTTCCTGTATTGAAGAAAAATAATTCGTAATATAATACTTGCTAAATTTCTAGATTATTTTAGAGGTCTCGCAGAAATGTTTATTTCGCGGTACTCCATGAATCAAATAAATTCACAGTATACTCGTTACTGTCATCCACGTAGAATCTGGTGAATCAATAATTTGTTTGGACACTAATTGTTCCTATAAATTTCAGATTTTATGCGCAGATTCGTGCCGCATGAGTTCATAAAACAGTCTTTATAAATGTTCAATAAGTTATCAATCTATTCAATTAAGTAACACTACCAACAACGAGAGCGCGTCTGATATTGGTAACTTGTTGCGAAATAACATCGCGATAAGTGCAGTTATCACAGAATTTCATGCGTTTAGGCAAATCAGTTCCCTACGCACTGGTTTCGAGACATCGAATAATATTTTAATTCTGACACAGTTATTCGGAAAATAACTGCAGGTTGTTTCAACAATTTCATTTCCTAATCAAATACCCCCTTTAATTCCAAACTCGATGAAATTCTTGTCCGTGAAGTTTCTGTTTCAATTCGTCAGTCTTATTTGAATAAACATGCCTAGATATAAACGTCGAAGATGTCAATCTTTACAATTCGATATAATATACAGAGGTGGTTCCTGAGGTATGTAATTTGAAGTAACTTTTTCCTTTGCGAAAATGTTCCCCACGGCTTCGTTAAGGAGTTATCAACGAATAACGCGGACCAATCAGATCGCGGCTACAGCGGACGGATTCCATCTCGGCCAATGCCAACGCTCAGCGAGGTCTGTCACCGAGCCGTAATTCCGTAGCCGCGCTCTGATTGGTCCATGTTTTTCGCTGATAACTCCTTAACAAAGCCGCGGAGAACATTTTCGCGAAGGAAAAAGTTACTTCAAATTACCTCAGGAATCGATCCTTTGAAGTACAACATTTTTGGAACACGTACAAGCTACGATCGCATTCCAAGAAAAACGTACCAAAGTGAAACTTCTCTTTTTAATATTTCCTGCTTTCGCGCAAAAGTGACTATTCATAGGTGACCCGTGACGCAAAAGCGTACCGAAGCGAAACGGCTTTTTTTAAATATTTCCTGCTTTCTCGCAAAAGTGACTATTCATAGGCAGTCTGTGACGTAAAAGCGAACCATTATGAAACGGACCTCTGACGGATCGTCGCAAAAATTAATAAGCCGTTGGGCTCTGTGCGGTTCGGTGCCACGCAAGAGTGCATACCAAACGAAAACGGCAACTTTGCATTCGAGTCTCGTTGCTACGCTGCGTAATCCGTTTTTCCAGCTTAAGGTCATCCGTGAAACTAATCTTTGGACGTGCGCGACTGTCACTCGGCGAAAACGTCACGTTGGACATGTGAACGCGCGACGTTTGAGTAGATCGTGTTAACAAACCGCTGGTCTAATCGCAAGATCCACTATTATGTAAATACTAATGAAGAACAGGATCTCGATAAGATCCAGTGGAATGGTGACATTTTCCAGTGAGGATCGATCGCGTTCAAATGCACGTATTACACAGAGATTTACTGACAATTTAATACCTGTTCCTGCGATAAATATTTTCTTTAATTAGCTCGGAAACAGTGATGATATTGTAAGATATCTCCTAACAATATGGTACCTGTTCGCGCAATATGTGCTCGTTTTAATTAACTCTTAAATACTGGTTGTCTTTTGTGATACCTTCTAACACACGATACCTATTCAAAATTATGTTTAGCGCTGATTAATATTCCCTTCATTTATGTGAATTCTGTCGTTTCAACATGGAGGTACTATGTACATTGCATGTCGCGGTGCACGATATCGCAGTACTGCGAACGCGATATTTGAATAATGTTTAATAACAGGCATGATAAGCAGAAACAGTTACGGAAGACAATATTTATACTGATTGCGAGAGATAATAAATGAAAGCAGTATATTTCTTAGTACACGGGAAAATTTCCAAAAGAAATATCTAGATCATTAATTAACAGACTGCGGATTTTATGAATTTATCACGAAAATGTGGTAAGCACCATTTAAAGCGGACATATTAGAACGATTTAGTCATCAGGGTATTGGTTTCAGCTTAATCCGATAATCAAAAGAAGAAAGAAATTTTTAATTCGATGCTCCGTCTTGCAATCAATGCAAACATTCTTTATTTTGCATAAAGATCCGCAGTCTATTAATTAGTCATAATGTAGAATATCCTTTAGGATTTTATTATATTTATTAATCCTCTTATTTGGATCGCGAGATAAACAGCTAATTGAAACTTGCTGAAGAATTAGAATTCGAAATTAAAATGTCCTACATCAATTTCGACATTTAGGGATTGAATAAATTTTATTCAATAAATAAATAAATTGAAATTTATTTATTGAATAAAATTTATTTTCCGTCTTAATCATTTGAATAGGTTCAAAATAATATCGTATTTTTAGATTTTGTATAATAACTGTATAAAATCCGCGGTCTATCTAATAACTCCGGGTCAAAACGAACCCGAGGTCGAAGCTCTGGAGATGTCACGTTAGGATCGTCTCTTATGCTTTCTATTTGTTCTACTTCCTGTGTGCTGTTGATGAAAAATACGACCAGTCGGAACACCGTGCGCGTCAACAAGCCGCTTTAACTTTGAAGAGCGGCCTTAAAACGAATTAACCCCATTTGCTACGATAACTCTTAATGCAATTTCACCGTAAAGCGCACGATTCGTCCGACACGGCTGATTTTTATGATCGCGCGTGTTAACCCTTTGTAGGCGGGAATTTTATTTTAAATGTCCAGGGTACATTGAGCGCTGAACAGCCTACTCTATTAGCTCGTGTTATTTAATTCGAATATAAACAGAGGAACGATTGTTAAGCAGCGGTAGCCATTTATATTTTTAGACATGAATTCCACTTTGGAAACGACAGAACTCGGAACCGATGCTCAAACAACTTTTCACTATGAACCATTTGAAATGCTTATACTGTCTAGCCGTCAAAACTAAAATGTTGTTTTCGCGATAAACTTATTTGCGTAGATGTACATAATTTATTTGTTTCGTTCAAGTCAATCTTTTCTTAACGACACACGTCATTAACGCTAGAATTACCCGGCAGGTCAATTTACCTGTTTCAGATTTTCTCTTTCTGAATTACTGAAATTATAAATTGTTATGAATGTTTGCATACAAAACTTTTTGAATGGACTTTGAAAAGCGTGCATATATATGCAGTACTTTTGTGTAGTTCAGTTTGTGTAGTGATCTAAGGAGTCTGGCGAAATTTTGTTTCTCTTCCTGTTCCTAAAAGTGCTGTCTAACAATCACGTGATCAATCAATAGTTACCCACTGTGATCAAATTAATATGTGCCAGCACACTTTATTCAAACGGATATCTAGAGACGAAATTGATATCATATTTTTAGAACATTACCTATAGAACACGAAAATATTTTATTCAAATTTAACCTAGTTAAAATCTCACAAATTCCTTCTATTTTTGTAAAGCAACTACAATTTAACTTCACGGAAAACATTCGACAATAGTAATTATGTTACTCAACGCAGTCGTTCAACCAAGAATTAGAACAAAAACAAGGTTACGTTTGAAAAGCTATTAAACCAGTTCTCCACTTAGGTGAACAATTATTTAATTAAATTATGCAGAAATCAATGCTCCCGAAGGGAATATAAAAATGAACAATGTAAAAAGAAATTCAAATCGTATGCAAAATCTTTATGCAAAATAAACTGCTAAAATAGACTGCATTAATTGCAAAACATAGAAACCAAAATAGATTTTTATTTCTTTTTTAATCAACTGTAAGAAATGCGCGGATATCCTGAATTATATTAATTTCTCTATTAAGCCTCTATTTGTAAATTCTATTCTATATATTTAATCTATCTTTGCAATTGCACCGACCCATGTTCGCCATAAATATATCAAATTCTCAGTCTAGTAATGGTTTATGAAATATATCGCATATTAATTTACGGAACGCATCCCCCACTAAAGCAATTATGATTATCATGGGCGCGTGTACGTGGCACCGTGAAAAAAGTTGACGGAAATGGACTATCCTCGCCAACCGTTTATTAATAATGAATCAGGCGCGGAATTATTCTGACGTGGTTGCTTACGCTCCAACTCGTCCACGTCAGGTATATGTGAATCGGCTGGGAGGAGGAAAATGCAAAACAAAGAGTGGATATAGCGGGAGGTAATTAAAATTCTTGACGCAACACCTAGCCGGTACAAATTCTCTGACCTTTCCAAGAAGTATATAGGGTGATCGGTAACTTGTGCTACGTGTGGCTTATGATCGGTAACTGGTGCTACATATGGTATTGGTATACTAGTGCTACAAAATCCACTTTGAAAATCCGTCAGGTTCGCGTGCTTACTACTTTTCAGTAGAACTGGCAGGCCATGAACAGGCGCGTCAGACAATTCCTGTTCAGTAGCATGAGTGAAAAAAATTGTATTTCTTTTATTTCTTATTCTAACTAAATGACAATGAATTTAACAGAGTTACACGAAGCTTGATCGTTCAGAATGTCAACAGCTTAAAGTAAATTTGTGAATAATGTCAATTATCAATTAACACTAACAGTACCACAAACGAGTATGTTTTATTTTGTTAATTTAAGATTGCTCACAATTTTTACGGTAATGCATGCTTGACTGAAGAAATCTATTTAATAATTTCTAATGGAAGCAACTTCATAATTGCAATAATTATGAACTAAAAAATATAAACCTATTATTTATTGAGTAATAAAATCAAATAATTTCTTATGGGGTCGTTGTGTGAAAGAATACATTCAAGTTTCTTTTCAATGGAGCAGTCATTTGGAAGCTTATAGACAAATTAATTATCGGTAAGTAGAATCTTGGACTAATATCAATCTGAATAAACTATGAATCAATCTGAATAAACTGAATTAACTATGCACTGAATAACTCTAAACTGATGTCACTGCGCAACGATAAAATCTAGGTAGATAATTCCGAAGTATACGGTAGCTCTCCCCGATTAACAATCAAGCAATACAAATAGTCAGCTACATATATTAAGGTTCTTCAGCTAATCTAAGATGTCGCGTCGGTGAATTTCGAAATTGTTTTACGAGGTGTTGGGGGAGCACGAAAAGTGTCGGGGCCGTTGTACAATCAAACAACCGGCTCGCGAAAAATACCACGCACGATGGGCGATATATTAAACCAAAATAAACCGTAGGGAAGGAAGACACGAACTCGGGGACTGAAAAGGTTCTGAAAATAACAGATTCAAACTGGTGTGTGTATTTTGGTTTTGAGTGAAACAGTTATGAAGAACCGAAATTATGAGTACGTACAGTCGGTGTACAAAGTACATATTCGTATACATTTTAAAAACCAATAACTTTTTCAAAAGTGGACCCAATAGCTTGAGTTTTTTTCAGACGTTAGAAGGATTAGTTTACTATCTAATGTATATTAGATATATTTTGTTAATTGTTAATGGTCGCAATTGTGTAGAAAAAAGAAAAGGTCACGAATTTTAAATTTTTTATCTGTGTCTGTAATGAAAATTTAAAACATTGTACATCTAAATTAGTTCTATGTATGCATGTACAAAGTTTCATTAAAATCGGTTGACGCATAAAAAAGCTATGGCTATTGTAAAATGTAAAAATCATTGAATTCATTTAATTCGCAGATTCTTGCAATTTTTTCTATTTTCAATCAATTATATTTCATAAGAACCTTGATCGATTTCGATGAAACTTTGTACATGTATAGAACTGACTTATATTTACAAAATACATATTTTAAATTTTCATTACAGGCACAGATAAAAAATTTAAAAATCGTCACCTTTACTTTTCCTCCGCAATTGCGACTAATAACAATAAAAAAAATTATTCAAATCTTAGGTAGTAAACGTCTGAAAACTCAAGGCAATGGGTCCAATTTTGAAAAAGTTATTCGTTTTTAAAATGTGTACGAATACTTTGTACACCCACTGTAACTGTTATGGGAATATCAGTTACGGTTCTATAACTCTTATTTTTCGGTTCTATGACTGTTACTTTCTGGTTCTATAACTGTTTGTTTTCGGTTCTGAATTTCGATACCAGTTTTGGTTATAATTCGGATCTGTCGTTCTGTTACAAACTTGTGTCTCCACTCTACCTCCCCCTTCTACAACGCTGTTCCCCACTCTTCCACCATGGACCGGTCACATGACGCGTTCCGTCTCTGCCATGCATGTGTCGTAATGTCACGTGACTAACCCGGTACTGGCAGAGAGAGGGTAACTTTTTCCCCTTAATTCGTGCACCCTCCTTTCATCTGGCGACTCTGTTCTGTTCGACCAAGAGACAGAATATAATGTGTGCAAGCAACTAAATAATGCCACCGCACCGATGATTTTTTCATATGTTGTACAAATAAACATTTTGAACAAATAATTATAAAAATTTATTTGCATATTTATTATTAGCCGACATGCTCATAACAGTCACAACTCCATTTTGGTTCTCTATAACTTTTCTGAAAACCGAAACCTATATTATAACTGTTTTCAATTCCGGAACATCATTTCAATTCTGGAATATCATTTCAATTCCGGAATATCATATCAATTCCGGATATGAACGTTTCGTTAATAATGATCGCGGCCATCGGGCCCTGATGGAGACAGTTCGCTAACTAATTGCGGTGGGGCTGACGTAGTAATTATAGCGCATCACTGCGACATTAATTACACTGGATAGCGAAGAACGTGATAGTTGGAAAACGGTAAAAACTCGTACGACCGTTTGATTTCTCTATCTTTTGTTACGTGAAACGTTTATCATTGTTCATGGTTATTTCAATGTCTTAGACGTCGAAAAGGATACAAACCATTTAAAAAGCACACGGTTAAATATTTTCTTAAATTTACAAAACAAAGAAAAATTTAACAGAACTACTACACCGTATTCAGCTTTTTAAAATTATTAAGAGAACATGGTTTATCAAAAATTCTGTTTCTTACAATTGACATTAATACATTCTAAACTTTGATCAATGATGTAAGTTATTTGTAAATTGGATGGTGTTCCTTGTAAAAGTGAATCTTCATACAGAGGATTGAATGAAAGTGAAAAACATTTTACATAAATGATTGCAGTTTCCGAACACCAAAGAGAAGTATACTTTCATTGCAAAACCAAACCTGAAGCTTAGATCGCCATAAATTTTTGTGCTATTCATAATAACAACGCTGGAATTGCAATGCAATATGGGATACCTTGCTCATGCTCCCTAAAGGAAAGGGTCAGCACAAGATTGCCAGGACGGAGGGCGAGAGAACTATAGCCAACCTCTTGCCATGGGTAAGCGAATAGTGAGGAAGCCTTTCTGGTCTCATCCAAGGAGTTTTAATAGAAACACGATGAACGAAGGGGTCTGTGAGGTATTCCCATAGAATTCTTAGAATCTGAAGATGATCAATGCGCCTGCATACAGAAATGACCACCTCTGGGGATTCGAGCAGGTAAAAATCTTGCGCTACCCTTGACCTTCCTCCAGGGGAGTGGTCAATGGTGTTCTTTGCAGACTTCTCCCCAGAGAGAGAAGGATAATTAGAACGTCCCCTGCAATACGCGACCTTTTCTACCTCTTCCATACGTCTCCTGAGCGTGCAGAGTATGTAATGTCTCAACATATGTGAAAAATTTATTAGAACTTGTTTGTTTTTAATTCTCTTGTTACGACACAGTTCGGAGCATGGTAACTTGTTTAATTCGCGATTCAGTAGAACCTCGATTATCCGAACGAGATTTACTCTACGGTATCAGTAACGATTTAAGCCAATACTGTAGACTGTAGGCAACTGTTTTGAGCACTCGTGTTTCACTGATTAGTTCGGATAACCGAAGTTGTAAAGTATCATGGATTAAACAAGTAAATATAATCCGAATAGTGTCGTGTTCGGAGTCATTTTAACGAGAAAAGTGTCACGAATATGATGGTAAAGGTCTTACAAAATAAAAATCAACAAAGTTTTGTCACTGAAAAGATTCGGCGTTATCCGGTGAACCGTCGATTCACTGGGAAAAAATCCTGAAAATGCGAAAATCTCTTACGTTGATAGAATAAGAATACACGAAATACTTCAGGGTCGAAACACGCGAGGCCAGTATAATTTAAATCAAAGCAAACACTGTCTCGCGTCAAATTTCGCAGCATATTCCCCTCGAATACTGTGCTCGAACGAGACTCCCGCAAAAGAATCTTCTTCTCTCGTCTTGTTTGCCTAATATTTCCGCGCATCTTAACGTTGACGGCGGGCCATCAGCGAGAATGAAAAGTCGTCGGCGATGAAAGAGCACGCGCGCGGTAAACGCCGTTTACGAACAGATGAACGTATCAACGGTCGAGGAATATGTATTTCTGGAGCAGGATGAACGGACTGCGAAGTGTGATGATGCTGTAAAGTTTGCGAACGGTCCTAAACAGGTGCCTCGCACAATTGACCATCTGTTAATTCAGTGAAATCGATTTAACACTGATTATTTCTTTCACAATTACTGAGATTTTAATTATTTTAATATGTTTATTTAATCCGAAATAAATACATGTTAATAATCATAAAGCACAACTACAATAATAAACGTGGTCGTCTGGTAACTTCAAATCAGCAATTTTAACTTTCCAGAATTTTTTAAACATCGCTTTTGCACTGAAAAATTCGGAAAAAATTCACAGTAGCGTGTGCCGCCAGGTAGAAGGTGCATGATTTTTTTCATGACTTTTTGTTGAGCAGAAGGAATAGAATTCATTGAACCGTGCTCACCCTATAACTGCCTATAACTGCACACAGAATAAACGTTCTTTAAGTCAATTCTAAGCAACAGAAGTTGAATGACGTTCTTAAATTCTTTTAATACCATCACAGGTTTGCATGTCACCTATACATTCTCGTCATAAATGCATTGCAGTCCACTGATACCCAGAAAATATCAAAAGAATTTCCTAATTTCCTAACAGGACCTAATTCAATAAAACAATCACCTAATTTTTAGCCCATAGCACGAGGCTGGAGCTTTGTCTGTGCTTGGGGACGATTGATTTATTGGTCTGAATAACCGAGTTTCTGGTTAATCGTTTCGGCAGCGTGCGAAGTCGACGAAGGATAATTAAACGCGAGCGTGGAAGGCAAATCAAACGGCAACTGTCGATAATGCTCGGAGCTTCATGGTGTAATAACCCCGGTTCCACACCGGCTCTGCGACGCTATCGTTCATCAAGTTTATACTGGCCATAATCGATGTAGGTCGTTACGATCCGTCATTCTGTTTGCCAGCCGAGTGTTACATCAGAACCGCGATTATCGGAACAAATTAGTAACATAACGAGTAAATAATCTAATTGTCCAACGCGATCTATGGGTCGCCATATACGATTAGGTTTCGAGTATTCCGGTGATTCGATATCAGCCGATACAAGATACCGGGCGAAGTGGCCCGGGGCCGCGTGTCGAACCTTGCTAAAAGATATTCCGCGAATTCGTATAAATAGCAGACAGACAGAGCGAGGAAAATGAGATCAGCTTCGAAAGAGTTTAAGCACCTAGCCAGGGACCAGCGAACCGTGAATTTAACGACACTGCGAATAATGCTAGTACGTGTACACGGTACCAATTTTAGATCTCGAGATTGTCCTGTTTCTTTGCGGATACTTGTCCCTTTGAGCAACCTAATGCACGTTTAACTGACCGCCGCGTCGATTAATGCACCGAATCCTCCAAGCTTCTCGGCCGAAAGCCGAATCAGAAAGGGCTGTTCAGCGAAATGCGTCCTCTTGTGCGAACACGAACTTGCTTCCACGGCGTAGTTGATTTTCGTAAACGAAAGATGATACTTTAGAGCGAACTCGTCTATTTCGTGAAGCTCGTAATCGCAACGCGTTACATTCAACAGAAAACCAGGTGTGCTCAGAGGTAATTTACTAGCAGCCCTGGCAGAAAATATTCGATAGAAATAGCGAACACGATTCTTGAAAGAATTATTTGAACGTGTACTCGTATATTAGGTTGGTGTGTATGGTATGTCCAATTTCATGTCTTTTGATCTAGAAATATTATAATCTACAGGTTCATTATTAGACTGCAATTTGACACGGCGTAAAGGTTAAAAGAATTAATAGCAAAATTGTATTATATTTTCGACCTAGTGAAGTTAGTAAAGAGAGGAAACCGTTCTTAAATGGCTCCCAGTGGTGACCTAATAGAACAGATCGTAAACCCACAGAAACATGTCGGGTCGAGGTCCCGGAGCCGAGAATGTCACAGGGGAAAGGTGTAATAAGGTGATTAGGACAGTTGGCCAATCTCCGACAGACTCGCATTTCCATAGAGTATCGTTAAAAGTCTAAAGAGATCGACAGGTAACGCCACTGGACATAATGGTGTACGACTTAGCTGACGTCTGAAGCCTAGACCCAACAAACGTCTTAAATCCAGACCTAGCTAATGTCTAAAGTCTAGACCTAATATCATTGAACCTAATGATCTGACTGCGAATGCTTATGCAATTTGCAATTTTTATAGACGAATTTTAAGAAAGTCGAATCACGTAAAATCTTATTTTCCGTGGTGTAGCCTTTTTAGATCCGAAATAAATTAAAATCGTACTAAATTCGATCGAATTTGATATTTCAGCAGTTTCTTTTTAATTTTCTGAAGCTATAATTGCATAAAGCTACGACCTAGCTAACGTCCAAAGTCTAGACTTAACAGCAGTGAACATGATCTACGGCTTAGCCTAGCGAAAAATATGAAGCGACTCAACATGTCTACTTCCGCGGCTGTGAATCCGCAACCGATAACAGTGACAATCACGAAAGCAAGCAAGGAGCGGAAGGTTTCTCGGTGCTTGAACCGACAAACAAGTCGCTCGAGTAGACGTTCGTCGACGCGATGAGAACAAACACTGGCAAACACACCGTTGGAAAATTCTGTCCGGCGGATCGACAAGCTGATAACGAAAAGCTGATCGAGAAGGATCGGTCAATTGCAACAAGTGCCACGATAACCGACGATCTCTCGGATACGAGTTTCTACAAGTATCGCTCATTTTAGATTGCCTAGATCAAGAAGATTATTTGCATCGTCGATTCGTACGAATGATAAAGTATCTGGTAGTCGGTGTTTCAAGCCGCCCTGCCGGACCGACGGTAGTGCGAAAATAAACTATGTATCGATGCCACGTGTGATTGCCTGACAGAATCAGCGAGGCGCGCGCGCGCGGCCTGTGAAATTGATAAAAAACGGACGTTTGTCGGTATAACGGTACCGTTAGCCGCGTATCGAGAACGTAATCAAACTCTTTGTTTGACGAATGATTGTGAATTCATTCACGGATCCCGGGATTACGTCAAAGAACGGTCCGCGGCACTTGCTACCGTTGTATGAAGGGAATAGCAGCGCTTTAAAACTTGAAAAAGTTTTCGTGGATATTTTATAATTATCATAGAGTTCGTGTAGATATTAAGAAAACTGGCGAAGTTACGAACTGTTCTGAAAGCTCATTCTACGTTCAAATACTTCAAATTTTTCATGCGGACTCCTAACGGGATTGCTCTTCTATTAACGAAGCCTTTTATAATCCAATTCCCGACCTTTTAGTTCTACCGAACGAAAGTGTAGTTTTCTCCGTCGAACATAAGCTTTTCTTTAACATGCTGCTATTTTTTTATTTTCTAAATCTTATAACTAGACTGCGGATTGTTATACATTTATCGAGAAATCGGCTGGGTGAAATGTAAAACGGTAAAATATTAGAGAAATCTAAAAATATTATTATAATGTTTTCAATATGAAAAATCTATTAACGGATGAAATTAATTTTTATTTAACTCCTGCTGCTCACAATCGTTGCAAAATATTTCTATTGTACATAAACACCCGCTACGATTTCAGTGAAATTAATTTCTTTAAATGTGTCTAATGTTTTCATCTACTCATTTTTGCCATAAATGCATAAAATCGACAGTCCACTTGTAACTGATAATTACTGTAATATGATCCATGAAAAATGGTGACGGCTTGTGATCATCTAAAATGAAAGGGCTTTTATAAATATATTTATGAAGTTCGAAATAAAAATGTGGCGTGCACGTGGCGCGTAGGTGTCTTGCACATATATTAATAGATGAAAAAAATGTTTACATTATTAAAACGTCTAGTATATAACTATAATCATGGTTCCGAGGAATTGCCCTCTCAGGTTAATATAAATAAATTGTTATCCGACAGATTGGACATGTGACACTTAATAAAACACAAGATGGAACAGAAAGCTGTCACATTGAACAATAATATGTGTGAAAATGATCTGTAGAATTTGGGCAAGTCAATGCCCGTTTGGGAAGCAGTGATAGGTTTTCTAAATAGGTCGTGTGCGCGAAACGTTAACAGGTTTCATTAATCGTTTCATCAATTTCAAGCGGTTCTCGCTGCAACGAGCACGTTAAACTCCTTCTTTCTTGATTAACGCGTTTCATTGATTTCACGTCAACGTGCCGTGCCGCGCGCGTTTCCACGATGCTTCTTCGGTTGAGATGCAGCGCGTATTTTCCAACTGGTTGTTCATGAATGCCACGATACTGGAATCCAAGGCCATTATTGACAGTCTACATCCTACTGTTTATTATTTTGGTATACCGCGCGATCACGACCTTGCGCTCCGATTCTTTTTCTCGATCCGTTCGTCGCGCGACCTTAAAGAATCGCATACCTTCGAACGGTTCAAGAATAAGAGAAACCATGTTTTTTTACACAGTGAATCATTTTTCTTTGGAAGATCAATATGTATTACATATTATTACATTTAGGTTTATTTCTTATTTCATTTCTTTGTTTATGCATTCTGCGAACGGTGCTTAGGAAATTTTTTCTTGAAAATTGATTTATCTTCCGGGCAAAGTGTTTTTGTTATGTATATAATTAACTTCTCGAGTATAACGTTTCTGAAGTGGAATGCACGGGTTTTATCGACCTCTTTTTAGCCTTTCGACGAATCGTGTGATAAGATATTTATCATGCGATATTACAATGACTAATATACAGAGATGTACAGATAATCTCCTTTGTTCTTCTACCAATTTTTACTGTTGAACTCATCTTTTCAATAGTGAAGTTCAATAGTCTATTAACTGATAAATTTATCATTTTAACGTGTTCCCTTTCCGTTTCGAAGACGTTTAGAAAACAGTCCACATTATAGAGTTCAATCAACACGTAACATTTCTTTATTTTTAACTCTTTCTTACACTGCATCTATCAATGATAAAAATTTGGCCCGAAAACGGTACACGTGGAAAGGAAAGTATTAGACACACATCCTATCTACATACATCAAAATCTACATCAAAATCAGAAGAAGAGTAATAGAAATAGCGTCTCTTATCTGTGCTGCTTCTAATTTTGACCACGCGAAGCTCCGAACAAGTCTCGAACATAATTTCTATAGTAAAAAACTTCATAATATCTACAGTAGACAACGGCGAATATTTTTGTAATAACGAAGACACGCGAATAAAAAGTTCCAGTACGTACTGCCATAATAGAATTCCTTGAAAAGCAATCCCAAACATTCCACCAAAATACGAGCCAGACGACCCCCTTCATCTAGAGATAAAATCTTCAAGGGCATCGCACACTTTTTCTGATAATAATATTTCTGATCAGACAACTTGTAGATACCTACGACTCCAGTGACTTATCTCACTTTTATCAAGAGGGGAGCTCAAAGCTTCCGATATTAACGGTCAATATCATCGTCGATCGACGATGTTGTTCTTATTTGCGATTGTTATCGGGTAATGGTATCAAGATTTCGAGAGAAAAATAATATAAATTTTTCAGAAACGTTAGCGTTTTAGAAATTCGATGCACCGCATGTTCTCGGCGAAATGAACAACAGCAAATCTCCGAAAGAACATTATTCAAAATTGAGTGGGGAAGATACACGGCATCTCTATACAATATTTCACTCAACCTTCCAAAAATTCTAATAAGAAACAATGCAAATGTTTTTGCAACAACTACTTTTACAAGCTGCACAATTATAGAAACAGTTGTATTCGAATTGTAAAAAAATACCTCTCCAATTGTTTGCACGCTACTTCTGGATACAATAAACTTTAACACTAAACCTACCGACCATCAAAAGTGACTAATGTGTATGGTATTATAAAAATCACAAGGTTAAATTTATTTATATTTCGTGCGAATTTTACTAGAATATGTATTGGAGTCAAAAAATGTATTCAATCAATTCCCATTAAAACACCTTTACAATCTCAATAATTGCCAAGTAAAAAATCTAAAATGGGTCATTTGACCCCTCGTTTGGTGTTCAATAGCAATTTCCCTGAATAATAATTACAATGAATAAGCTTAGTAAAAAGATAGTTATTATCACTTCAATTTTTCATAGCAACATTGTATTTTTTTTAATGAATGTATTTCCTGCCGCTTCCCATAAGCGATCGAACACTGGGTCTGCCCCAATTGAGACGACTTGAGATACAACTTCCGAAAGTCGTATAATTGAAAAAGAATGAGCCCGCATATCGGAGAAGAAAAATTCAGAGAAACTAGAGGACTGGATGTTTTCCAGTGATGCGGGCCATTGAGAAAACTTGGAACACGTGTACCAACGGATTGGTAATGGAATCAGCACGAGTGGGGATAAACACCGTGCGGCGCCGTGTACAGACCAATGCCAGGCCAGCAGCTTCATAAAGTCACTTTTACCGCGCTACTCGACTTTAGCGAGCATACAGGTATCCGTTGTACGCGCGACTCGATTCGACTGCATCTCCTCGGAACCGACAGTGCAAAATTTCTGTGTGGCTTCTTTGCCAATCACGATGAGGTAGAAAGTCATAATTCCGGCGTTACGCGAGCCCCGTAATGTTACATTTGCTCATCAGATAGCGGCGCGGCGCATCACGTGACGTTTAATTATGTATACACAGAACGGAAACGCGTACTTGTTCCGATACACAATGACTAGACTGTGCACCTTTTATGCAAAATCAAATTTACTCTGTGCTATTCGCTCGAGCTACACAGAACCATTTCCAACGGTTACTTCAAACGATTAACACTGGAACTTGGATTTTGTACTTTATTGTGTTCCTCCTATCTGCATGCGATATTAATCCACAATCTAATCAGAACGATACCACGTACTCTGCTGTGATGCAATATTTTGGTACTGCCAGGAATATTAAAATATTTGAAACTACAGATTCGAGAAAGAGCTAAAATAAAGTTCCGTATTCAACGTGTATCGTGTTGGGTCTGTTGCACGCACGAGCCTGTGGTATCTCAACACATTTGAGACTGGGAACATAGATATTTCAAATGCAGTAGCTAAATACCAGCAACGCAGTTTCATATACATTTATACAGTAGACTCTTAAGGTATTAAGCTATAGACTATTGGACATTGTATGCTGCGTTCCATTGGTTGCAAATGTATTAAGATGAGAAATATACATTTATGCATTTACTTACCGTTCAGACCATATTTCTCCTGGTTCCTCTTGACCTGGTCGCTAGACAATCCTTTCTCTGGATCGACGTTAAAATAATCTACTACCTCCTCCACGGTTTTGCTATGGCCGTCCTCCATGGTTCTCTTTGTATTAGTACGTCACTAATGTTATCTGTTCAATGATTGTCCACGTTCATTCACACTGTAGTTCCTGAAATACAAAGATACCTAGCATTAGAACTTCGAAGGAGGACACGAAGAAAATGATCATGAACCGCGATTTCGCTGTTCACGCTAAAATAAAACTAGTGATAGAAGTATGATGCATAGTTGAGCAAAAGTGAGAAAAAGTAACAGCAGGAAATTTCTAGGGAACAGGCACTCACAAGTAGAATAAAAAGAAACGTGTGTCTTTGTACTTTGATGTTAATCCCTATGAAAATGAAAAGGAGGAAAAGTTCACGAGGAGGATAATTATCAAATGAGAATGGAAACGAGAAAAATGGGAGGGGGGCGAAAGAAAAAAATTGGAGCGCGCGGAAGGAACACGCGAATCCACCGCGTGTACGAAGTTCGCGCGACCGTGTCCCGGGCCCGTTAAAGGTTAAAACCTGCTTGAACTATGGTAAATTCATCGTGGCACATATACGGCTTGGTTTTTTTCCGGATTCTGTTTTCGGGCGAGCACGGGGCGGCACGGAGCTCCGAACGAGAAAACGAACTCACCAGAAACGGTGTCGAAGCGTTCGATGACGACGACGACGTGTCACAGAAAAATTACGTTACGGTTGCCGAATATTTAGGTTAGCTACAAGTCTCTATGTAAGTTGCACTCGAGCACACACAAAAAAAACTAACGAGGAAACGTAATTGGCACGAAGAAACTGGCCGGACGCTAAGAATAATAGTCCTGCGGCCGGAACACGACGTATCACGATACGCGGGCACAGAAATTCGAGACGCACGTCATTTTCTTAACGGATATATTTCCCCTAACTGCTAAGCAAACCTCCTCTTTCGTGAGACTGACGCAGCGAACGGCGAATCATTGCACAGGCGCGCCACCTCGCGGAATGCCCTATTAACAAGTTGCAGAGCGCAGTTGCCACCGCGCCGTCTGCGACTCGCTGCTTTCAAACGTAAATATCACAGAAATACGTACGCGATCGCTAAACGGACTGCCGGTTTCACGTAATTCGATCCCTGTTCGTTTCCTGTGTCGCGGGAATCGCGCGATCAACCTAGGCATTCACCGTTGTTGCATTATTTCGCGAATCCCGCGTCACCGTCGACGCGCCATGCCGCGGAAAAGTGCGGCGAGTCGAACGGACCGAGCATGTGGAGCGACGCCATTGGCTGGACAGCGTTCGTGAAGTATGACGTGCTCGGCTATTTTCAGTCTTCTGCTAGTCTATTTCCTTGGCGCGTATTTTAAGACATTCAAAGGACATTACTATATTGTCGTTATGTAACTGTTGCTCTCGTACTCTTATTATTTCATCTCGGGGATTTCGCTGAACGAATTAACATTCCGCCACGACAATCCGCTCAGCTGATTAGCGATCCGGAGCCAAAGGATTCGGCAAATCGAATAAGAGCAGGCCCGTTCAACAGCGAACTGTTCGTTAGTTATGTAAAAGTGAAGTCACGGGGGCTGGAAACTGTATGAACATTTTCAATACTGTTATGTAACGAAGAGAGACTTTGGGTCGACTTTGATCACTCATACTTTGTTCTTGAATGAAGAAGGAGTTCGTACCCTATTTGAAAATAATACGCGAGCAGTTATATTTAAAAATTACAGTTTCATTAATCAATTGTATCGTCACCACTATTTTCTACAATTGTCTCCGAACATTTTACAACCTGATTTCCTTTTTCGTAGAGGTTACACATTTTCGGAAAATAAAATTTTCAAAAGAGGTCACGAGGTAAATTGGGTACGAACTTTTGCAATCATCCAACATGTACACGCATGTATTGTTCAATTGAATTCTTTTTTATTTTAATATGGAACTATGTTGTTGGTCAATGATGTCTTATAAGGTAATTCTGGATTATAATGTAAAAAATAATAAAATATGATTAAAACTATTCTGTTATTCATACGTATTAATATGTATATTTAATATTATAAGCATTAGCATAATTTTA
The DNA here is from genome assembly GCA_933228785.1 of Lasioglossum pauxillum. Taxonomy (NCBI): domain Eukaryota; kingdom Metazoa; phylum Arthropoda; class Insecta; order Hymenoptera; family Halictidae; genus Lasioglossum; species Lasioglossum pauxillum. Next base: position 20,970,413 of record OW121701.1, on the reverse strand, counting down.
TGTATAATTGAATGTATAATAAAAAAAACATCATACACATGTATAAGAAAAGGAGTAAACATTAATTATAACTTTACTTGAAGTATCAAGTTATTGTAACCCATCAAGTACCAGGAACGTATTGTGCTATGCTTCCAATAAGAATCTAGAAAATGCTTAAAAAAACTCATTTATTAATTAACATCGTTAACATCGATTCGTCCACGAGATCGGCAACGTCAGCAAAATTTTTCTTTCAATTCTGCAGAAAAACGTTCGTCTTGTATTCGATGACACACATGAGTACATAGCGCGCAGAGTTCTAAGAGGGACACCTAGATCCCATCAGTTTACGTGTTATCCAACCGCGGAACGGTGTTAGTACGTAAGCACACCGAGGTATTACTGCACGATCGAAAGTGTCAATGTCGATCGATTCGGTTGCAGGTTCAAGGTCGACGATCGGCGAACTTCAGGTTCGTATCAAGTTCAAAGGTCCGATATAGTAAACGTCGAAACCAAGGTTAGGTGCTAAACTTAAGTGTGAATGGGAAGGGCGGTGTGGTCCATCGGGGTTACGGTCACCAAAATCGGTCACAAGTGACAACCACGTAGAAGGAGCAATCTGTCCGACGATCCCGGGGATGATCTTTCATTCCGACCCGAATCCGTTCGACTAGCAAAAGTCCTCAAATAGCCGATCCCGATGGAGCGACACCTGGGTCCGAAGTGACGTTTGATCGAATCTTTGTCAAGGACTCTGTCACTTTTTCCCGCCACCTCTCCTCCTCTAGCTTGCTTTCTGCTTCTTAAAGCGCATTCAAACGAACAAGAAAATTATTTAAAAAACTCCCGCAGAACTAACCCTTTCTAATGTAGTGGGCTGTCTGGTTGCACCAACGAAAATATGCGAACGGTCATATCAGTCGGGTTGACAAACTTCGAATAGTGACACGCGCTAAAAGACCAGACGACTGCGGCTAGACGATTGGTCACACGGGACTGACGGGTACACTTGGGAACCGGTGCGAAACCTGTCCGGTCGACCAGCTCGTTCAAACGCCCGGGACGCGACTAGCCGGCCAAATCGCGCGTGCCCCAGCGGACGATTTTAGCACGTCTCTGACGACGACTTCCTAATTATTTTGGCAGAGATGTTCAGGAGGCACTCTGATTTCTCTCTCTCTCCCTCCCTCTCGTTTCGCTCTATCACGCTGCCACTGGCTGTGCGTTTATGTTCCCGCTCCCTCGGCCGTCTCTTCCCTTATCTCTAGACCGAGATCCTCTCTCCCTGCTTTTTACCAACCGTACGCATTTTTCTACGATCTACCTTAGCATTCTCCGCGTCTACTTTTAGAATTACACGTTTCGCATTTTTATTTTATCCGGTAACCGAGCAACGTCATCCTCCCACCCCTTCTTTTCCGATCAGAGTTATTGCATGTGCATGCACACATTTTCGTCGAGGTTACGTTGTTTTATTATTACAGGTACCACTCGCCAAAAATCATCGAATAAGTGACGATGGCGGTGTACACGTAAGTGGGGTGAGTCATTTTAAATTAAAAGGAGCGAAACGCTAATGCCAAAATATTGTTAGGTAACCGACTGGCGGTGATATAATATTCCAATCGTTGCGGCGAGGCGGAATGGTTTCTATTTGAAGATGAGATGCAACATGGTGGACGGGCTATAAAGATAGGAAATGTAGTACGTTTGTTGGCAAACAAGTAGAGGTCGTGTTTGTATGTAACGTGAGTCTCACATCGACACGTCCGATGAAGCAATACACTATGTTAGTCTAGCTCAAAGTTGGGTATGTTATGCTAATCCAAGATCAAACCAACTGTGCCGAACAACGGTTTCCGTATCGTTAATTACTTCCGGTAATGTACAATTTAAAGAAAACAAGAAAGAGGAAATTACTGTATCATCGCTACGAGTATTTGGCAAAACATTTCGAGAACTTTTGACAAACCATGAAGAATTAAGCGGAAATTCAACGTATTTTCCGTGCAATTAGACCGATATTACGACGCTTCCGGTTAAGCTTTCTAGTCAAACAGTTTCCGATGGCCAACCCCCGTTGCCGGTCGATTCCATCGAATAGATCATTAAAGGGAAACGATTCGAGAGATCACTGGACACGCAGGACTTTTCACGATTCCGTAACAAATGCACAAGAGTCCACGGTGCGGCTAGTTCCTTTTAGCTTTGCAATCACACAATCACTTTCCGGTGTCCATGTCCGTTCGAATTTCTCTCTCCGGCGTTCTATCCTCCTATCGTCCCCATTAGTTCGCACTTGTGTCGGGTGGGATGTACCATCACAAAACACTAACTCGGCGGTGATCACCGGGCGCTGGTGCAGCGAGTGGGACTTACCAATGCTTCTTTCTTCAGCGGAGGGCCCGTTCTCCGCTCGTGTCTCGTTGCTTTTGTGGAAAAAAGCACCGGCACCCGTGGGCAGGTCCCGGTCCCAAAACACTGGTCAAGCGGCACGAATTCGGTACGAGCTGGCTTGCGAACGGTAATGTACAATCTCGTCGTCGAACACTGTGTAACTGAGAGTCTAGAAGAGAATTATCCGGATCGGCTACTCCTCCGTGAGCATCGCTCGAAACGCGTGCTTACTATTTACTCTTTACATGGAAGGGTGAGGGCGAAAACAAACAACAAACATTCAAAGGGCAACGCCTGCGCTGCTGAACGAAACGAAGCAACGAACGTCGCCGAAATTCCTTTAAATAGTCCGTAGGCGTCGCTACCTGGCGGCGAGACACCGAACGAGGGAAAACTCTGGCCGGAAGCCAGTGGTCCCGGCGGCTGCTGCACAGCCTCCTGTGGCTGTCGTCGCAGTTTTTTCGATTTAACCTTCGAATTTGGTGAGCCGACGCTCAAGAGGATTCGGAACAACGCGTGGAGACCACCCTGTGCGCCTTTGTTCACCGTCGCACCGACAACAATTACGCGAGAAACGCGCCTCTCCTCGATCCTTCTTCCACCGACTTCCGGTACCACGACGCCTAGGCCGCCATTGCGAGTCGTCGAGTTCTCCGCAAGGAATTCGCCGTGAAAAAAACATTCTTTTCCGCAACGAATTACGAGCATCAAACATTTTTATCAGTCGAAGGTCCTCTAGAGGAGTCCGTTCGTAATCGAAGCAACGTAAATCGAAAGATTGTAATATACGTAACGATCGTCCGACGATATATCGATTGGTACAATGTTCGTATTGGAAATGTTCAAGGTACAGGGATTTTTCTTAAGATCGAAAATAGGTGGTTGGCTGCTGTCCAAATGCGATATCAGGTACAACCTCAAAGGTAATTTATCGGCGGCGACCCCCAACGACCGAACTTGTCCGAGAAATTTGTTATTTCGCCAGTTGGGACACATCATTTATATTATCACGCCGAACAAGGCAAAGCCACCGATTAAGCTCCATCGCTTTGTTCTGTTATTGTCTCTGCACTGACAGGCACGAGGCGGTGAACCTTGATCGTCTCGAGGGGACCACGACTCGTTATATAATTTTCCTTTCGTGACGTCTGGTCCAACGTGTAGTAAATTTAAAATAAATTGCCGCTTGTTACCAAGAGTGAGATCTTTGACATCGCCTCCTGCACCGATACACCTGTAACTCGTAATGAGTTCCAAAAACGTAATACTTTCAGAGGATATTCACAATTGGAGCATAGAATATCTCTTGATCTGGAAGCGCAACGGTACAATTTGGAATTCAATTAAGGAGATTTACCAACTCGACTACGTGAACGGAATCAGCTTATGTTCTTGCAACTCTGCCACCTCGGATTAGACGAGCGACTGATATAGCGAGCGTGACCAAAGTCTCCCAGCTCGATCAACGATTCTCGTGCATTTGAATCCAGGCGGAGAAGCAGCATGAGCATTATTCATAAATAGGTGCAGAAAAGTAGCATTAGCCGCCCACGCGACGGCGCTTCTTGAACGCTTCAAGTATAAGATCGGGCGGGAGCAGCGAGCAAGCGAATGGTCGCGGAGCAGATGGGGGATGAAGGAGATGAAGGAAGACGTACGGACGGTCAACGTTCTGTGCTTCTTTCTCGGTTTCTAAATACATTTAATATCCGGCTACGTTTCGGTCCGCGTGTCGTCCGTGGGACGGCGGTTCTCCCGGAGAAAATTCCATAAATCGGAAGTGAACGGGTCGGCTGCCAATCAAAAATAAACGTGCATCAAGTCGAGGAAAATATTGGGTGCAATCGCCACCGCTTATTTTCGGAAATGCCGTTGCGAATCAAGGGAAACGCGTTTCCTTGAGCCGGCCAAATGAAACGGGATCGTCGGTTGTTTGATTGTACGTGTCACGAGAATCTCAGCGATCCGAGTTCGTAATGTATCCATCGGTACGAGTTCCATCGCGAGAGAAAGAGCGAAAACTCTCTCTCTCTTTCTCTCCCGTCGGAAGGTTGCCTCTTTCACGGGAATCGGTTAATAAGTTGCCGTGATAGGGGCCTCGGGTAACATCTACGGGCATTCTCTCATTACGACGAAACGAAAATAGACGTCGTTATTTCATCGGTAACTCATAGTCGCGGTTCAAAGCATCACGTTATTTTTAGGTAAAACATAAAGTGTTACGTAAAAGACAGCCCCGGTGTACCGACCGTTCCGGGATTCATTAGGCGAACCGTATTTTTCTTTTTTTATTCTAGAGCCACCGAGTAAAGTCGACGGTGGCCGTTCTACGTTCATTAGCGAAAATAGTTTCCTAGCGCCCGGTGTATTCCGAAAAAATTGTAAATCGATCTGGACAATTTTTAAGCGTCACGTCCTCACGAGCACATTATAAACGGGCATTATCTCATTTATTTTAATTTCGATGTCGCTGTTACGCCCCGTTGTTTACGAAACCAGCCGACGACGTACATTGTAACGACGCCTATTCTATTCAACGGAACACGTGTTCTGGCAATTTTGATTCCGCGCTAACGTGAATTTCAATGGACAGACCCCCCGAAATAGAGCTACGAGCGTGTCAGCCTCAACCTAATCGCAACGGCATGGCATAGCAGCCCGAGTCCTATTTATTTATGGACGTTTTTCTGAACGAAGTGCTAAACACTCGTGATGAGACAGCGTGTCAGCTCCAGTGATCGATAGAACGTAACACCACCGTTCCTAGTCGAATCTTTTTTTCAGATTTGATAAAGAACACACACGCACACCAGTTTCCGCGGAGCATGCGCCAGGCGGGCGGGTGGACGCCTTGGCTAAAATATTGCCTGGTGCTTTAAATGGGACAAATCGGAACGTCGATAGAAAGTTCGTCGGCGGAGTGATCTATATTCATGAAAACCCGGCGTGGTCGGTTCGGCGCGGGAGGAATGGTGTGAAACGAAGCTCGGGCCGGCTCTAGCGTTCGGCCAACGACAAATCATCGCCGAAGACGGCGCTCTCCGAGATTTAAAGGGAGGCATCAAGAGGATCAAAGTTGAGATTTCGTATGACAGATAGGGGTTACGGGGAGTAGCAGAGCGTGCAAGATACGTCTATTCTGAATTCTGGCAACGATAATGCCTCCCAGGGACAGGCGAGTGGATTGGGTGTAACACGCGCCCGTAGTCCCGCAAACAACTAATGACGCGTCCCGTACAAAGGCCGCCAGTTCTAATTTCGTATTATCCTGTCGGTTCCTAAAAATATGCGCGGGACACGGATGTGAAGCGTGGGTACGTTCACTTTTTAACGAGGAAACGGAACCTCTTACGCGCCGACCATCCGACCATCCCGAACAACTGTGTTCCGAGCTACATACACGCGCGACCGTTCGCCGTGACAAGGATCTCGGTATATTCGTCAAGTTTTCAAGATCACCATCGAACGGTAAAATCGTATTTTCGCAGCAGCTATTATCAGATACTAAAATAATGACTTCTAAGTCCAGTCCAGATTCTGAACAGACTGTCTGAATGAGAAGGGTCGTCGCGCGTTGCGTTTAATACCGCGTTAACGGGGGTAACTTTGGCGTCTGCTTGCACTGAACATACGAAATATGTTCTAAACATAGAGATGTTTCACTGGATGAGATAAGGTTGTTGCTCCACGACCATCATCGAGAAAAGGGGACAGTGTCTCTAGCCGCACGCTGACAGATACACGCATAGCGCGTTTATTAGGCTGTGAGATAGATCCCACGACGAAAGACGTCCACCGGTTCCGTTTCTCCGTATGACGAGAGGTAATCCTGCTCAGAGGATTCAGTGCGAGGCGAACGATCGATCGTTACTTGTTGCACGTTCGAGGGATGCGAGACCTGTTCGTCCGAAATATTTCGGAGACCTAGTTCTGCGACGATGTTCATCACCTGGGACTAAGAGCGTGCACGTGTGCATGCATAAAAACAACAACGGGTCTTTGGCTCAGCCGGCTTGCGTCAGAGAGACATTCTTTCCGGTAGGAAGTCTGGGGACACGGAGTCAACGCGTCTGTCAAGCGAGCCTAACAGCCGTGGATCAAGAACGATCGGCCCGTGGACGTGCGCAGGGTGCCGCCGTCTTGTTGCGTTGCGTCTTGTCGCGTCGCCTCGCGTCGCGTCGCAGGCGATTTTCAGGGTTAACCGGAATATCGGTGCCACTTATGTAAAATCATGTGCGAGTAACATTGGTCTAATTATAAACACGGCAGAGTCAGCCTGGTCTGTACACGTTCATTACCTGCGCGTACGCTGCTCGAGTAATTTGCGATGCAGTTGCTCTTAGGTGCTTACGACCTAAACTAAAAATACGTGGGGTCCGATCAACGGCCAACTGGGCCAGTGAAGTAACCGTAGCTCAACGTCCCAAATATAGTCTGACATCTCTACATAGGCGACTGCCGATAGTTGGCATCCGCAGCAAAGTGCAAGAGCACCGAGAAGTATAATAGCGGCTGTCACCAAGATTCCCTAATGACACGGCTATCGTCGAACCACTCGATTCTCTAACGTTTAATTTTAGTACGTTTCCCGAAACTCGGTTAAGGAATCCATCGTTTCCATATCAAGGACTAATCGTACTCGGCGATTTCTGGACCCCGCGGTATAGTGGTCGCGTTGTTCCTGAAGACGCGCGTAGATGCTCGGCCACGCCGTTTTGTGCTAGTGTTCTATCCCTTCAAACGCGTATCTTCGAACAATAACATGTTCATTCCGTAGAGATCGGCTTTTACAGATTTAGACGTTGCTCGGGACGCAAGGCTCGGGGATGAAACGGCTTAGAATAATTTAGATCGCGCCGTATCTTTTATTGGAGTAGGTTATCGAGTTGAAGAATCAATTTTACCGTGGACCGTTTTGAAGCCGATTCGTGCCAGAAACTTAAGTTCGCGATATAGCACGATATTCCGCGGTGAACACCGGCGCAGCAGCGGTAAACTTCGGGACCAATCACTGCCAAGATTCATACGCACTTTCTTGTACGTTTGTTTTAATTCAATCTCCCGACGACACGTGGAAGGGCTATAAATAAAAGCCATGCGATTGTTTGTACGTCGATACCGACCGATGCCGATGGCATTGTGATAGTGATCGTTAAAGTTTGCAGTCTGTAATAAATGCTTCGTCGCGCGAACTATAAATGTCAATAGATATAGACGGGAAACCATTCTCCCCGGGACGTCGCGTCGTCGGTGGTTCGTGCAAGGTTCTGAACACCGAGGGTGTAAGACTGTGTTTAACTCTCAAGGAAAACCCAATATAAATAACACACGGATTTCTATACATACGTATACGCAAATACTGCGTATCCTTTTTCCGGGTTATGAATTCTTTCACTCTAAAGCGGGATATGCTCTCAAGGACGCCGGATCCTGCACCAAGAAAATCACTCGACCCGTTCAGTGGTCTGTAAATGTTTGGCGGTAAGAATAAATTGAAAGAAAATGAAGAAAAACACGAAACCTTTTTCTTATAAATATCACATATTACTGTGCTACTATTCTGTATCTGTTTGTCTCGTTTATCTGAACACTACTTTCACCTCCGGCCCTTGTTTGTTCTGATAACAGAGGTCGACGCACGGATAATAGAAGCTTGTTCGTTTCTCCCCTTTGTTGGAATCGGTGCATGATGGTCAATCATACGTGTGCATAGAACTGAACAGTACACCAGACTGTTCGTATAATAGAGACTCGGTGAACCTTTAGACGGCTGGACTGACCACTATGGTTTTGCGGAACATGTTATAGATATAAATTGTTCATAATTAACAGTTCGTCTACATAAGCTCTAGCATCGATTGACTCGTATAAATGAAGTTCCACTGTATTTGCTTCGTGATAACGTAATCTAGGTGTATCGAAGCTATTTTAACAAGTTTGCCAAAGTCATCGAGTTATCGGAGTGGCTACAGTTGCGCGGCTCATCCTGTATAAAAAAAGGAAAAGGGTCACGGTAAGGCCTGCTGTTGCCTTTCATTACACGTGCTTATGACTCGATGAAAGCAGCGAGGAAATCTATTTTTATGGCGTGGAGTCCGTCTGTAATCGAGCACGCGCCAACTGGAGAAGGCCCAGTGCTCTCGCCCTTATCGGATCTGTCCGGTACCGTTTCCTCGTTGGTTCGGTGGTCCGTCAAGTGGGTGCAGGCTCGAGAAGGGCGGCGCGAGTTACAGGCAGAAACCGGGACCGAAATTCTCGCGATCGTTTCGAGATGTAGAGCAAAATCTGTTGGCAGACGTTCACGATAGGCCAGAAAGCCCGCGGCGACGCGAAGCAGTCCGAGCTCGTGCGATATGCGAGCAAACGACAGGTATTGTCCGCGGTCCTAAATTATTCAACGTTTTCTGCCACTGGGGAGAATCTTTGGCAGGTTTCGAGCAACGCGACGTCGAGGAAACGCAGAAAACTCCCATCTATCATGTCGAAACGCGTAACGCAAAAATAGTCGCAAGGATACACCGAGGTCGGACTTGGCGAGTGTGGACGTGGACGTGGACGTTGGACGTGGACGACGTCAAGGGTGCGCGGATTATCGGGACGCGTACAGGCTATGATGCCGCGTTACCATAATCTCTGGTACACATCATCCTCCATAAGTCATCGAACACGGTCCGTTATTTCGGGAAAATCGAAAACACGCTCGATTTACGGAAAGATGCCCAACTTTGACTAGAAAATCTGAACCAAACCCTGTCGATAATTATTCAATTTTATGCATTTTTCCAGTATGTTCATGCATTTATGATAAATATGACTAGCTACAATACTAAACTGCGGAGACATTACAAGAAATTAAGAATCCTGCTACTAGACTGCAGATTTGATGCATTTATGGCAACTACGATTTATTAAAATGATTAAGAGAAGAAATCAAATAGTATGTAACTCCCCATTACTTTCATCAAACTTGAGAGTCAATTTTTACTGCAATCTATTAAGTAAACCAAATTTTATTAGGCCCTACAAGGCGTGAGAACGTTACAAAAATCACTGATATGATACACCTGATCTTTTTCAATTCATGACTATTTCTATACATGATTAAACAAGTAGTGTTTATTTAGTACGAATTTATGGGCATTTAACGTACTTAGCTTAAGGTACTTAACGTGTTAAAGAATCTTTATCTATGAAAAATAAAAATTTTCTACACCAATAACGAAAGACAAGCATCACTTAAAAATGTCCTTCCTCTTTAACCCTTACGTGGTCCTTCAAAATGTACTTTAGAAATGCAATGGTTCAATGAAATTATATTTAATATTCATCTTTATCGAAATGGTAAATATAGACGTAGTGAGACAGTTATATTATTAACACATTGAATAATTATCAGCATAAATCTGAGTGGAGTCAAGTCGGCCCCAATAGTTAAGGGTTAATAATTTTAGTAAATCGAAAGTAATATATTAATACCGTTTAATTCTGGTTTAAAATTGTAGCGACTTATTTTTGTCATAAATGCATCAAATCTGCAGTCTAATAATGAGGGTATTTTAGGAAATACCGGTGAGCTTGCGGATAGGAGAGCTGCTTCGTTCAATGTGCGCATACATACAGGACATTTCAAGAGACGTGACAAGATAGGAAGGGGGGGTTGACAAGTTACATGTCGGCACTCAGTGAAGTCACATTTTTCTTCGCGAAGAAGTTCTGTCCTGACGTCACGATACATCCTTGAGAGAGACGCTAAAATGGCCGGTCAAAAGCCTACGCTCTAGGCCAGGGGCTAGGCTAAGCTATTTCCGCTATTCAGCTTATGGACAAAAATAGTCCTAGAGAGCTTTCGAGTAAGAAGTCGCTGGGACTTCTCGTGCCCCGCCACCAGACAAACATGATTTCCATACTTCCGCCGCTGTAGTGGGAGCTCTTTAAACCTGCTACACCTATTTTCTTTTACGTAACGCTATAGGAAGTTTGCCGCGATAATTTATGAATTTCCATCGTTCCGTAAACTCGTTCGATTAATCTAGCCTCTCTCGTTTTTCAGTTCAGCTGTATACTCAAGACTTCAACCTGCTTCCATTAGCATAACCTAAGAAGACAACTTGCAAGACTTTTTCATAATTTATATGAACATTTTGACTGTCTAATAAAATTATGAAAGACCCCCAAAAGGGATCTACTACTTCAGCAATTTGTTAGCTGTAGAAATAATTTTATTTTTTAAACCTTATGAAAAATAATTGTAGAAAATTCGTTAACAGTATTAATGGCCTTATCTAGAGTAGTAAGACTAACATGTCTACCAAAAGTACCCTAATGGTATTTCTCCCGAGGATTAAAATTTTTCAGATGCTTTCTGCTGAAGAAGTCTACACGTGCCAAAATAGGAGTTCCACAGGTCCCTAATTGCGAAGTCTATCGGAGTCACAAACCAAAAATTGTGGAAAGAATGGGAAAATGAATGATAAGGAGCACACAATGACCACAGTTCTGGTCTGATGAGTAGAGTAGAACTTGGTTTTCAACTGTAAATTTGCACAGCTCATCCCCACTCTTCCCCCACCGCCTCGAGCTCAGCGGAGCCTTATCTCGATAGACAAGGAAAGAGAATAAAATGACTATAACAAAGGAAGAGCTTCAAAGAGCCGTCGCGTCCCTAGCAAGTAATCGTGCAACAAAGATAATTTCAAGGTCAGTAATTTTTTAGTCTTATCTCTTCAAACGTAGTATCAATGGATTGTGTGGATCACTCTGATTAATATGAGTCCAAACACGACCTAAATCCAACTAGTTTTATACTTAATGTACCAGAATGGAGGACACAAACATGAAGTTACAAAAGTGGACCAATTGACGCCATGTTTGGACTTATCTTGATCGGAAGAATCCGAAAAATCCACTGGTACTATGTTTGAGAATGCAAGTCTTTTTTTAATTTGCAATGCAAATCTTCGAGTTAATTCCAGAAAAAGAAACGCTATGCTGTAACGCAAGAATTCGACTTCCGGATCCCGAGGTTTGCAAAGTGAGCACTACTGCATAGGCTCGCGTCATTGCGAGGATGCAAGCCGTTTACAATTATTTCAGTAATTGGCGCAAGCAATTAATCTCGACGCACCCACGTACGCATTGCTCTATGCCAGTGGGTAGCAAACCGCAAGTTTCTTCTCGTTGCAAACAGCTATTTCCACTGTCGGCGACGCGCGACAGGTGCCCATGCCCATGCCAGCCAGCTAGCTAGCTAGTCCCGCCGCGGGATACTACAATTCTCGGGCACGGATTTCGAAACTGAAACGAAAACCCCGAGGTATTTTCAATCGTCTTCTTTGCTGGCAGTGCCTTCGGTTGCCCCTCGGAGCAATTCTTCGTCCTGGCCGGACCGATAGGTGAAGGCAACCGAATGCATTTGCTCCTCGGCATATTTTTGGCGGGCACGTGAAGCAAGATTTTACGATCTGCACAAGGCACTTCGGAGTTTTTCGAATTTATTTCCACGCGCTAGCCGCGTTCTATGTCACCAGACAATGTAGCACAGGCAACTATAATTTTGTTAACGCGTTCACCGCCGCAGCAGCGTCCATAAAAGCCGATCAAAAGGGAAACAATTTATTTAGTAGCGTAAGAATAGAAAATAGGAGATTTATTATAGCTCGACTGCAGCTATAATTATTTAGCAATGTGAAATTAGAAAAGATGAGATTCATTATAGCTAGACTTAACCTACAGGAAGTACACAAACATTTATTTCTATCCTTAATCATTGTAATAAGCTGGAAATGTTACAACATATTTAAATTATTTAAATGTTTTTACGGTCCAAGAGGCCGATCGAACAATTGTGTCATCCATATTTGACCGACGTGGCAAACAAAATGTTAAACTATCATTTTGCTATTCAAGCACTTTAGACATTTTTAGAGGTGTATTAAAATTAATCATACTACAAATTTCAGTGATGCCTAAACGTTTTTTTCTACTGGATCCGTAATTAAAGAAAGCTGCCAATAAAAAGATCAATTTCTCTTTAATTGTACTTGCGATAACCAAATGTCATTTGGTAATGTACATGATAGTCACTATTTCTTTAAGATTTAAGATAAATAACTAATGATAAAAACTAATCGCTAAAAAATTAGAATTTGTGCGGGAAGTTACTAAATTTTTGTTAAAATTGACCCAATTCCCGCCGTCCGATGGTTCGCCAGAAACTGAATGATTGAGTAACGATTTCGATACTCTGGGTCGAAATAGACCCGGACCCTGCGGTCGGAGTGTTAAAATAGAAGTGGCTTTACAGTTTGATGGTTCGCCTAGCCTGATCACAAATGCATAAAATCCACAGTCCACTGATGACTCTGAACTCGAGCCTATTTTATCCAATAATTGCTGACGGTGTAGAAGGCCGATAAAAATTACAATGGCGATTTGAAAGTTCGTACAAAGCTCGGGAGATTTGACGATACGTATCGGCAAGTGGAAATTCAGAAAATAGTAGTCGATTTGGTTAACCCAGTTCCATAGACCTAATTCTCGGGGCGTGCGCGACCTTTACATCTGTTGGTTTGACTAGCCGAGATAGAGAGGGATCCACCTCAAAAGCTGCTCCACCTGCCACCGGACACCAGTGTGACCAGGCTGACCGTCCGGCAGACCGCCCACACGAATTGCTACTGCGTTATTTCGAGTGTTTTAGCCTTGGGTGGCGGCCAGAGAAAACTTTTGAAATATCGGGGAACGCTTCGCGAGCTCTCTTTCTCGGCCATCAGAGTTCCAAGATAAGTACAGACCATCGCCGAGTGTTCACGAGTAGTAGCTGCAATGAGTCTACGCCATGAACACGCACATTCCCAAAACTGTGACACTCTACTATCGGACAATAATACCAATTTTCACTAACGAGGGACTTAACCCTCAAACGCTTCTCAGAAATAGTCCCATGACGGATCTTTATGCTAAATAAATATTTTCTACATGAATTGCGATAAACTGGAGTGATATAGAAAGTTATTTTCTTTTTTTATTATGGCTTAAAATAATATAGTAGCGTTTTTAAATTCACCTAATGTCTTCGAGCAGTTTTAAATTGCGCTTACTTTTTTTTGTCATAAATGCATGAAATCCGCAGTCTAATGATAACCCATTTTTTCTTAGACTTAATCAGCAAATTATGTTTCATTGATAACGTCGCATTTTAATGAAATACAATCATATATACATTAAAACAAAAATGTTAGTTGAATTAGTATTAATCATAATTAATTGACCTATGATTTTAGAATATTAAAAAACATTTTATATTGTTTAAGTTTTAGTGCATTACTTGACTGACAGATTGAAAGCAGGTATAAACATAAAATAAAATAAATAGCAGTATACCACAAACTCATAGGTGTGCGAATACTTTTGTTTGAATGAAAACTGCTTTTAATATATACTTTATATTAATAATATACAACATTCTAAAATGATTAATAGAAAAAGCTAATCTGATATCGTGCTTTTTCCTCCATTTATGTGCGTTTGTATAATTAAAAACCAATTGTGCCACAACACAGACAGATAGAGATCAATAATTTTATAGACCAAAATTTTATGTCCATTTCTCATGACGAAACCTTGACATAATGGACTTTGACATAAACTTTGCAACATTTATTCAATATTTACCCTTTTATTCCACTGGTATGTACTTTGTGGGCATTGATTCAGGCGATGTCTACTTCATCGTAAATCATCAGACGTTGAATTAACGTTGCGTTCCTCCTCGAGATACCGATGATGACCGGACTGACTGTCAGCCAAGATTACAACCGAGTTATGATATATTTTGTCACGTGCTGCTTGCACGTTCTCATTTTCCGACTATCTGTGCCGTGGAATTTACGACCAAAACGCGAAAATTATGCAAGTTAATTGCAGATTAACCCCTTGCCCTACGATTTATTTTACGATTTCAGTGATTAGAACTTTCTTTGAAGTTCGTAATTTCCTAAAAAAGGAGAAAATGTATATTTATTGTATGCCTACGTGTTCTTCAATAACTATACATTAACAAAACCAAAATAGAATTTCATTTCGGTTTAAAGGCGATTAATAACATACATATTTATTAGACTCTGTTCAAAATCTTCATCACGAGTCTGACACGATATTGTAAGGCAAGGGGTTAACGTTAGTTTTCACAGTGAAAGTCATCCATTCTTTAAAGACATAATAAATTGTCTTATTCAAATTATAAATATTAACAAGGTTTGAACTGTGAGTCATCTGCACAAATATTACAAATAAATAACATATCCAGAGTACCAATTGAACTGTAACAATTATTTAATAGTATAGTGCTTTCCTTTACAACTGAAATTACAACTGTTCGAATAAAAAAAAAATACAATCATTGAATATCATTGATATTCTACTTTCTAACCAACATGATTTGTCACAAATAAATAAAAATTTATATTTTCATAAATTCTGTCCAGACTAGAATTACTTTCCAAGAATTCTCTTTGTCCCAAGTAAGCAATCTGCTTAAACTGCGAAATTTATAACATAAGAGAGTTTCTCATGAAAGTTCTACGGTGCTACAGCGCTTATCAAAAAATACCATAATTTTTTCTGTCTCTAGTAAGGAAGGGTTTACTGTATTATTAGGTTGTTGCAAATGAAGTGTTCAGTTTTAGAACGCGAATACTATTTCTTCTAATATTTTAATACTTCGATAAATAATTATATTTTTCATTTTGTAGTGAGATTTCCCGGCAAGAAAATCTGCGTGGAATATTCGCCAATTGTGTCTACTATCTTTCAAGAATTTCTCAACACGTTATAAACGTTATCCCCGTCGAATTTATAAAATCATTCATTGAAGCAGATTAAGTGGAAATTGCGGGAGCAAATTTGCTTATGCACAGTCGCATCTCTGTATTCTAACTTAAACAGAGGATCATTGGAGAGTAATCATCGGACCGATGAGGGGTTAACGTTGCCGTTGAAAATCGGGCATATCTCACATGCAACAACCTAATATATTTTTAAGCGAGATTTCCCAGCAAGAAAGTCTCCGAGGAATTTTCGTCTACTGTGACGTCACATGCGTTTCGTATTATTTGGCACGGATTGGGTGTGACGTAGTCGACGAAAGGCAATACGTGTCGAGAAGAAAAAAGTGTGATAGATGGACGTGCGTGGCAATCGACGCGGCTCGGCCGGGACGGTAGGGATAATTGTATTTTTCAAAAGAGTACAGGCTTGGCAGCGGGAAACACTTCCTTGGCGAAAACGACCGCTGGCCCCGACACCGAGCGTTCGGCTCGAACGTGAAATAATAATAACAGCTCACGCAAAGATTCCACTCATGATTTCTCGATCGGAAATTTAAATAGATCCCGCGGGCCGCGGTTCGCCGAGGGACGACGTGCGGAAGAAAATACACCGGTTGTCTGGAAACTGAATCGAAGTTTGTTTTCATTTGTCGCCTTGGTCTCTCATCTTCAGCATTCTATTTTACATTAGATCGTACAAAAAATTTTCACAACAATCACCATCGTCAGCTATTGTAAAACGATCAGTTTTGTCATCTCTCTCCGTTTGGTACGAGCGTGCCGTCATACTTTTTGTCTGCATCATTCTCATCCTATCGTATTATGCCGCAAACGTAGAGCATCCCACGAGAAGAGGTTTGCCCTAATCCGGCACGTTCTTAAACATACGTCGGATCATCCAGGCGACCACCCCACTCGTTAAGATCAAGCCGCTCCTATAAATAAAAGCAATTGTTTTTAGCCTGTTATGCGTAATTGCACGGGTTTCCCTTTAACCCTTCTCCGTTAGCGCCACTATGGAGACCATCTAATGCCCAATAGTAACAGCGATAGTATTATTTTTATTTATCTTGCAATAAAGTAAATCAATAAAAGTAGTAAATTGATTCATAAGTGTTTTCAATTTTCTGTTTTTTTTTAGGAATCATTCCACCGAAGGTCATGCGAAAGTCAACATATCATACGTAGTTGAGTTTGTTTTTTCATCAGCTATCCCATTATACCAATCAAAACAAGTCATCTCGTTCAAAAAAGCAACGACGACCTTGAAATTGTTCCTATCATAATGATTGCCTCTATGAGTCAAACAGTTTCTTTTTCATTTCGGTGAAAATTTCAGGTGACGCGTCTTGTATATCTACCGGCAGAAATGGTGGCTTGCGGAAATGGCTTCAGGAGAATGGCAGCCACGTTAGTTGAAGATACTTAGCTCAATTTCTCAAGGAATTTCACTTAAACTTCACGTGATAAGAACGTGCACATCTAGTTTTTAAAGAAACATAATTTTACACTTAAACAAAACATTGCTGAATTTCTCTTATTTCCCAACAGTTTAAAGGTATGTAGCCCTTCAAATCCTCAGTAAGCGGATTCCCGGAAAGCGATCACAGCGATTATTCGATGCTTTCCACAAAAGGGGAAACAAACAATTACGTAACAGAAGTTTCGCAAGGGTTTCGGTGGAACGTCGAAGAGGAGCAATCGAAATCGGAGCATCTCCAACGTTTTACCTTAGTGTTGGGTAACGCGATGGGTGCCACGATGCGCGGCTGCCTTCGCAACAATTGGCACCGTGAACAGTACTTGTGCATCTACGGCAATCTTAGTGCTAATTAGAGATTTTGCAGGCACAGCGGCTCTTCGGCCCCGCTAAGAGGAACCATTAATTTGTTTGACGCAACGAGCGGATAGCCTCGTTTTAATTCAACGGATTGAATTAAACCCGCGCGTATCAGTATCGGAACGGCCCGTTTAAAATTCCGATTACATCACGCACACCCTGGGGTGGTAGAATGTTACCGAATTAGTGCATACCGCGTGACCTCCAGAAAATGGTACACGAACGGTGGCTTAAAATCGTAAAAATTCGACTAAACTCGTTTACTTGTGAGTTTTAGAGATTGGTTTTAACGATTTCACCAAAGAAGTTCCAAGACGAAGAATTGGAAGGCTTGATGATGACCCATGTCGGACACTTAAAGAATTGTCAGAAACACCATCACTGCTAATCGTTTCCGAAAAGAATTAGTCAATTCCAGCCGAGCATTGAAAGAAGAATGGCCTGAATATGTAAAAAAGCACGATAAAGTTTCCGTACGAAAATGCTAGATCACACACTGCAAAACTGGTGAGAAAAACGTTGTGACTAGGATAGGATGTGCTACCACACCCGCCATATTCGTCAGATATTGTCCCATCAGATTACCATTAATTGAGACCGGTAATTGATAGACCTGGACAATAGACCTGGTACTTGATAGAGAGGACAATTTTAGATCACTGTAGCGGCGGCCCCCAGGCATCGAGGGATCGTAGTCGGCGCACCAATCGTAAAATATTTGGTCCTCGAGGATTGGTCGCCGAATTCTGCGGACTTTCCACCGTGTATAATAACTACTATACCAAACGCGAGAGCGCATGGTCCATGTAATTTTAGGACCGTGTGATAATGCGGTAAATTATGTGGCGATAAATGTCGCCGGCCGTTAAATCACTTACACCGACAACTTTATAGTTACGCACGGGACGCGTTGAAACGTGCCGCCTGTTAGTGTTAGTGGTTACACTGAAACTGTACTTTCAAAAAATAAAACGGTTCCAAGCGATCGTAAAAGTGTAAGAAGGACAATAAAGTTGTTGAGGAGCATTCCTCATGCGCCTTGATCCTAATGCATCCCTGTGCAATTATTGGAGCACTGTAGCCTCGGAAAATAAATATTTAGTTGAAATGACTAGACTGTGGATTTTTATAAAAGAATAAAAATGTTCTATCGCAATTACACTATACTTATCAGGCATTAAATAAAAAGTTTTTTTCCAGTTTAAGCATTTCAATAGCTTGAGATTTTCAGTTTAAATTTTTCAGATTTTTTGAAATAAACCTTTTTAATAGAGTTTTTAATAATCTGTAGTGATTGAATAATATTTCCTTCAATCAAGTAAATGTTCTTTTAATATATCTATGTATCTCAGTGCTGTTAATAATAATTAAATTTCCCAGTCTCTCCACGTTTTGTTTGCACATAAAGAACACATAGCTTTTTGTTAGTTATCTAAAACTTGTGTTAGAGTGATGCACGTCAGAGTGTTCGACGCACGACTATTAACAAAGTCAATTAATTCAAATTACGCACCATAAAGCGATTTTCTTCGGATGAGCGTGCCTTATTGAGCTGTATCTAGCCACCTGCATTTCCTTGCTGTTCTGGAAATGATTCAATATGTCGATCGCACTGTAACAAGATTTTTAAAGCGACCACAATTATAACACCTGGGTAAAAATAATTCTCTATCGATTATGTTAAGCAACGTAACTGGCTTGCATTACTGTTGTCGCAGTGGGAAACAGAATTAGAGAACCAATAAAATTATTATTACTTTTTCAATCCTTGTATTTTGTGTTAAAAGTTCGAAAATCTATTTACCGAGATATCAATAAATAAGTGATCTTTGCAATAATACTGTGACCGTGGATTCAATTGCGGATTTCTATGCAAAATCAAAATTGTCTGTATTCGTTGTAAAATAGCGGAGATACAATAAACATAAACAATAAACATTTATTTCTTTTCGTGATCATTGTTATAAGTCGGGAATAATACAACGCGTACGGTATTATTAAATTATTATAATATTCTCAATGTTTAAATTTGATCTACTCATGCTTGTTAGAAATGCATAAATCTGTTCTAAAAATGAGATCAAATGAAAACAACATTTTGGATTGGCCAGCATTATTATTATATTATACTTATCAACGAAAACAGTGTTGCAGTGAATTCGGTTTGCATAATTCGGATAGGCGGCGGCGGCGCTAATACAAAAGTGCGTCGGTTTGAAACGATACACCGACTTTGGAACAATGCCAGTACTGAAGAAAATCTGATACTTATAATATATGAACGTCGGTAGGCCGCGAGTGAATTGTGCTGGATGGTGAACGTAAAAGAGAATGCATCACGCTCGTGAAAATGCATACTTGATAGCGGGGCACCGGATAATTCATTTTGATCTAATTCGGGAATGGTGAAGTCACCTGACTTGCGTACCCCCGATACGCGCGATGGGCTTTACGGACTGAACGATACCCTTTGTGTTCCTAACCGAAGCTATTGTTGCAGTTTCGAACGCTACACTCCTAGCTAGATCCACGATGAAAATTTTCGTCGCAAGAAAACTACCCAATCGTAAACGACAAATCCTTAAAATTTTCATAAAATCAATTGCCTTATTTACCCACTCATAATTAGACAGCGGATCTTTATGCAAAATAGAAATGTTCTACCTGGACTGCAATAAACTGGAGTGAAATAAAAATGTATTTTCTTTTTCGATATGTTTTTAATAGCTTGAAAATAATATAATAGCATTTTGAAATTCCTCATTTTTGTCATAAATGCATAAAATCCGCTGTCTACTCATAATCTTTTAGAAACAGTTTACGAATGTTTCAAGTAAGTTTCCTGAAATTCGAAAATGATCTAAATTGAATTTCTAACACAAGACGAACATAATTCATTCATATAAATATTATGTGCACTCCTTTTAAAAGGAGTAGACATTTAAATCTTCATCGGCCGTTTAAATTTCATCGTGAGTTTCAATGAAATTCAACGGCAGGATGCAACAATTTCCTGGTTACGATAGTTCTTATATAAGTGCTCGTTGTTTCGACAGCTCGTCGAATGAAAAGTAAACCAATTTTAATGGATTCGCTTGAATTCGATATTTCACTGACGATGGTTTGTGATTCGAAGCTATCTGAATTCAGAAAACGTGATCGATTGTTCACTCGAACTGTTCAAAGAAATAAACTTGTGTGTGAGGGTTATTGTGACTGTGCGTGATGATTCGATTCGTGCAGTGGGATTATTTATAATGAGCTTTACGCCTCCAGTTCTAGATATTACTCATTCTAGTTTACCCGAGTGAACGTTAACGTATTAATGATGTTTCAATAAATTCTTATGCTATAATTGTTGTTGAATTTTTATCTTCATCCTTAAATCCTTATGAGATTTATATACCATAATTTAATAAATAGCTTCTTTCGTGTAAGATATAATGAAAATAAAATTCACTAAGTCATTCTCACAAAAGATTGAAGTTTAATGATAATTGCAATTAAGCTTTTGACACAAACTCCAAATATATAATTCTAAATGTAACGAAACCTAAATGTACATCACACAAAGTATTAATTGTATAATTAAATTTATATGGAAACTCTAATGGTGAAAATAATCTTCAAGGGATCTTAGGTCGTTCACCTCTCCCGCCGATATTTATAGCTTTCCTGTTGATTCACTACTGACAAGTTGTAGAATTATACTAAATCTGTTTCCGAGACTAACGATATACCATGCTAATTGTATTCTGCGAACAAGTAATCAGTCTCCTTTGATTTTATTCGTATGCGTACGGCTCAGCCTCGAAATTACTAACGATCATTAGCCATGTGATGCGAGCCAATTAATGCGAGTTTCCCAGAGAATTTTTATGAAAAATATCATGTCGAACGGTCGGGGTAGGGCTAACGAGAACAAATATCGGCAAAACGGGCGTATATAATAGTTACGTATAAAATCATATCCACTGATATTACACTTTGTAAGTGCAACGACGAGTATACGTGGTTGCCCTTGGATATGATCCAAAATAGTTCCGCCACCTTACTTCATAGCAGCTTCATACTAAAATACCAACTGCGTACTTAATACCTAATTATATTTGTCTGGTGCGTGAACGAAAGTATAATGTGTAAATAAAACGGTTGTTACTAATGTGTCTATATTTCCAGACATGCTCGGTCGGCGGTTGTCGTGACGGAAATTTCAATATGTCACGAATCACGCAAGAGATTCATGGTACCCGGTATCTCCCTTTAATCTCCCTATTGTTTTCTTAACCCGGATACTGTGCCGTACGAACTGTAAAATATGAGTTTCTGTGGGAGCATGTTTCATGTCAGTACGACAGGCTGCACTAGGGTTATTTGTGCTCGACGACAACTGCGTTTAAATTTGTTTCGCTCCGAACGAGTTATCTACTTCGACAGTACACGTATATAATGTACATACATATGTATGGACAGTTCCATACTTCTGCATTATTGATTTTACTAATTGAATCTTTTTATTTCTACAAAATTATAAACACGCGACACTGTATTAAACGTTAAATTACTATGTATATATGTATACTTATATGCAAGGTTGACTCTCGAATGTTCAAAATGGGTTTTAAAGTTAAAAAGAATGACTTAATGATTTCAGAAGGTAAAATAGTGCGCGTTTTACTAAGATGGTGAGTATTTTTAAGTCGAATAGCCTTCTTAACATCTTTCCTAAAGTATATGATTAGACTGTGGATCTTTATGCAAAATAAAAATTGTTTGCATTGATTGCAAGACACAAAAGCGAAATAAGCATTTCTTTCTTCGTTTAATTATCTAATTAAACTGAATCCAATACGCTGATGTCTTTAAATCTTTTTAATATGTCCACTGCTTTAAATGGTGCTTACCCATTTTTGTCATAAATGCATAAAATCCGCAGTTTATATATGATAAACCCGCGTTTATATAATTTGTGAATCCGTGCGCAGCATGTTTCAAGTTAATGTCAAGAAAATATCACCAAAAATTTAACGTTATACTAACCTTCTGTGATTCACAACAGCCACCAGTAAACGTC
Source organism: Lasioglossum pauxillum (assembly GCA_933228785.1). Lineage (NCBI taxonomy): Eukaryota > Metazoa > Arthropoda > Insecta > Hymenoptera > Halictidae > Lasioglossum > Lasioglossum pauxillum. Next base: position 20,948,290 of record OW121701.1, on the reverse strand, counting down.
TTCGAGTAAAATGCATTACATCTACGGCTCCAAAACTTGAAAACTTATCAGCAACCTATTTATGAAATTATCAATTAAAATAATAGCAATAAATAATGATATCGCTATACATATAAATTAGTATTCTGACACACCTGTTTTATGTTTAGAGATGATGAATTTAATTTAACATGAAGCCATTGTGGTCGTGTACATGTTGGGTCCTTTCCATCAAGTTTCTGGAACAATTAGAACTTCAGTTAATCACTCGTCTCATTGTGTTATTAATTCTAATGATTAGTTTTCTCTTACCGAATATACTTCATTACTCCTTGCTATATTTATAGAGTTTACAAAATGTTTTACACTGCTCATGAACTCAGAATGAGTCACCGCACGCTCTTCTAAACCCCTAAAATTTAAATAATTATTAATGTGTCAAGTTTTAATAATTGAAATTTGTTAAGAAATGAACACACTTTCCGTATTTTTGGATAGATAATACATGACCCATTCTCACGAAAATATATCCGGCTACATAGGCATCCCAACCCGCAGTATGATAAGCATCTTGTTCTGAAATGGAGTTTAAACGTTATTTATCATTTTTAAATAATATTCAAGGCGTTACGAACAAATTATGAATTAATTACCTTCACATGTACCATCCATTTTAATGTCTGGTGAATTGAATGCTATAGTGTTCCCTTGAATCGACTTAAAATATTGATATATTCCACTGAGTGTATTCGCTTTCCAATATACTTGAAAAAAATTGTCAAAATATTATTATGTGTTGTTGTTTGATTTTGCACTTCCACTGATTACCTTCTTTTTTGCTATGCCTTTTCTTGAATTCATTGCTCAAAAATTTTGTATCATACAATTGTGGTAACAAAGAATGTATATTACTTTTAAATTCACTATACTTTTCTGAAATGAATATAATTTAATCTAATTAGCTTTAAATAATTATGAATAAATGTTACATATAAATTAATTATGTCTAGAAATATTAATAACTATTCATCTAGTTATAACAGTTAAGTACTAGTTATTTAAAAAAATAGTACATTTTTTTTGGAGTCTGATTTATCTATTTGATTTTAAACGTATGTGTAATACTTTTGTGACAAGACTATAATTGAAAAACCCGGACCTAATTAAGATACATGTGCTTAATCCGTTTCTGGTTTAACAATAAATAAATCTACTTTTTCCATATTTTATGGACTACGTAATATGCAACCAATTACAAAGGAAAGTAAAGAATAAATTTTGTATGAACATAAAGTTACGAATATTGTCTCAACCATCTATATACGCGAAATAAGTGCAGCGACATGTACTACCAATATTACTAACTAATTTGGCACGTACTACATCATATTTGACTTAATTTGAAATCCCTGACATCAACTTCAAAAAATTATTTGTTTGTCGTGATTTAAAAGTACAGATTCTCACATTTTCTGTGATCCATTTTAATCTTAGAAAATTTGAAATGAAATTGATAGAAATATACTTTATTTGTTTCTGTTAACAGGATTTCAATACTGATATATATTCTCCAGCGAATCTGCTCGACATCCACTTGATCTCTTAATTAGTTGAAGCATAGTTACGTGGTAATGGCTTGTAGAATTGTTGATGCATTAAAATTAAATCCAGAAGCATATTATGTCCTATTATTGGTTTCTTTACAGAAGTTAAGAGTTTAAACACTTTAGAAAATCCTATATAAGAATCCAACAATGCTTCCTCTAATTTAACACCATTATCTAGTTCGTAAACGTTGCGCATGTCCTGTGACGTCCTTATAATGATCACCTAGAAACAGTATAGAATCTTGTAAAACATTTCATTCGTGCAAGATTTTTACTAATTACTTTCTACATACCGACTTGTAACTGGACATTGTCCAAATATTTTTAAAAGTACTTCTTAACTCTTTATGTATCATATATTGTAAAATAGGACTTGAAGTTGCCAGTTTAAGAGAGATTTCATTCGGTTCATTCGTAAGCCACTGATACACTCTCTGTTTACACTCCTTAAATTCATCTTCCTCTGCGAACGATAAATGTTCTAAACTATTATCTAAATTGCCTTTTTCTAGATATTCTTTCAACAGCTCTTCATCTATCTGGTTCACAAATGATATACCATTGTGCATACACTAAAATGCGAATAACATTATTTACTTTCATTAAAAATTGCTTAAAATTATAATCATCTTCGTACTACCAAACTGAGAATTATACTTGTCTACTTACTTTGTTAAAATCAAAATTATGTATGGAGAGGAACTCTAATGCAGATACTTGCAATGAGAATTTCCTATTTTTAAATGGCACAGATCGTGGTAGCAAGTAAAAATTATAACACTTTGCTTTGTAAACATTTTCATTGGGTATATGCTGAAACGCAGCAATACCAAATTGAATTATTATGAAAGGTTTCAAGGTTTCTTTTAATAACTTGTATCGGTCATCGATAGAATCGAAAAGGCTGAAATAAAATAGCAAGCATCCTAAACAATATCAGCATAATACAAATTATTGTTATGTATGTGTAAATATTTAGAATCGTGCTAACCTGTACTTTTGTTCGTGATCATGTGACTGTATTCCTGAGAATTCTGAATCCATCGCTATAAAAGTTGCATTTTTTATACTATCCTCTATATCGGGATAAAGCTCCTGAAAATTTTTATCCACAACTTCATTCATTATTATTGTTTTATGTACTCTGTGATCACAACAGTATCGAAATACATATACATTTATAAATACAGAATAGGAAACTTTATAACCTCATTCTGATAAGCGATTGTAGCACCACCGCATTGTTTTTGAATTTTTTTTATTGTTTATTTCTAGGATCTATGTTTTTTAAATAATTTTAATATATCACACATTAGAATTATTTCTTTTCTTAATATTCTATTTTATAAACAAACGTTTACGAAGCATGAAGTAAATTTATTATATTTACATTCACATTTCTTCTTTGTAGTTATGTTTTCAAATATGAACCCCTATATACTTGAACAATTATTTCCAAGTAGGTTTGTGTACATTTATAGCGAATAAAGTTTAAACAGTGTTACTTACTTCAACATGTATGTTGTTATTTAACGTGATTTAGAATTTATTTGAAATAATTTTCCTTTTTAGTTTTTACCCAGACAGCACAGCCTGCCCGAGCCCACCGCCGGCCCAAACCTCCCGAGGCCCGTGACCGGCAGGTTACTACCTAACACAATGCTTGGATCGGCTCGAGGCTGATTCCGTTGGATCCGTGCCTGCTTCTTATGCGCGCAATGGCCCGGAAATAGCCAGGCATGGGCTCGAGCCCACAGCCTGACGGCCGTGCCAGATTTCAGCTAGATTTCAGCCAGAGTCTAATGTGGCCAATCAGTGCTTCGATTGAGCCCAACTTTTCTCGCGCATGCGCGTCACAGTGCGGGTCGCGTGGAAATGAGGATTGCAAGGGTGCGGGATTCACGTTCTCATTTCTTAATAATACAAAAATTTGATATTTCAGTAGTCAATAACGCTAGATAAAAGATCAATCTAGGCCGTGATCGCCCTCGAAACTCCTATTTTTACATTTACGAGTCGTAATTTGCATCATACGGAAGCATACAACTGCGCATGTAGCTATTTTCATAACATATATAATGCAAATTACGCCTCGTATAGGAAAAAAAAAGACTTTTGAGGGTGTTTGCTGCCTAGATTGATCTTTTATCTGGCGTTTTTGACTACTGAAAAACCCCTTGTTTGTATTATCACGAAATGAGAACGCAAATGCCGCACCCTTGCAATCTTGTAAATGGGCTGAAATCTAGCTGAAATCTGGCACGGCCGTCAGGCGAGCCCATGCCTGGCTATTTCCGGGCCATGGCGCGCATAAAAAGCAGGCTGAAATCGAGCCGGTGTGCTGTCTGGGTAGTTGATCAAATAGTTTTTCAACTACGTCCGAAATACAATTCAGTTAGTTGATCAATTTAGTTCAACATTTTATGTAAAATTATTTGTTAATTTGAGTCAAGTATTGGAAATAATGAATTATTTGTATTATATTATTTCAAATGAAATGTGCTCAACACTGTATGTAAAACAGACGTCTATTATATCAACAATCTTTTGTCAATATACGTTATATAATTATATATATAACCACAACGTGTAAATGTAACAATTTAATGTAGAATGTTTTGTAGTAAATTACAATTTACGGTCAGTTAACCAGGCAAACAATTATTATATTTACTCTAGCAACAATACAAGCAAAAATTTGTTGACATATATATTTATGGTAAATAAAGTTTAAACAGCATGACTTAATTCAGCATGTAAGGTAATTTGACTTGCTTCCTATTCTACGAAAAAGAAAATTAGCGTCCGTTAGAATTAGTTAAGGATTTACAGTTGATATAAAACAGACTTCCATCGTTATTGCATACTAAATCCTCTATTACATGATCAATGTTTTTATTGTATCGTGTTCGTCACGTCAGCATATGTTACAGACTTTCTGGGAACGTATAAGTGTAACAATTTCACGTAGAATTTATTACGGTAAATTACAGCCAGCCAGTTTTTCAGCTATTCCGGCAACAGACGGTTTTCCGGTGTGAACAAGTAATTTGTTTGTTCTTTACGACGCAAAAATGCGATCCGCGACATGCGGATAGTAGGAGCGCGAGCGTTTTCGCAATTGAAAGATCTTTCTTTTTAATCAGGAAACAACTCTCTCCCTGGCAATGAACTTGTTGGTAACGTGCTAGTGTACTCGCGACCACGAAACCGGCCAGTTCGGGCACCTGATCGTTTCGTTCTCGCTGCACACGCCGAGTACTGAACTCTCGCTGGATCGCGCGGATCTTTCTCTTTAAACTCGAAGTATAATGTTCTTCAGATTCGCAATTTTTGTCGGTCTGAGCTCCGTCGTCGCCACCATCATTTATTTGACACCTATACCAGGTCAGTTTCGTACAATATCATCATTCGTGTCCACTGCACCCTCTCGCAGTGAAAATCACTTGCGAGGCTTCATCTCATAATGCACATTTCTTGCACCACATAATTCAACGTTGATCAATTTTATATATAAAACTGTCGTTACAAGTATATACGTAATTTTCACCGACGCGAGAAATTATTGGGTGGATTTATATAACAACAATTAAATTGTTTAAATTTTTTGAATGGGACTGTGTTGTCTTGAGTGGACATACAGTTTAAGAGGAAAATATAAATTATTATTCGATATTGTTTATTACAAATATATGAATTGATGCTGTTATTATTGGCTGGTACAGTGCTTGAGGAATTTTAGAAATGTTTTTACTACATTATGTTCATAAATAATGAATAAATTTGATTTATGAATTATTTAATTATTTATTTCTCTGTTATAACATTCCTAACGTTACTATATTACTTTTATTTTTAGTTTCGACAAATGTTAATGGTTGCTATTATTTATTTCTACTTTTAATTCTGGTAAATGGTAATGTCTACTATTATTTTTATCATCAGTTTTGGCAAATGTGAATGTTTACTATTATTATTTTGTTTTTAGTTTCGACAAATAGTTTTCATCCATATAATTACGTTTCATTTATAATTATTTTCTATCGAAGTTACGCATAGTGCATCTAGACTTCATGCAACGAAAATTTTGTACTGATTGGAGGTCGATGACCTTGTCTTAAGATCGCACTCCTCATACCAGTCTTTGCCTCAAGAAACTCAACCACAAGCAGCAATATCATTATGTATCAAAGATACAACAACCGTTATGAACGCGAGATGCGATTCCGTATAACCTGCTCTTTACATCAGCACTATCAGTATCTCTTTCATATTTACATGGTGTTCCATAATAAATGATTATCCAAACGGTAGATAAATAGTGTTATATAAATCTATCCGGTTCTGAAAGTTCTTCCTTAAAAATGTAAAAAGGCAATAGTTTTGAAGATACTGTACAATTTTTGTAGAACTAATATAGTTATTGCAGAATTAGAACTTTATTTCGCGACACAGTGATGCAGCATCTTGTGCTGCTAGAATAACCTCAAACAAAAGTGACTTGACAGGTGAGACCATGTTCGTCTCTTGATGAGCGAATTCGACTTAAAAAAGTTGGTTAGACCACATATTTTCTGTTTTTCGGAACATAATTCGCAATATACAATTTATAAACAAAAACTTTTTAACTCATATTATATTATATTAACTCATATTATATTTTCATGTACCAGAACTAAAAGTGAAGTAAAAAATTGATTTTCTGGGTCGTGCAAAAGTATTTTCACATTACAAACTGTATTCAAGTTCTGAGATAAACGTATTACTTAATTATAAATACATCATCGACTTTTTTCTCAAGACAGCGACTATACATAGTGTTTACCAAGGTCCGTATTTAAACACATTAACGTGCTTGACAGCGAGCAAAAGTTAAGCGTGAAAGCGTGGTACAGTCTTCTGTCTGCAGAAGGAAGACATCTCGACTTTCTTCCGCTTTTAACATCTGCTCGTTTCAACGTTAGTTTTGTGATTAAGCTTTCGTTTAACTGGTAATTAAAATTCGAGTGTTCATATCCTGCCGCGTTTTATCTCGAGAGAAACTGTTTAAAATCCCGATGAATCATTTGCACCTCACTTTCTCCGTCGTTCGTCAACATTAAATATCTGTAAAAATTAAAGAAAGTCGAATTACATAGAGATCTACGCTTTTAACGTTTAATGAATCGGTCTCGAAACATCACGTTGTTGCGCAACTTGCACGGCGCAGCAAAAAATCGTGGCACAACAAAGTTGCTAACCGAAGTATCTTTCCTCGGCCGGCGAAAGTGTTTTTGTTTGGCAAAGAACATTTTGTTATTTGCAACGGCGGCAATTTGGAGACCCGCAGAAAACCAGTTTCAAGGGAAAGTAATTCGCCAGGAATTGCGTAACTCGGAGAAGAAGAAAGTACGTTTTCATCATGGATAGCTGTTATTTTTATACATACATATATCAGACAGTTGTCTTTGCGCGACGGCGTGAACAACGTGATTCTTTCTGGAAATATATAAATACAGAGTTTGCATACGAGTCTTCGCTTTCACGAAAAGTATTAGCATTGGAAAAGTCACCGTCAGAAATGATCAGTCATGATTAGGATTTCATGCAGTTACAGTGGGTGTACAGAGTATTCGTACATCTTTTAAAAACGAATGACTTTCTAAATTGGACCCTACAATTTCAATTTTTTTGAGACGTTAGAAGGATTAGTTTACTGGCTAATGTGCAAGTAATTTCTTTTTTAATTAAAATTTTTTATCTGTGCCTCTAATGAAAATTTAAAATATATAGTTTGTAAGTCTAAATAATTTATACACATGTACAAAATTTCATTGAAATCGATCGAGGATGCTGATGCGTCAACCGATTTGATTGAAACTTTGTACATACATGTATATGTATAACTTACCTAGATTTACAAAATACATGTTTCAAATTTTCATTACTAATTTTTCAACCAATTATAACTAGACTGCGGATCTATAAACAAAATAATAAATGTTTGCATTGATTGCAGGACACAGGAGCCAAATAGAAATTGTATTTTTCTTTTAATTATCCTATCAAGTTGAAACTAACACATTGATGCCCTCAAATATTTTTTTACATGTCCGCTACTTTAAATTGTACGTACCCATTTTTGTCATAAATGCATAAATTTTTCTTTCAGTTTTTTGAAAAATATTCTTGCAGTAGCTGTTCGTTTTACTTCAGAAACTGAGTAATTGACACTCTGGGTTAAAACAGACCCGGACTTCGGAGGATTAAGAAAGAAAATTTTGTATTTCATTCACATAGTTACGACGAGACAACCGATTTCTAAAAAACGAAGCTTCATATGCAAAAGTTTGATTCCGAACTTTCATTAGTCCGCGTACTAATTTCTTCATTAGAAATCAAGCTTCTCCTGGTTACGATTTGCGGAACCACTCTATACACGTAGACTGAGTTGTACAATTTAAGTGATAATCTGATAATAACCGCAAAAAATTTGAAAAGAAATGAAATGAGCTCACGCGAGTTTGAAATGTGGGGTAAATTGGGTAAAATGGATCTCAGGTGTTGAATCCTGCGATATGCATGACTGCGTATGGAGATTGACGATTTCATGCCTATCGCGGTGGCACGAAAACACGGTTTAGCAGTCCTTCGATCGACGTTAAAGCGAATTGAAAAGATAGACGATGCATTAACTTATCATCATTCAAGTTGAAAGTTGTGTGGAAACGAAAGAAATTCAAAGACGAAAAACTGTAGCAAACCCCTCCAAACGGAAGTGAAAGCGGCTGCATATTTGACGCAAACACATGCGAGCAGTCGAACGCATGCACGAATGCTTCTGTCTTTTTTCTTTATTGATTATCGCGAGATAGCAGTGATTTAAACACGTGCTAAAGTACTTGACTGAAATTCCATACGTGTAAACAATACAAGCAGCTTTCTAACGTATGGAAACGAGACGGGTCGAAGATTGAATTAGTTTCCATCGTCCTCGTCTTTCGCTAAGCTTCAATGAAAGTTTCATAGAAAGGAATCTAATCGCAGGTATTCGTTGGTTTTAGTTCTCCATTTTTGGCTACCCCTTATGTAGGTTGTGTAGTTTTGTTCATTACTTCGCAAGTAAATGAAAACCCATTCTATCGTATTATACCAGTTCCTTCATTCGCAAACTGCAGAAATATTAGTTTTACTTCAATATTTGTTTATGCAATTTCTAATTTTTGTAGACGAATTTTAAGAAAGTGGAATTAAATTACATTCTATTGTCAGTGGTAGTAGTCTCTGTAGACGAATGATTACAAATCGTACTAAATTCTGTCGAATTTTATATTCTAGCATTTTTTTTTTAATTTTCAGAAGTCATAAATGAATGTAGAAGGGTGTACTATAAACTTTTCTGAAGTAGGACAGCTTCTCCTTATTTCAATCGTATGCAACGTTTCTCACTGAAGCCTTTGAAAGTGACTGGAACGGAGATGACAGCTTGTCCCGATAATGACCGCAGCATGGCCCCGAAACACTGTCGCCAGATAGGGGAGATTGAGGGGAATACAGTTACCCTCTCTCTCCACCATTACGTCTACGACGGAAATAAATTTCAGGAATGATTCTTCATAACTGATCACAGCTATTGCTCGATAAGCTCGAGCCCTTTAAAGGGGAATCTCAAAATTATAGTAATTGTCAAATGCGTACATTTGCGTACAGTGCGTACAGAAATTTTATAAAGTTCTATAAAAATAATTATAGTGAAAATTCCTCATGCTCATTTTGAGTCAACGCTAACACAGATCGACAAAACATATAAAGCTTCTTATTCCAACCAACAAAACGCAAACGTGAGGTCACACTCGCCGCGCAGCGCGTTACAATAACCTGTATGACGTGATCGAATATATGTTCACTTTGTGGTGAGAAAGTTTTCAAATGTTATCTAATACCAGCAACACAAAGTATAACCATCCAGTTCCATCAAAGTTCATGCATCTCAAAGTCTTGTTCACCATTAGGTACGCATAAATTAGAATCGCTATTCAATTACTCACACAAATTACTTGCGCTCGCGCGCACTCTTCTGTCTCACCTGAGGCTGCCATCGTTACGCACCTGTAATTCTAGTAAGAAAGCAGACAGGATAGTAGCTGAGAAGATATGCGTGTAGTTGACCTTAGCGATAAGTGTATTCAGCTCCTCGAAAAGCCCTGGAGCCTCGTATTAGCAATAACACTGTCCAACAAATTTCAACTTTTTTTATGTTCCCTAATTACTGTTGGGTCCTTCTTATAGAGTTTTTTGCGCTGATTCCGAATCTGTTTTTAATTTTTTTCCTATACGCACAGTTTTTGAGGAACATGGCTTTGAAAAAAAACATATTTTTCAACTTTAAACAAATATTGCGATGTTATTATAAAAGATATTGAATTGTTCTTTGCAGCAGAAGATTCTGTAGACTTTCCCGAATACGGTGGTATCCAAAATTAATACATTATGAATGTTTAAACATGTTTAAACAATCATTAAAGGCGGAGAGACGCCACTTTTGCACCAATTTTTGAGGATATTTTTCAATTTATCTTAAAAAATAAGGGTCCAGCGGAAAATCAAACTATACCACTCGATAGAGCAGACTTTTATCTTGAGAAGCCACCCTGTCAAGTTTGGATCGTCGACGTTTTTTTCGAACCAGAAAGCAAAATATCTTCGCCCGACATGAGTTGCCGCCAGTGGCGCTCGGGACGAGATACGGCGCAGCGACGGGATACGGAGCGGCGAACGACCGTTGTAATGGTGAGCGCCACTGGCGGCAACTCATGTCGGGCGAAGATATTTTGCTTTCTGGTTCGAAAAAAACGTCGACGTTTCAAACTTCAAAGAGGGGTTTCTCAAGATAAAAGTTTGCTCTATTGCATGGTATAGTTCGATTTTCCGCTGGACTCTTATTTTTTGAGATAAATTGAAAAGTATCCTCAAAAATTGGTGCAAAAGTGGTGTCGCTTCGCCTTTAGTGATTATTTAAACATGTTTAAACAATCATAATGTATTAATTTTGGATACCGCTGTATTCGGGAAAGTCTACAGAATCTTTTGCTATAAAGAACAATTCGATATCATTTATAATAACACTACAATATTTGTTTAAATTTGAAAAATATGTTTTTTTTTCAAAGTAATGTTTCTCAAAAACTGTGCGTATAGGAAAAAAATTAAAAACAGATTCGGAATCAGAGCAAACAACTCTATACAAAGGACCCAACAGTAATTGGGGAACAAATTTGGTGTTGGACAGTGTAATTAGCATGCTTATCGAGGTGCACTGTAGGTATGCACTGTAGGTATACCTGCAATCGAAGATTGAAATTAAGTAACCGAGTAACTTGTTCATCGAATAATCAATCTTTTATGATCGTGCACATTGCAATATTACCTTAAACAATTATTATGATAGCCAATTACACACAAACCAAATAGCACAGAAGTAAGGTGGCTAGGCTTATTGTTATATAACTCTAAACTCTAAATAATCCTAATCAGGAGCATCATCTACTACATTGTTTATAATAGCACAGCTTGTAGTATCATCTGCTAGATTTTTTACAATAATACACTAACACTCCTCTAAGTAATCCCCATCAGAAGCATCATCTACTACATTGTTTATAATCGCACAGATCGCTGTATCATCTACTAGATTTTTTACAGCAATACATTAATACATCTCTAAATAATCCTCATCAGGAGCATCATCTACTAAATTGTTTATAACATTATGGCTCGTAGTATCATCTACCAGATTTATTGTAGGTGCTCGGCAACATAGACTGTCTGCACGTTGAAAACATCAACCCACAATTAAGTGAAAATTTGATGGAATCCGTTTATCTAGCTTTAGATTGGCAGCGTGCGTCTTTTTAGAGTGCCGGCCCATAAACTAGAACCAACGATTATAAACGGCACGCATCGAGTAAGAAGTAGGTATAATTACTCACGCAACGAGTATAACGATTATAGAAAGCTATCTGGAGTAGACCGATCTCAAAAAATGCTGTCCCTGGCAAGCATCCCGATTAATTTGTTGGTACGATTTGCTGTCTGGTTGCTTGGTCAGAGACGAATCCCGGCGACAATTAGAAAGCGTCGCTGTTTGATCAAAGGAGAACGGCACCCGTTCTCCAGTCGGGGAGGATCAATAGAGCTGAGCCTCTCTCAGCGAAAGTGAAATCTTTTGGACCAAGGATCATCGGCGAGAGGTTGGGTGTGTAATGTGCAACCAGAGGAAAGCAGAGGCAGGTTGCACCAGAGGGAGAGAGAGAGCGAGAGAGAGAGAGAGAGAGAGAGAGAGAGAGAGAGAGAGAGAGAGAGAGAGAGAGAGGAGAGTGGGGAGAAGGGAGAGGAAAGGGTGGGCTCAGAAATGTCGAGAGATGAAAGTATGCGTGCAGTTTCTTGCTAGACGTAACGAAAAGCCTGAGGTAAGATACGCGGGTGTGTGAAACCGTCTGCGAGCCCTCTGGGCAACTTTCACTCGGTCGTTTCGACGTGACGCTTCTGACACATATTTCGAACAAGGTTTTACCAGCGAACAGGAGGCCGGCCTGGTCGATTGTCATCGGAACCGGTGTCGATCGCAAATTCTGTTCCGGAGGAAATGCTAGAACACGGAAGCTCGCGATATACACGCGACTAGAGGGAGAGCCACAAGGGAGGATCGGTGTCACGAGGAACAGAGAGAGAGTGAGAGAGAGAGAGATAGAGAGAGAGAGGGGAGGGGGGAAGGAAGGTCGCCTCCAGTTTTGGCAACGAAATTTAGGCGAAAATGGTCAGTCGTCGACGAAAACCGCGACAGTGACTTAGTTCGGATCGTTTCGAGTACACGTGTCCAGTTGATACACGGTGCAGTGAAATCTTAAACTTGTTCCCCTACTGATCTTCATTCCGGGATCATTTCACCCAATCGATCGGCGCATTCAGTTTTCACCCGTCGATTCGATTCTCTCGTTTCGCCGCGGCTTTCGTGATGTTTGCTTGCTTTAATCGTCTCCCCTGTTGGTGCTGGTTCACCGCGGACATCGATCAAACTTAGCAACCGGGAGGACATGACTTCGTACGGGACTCTTCCCTGTAGAGTTCTTTGGACATTATGTTAACGAAAGATATCTTCATTTTATCTAACGAAATTATGTGATCCTTGAATATTGTAGGATATATAAATTTCAAACACTTTAACGTGTGCAGGCTTATATGTATGTAAACGATTTCACTGGTTAGTGATTTAGTGAATAGATACATCGAAATAGCTGATAATAGACAGTGGATCATGATGTAAAATAAAAATTATCTACCTGAATTGCAACAAACTGGAGTGAACTAGAAATTTATTTTTTTTCTTTATATGTTTAACAGCAGTATTTTAAAATTATTCTAGTGTTTTTACTGCTTTAAATGGCACCTACCCATTTTTGTAACGAATGCATACAATTCGCTGTCTAGTAATAGATTAAATTGTATAGAATTTTTACGTATTTCCATCTTGCTGCAATGTGTCATTTTTCGAAGAGAGTGTAAGCGCAGGACATGAAAGCTTGAATATACATCGTCACCCAACGCTTCACAGGATGACAAGAGCTCTTCCTTTTTGTTTTCTTGAAAGTTATCGCACCCGCTTTCTAATGCCGTCGAGCCTTTCTTTCGAATTTCACCTATCTTTGGCTTGAGGTGAGCATTTTCTCGAAAAATTTGCAACTTGTTTGCGAACACGTGGTCGTAAGAGAAAACAACGACGTGTGTAACACGACTTAACCTTCGAGGTTTGTGTTATCCGTTGTCAATTGTCGATTTTGACAAGAAGGAACCTTTCCTTTCTGTTATCGTGCGACATAGGCACCATTCGTGAACTCCAGTGAAGACGTAAAGTAAAATATTCTAAGAATTCGTTTCTACTTTTCAAGAAATGTTTAAAGTCTTGAAAATTTATTCTAAGCTTGTTATGGAAAAGAAACGACGAGCTTTCGAGCATACATTTGATCATGGGGTACATGTAACATAGTCGTTTGAAGCTTTCATGCTGATACCAAGATGGTTGCACTTGACCCCTCTCACGAAATCAACTACTGTTCATGTACTACAGTGCCATATTTAACCCTCGGACAGCGGACCATTCGTCTGTACAACTAAACTGCGGATTTTCATGCATTTATGGCTTCTAAAAATTTTCAAAAAATGCTAGAATATAGAATTCTACAGAGTTTAATACGATTTATATTTAATTTTAGTTGTTCCACTTCCTTAAAATTTTCCTACTTCCTACCTATAAGTGTAAGGGTTAGTCATTGAATAAACAGCACGACAACATGCACGAATGACTAGTTATCCACTTCCAGTTCAAAGTTTGAAACAAGGTAACTTTTTTCAAATGAGTTTAAACGACTTCAGAGTAGATGTTAGGAGGACAACTTTTTGTAGCTGGTGTCTCTAATATTTTATAGAAAAAATACATGCATGCTGACAATTCTATCACAAAAATCACAAAAATAACTGACAGGCACTGAAATATATAAGTTAATATGAATCTTTATGCGAAATCAAAGTTTTCTGCGTCGATTGTACGAAATAGAAACTTCTTTTTTTAATCATATTAGTAACTTGAAAATATTGACATTCGTAGATTCTTTGAATCTACCTTATTAAATTTTATTCTTGTCATAATGGAACCATAAACGTTACCATATACGGAACCGATGTAAATCAATTATTATAAATATATATTATAATTATATTATATTATTTTCTTATATATAGATTTATAATATAAATGACCATGAAATTAATACTTATTATCGATCGATATCACATCATCTTTACATATCTCGTAGTAAAACTTCTTCTAAGCTCTCCAACACAAAACCGTGAAGACATAAGTAGACTTTAGGAACATCGCCACTTGTTCTTCGTCTGCTGAAATGATCGAAAGAAAAAGTTTGTCCCCATTTCTCACAATTGACTTAGAAAATCTGCGTTTATTTCTGCTCCGCAATCTAGCGATCATTAAGTAAGATGATTGCGTCCAGATTATTACGGTAAGGCTGAGTAATCGAAATTCTCTTAGATAATTGCCAGTTATTAGCATCGAGGGCGGAAAAGGAAACATAGAACCCATTTCCTCTCGTGACCGTATTTTCTCGGTAAAAAATTGATTGGACTGCCCGCGGATGACCGATCTAGGAGCATTAACAGGTTGTGCATATCGCGCGGGAAAAGAACGAGAACGTGAAGCAGGAGAAAGGGAAAGCGGGAGAGGACACCATTCGGTGTGTTCTGGCAACGAATTTCGGACTCGGGTTGCCCGGCTCAGTTGTTCATGAGAAAGCGCAAGTGTTTACGAGTTTCGAGTGTTGGGTTCAGGTTGGGGCAGTCCTGACGCAGTAGAATATGGCATCCATCATAATTTTCGGCTTTATGGATCATATTTCACAGCCAGCATATCACACGCATTACTATTAAGTAGTTTCCCATTTTCAATTTCTTTCTCGATTGCTTCGAAAAATGTATATATCATTTGTGATTGTACTTCGCCAACTACGTAGTTCTTTCACTTCCAACACAGCGTTCTTCCTTCAGAGTTTGTTTAAACAATTCGCACCAGTGTGAATTTGTCTAATTAATACAAACAATCTCAATACAAATTCTTGCTACGACGTCAGATTTGTAGATCTGCTGTGGTTAATTAACTGGACAAACGTATCTCGACTAATCGAATACCATATATGTATATCACTCTACATCACTGATTGTATCCTTTATTGTAGATTGTACTACTTTCACTCCATCGATGTACCATCCATTTTGAATCTCTTCTGTGCATTTATTTTTCAAAATTTTCTCGGGACAGTTCAAGCACAAGTAGATGGTCCGTGGCTGCTCCTTTTGATCATTGTCTTGCTTCTATGAGGAAAGTATCCTTCAATTCTCAACTTTGTTTAGGGTGAAAATTTACCCATTTGTTTCACTATCGCTGAACTGCAGATTTTATGCATTTATGGCAAAAACGAGTACGTACAATTCGAAGCAGTGGACGTATTAAAAAGATTTAAAGAGGTCTCCAAAAGAAGGCAGACGTATCCATCAGGCTCCTCCTCATTTCATTGATTCTATATTTGAGGATAATTTTATTAAGGGATTTAAGCAAACATTTTTTATTTTAAAGTGTCAAGCAAGAAAGCAGGAACCTATGTGGGTTAATAGACATTATTCATCATTGTTATTTATCATTCACGATTAGCGAGTGGATTATCACCATCCTCAGCAGAACTTTGCTTCCACGTGTTACGAATTTCCATCTCTGATATCTGTCCGCAATTCCGCGAAATTCTCACTCGTTCCTATCATTCGACCAAGGTGATGTGCTCCACGTTTATGAATGACATTTATCGACCCTGTGCATTCGAGCGTGACAATTTTCGTTTTAATTGCGGTGCGGGACGCGTGTGGACAATGGTGCTATAACGCGAGTGACGCGGCACGGGGCTAATTAAAATCGCCACAAGGATTCCGTGAGGTTGGCGCCAGGAGTGATTCTGCGTCGACCATGTGAACGAATCACGCCACTGGGGTGCATTATGCGAGGATTATACAAGATTTTACGTAATCATAATGACACCGTTTAAAGGAGAACAGGAACGAGATTGCGTGGCCTTCATGCATCTCTAGAAGACATTATTTAACGTCGCTTAGTCTGCTCCCTTGCCCGCGATAGTCCGCGAAAGAATATCGGGGGAAAACTGATATTAACCTTACGTCATCGGTGCTCCACAGAACATTCATGGCTTGACTGTGGCATAAGATTCTGATTACTAACTCGTGATAAAAAGATTAATCCCGATAAATTCTGCAACCGATCAGTGAAACAGTTTCAGTTAACCCTTGCATGGCTTTTGACGATTTTATGGCAGCGATTCATTAAAATCCTTTTCTAACTATAACATAAATGACCTAATGATTTAGCTTGGCTAATTCTTTATTTTAGTTTTTCTTCTGCATCAAATGGTACCTACTCAATTTTCTTATAAATGCATATGCAGTCAAACAGTAAATATAAATTTTCTTTTACGGACATTATTCGCAACAAATTAGTTCCAATCATGGTAATTGTGAAATTAATAACAAGGAGTTAAGTATGTCTATTCATATTCACCAAAGGCAATACAATTGTGAAGAGCTTTCTTCGCTGATATTAAGATTA
The DNA here is from genome assembly GCA_933228785.1 of Lasioglossum pauxillum. NCBI lineage: Eukaryota > Metazoa > Arthropoda > Insecta > Hymenoptera > Halictidae > Lasioglossum > Lasioglossum pauxillum. Next base: position 20,931,490 of record OW121701.1, on the reverse strand, counting down.
ATATTCATTACAATTTTGCCTTAATTGAGCGCTTCATTTTGCCGGCACAATGAAAGAAGCTGATTCCGATTGTATATTAACATGCTGCGCCTTTACATAAGCTCGCAGTGAAATTGAGTGCGCTAGTACCTGTTAAAATTTTGATTACATGAAAGAAGATAAGATTGCTATTAGTTGTAATGTATTATCTAAGAAAATCTTTGCCGGCTCGGTTACGAGTTCTCTATTAATGGTCGTTTGGTTATCTCTGTCGCATCTTCGAGTTCGTCTTCGAGAGAAGGGTGTCGTTTCCCGTTAGAGGCAACGACCTCGTCGCTTTAACGTAAAGTTACATCGTAAGTGTTACAGCACGAGCGTTTACTCGATTCGCAAATTGTTATATTCGAAACACTGCTTCGTGCGTCGCGGATAATGAATGCAGTCCAAGGCGTCTACCCCCGCAGAGTATGGTAATGAGGCGATCAAATTCGAACTATTGTGACTTTCATCTTCAACGAAGCGATTACTTTCGCTTTTTTCGGCACTAACTTTCACTTCGTGACGTCAAAATGCCGGCGTCCGGTGCTGATCTGTCGGCATTTTCAACCGAACACATAAAACTTGCTCATCCTACACGTGCCATATCTCGACATCGTCATCGTTTCTGCCGCACGATCGAACTGCGGAACAGTCAAACCGGAGGCTGGCTCATTCATTTGGATCATTGGGGATCTGTGATCCTATTATTTGTATCTAGTATTGTCTCGATATAGTTTTTTGTTTCTAATAATTTTTTTGTACAACTTTTAATAACGTATTGATGACATTTTTCTGATTGAAACGAAACCAAACACGACACAATTCGGATTGTATGTACTTGGCTAATCCACGACAGTTTACCACCTCGTTTATCCGAAGTGAAGATTAAATAGTTGTAATGGCGTTGTTATAACTTCGTAGTTGTACATGTATAACTTATTCTTACAATGGACCATGTTGTATATGAATGGAACTATTTACATGTGGAGAATTTAGGTATCATTGGTTCGGATAGTCGAGCTTTCGCTGAATCGTGAATTAAACAAGTAGGTAAATACGAGCCAAATTGTATCGTGTTGGGACTCATTTGAATCAGAAAAATGTGACGAATACGTCGATAAAGGTTTCATAGAGAAATAATTATATCCACATAAAGGTTTGTCGTATCTAATATTACGTTACACTCTCTTTCACATAATATCGAGCCATAACTCCACATCGGTAAATAATCTTTCCTAACAAACACACTGATTAGGCGTCACAAATATAACATTTACTCACATAGAAATATACGGAAAGCATAGAAAATGATGTATAGTAAGAGTATACCATTCATCATCTATGTAATAGGTGCTGGTTATGTTTCGTTTCACTAAGCAAAATATGAAACATGTACGCTTAGAAAATCACTGACATAATTCTGACATAAAATGGATTCGATAAAAGTTGATCCAGTTTTACCGTCAGACGGTTCACTGTTGCACCCCGTGTTTAACCTGTGATTCTGGCTTGTTTGCGGAATAGGGAGAACTCGAATATAATTCTCAGAGGTCTAAGCAGCTAAAGGTTGCTTTTGAGATTTTCTGGGAAGAGAGTTGCTGTCACCGAGAATGCAGTCACCTTTTGTTATCGTTGTATAACAAACCGGTTAGACGATGCAGTCTGCAAAGGGTGCGAATTGCGCGATGACGTCGGCCACCTACGGCCTACGGTTTCTGGTGGTCGTTTTTATGATCGCGGCTGCGGCGACCTTTTTGCACGTTAATAATTACAGGCCCAGTAAGTGTACATCATCACGCGATTATCGCGACTAGACACGAACTAACAGTCACATCTCACGAGCAGCATCGTCCAACTGTCAATCATCGATTTTTATGAACTTTTCGCGTTTATAGTTCAGCCAAAACTATTTTACATTTTTATCGGCGGATAAACAGGTTTAGAGGGTGAAATTAGCCCTCGAATTGGGGCATAGAGGTGTTAAAACTCTTCAAGCTCAATAACTCAGAAACTAGTAGACATAAGAAAATATGACACAAATGAAAATCACTTGGATATTATGCAACGAGTAATATGGCGAAGGCGAAATTTTAGTGAAATCATAGGTGGCGCCTCAATAGCCAGAAAACTCTATTATTTGATCAATATTTTCTCCAAAGTGCAGTTTCTTTGTGAAACAAGATATTAATTCAAGTAGTGGGAACCACCAAATACATATTTCTCCTAACTTTTCCATATTATTCATAGAAGAATAAAATTTTTATTTGGCTCCAGTAAATTGTAATTGGTGCAGATCATTTTTATTTCGCATAAAGTTCCGCAATCTATTTATTATATTGTGTTGGGGTTCTAGCACTGTGTAAAGCAATTTTTCAAATAGTATATTGTAGAGAGATATAAGTAACTAAAATACTTATTCATCATCATAGAATCTGTAGACATGGGGGATCAATTAACCCTTTGCACTCGAATAGCGAATCTGAGGCGTCTCTAAAAATTGCCATACCATTATTCAAAACAGTTTTAACATTATTACATTTGTCTGTATTTTATAAATTGTAAAAAAGTTGTTATATGCTGTTATAAGCTGTTATATAAGAAAACAGGTTCAATTTGATGTGCACAATGTAAAAAAGATTACATAGAACAAAAATGATCTGGGTTGAAACAAATATCTTGATTTTGGAATTCAAATTGTTCGAGTGCAAAGGGTTAATTAAGTATTTTGGTTATTCTGGCGCCATGTATGATTTTACTCAAATTTCGCCTTCACCATATTATTCCTGCTAACAAACCAATTAATTTTCATTTGCATCATATTTTTTTATGTGTGTTACTTTTCAAGTTATTGAGCTTAATTAAACCTCTACTTTGAGAGGCTTCATCCTCTAAGCCTTAACCCTCTAGATCCGCCGATGATAGAAAATACGTGTAAAATAGTTTTGGCTAAACGATAAACGTGCAAAGTTTCATCAAACTCTGTGATTGATAGTTGTCCGATGTTCCTTGTCAACATTTTCTCAGAATTTTCTTTCTCATTCAGACCAGGGCACGAGGTACACCTGGGAATTAATTTAATTAACATTCAGACCTAGTTATTAAGAATAACGATAGCTTCTCTTTTACGTTTATTTACTATAATTTTCTTTCTCTTTATAGAACAAATATTCCTTTCCTGCGAGAGACCATGTCATCACTTGGATTGGCCGATGATTTGCCGAGTGAAACTCACCCTCGAGGTGTTCCAGTCTCTTAGCAAGTAACGTGACATTTTCTTTTATACGAAAGCTTATTATTCCGATGCTTTTTCAACATTTTTAGCACTTTCAACTTTTATAATTACTATAGTACATTTATTCCTAGTGCAATACTCCATTACTGCGGTAAATTTACTTTTGAAGGAGTACAGTAGTTTATTGTTGATTTCGGAAGCATCATTCTTTGTAAACATTTTAAAAAACTGTTTTGTGAGTGATTTTCACAATTTTTGTCTGAATTCTTGTTGAAAGAAATTAGCTTCTTGACGATTGGTTCTCCTCGAACTATATACACACGCTAATAACTAGACTGTGGATCATTATGCAAAATAAAAATTCTCTGCATCAGTTACAAGAAACAAGAGCAGAATAGATAATTTTTTCCTAAAGCAGTGTACTGAAATTCTTAAATTCATTTATATACATAAATGTATAAATATCCGCAGTCTACTAATGATTGACAACTTCAACAGTGTTCAATTTCCTGCCAATTAATTGTAAAAATAGTATTTTCAAACAGTCTTCACGAAAATATTTCGAGTTTTAGTATCTCGTCTCAAACCATTCCAATTGTTCTTGGTCCAGTCTAACTCCTACCAAATAATAAAGTCTTAAATAAATTTGGACATCTCTATTTAGAATCCTAGATCGAGTTAACAACCGTTGAAACAACCGTTACGTAATTTCTCCGCGAGTTGAAACGCGGAAGTCTGTCGAGCGAGCGGGCCATAGCTTTGAGCAATCGCCACTGTTTACGGCACGATCGTAACCCATTTAATTTCTTGTAAGTAAACTTTTTGCGCAGATCATGCGGCGATTGTCCGCAAAACGAGACAGCATGCTTGTCGAATCATTGTGTGTCAGCCGATGGACAGAGACGCGGCATCCTGACGGCAAATCGGCAATTACCTGGTCCTACTATTCAGGTAAGCCAAGAGTTCATAGCGAAACTTTGGAACTGATAGTTCAAGGGACACGAAAAGGGCGTGGAAGACACGAGATAACCAGTTACAAATTTTTCTTATAAATTATCCTAATCCTCATAAACAACCTTTGCCTTAAACGGCTCATGTGTAACTTCATTGATCTATGTATTTAGAACCGTTGAGAGATAGTACAACCCGTGGCATAATGTTTCCGATCGGAGGCATTGATACGAATTTTAGAGAAAACATTCACAATTTTGAAGTATAAAATATTACTTTATGGAGTTAAAACTGATGGGAAATGAAAAGGGGCTTATTGAAGAATGAAAAACAACAAAATAACATGAGCTGCCATTTATTATAATAAAGAAACGTGAAAGTAAACAGAATATTACACGGAAAAAAGTTCCCGATTAATAGAAGAAAGTTTCCGATTCGATTTACACTGTCAACACTAAATTTGTTCAACAATTACTGTTGGATGATTCTTATCGATTTTTCCCCTAGCCGCACAGTTTTTGAGAAACTTGATTTTGAAAAAAAAACATATTTTTCAACTTTAAACAAATATTGTGATTTTATTATAATAGATATTGAATTGTTCTTTGCAGCAAAAGATTCTTTTCCGAATACAGTGATATCCAATATTAATACATTATGAATGTTTAAACATGTTTAAACAATCTTTAACGATGGAGAGACTCCACTTTTGCACCAATTGTTGAAGATATTTTTGAATTTATCTAAAAAAATAAGGGTCCTGCGAAAAATCGAACTATACCACGCGATAGAACAGACTTTTATCTTGAGAAACCACCCTTTAAAGTTTGCAATGTCGGCGTTTTTTCGAATCGAAAAGCAAAATACCTTCGCCCGACATGAGTTGCCGTCAGTGGCGCTCACCACTAGAACGGCCGTTCGCCGCGCCGTATCCCGTCACAAGTAAAATTAGAACATTAGAAAGATTAGAGGATCTCCATATGTAATTTGCACCTTTTTGAAGTCATTGATTTCTATTTGGCTCTTACGGCAATTGATGGAGTCAATTTTTAAAAAATCTGCAGTACATTGATGAATTTTACGTAAATCTATTAGTTGGGAAGTCAATTACACGTCTGAACCGACATAGGACCGGAAATGGTTAATGCACCAAATTTTTCTAGCGAATAGGTTGATTATTTACAAACAACCAAAATAAATTTTTTAAAATAATCTCATAAAATAATTAAGGAATGTCCAGTAGTACGGATTGAAAATAAAGTAACAATTGCGAGAATCACGAATTAATTTGTACCTAAGTCAGGATAAGTCAGTCTTACACCTAAGTCAGGATCAGTTTGACCTTGGCAAATAGCGTGTCAGTCGGAAACAAGTAATTATCAGGGTAAAGCACCTTTAGCGATTATCGTCGGCATTATTTCATCTCTAAACCGTTTATACTCCTGTTACGTTATATAAAATGTTATTTATGTTTCCTGACAAATCGGCACGGGGCACTGATTCATGACGTGGTGACTTTATACATAATCGTAAGAACCTTAACGTATTTCAAATGATTAGACTGCGGATCTTTATGCAAAATAAAAATGTTCCGCACTGATTGTGGAAAGCAGGAATAACATAAAAACTGATTTCATCCCTTAACGACTTTGTTACATTAAAAGCAACATTAGAACATTCTTGAATTTTTTAAACCTCTTACTGTTTTATATTTCACCCAACCAATTTCTTCATAATTACATAAAGACTCGCAGTCTAGTATAATTACTAGACTTAATACTTAGAGGATAGTTTCCAGTAATAAAATAAACATTCGCTGAATATCTTTGCACCACGTCGTCTGAATAACAACTTGGAAACGTAAATGGCCAATTAAGAGTGATGGCTGCATATTAACAAAAACTTTCGCTGGAGGAACATTTTGCGCGATGTTAATACTCTTTGCAGAATTAGAAAGCGATGTTTTATCGGGATAAACGCTTGGAACATTGATCGCGTTATTTGCGAAACTTCTTCGAACGGTTTGTTGGAAGATTATACGCACATAATATTAAATGCAGATCCACTTGGCGAGCGGATCGAATTTTCCAGATGGAGAACTTGATAAGAGCTATTCGCGTAATGCATATTCCGCTGCGTTCTATACGTTGATGAACACGCGTTACTTACTTTTACCCTGTACACCGAGTTATATAATACGAATACGTATTTAAATAACCTGTCACCGATGTTGCAATACTCAAGAATGAGGAATTACATGGTGTACTCCGTTCTAATTTCGTGTACACGTTAAAGGCAATTCGCGTTCTCGTGAGTCATATAGATTACTTTCATTTTTCCTCTTCTGAGGTTTCCATTAACTCGTTCACCGGTGAGTTATTTTGACAGACTTTCTGTTCAGTTAGACCGGGCCCGGGAAACTTGTTCCCCGCTGTCGCTTCACGACCCCCACTACCGATGTACCGGTCCCCCCACTATCAATATTTCATATTGCCCCTACTGTGCTTTGCCTCGCGTGACTACGAGGATTCTAATATCTCCAATCCCCTCCTACACTCCACAGGAGTTCCGTGGGGAAAACCCAGGAGTAAGGAGAGAAGTCGTCTGCGGCTCGCGAGTCTGATTAAGATTTTTGTCCCCACTCTACCTTCCCTTTCTACGACGGCATTCCCCACGCATCCGCTGCGGCCAGGTCACGTGACGGGTCTGGTCTCTCTCGTGCCTGGTACTGACAAAGAGAGGGTAACTATTTCCCCTCAATTCGTGCTCCCTCTCCTCGTCTGGCGATTCTGGCCGCGAGTTGCCCAGACCATACTTAAATAATATTGTATTAATACCTTGCCGTATAATTTTCTCTATCCCTAACGATTTCCCAGAGGAGAATGAAAACGTATATTTATTAGGTTGGAACGAAAGTTCGTAGCGTTTTCAAATCAAAATTCAAAGATAAAATTCAGATATTCACAGGTTGATTGAATAACATGATAAGTCACCTAAAAAATGGCAAAAAGTAATAGAAGAGAATGGAAAATATGTTATTGAACGAATCTATGTACAAATATTTTATGTTTGAGTTTTAATTTAAAAACGCTACGAACTTTCATTCAACCCCAATATTATTAAAACCCAGTGCAACGTGTAAAAATAATGTTATTGAAATGTTGTCGAGCTAGTTTTCAAGGCTTCGATACGAGCCAGATTAGCCGTCAACAAACGTGTTAAAAAAGTGACAGATGAGCTTCTTCGAACGAAATTTTATATGTATAGGTAAATCGTCTTTTTTAGTTATGCACTGGTGTGCTGAAGTTCCTTCAGCAGCTTTCTCTTTCGTTTTGTGAGGCCTATGTACGAGCGATGCTTTAGAGTATGTTCGCAGGCAGGTTGTCGTAATAGCGAGATATGCTCAGTTGACAGCGATCACCAACGACAAGCTCTTCTGCCATTCAGGTTTGTGAAAACGACATCTTGGTGGTGGACGTGATCAATCGGCTTCCGGGTAAAGCAGCTGCGATGCACTGGCGCGGTCAATCGCAAGTCGAGACACCGTACATGGACGGAGCACCTCTGATCACACAATGCCCGATACCGAGTTACACTACTTTCCAGTACAAATTCCGGGCTTCAGCCGCTGGAACGCATCTTTGGCATGCTCACGCTGGTAATTCACAATCTACATTTATATCAGTACCTGTAACTAGGGATGGGATCATGGTCAATATGTACTCACGAATCCGAGTCAATTTCAATGACCATGTTTCATTCCATGGGTTTCGATTACTACTTAAAAGCAATAATGTATCAATGATTATATCGCTGCTCTGGAATATAATGACACAACTGCAAAAATTGAAGATTCGGTTAATTCTTCTATGAGAGTAGTTTATAGACATTGTGGGTTATTATTGCAACTTTTATGTTATTTCAATTTATAAAATAATAAATACCAGCCTCGATTTACATTATGTCGATTTACAAACATCTAGTAAATGTATTTTTGAGCCCGCCAACACAATAAAGTCAATTTCACAAAATTTTACAGTTGCGTCATTATACTTTCGGAGCAGAGATATTTGAAACGTATTCATTTTATACAAACTAATATCGAACCTCGGAATGAGTACTTACAAGTTTCGAAAAGATATTTATGAGTACTTCGATGTTGAAAGGAATCGAACGTTTCACAAGTAGTACTCGAATTTTGGAAGTCAGAACTGCATAGTAGGTTTTAAGCACTTTCTTTATTAAATTCGTAACTATTTAAGAATAGTATTTCATTTACAATATTTGATTTTAGTCTACGTCCTTTTTTTATCCTCGATATTTCCTGCTTTCGAAAACACTCTTCCTGAAGGTACAGAAGTGACCATTATACAAATAAGATATTCACGTGCAATTTTTGATAAAATAGGGTACTTAATGGAATTTTCACAAATATGTGTCCATATGAAAATATGATAGATTATGAAATTATAGTTGTACATGCTGAGTTAAATTATGCATAAAGGATAGCATAATTGATTTTAAAAGTAAAAAAATAATGATTAGAAAAGTCAGAGAATTTTCGGTACGATATTCATAAAAGATTCGAATCTGTTCAACCAAGATTCGAATATACTTGCAAGTATTATTTCCGTTTATTAAAGTACTTGTAAAAGGTTCGACACTGTCTGGCATAGGTTCGAGTATACTTAGGAGTACTATTTCTGTTTTTCGAAGTACCTATAGAGAGTTCGAATTCAATCAATCAAAATTCGAACCTGTTTGCGAGGTACTTGATCCCATCCCTACCTGTAACCTCCAACTAAAATATCACACTTTTATCAAATATTATCCTTCTCGACATAAGGATAATATTTTTTTATGGGGAATTGCAGACTCCATCGATGAAGGTGACCCTCATATGCCCTTCACTCGACCACCTACAAAAGATCCACTAACATAGAATCATATCCCCCTTGAAATCACACAACTTTTGTTTTTTTTAATATTTCGATATCGTTCATTAATTTTAGAGATATTTGAGTGGTTTACTTGGAATGGGACACCCAGTAAATGATGAATCGTGATATTAATTTTACCTGGTGAAGTCACTTTTACAAAAACACACCTACATAAAAACTATTAACGTCGGAATGTGTCCCTTTTGATACCATTCAACCTTACGCGAACCATTTTCAATAATAATAGTCGTATGAATCGAAGTGGTAATTTGTACTATATTTGTACTGATCATAAGCATTTGCTTCCCCGACGTATATTGTGCTTTATAGGCGAAGACGTGCCCGGATATCGTCATTTATAAATTGTACAGAATTTACGAAAAGAACTCTACGCTGATTACTTTTCAGGGGCGGATGTTGCGAACGGAGTATTTGGCGCTTTGATCGTGAAACAAGCAGATATTCGAGACCCGCACCGTCCCCTCTTCGATATCGATGATCCGAAACACGTGGTCCTGGTGACCCAATGGCTGCATACAGCTGAGACCACATTCAGCCAAGGTTATACGAAACCAGCGATGCTTCTGATCAACGGGAGAGGACGTCAGCCAAACGGACCGAGTGTTCCGTTTACAACGTTCACCGTCGTTCCCGGCCGTCGTCACAGGTTCCGTTTGGCGAACGCTGGTGGTGCTGGAGCCTGTCCAATAACTATTTCAATCGATGCTCATCCCCTTCTACTGATTGCCCTCGATGGGCACCCGGTGGACCCAAGGCAACTTACATCGATTACTCTGGCTACAGGTATGCCTACACCAGCTTATCCATTTAGGGGGTATTTTATTTAATCTATCTAGCTTGGCAGAGAAACTGAAGTTGTTTGGTCCACTTATTGGGTATGGGAATAAGTTTCCGCCCTTTTTTGTTGAAGAGAAGCTCTTCATTCAGAAATTCAAATGGAAAGTAAATTCATGCAAAGTATGCTCCATCGGCATCGACAACCTTCTTCCACCGTTCAGGTAATAAACGAATTCCTCAAAGAAAAAATCTGGTTGTTTCGATGCAAGCCATTCATCGAGCCAATTTCGGATACTTTCATAGGAAGTGAACTGCTCTCCAGATATGGCCAACTGCATGGATCGGAACAAGTGGAAATCTGAAGGAGCAATGTCCGGCGAATATGGCGGGTGGGGCAAAATTTCCCAGTTCATTCTTTCCACGTATTTCTTGACGGGTTTTCCGACATGTGGCCTAGCGTATAACGGAATCGGCTTATCGTGCCTGTTGTCCCATTCCGGTCGTTTTTCTTGTAATGCTCGCGTCAAACGTATAGCTTGTAGTTCTTCAAGTGTTTGACGTGGATTTTCATCAAGTAATGCTCGCAAATCTGTATCTTCGAATTTTTTTGGCGCACCATCGCGATCTTTGTCCCTTACGTCGAAATCGTGGTTTTTAAACCGCCGGAACTATGTTTTACAACTTGTATTTGATGGAGTATCGCCCCCGTGAATATCCACGAGCAAACGATGCGTTTCCGCGGCACCTTTCTTTAAAACAAAATAATGCAACACAGCTTCCCGCAAATGTTGCTTACTTTGGAACAAAAGTCGATATTTTTGACGCGAAAAATTGGCTGCTGTTCACGCTCCAAACAATTGCCACTAACTGTGTTTTGAAGCTTAGACACACACCTTTCAAAAACATTTATTACGTTCCATCAAATATGCGATCGGTACTTTAGTACAACGACATCTGTCAAAAGGGCGAAAACTTATTCCTACACCCAATATAAAAATGTTATTCTCATATAAATTGAAGACTGGAATTACAAAAGGCTGTAAGTGCCGAAATAACAATTCCGAGGAACCAATCTTCATCAAGTGGAACTTCCAGCCTTATTTCATTGTATTGGCGTTGGAGCTTACATACTTTTTCGCGGAAAAAACAATCTTTAAAGAAATGGCACTTGCAGCCTTTTTAATTCCAGTCTTCAATTGTGCGCCATAAATCATGTGACTGACTGTATATGACAATATACATTTATAAAAATGTTATTCTGATAGAAATTGTGACTGGGATTAAAAGAGGTTCTAAGTTCCGAAATAACAATTCCGAGGAATCAACCAACTCAAAACTTGTGACCAATCGTCACGTTGAAGCTTGCATCCTTTCTTGCGGAAGAAACAATCATAAAAAAAATGGCACTTGTAGCCTTTTTAATTCCAGTCTTCAATTGTGCGCCATAAATCATGTAACTGACTGTATATGACAATATTGCTGCGATGAATTTATGTTTTGATGACATCGTTACTGTTTACTGTCTCCGCAGGTGAAAGGGCAGACTTCATCCTGAAAGCGAACAAGCGCGTCGCTTCATATTGGATAAACGTGCACACATCGAAGGAATGCGGGCCCAGTCCTATAAACGGTGCTGCGGTTTTGAAGTATACGGGAAGCTCGAGCGAAGAGCCGCTATCCGCGTCGGAAATTATCGATCAGATCGAGGAGGAGCAGACAGCGACGAAACGGCTCGCTATGACAACGAATCCGGTCGAGAAATGCGGAAATCCCGAGAGTCTTTGCGTCACAGATTTGAAGGCGTTGCGGAAGATACCTAATTCTCTCTCTGCGCCGAAGATGGACGTCACGATACACTTGCCGATAAATTACAAGCTCCAAACAAATTACATAATTGGTACGTTACCGATCTGTCGAATATTTGATTACCTTGCAAGACCACTTACGTCGTCACATTCGCATCTACTGAATGTTCGTCAGTCATCTCGTTTTACTTTCACCACTACATTTGTTAGTTTCTTTTAGAAATATTGTTGCTGTTTAATTGGAGTTTGTGGTATAATGATCGTTTGCCAGGATGCAGACTAATCGCTCAAATCTATCCGAACATATGTAATTATTTTCTGTCGATAGCTCTGGAACAGGTTGTCCTGTAATGTTATCAAATTATATCTGGTTCGTAATTTGTGGAAACAAAATTAATGAAGAAAATGGCCCTATTATATTTTTAAACTAAAACGATTTAAAGTTCGAGTTCTTAATCCTTGTTTAGTTGGTTTATCCAACCATAATGACCTAATAAGTATCTGTTCTAATAAGTACCATGCGTTCGAACACAAAATGGTTTCAGTTTTCTGAAACGGATTTTATTTTCGAGGAATACCGAGTTTATTTGTATTTTCACCTACTGATTGTCCATCAGGAGATGGTACGTAGTTAGGAACTTGTAGGAACCACGTGATATCCCTACTCCGCGCTATGCGTCTTCCGGTATTGGCCGAATCGGTGACGCTGAGCTCCTATAAACGTATGAGTGGGGTCTCGCAGATCCCCCTGCGCTCCACTGTCGAAATCACTGCCATTTCCTGATGGACGATCAGTACCAACATGAATTTATAAATGTCAAATATGTTTAAACTATTGTAACCTGATACTGTTCCTTATACGTGTAATAATTAATTCTTTCTTCGCACAATCTTTCTGTAATCAAGTTATATGGCCACGTTTCCTATTTTAGTAATTGAATTACCGACAACCGTGTCGCCAACTTTATAAGTATACTTTTTCGTTTCCAGGATTGTAAGGGATGCACCTTCTCATTTCTCGATAATGCAAAGATGGGGGTTTTCAGTAGTCAAAAGCGCTAGATAAAAGATCAATCTAGGCCATGGTCGCGTATCTACAGTTAGGAGCAAAACCGATCACACACACTTTAAATCAGAATTACTTTTTATGAATGGACATAATGCATCGTAATGTATTAATATTGGAAATCATTGTATTTGGGAAAGTCTACAGAATCTTTTGCTGTAAAGAACAATATCTTTTATAATAACAGCACAATATTTGTTTAAAGTCGAAAAATATGTTTCTTTAAAGTCATGTTTCTCAAAAACTGTGCATGTAGGAGAAAAATTAAGGACAGACTCAGAATCAGCGCGAAAAACTCTATAAGATCTACCCAACAGTATATTGGAAGCATAAAAAAAGTTTTGTTGGACAATGTTATATACGCCCCGAAAATTTCATTGAAATTGGTTAATTGGTTTACGAGTTATAAACGATTAAAAGTGGTAAAATGCAGTTTTTCAAGATTTTCGACCTTTTTACCACGTTTAATCGTTTATAACTCGTAAACCAATTTCAATTAAATTTTCAGAATGTATATAATTTATACGAATTGACCAAACACATCTTTTAAATTTTCGTTATTAACCCAGCTAAAATAGTTGTAAAAATCCATTTCCACTATTGTTTACAATTCCGACCAAATGCATTTTTATGTCAATATATATTTTACACGTCATTTACTAAACTAATTCTTCTAGCCTTACAGAGAAATTCAAGTCGTTTGGTCCATTCATAAAAAAGTTATTCTAATTTAAAGTGTGTGTGATCAGTTTTGCTCCTATCTGTATAATAAATAATGGAAATTACGCTTCGTAAACGTAAAAATAAGACTTTCAAGGTCGACTACGGTCTAGATTGATCTTTCTGCCTAAATTGAGAAGGCGCATCCCGCACCCTTGCAATCCTGGAAACAAGACTACCCCTCTAACGGGAACGTGTTTGAGGAAATATTTTTCATTATTATTTCAGGCGACAGCGGAGTAGAAACAAGAGTACTTAACGTGAACAACGTTACCTTCACGTATCCCTCGTCGCCTCTGTTGACTCAAGGCGATGATGTCTCCAAAGAAAATCTGTGTCTCTACGAAGCCGACAATGACTTTCACAACGAAGATAAGGGAACAACATCATTGTCATCGCAGCCAAGCTGCCGGCTCGGTAATGGCAACGTGGCCAGCACGTGCGAGTGTGTTCACGTGAGACACATACCGCTCGGAGCGACCGTGGAAATTATTCTTCTCGATCAAGGTAACCAGTGTTCAATTGAACAAATTATAGAAACGTTACTTGTATCTTTCAATTTTTAATCAGTCAGTAAACACAATATCAATTCAGTGACAAATCTCTCTTTGTTTTTAATTATTTTTTAATGAACATTTTACCAACACCATTTACCATGAATTATGTCATGTTTGTACTCGTACCAGGGAAAAGATAGTTAAAAAGAAAAAGTTTTCGTCACTGAATAAACATTGTCTTATCGACGTATCTTATTCGATAACTGTTACACTGCTCTGTTCACTCTGTTTTTCGAAAGAAGATGGCTGTTTTCCATCAGCTAACTTTCATCATGTTTGAAGTCATAACAGTGGGGTGGACAGCTATTTTCTTTCGGAAAACAGATGACAGGTGGTTCTACACTCGAAAGAGAAGCCTTCTGCAACATTAATACTTCATCTTTCTTATTGCCTGACTATCCACAGCCCTTTGATGACAGCTTGACTCTCGACGTCCTTAGGGTATCCAGGACTCTTGCTCCTTGGCAATCCTCCAAGTCTTCATCCTTTCCTCTTTTCATTGCTGGACATCTGATAGTACGATACTATTGTAGATCTCGTTGCAATTTCTGTTGCTATTTTTTGTTTTGTAACATTATTCCTCTTAATTTAGCATGAGATTTGAAATTCTAGCGTTGCTACATAGATGAAATCTTTGAATTGGTTAGTGTACCATAGTACCATGACTCACATAATTGATCAGAATAACTTCTTTTTTAATTCAACCAAATATATTTTAAATAAATTGAATAGAAATTTTGAAGCAGTGGTGTCATTGACCAATTTTAAAAATGCAGAAAAGCCCCAAGTATATTAATCAGTCCCTGACCTGTTAGATGAAACATTTACGGAAATCGGAATTAATATTTAAGATTGACTAAATAGAAAATAAATTACGTGTCTTCTGGAATCACGTCACTGTACCCAGAAGCGAACGTGTCATCTTTAAGAGACCTCATATGTGTAACGTTCTATGGCTTCGTCTGTGATGAAACGAAAGGAGAAATTAGATTTTCAATTACCACCGCGGTAAACACGCAATTTGCAACAATCACTGCTTTGTCGATGCAACGCTGCTAGACTTCAAGAGCACCTGTGAGAATCTAAATGAACCATTGAATCGCACTCGGTTCATTCCACGTGCAGATCCGTCTGCAATTTAAAAAATTGTCTATTTTTTTATAAAGTATATTAGATTTAATTGTTCTTTAGATAGACATCTGATTATGTATAATAACAAGTGGAACAGTTTCGTTTTCTTCAGGAAAATGAAAAATGTTCCTTAGCACTATTTTCTATTTCTCTTAATTTACACTTTTACAACTTACGTCACTTCCGCTACGTTAAAAGTAATGCACGCAAGTGCACTGTTGTTTAAACGTTTATTATTTGTTGTTTCGAATCTTAACGTCAAGTTACATATTTTTAATTATTTTTATTATTTCTTTTTATTTTTATTATTTTTTTATTATTATTTTTATTATTTTTAATTACGTCTATGTGCTTGTAAATCCTCTTAATTATAATGCCTCGTTAGTTCCAAAACAATTTCGAAAAGTCTGATATCGCGGTCGCGTGACCTTGTTAGAGTGTAACCTTGCGTTAAGGATCTTGATCTATATATTCAAGCTGCTCGTACAGCCCGGGAACATTGATCTTTATTTCAACTCCGAGAGTTACTTCTCAGAATAAACACGATACGATCACATTAAAAAACCCATTTGAACGGGTAACAAACTTCTTGTTATCCTCTATCTAATTTTCCATCTGCTAACTTGTACCATGTTTTCACTGAACAGTATTTCACGTTAAAAGCTTCGATGATCTATCTTAAGAAACATCTCATGCGTGAACTAGTTTATTTACACACATGTTCAGTTTATTCTACCATCTTCACATTCCTAACTACGCTGCCTTCCTGGGGTCTTCTTCTATCATACTTTCATTTTTTGAACAGTTTTATGAACGAGTCACGCTTTCTAATTTACAAAGTAGTAATAAAAAAATTGAAAGAACATTTCTTTCGTAAAATGTCGCTTCCATCGGTTTCCCAATTTGGAATATACATTAAAATTTTATTCTATGCATTCTCTAATCCTTTCATTCGACTCAATATCTTTATCGCCTAAAAAATATGTTGAAAAAATGCATTTGATCGGAATTGTAAACAATAGTTAAAATTGATTTTTACGACTTTTTTAGCTGGGCCAATAACGAAAATTTAAAAGATGTGTTTGGTCAACTCGTATAAATTATATACACTCTGAAAATTTCATTGAAATTGGTTCACGAGTTATAAACGATTAAACATGGTAAAAAGGCCGAAAATCTGGAAAAATTGCAATTTTTATCTGATTGTTTATAACTCGTGAACCAATTAACCAATTTCAATGAAATTTTCGGAGCGTATATAATTTATACGAGTTTGACCAAACAAATCATTTAAATTTTCGTTATTGGCTCAGCTAAAAAGGTCATAAAAACCAATTGTTACTATTGTTTTTCACAATTCCGACCAAATGCATTTTTTCTACATACTGATTCTTCTAGCCTTACAGAGAAATTGAAGTCGTTTGTTCCATTCTTAAAAAAGTTATTTTGATTTAAAGTGTGCGTGATCAATAGATTGCGGATCTATATGCAAAATAAAAAATGTTTGCATTGATTGCAAGACACAGAAGTTCAATAAAAATTTCTTTCTTCTTTTAATTATCTGATTAAGCTGAAACCGATACGCTGATGCCTTTAAATCTTTTTAATATGTCCACTGCTTTAAATTGTGCTTACCCATTTTTGTCATAAATTTATAAAATCCGCAGTCTAGTGATCAGTTTTGCTCCTAATTGTAAGTTGATAATAATTTGAACTTACTTCTATAATCGTCTGGGTCAAAATGGACCCAACTACTGCCATCGGGGGGATGGTTAACATACTAATTAATAATAAATAAATGAGTGTACAAAATTTGATTTAGATGCGGTATGATTAAGTATTACATGCAGCATGATTTTGCACATATTGTTCGCACCTCTTCAAAGTCTTTAACCGACGTCAAATAGATAGAAAAACATTTTTAACAATACTGTATGAAATATTGTATCTTGTTCAAGGTGGCCTCGACGATCTAGTGTATCATTTGCACGGATACACATTCCACGTCGTAGGCGCGCGGAAATTCGGACGCAGCGTGAGTTTGCAAGAAATGATAAATCTGGACAACAAGGGACAGCTATTCTCTCGAAATTTGGACTGCGCGGTAGCTAAGGACACAGTGATCGTACCAAAATTCAGTGCTGTGGCTATTCGATTCAAAGCAGATAATCCAGGTAAAATTCCCACCACAATTATCCAAATTGTTCAATTATGAATAGCTGCATTGTTACACAATAGCTTGGAATCTCTGAAAACTTTCAAGTAATTTCCACAGTCCTCTAAAAGTCATGGAACGATCAAATATCTGAAAAGCAAAGCATTTTTAAGGAAATGTTAACACCAAAAATTTGTTTAACCTTGAATGAAGGGATGAAATGGAAACTTTTTGAAATGGAACACTCCGGTTTTTATTATGTAGTGTCAGAGCTGACAATGAGACCATTTCCAAAACACTAGTCGATGATCTTGTTTTGGTAAAAATTTTTCGAGAACTTTTCAAAAACTGGTGGTCCAATAACTTCGACCACTATGAATATTTCCGTTATTTGTAATAATATAACAAAATTATACATACAAAGTTCCGGAGTTTTCAAGGTTTTGATGGAATGACCTACCTTTTATATCGTGGATCGATAGAGTATCAAGCTCTGCGTGAAACTGCATTGACCGCCATATGTACAAAACCTAATATAATTAACGAGATTCAATGTAGGTTACTGGATGCTGCGAGACGAGCACGCTAGTGATTGGACTCGCGGTTTGGACGTGATTCTTAAAGTTGGAGAGACGAACGATGTAGTACCAGCTCCAGAAGACTTCCCCCGGTGTGGATCTTTCGTTGGCCCGGACTATTTTCTCATATAAACTGCTGAAGATTACTATATAGACCACTTAAGACGGATTTGTATATATGGTTGTAAATAGATACATGGAGACTGAAAAGTATATACGCATAGATAAACATTTCATTACTGCTTGATTTTTTCTAATATATGAACGTTCATATCATAGTTTTCCATTTATCATTTATTAGTATTGTAACGAAATTGAGGTATGCGTATTTGTGATTCAATTGAGCATTTTCGAAAGTCGGAAACGAATTCAGAAATGGTTAGATTGCAATAAACTTGTTTATAAATAAATACAATCGTAACCCTCTATTTTCCCATTGCCTTTGTTTTAGAAAATCCTGCGAAATATCTTTTAACACCTCTGTGAGATTGAATGTAGAGAAACCTGTAGGGACCACGTGATATCCCTACTCCGCGCCGCGTGTCTTCCGCTATTGGTCGAATCGCTTGACGAAGACGCGTAAGAGTGGGGTCTTGCAGGTCCCCCAACATCACTGCCATCTCCTGATGGACGATCAGTACTTACATATACATTTCTTACACCATCTTTAAACGTTTGTAACTCATTGCAACGTTGGCCGGTTTTGATGAAATTTTCAGAATATGTATAATCTGCGCAGATCTACGTATTTAAAAAATTTTCAATCTAGACTTCACTTTCAATATAAACAACCTTTAGTATTGTCTCTGTAATTCCGACCAATTGCCATATTTTGCCAATCTTGTTTTTCCACGTCATGTAGCAAACTGATTGTTCTAACTTCTAAAAAGCCTTGTGAATCACTGTAGGTGAAACTCGTGTGAACTGCACAAAATTCGCGCGGCCTTCAACGCAATGAAGTTGCCCGAGCTGTCCTCCGACCTTTGCTATGAAATGATTAATAACAAACAAAGGAACCCGGTTGGTGCCGTGGTTCATTTCGTCTGCAACGTCACGTTCCAACTGCCTCCGACTGCATATAACCGTAATTGCGGCAACGCTCGATGCTGGCGTGAATAAATTGGCAAGGATTGGGCTGGCGGCGTTCGGCCTTGCTAGCGATGTCCTGCCTGACCGCCCTCTACAATCAGACAGTGACCTTGCTCTCCGTCCCACAGGAAATACTTCTTCTGCAGCACAAAGTCTTTCAGGAGTATGCCAAAATCACCGTTGGACCGGACTTTATACACACGTTGCCGTCCTTCTTGATCATGGCAGCGTTGACGATGGCTCTATGGAGAAGTCCACCGTCCTTCAACAACTTAGACCATCTGACGGGCACGATGGTTTACAAATTTCTCCAGGTACGATGATTTCCAGGTTTCCGACTACAGTGCACACTCGTTCCGCGAACGTTCTATTGTATCAGGTGTACAAATTAACCCTAGCACTCTCCAAGCTCCGATTCTTCACGCGGACTCCCAACGGGGGGGATCCTCGAGCCCATAGTCTTCTTTTCTCATTTCTCCTAAGAAAAAATTATTTAAAGCAAAAGGTTGGTAATATTTAAGCGTGTCATATATAATGAACATTCTGTATTGTATTTGGATGTATATGTATACAATAGAATCATATAAGATAACGTATACAGTGACTCCCGAAAACATTCGGACACTAGGTATAACTAACTTTATGATTTGATAATTCGATTGTTGATAAAGCAATCGCTCTGGGAATTGTTTCTAGCAATAAAACATTTATTAGTGTTAATAAACATATATGCTTTATTTGAAAGATATGCATACGTTTCATAATAAAAATTATTAAACGAAATAATGGACCATTTGTGGCTCACAAAAATATTCGGACACGTATTAATTTTTCTGTTTATATAATGTAATTTAGCATTACAAAATTTATTTAATATTTCGTCGGATAACCATTTTGTTTAAGAACATGTCTTAATCTGTTCGGCATATTATTTGTAATTTTTTAAAAATAATCAACAGTTATATTTGACCACTCAGTTTCAAGTCTTTGTTTTAACTCCGCTATCGATGTAATCGGGGTTTTTCGAATTTTTCGATCTAATTCATCCCATAAATTCTCAATCGGATTAAGTTCCGGTGATTGGGCCGGCGGATGAAGAATTTTGTAGCAGCGGTATAATAAAAATTCTTGCACAATACGTGACTTGTGCTTGGGGTCGTTGTCTTGGTAAAACTTAAAATTATTATTAAGCCCCATTTTTTCAGCACTTTGAACTAAATTATTTTTCAGTATATTTAAATAATGATTTTTGTCCATGATACCGTCAATAAACACTAGGTTACCGACTCCATATGACGAAATGCAACCCCAGATCATACGCTGCCTCCGCCGCGTTTCACTGTACATCTTGTATTTTCAAAATTAAACTCTTTATTCGCTTTCCGCCACGCCATAGTTCTTCCGTCGGAATTGTACAGATTGAATTTGCTTTCATCAGAAAATATGACATCCTTCCACCATGTCTCATCCTTAGAAATTAGCTCACTTGCAAAGGTTTTTCATTTATTCCTATTCTTTTCGTTGATAAATGGTTTCTTTCTAGCCACTCTTCCATTGTAACCAGCTTGCCTCAGCGTTCTCCGAACCGTTTGGGCTGACACATTTTTGGAGCTTTCTCCTAATAGCTCACTAACTAGTTTTGGAGCACTTAAGCGCGGATTTTTGTTCACTCGCACATAAGAGACTTGGTCTTCCAGTTTGCGGAATAGAATCAATGCGATTCTCAAAATAAAATCGTCGACAGATATCTGCAACAGTATTCTTATTTATACGAAGCATTACACTAATTTCGCAATAAGTTTTTCCTTTTTCTCGATGAAAAATTACAAGCTGTCGCACCTCAAAACTCGTATTCTTTCCTTTGCTACCCATTTTGAACGAATTCACGTTCACTACTGACAGTAGTGAGGTGACATGGACCTCTAATGGTCCACGAGATTCTGTTTGTAAACAAACGTTTTCGCGTTCTTGGAATATCGCGTTCCCAGAAAGCGATTGGCAGAGAAATATAATACGTGTCCGAATATTTTTATGAGCCACAAATGGTCCATTATTTCGTTTAATAATTTTTATTATGAAACGTATGTATATTTTTCAAATAAAGCATATATGTTTATCAACATTAATAAATGTTTTATTGCTAGAAACAATTCCCAGGGCGATTGCTTTATCAACAATCGAATTATCAAATCATAAAGTTAGTTATACCTAGTGTCCGAATGTTTTCGGGAGTCACTGTACATCAATACTACTCTGAACTCGATTCAGATGACAAACATGGATGACAGGATACAACATTTATAGAAAGCTTTTTGCATACAGGATTTTTACATTTATAGCATTTTTGTTTGGGTTTTGATATATTATTATATTTGATCCTTAGTTCTGGGATTATTTGGTATTTTATTGGAGACAAGAGGAGTTTTTCCTTTTCTATGCACTGTAATTTTTTTTCTATAGCAGCAGAACCTTCTGGATATTAAATTATAATGTGTAAACGACAATAAATAATTTTTTCAGAACTTTCACCCAAGAAAAATAGTCCTAATTTCAATTTTTCCAACCTGTGGGCTCGACGAGCTCCCCCCCCCCCATAGGAGTGCTAGGGTTAATCCCTTGCATCATGGTTAGTGTGAGTAGAACTCGTTTTTCGTGTGGTCATCATTTCCTAGAAGAAGAACATTTAAATCGGTTGTATACGTTTTCCAATGGTTATACGTTGATAGCAACAAAATTTTATTTCGGTTTAAAGGAGAATAATGTACAATATAGTAGATTCTGTTCGCTGAAGTGGGGGTGACGTTTCCCCATTTCACACGGTCAACGATCGTACCGCCACTAGTGGAGAAACGGACTGATTGATGGTGGCTCGCGGCCAAGAACAAGTTGGAATAAAATATTAGAAATAATTTCTTTTCGACTCATTTCATACAACAAATACATTCAAAGGGCAATGTTCGTAATGGTTTTGGTGTTTCACGATAACGATTGGAAAAGCACTTGAAATCATCTTAAATTAAGAATGGAAAAGTTACAGGCTTCATCTTCTCGTCTTCGCCTGCATTGATGAACTTTCAAAATTGTTCGAGACTGTTGAAGATTAGTAAGACGGAATATATTCTTAATGGTTTTGGTGTATCGCAATAATATATTTGGAAAAGCATTTGAAATCTTCGTAAATTAAGAATGGAATAGTCACAGGCTTCATCTTCTCGTCTTCACCTGTACTGATTAATCTTCAAAATTGTTCGAGACTGTTCAAGATCGATAAGACAGAATAATTGCAAGAACATTGCAATGCAACAGTAGAGCATTATTATTTATTGCAAGAAGCACCATATAGGAATTTCCCTTATCCTTTAATCATTTTCATAAGTTGACAGTGATATATTGATATTGTGAAATCCTTTTACAATTTGCACCATTTTAGGTCGTACAAACTATTTTGGCAGTCTATACAGGGTGAGTTACCTAACGTTGCCATCTCAAATATCTTTGTTTTTTTTATTGCCTAAATATGAAGTCTACAAATAAGGGGTTTCGAAAATTAGTGAATGATTAACGAATAGACTGCGAATTTTTAATGGTTAATGCAAAATAATAATGTTCTGTGTCTGTTATATGGACTAGGAGCTACTTAGAAAGTTTATACGTGCATGGGTAATTATAGTCACTGAATTCCTAATGACAGGGACTATCATTGTAGGTGTTTAAAAAAGGGTGTTTCCATTTTAAAAAATGAAGGTGACCTTGATATCTCTAAAACAATTATCTTTAAAAACAACAAAGATGTTTGAGATGGCAACGTTACGTGACTCACCCTGTATATTTGGATTCACTTCGAACTGATATAAGTAATACTCACGCACCTGCTTCGTTTTCCAAATTCCAATTCAATAATTTCTACTTGTCTGCGATCGTAGAGAAAGTAGTCTCATATCAACAAATTATTAGAAAGTAAAAACAACGAACTCTTGGTATCTTCAGGTAATAACATCTCAGTTTATTGCTTTTTATTGCAGCACATGAATCTTTCAATAAGCTGCATTGTATGCGTCGGATATACACGTTCGATCATTTAAACTCTTTGCAATAATGTTCATGTATAACCTTTAATTTTTGTGAATTCGAAGTTTCACTCTGTGTACCAGCAGATTTTCTCTCGAATTATTTTGATGATCGATCAGTATCTGCAAAAGACAAAGATGAATCGTGACGCCTCGGTGAACACGATCACTATCATCTTTCATACTTATTCTCATTTCTATTGACTTTTCCGCCACAGACATATCCTGGTTTATATTTGATGTGATCATTAACGATTATTCGCTTTGGCTTGCTTGGTAATATTTAAATAATTTGAGTTGAAATTTTATCTGTCAATATCAGCAAAGATTTACTTTTTTAGTCATTAACAATAGCATTAAAACATATTCAGTGAGTGTACAAAGTTTTCGTACACCTTTTAAAAACTAATAACTTTTTTATAATTGTATCAAACGACCTCAATTTTTATAATCAATTAGAAGCAATTGGTTTACGAAGTGATATGCAAAAAAGATTTTCCAAAAATTATAATTTACAAGGTTACATGCAAAAATAAAAAAGGCATTGTTTAAAACTTTTTTATTTGGGTCCCTAATAAAAATTTAAAATATATGTTTTGTAATTGGCAATTTGCAATTACTTTGATGCA
This sequence comes from Lasioglossum pauxillum, assembly GCA_933228785.1. Lineage (NCBI taxonomy): Eukaryota > Metazoa > Arthropoda > Insecta > Hymenoptera > Halictidae > Lasioglossum > Lasioglossum pauxillum. The sequence continues at coordinate 20,907,754 of OW121701.1, read as the reverse complement.
ACCACTTTGGTTTGCGGACCACAATTACAATTACAGTGATTCGTCAAGTAATTGCAATTACCAATTACAATCACACGTAATTGTAATTTTATTTCTGCAATTTCAAATTACAGTAATTGGTAAGTAATTGTAATTGTAATTGAAATTACATTTTGCCCAACTCTGGCCCTAATAAAAGAGTTTAAAAAATCCCTTTTTTGTTTTTGCATGTAACCTTGTAAATTATAATTTCTGAAAAATCTTTTTTGCAGATCATTTCGTAAACCAATGCTTCTAATTAATTATAAAAAATCAGGTCGTTTGGTACAATTATAAAAAAGTTATTAGTTTTCAAAAGGTGTATGAATACTTTGTACACCCACTGTAGAAGGTGTCTCGAAAATATTTATTTTGCACGAAGATTCACAGTCTAGGTGTCAGCTATTGTCACCTAACTTTGTAATCCTTGGAAATACTAATTGCAATATAGTGTTCGAAGAAAGTCTCCTCAAGTAAACTACAACTAACAGTACAGAAAAAGTAGAAATTCTTTTTTGCAACTTCGACTAATATGGTTTCATAGAAGTTTTATAGAAGTGCCTTATAATATTGTCGCGGAGTGTAATTCGTTAGGGAAGTTGCTTTCAAGGTAACATCTGGTACGTTCGTGGTTGAAGGTCACGGTCGGCTGGGTCGTGGCTATCACCGGATTATGGTTCTGGCTGATCCTTCAAAGGTTGCTCTATTGCTGCATCTGGAACTACTGGACTTGTGTGAGTAGAAGTTTCACGAGCTTATCAAAACAATTTTATTTGGAATACTTTATTTATTTCAATTTACTTTTCCCCTTATTCGTAACAATCGAATATTATTCCTGAAAATATCGATGGAGATTTGTAAAAAAATGTTCGTGCAAAAACGTCCTTGACCTTGATTATCAAGGTCAACATTTCGTTCCTTTGCAACATACAGGGTGTCCCGAATTTAAATGGCGAAACTTCAGGAGCGTGTAAGGGACCGAAAAACTAAGACGAAAAGCTTTTAGAGATTTGCTCGATTTTGCTTCGTTTTGGAGAAAATCGCAAAAATTCAATATCTCGTTGTCAGTTGCTCTCTTGAGTTGTTGTATACACTTGTATTTGTGACTGTTTTGACATTGTTGTGTGAGTTATGACAGTGAGATATGTAAACACGATGTTATCCTTTACATTCTTTCGTCTGTTTACATTCTTGCTTTCTTCTATGATTCCTTATCAGTCTTTAGTCAGTTACTCAGATATTTTGGAGTTAATAGCTTCAGCTACAATGCCGCGTACATATTTTAATGTCGAATACAATGTTTAGCTGCAATATTTATCAAGTCAGTGCTAGATGTAATGCTTGCATTGTTGCAAGAGGGTAACATTTTGAACAATATCTATATTAAATAGATGATAACGCAAATAAAATGTAAATAAATAAGTGCAAAAATGCAAACTTGTTCTGTTTCTTTTTTTGCGATTTTCTCCAAAACGAAGCAAAAACGAGCAAATCTCTAAAAGACTTTTTGTCTTAGTTTTTCGGTCCCCTACACGCTCCTGAAGTTTTGCCATTTAAATTCGGGACATCCTGTATAGTACTCGTAACGAGGAACAAAAGTAATTTTCATGCAGAAAACCTTAAATAGTTTGGTTCACTTTTGAAAAATGTTATTCTGATATGGAGGGTATGTAAACAACTATGTCAGTCACTGTACATAATTTGCAAATAGAAACTTTAATTTCAGACTCATCTGAGATTGAACGATATCAGTTGTGAAAGTAGTTGGAACGATGATACATAACTTGTCAAAAATTTCATTTCCCACAGGAGTCTGAGTATCGTGACATTTCCTATCAGTGGTGGCAACGCGTTTGGTCTTCGTATTATCCTTCGCCGTTGGAGCCGCCAACGGTGTCAGCTGATTTTATCAGTTGGATCGCATCTATGTCAATCGCGATAACCACTTTAGGTTGCACGATCTCGACGAATCCAATGCGATATGCTGTCAAAACTTTCTGGACTGGACTCAGGGCTATTTTGGAGAGGCTGAAGTACTATGCCAATTGTCTTCTTAAAAGGTAACTATGCAGTTCTCGATCATTGACTACGCGATTTTAGACTAAGTCACTAGACGTTCCATGTATTATTATTCGCTGATCTAACAGAATCGCACGATTTAATTTTATCAAATATTATTAGTAGACTGCGGATGTTTATGCAATTTCCAATGTTTGTAGACGAATTTTAAGAAAGTGGAATAAAAGTAACCTTTTTAGATCTGAAATAAATTAAAATCGTACATTTTTTGAAAATTTTCAGAAGCCATAATTGCGTAAAGATCCGCAGTCTAATTATATTAGATTTTCATTACCAGATTAAAGTCCTTATGCAACAAATTGGCAATCTGAACAAAAACAATAGAATTTCTCTTGGACTTTCTACTTAATACACAAGTATCAAGAAACTGTGCAAGATTAAACAAAACTGAACCACAACTTTCTTCTACATTCAAGAAAAAAAATGTTATAAAAAAAATTAAACCGATTTCGAAAAAATGCACTAAAAAGTATGAAATAATTTCCATTTAATTTATGTGAATACACACGAACTTAAATACAATACAATCTTCTCGAAATTACGAAAATCCTTAAATTCTTCTACATGCTTTCACATATTAATGTATCTTCTCTTCACACCTACTGATTTCCAAGTCTACCATATTCCAATGAAATCATAATCAGCAACATCTGTCATTTGGAAAATTTTCAATTTTGCTTCGTATAATATAAATATAAGTTCAATATAAGTTCGTGTGTATTCACATAAATTAAATGGAAATTATTTCATACTTTTTAGTGCATTTTTTAGTGCGTTTTTTTAAGTCGGTTTAATTTTTTTATAAAATTTGTTTATTTCACACTTTTTAGTGGAACGAGCAGAATTTGTAGAATACCGTTGGATGGTTTTTCGGTCTTATTGGTTATTTGCAAGAAAAACCGCAAAGAATGAAAAAATGCAAAATTTGTTTTCAAGGGACCAATCTTGAGACATACTCTACAAGATGCAAAAGGTTTTGTTCCGATTGGTCTATCCATCTCGGCGTAATCGGTGAACGTCATCGGTAAACTAATTATTCTATCCTCCAAAAAGAAATCCGAATCGTGAAGTCCGTTATTCAAAAAGTTCGAATGTTATTTCCGGTGACTGTAGTTGAAAATAGGAACAGTTTCGTTCGATTCTGCCAGTCTATAGACGACCGCGAAGTCATATGGTGTTCGTCTTCTGTCGTTCAGAATTCTGCGGTTTCTGTTGCAACACTGGCCGCAGGAAGTGCCTGTGATGAAGTCCATCGTGCCGGTGGACGAGAGCGAGGCGAGTTCAGTCTGCGACGACTATCGATCCGAGATCCCCAGCGACGTGAACAATCCGGCTCGGATGGAGATCCACCCGATCTCTTATGGGACGAACTGGACGCCGAAACCGTGTTTCTCCGGTTACAAAGAAGGCCAGAGGAAGGCGTCGATGCACACGGTCGCCATCGTTAACGATATCGTGGACGCCGACAAGCTGACGTCTAAACAGCTACGACACAGACGGGGCTGTCACACGGTGGTGCCGTGCAATTCCAGCGACAAGTCGAGTTCCTGTTGAAGAGGACACATCGCTCGACGCTGTCATGACGCAACGAGATGGCGTCGAATCGCCGCGATTCAACGGTTGGCTCATCGAGTCTAAAAACTGTGACCGCTCTTTTTCCGGGTCCTCTGCCTCTACCCGTAGAGGACAACGCATAAATGTAAAAATATTTACTACGACACTGTGTTCGTCGCCCACACGGCTAATAAGCGGACAGATAAACATGCATATGTACACGCGACGCAATCTTTATGGCAGTATCGCGTGTTGAATCGTGCACATCGGTGAATCACCAGCGAGCCTGAATCGTTTCGACGGAAGAAATATCCGTAGGTCTCTGGACAGGTTGCAATTTGAATCCGCGTGCCCTATACTCCTATCCTAGACCTACTTTAACGCTTGGAAGTACGTAAGATAAATAGTAGAAAAAGAGAGATATAGACGTTACGGGATGACGTAATAGGAAATATATCATGCTGACATTTATTCGATCATGTAGTTGTACTGAAGAGCCCCGTCAAGGTCAACTTGAAATTTTTAAATACAAATTTGTACTCTTTATTCCATATTAATGACTGTTATATTCGATCGTTCTCTCTCTCGGAATAGTACAGTAATGTCTCGGCGTATGTGAAAGAGATGTGCACAATATTTGTGGAAACACGCAGCAACCTAGCCTTGAGAGGTTAAGTAGTGGCAAAACTTTTTTGAGTAGTTTGTTATGAAACATTTACCAACATATTTGTGACATTTTTCTGGTTAAAATGAATCCAATCACGATACAATTCGGTGGTCAGTGCAACCTCGACTATCCGAACCGATGGTGTCTGAATTCTGCTCGTGTAAACAGGTTAATTTGATCCTCGACTGACGGACCTTTGCAATTACCATTGTAATTGACAACGTTTAGGACCGTTTACACAGTTCTGATAATTAATTTTTTTAAATATATTTTTAAGAGTACTTCTCTTATTGTTAGACACATGAGTATTATTCCCGATGCAACAGCTATTCGTTTAGTTTAATTGCCAGAAATTTAGTGGATACTCTGGGCCAACAACGTTATAATAGCGATAACCAATGTTGTGGTGATGTCACGAATATGATGGCAAAGGTTGCATAAAAAAATAATTAAAAAAGTTCTGTCATTAGATTAGTGAATTCTCGGTGTTATACGTTTGTACACGATATAAGTAACATTTCGGGCCCGAAGTTTGCTCATGTATCGAGACATAACTGCACCTGCTTTTTGCACCTTCTGCATGAAGCATTGCTCAAGTTGATCTAACCCACCCAGCACCTACTGAACCCAAGTGAAGTAAGTTATGACTAATACAACACTATTTTTGTCGTGCTACAGTAAACATTTTATGGACGCAAGAAGGTGTTACACGTTGAATGCAAAAAAATATCCCCTCCACTGCGGGGCAACGCCGCAGGGGCTACGAAGCTCGGCTGCCTCGTTCGCAGTGTAGACATGCCGCGTAATTTGATCTCGGGTTGAGTATATCGGTGTGAACCACTACTAATCCAATTACAAAACTTCGTTATTTTTCATTATTTTTTTATGGGACTTTCACCATCTTATTTGTGGCATTTTTCTGATTAAAATGACACTACACACAATATAATTTAAACTGTATTTAGTTGTTTAATTGACGAAATGAACATACATTATGCTTCACATATGGGTACAGTAAATATGGGTCAAATTATATCTTGTTTGGTATCATTTTAATCAGAAAAATGTCACAAATATGTTGGTAAAATTTCATTGAAAATAAGTAAAAACAAACACGTTTTATTTATTGCACGAAGCGGTCTCATCGGTACGCTATTTTCTGCTACGTTCGGATCGGTCTTTGAAGCACAAAAAAATAGTGTCTCTCTATGAACTATGCAAACGAACCTCCCCGAGGCCCTTGCGTCCATCGAATATTTACTGTACTTCTCGAATTAAAGGAGTGAAATCAGTCCTTGAAAGAATGTTCTTTTTCGTGAAACATCTCGAGAACAACAAATGATATGAAAAGAAAGTTGAAACGAAAGTTGCATGGTGTTATCGTGGCCACCAAACTGTGTGAAAAAGATTTTCTAAAATGCATTTCTTTTCTGAAAAATTTCCATGACTGTAGCATCAATCACAAACGACGGAATCGCAAATCGTTCTTGAAAGGCTGGCAGATTGATATCTCGGCGTGGCTAAACGGCGCCGGGCGGTCTGTCATTATTCAACAAATGACGATCTCGTCGACTCCTCTGATTATTTATCAGGAGAAAAAAAGTTCCGAGGATTTTCCAACCGCAGGACGAAAGTCATGTTCTTGCTGCTGGAGGGGTGGTTCTTATGTTGCGCATGCGTTCGAAAGGGGTAACACTCCCCATCTTGAAACTCAGCATTATTCTGTAACCACATCCCTTGTGGGGTAGATCGACACGAGGTACGCTTTCGAACTGACGCGCAATAAACATTCGTCGAAGCCGGAAGCGCAATTTGTTGATTTGGTGTCCCATCTTGGTGATTCTCCGCTTCCTCGTTATCTCGACTGCGCTGAAGGGTAGTACAGACTCTGGGTTAGGTGACGAGCAGCTCGAGGAACGGGCGTGAGCAGATTGTTTTCTACCGTGGGAATCATCCCCCGGCACGACGTCGCAACATCCGAACGATGTAAATATTTTGGAGCAAACTAACATCGCAGCTACGGACCAACCATCAGTTTCAGCTGATAGATCGACGTCGATCTCGAGGCCAGCCGACGGAGTCGCATTCCGAGGTACGTCGATATCCTTTGTCCTGAATCCGCGAGCATACATATACACTTACTTCAGTCCAGATTGCCGGCCATCCTATCTAGAAATTACGCGATGTCGACTATTCCACGAACCGATTTGCACATTTGAAACGAAAACACAATATTTCGAAATTGTTTACGTCACTTATGGCATAAATGCAATTACAAAATGTGCTTCTGTACGAAGTAAACACATAAAGAAAAGGAAAGTAAACAAAATCGATACGCAAAATATTTACGGAACTACTGGAATATACAATAAAATAAAATATCGAGATATAAAATATTCATGGAATTACCACAGTACAGATGAAATAACTAAAATTAAAGTGAATAAAATCGATATTAATAACATAATTATGGAACTAATATAATAAAATACAGCAAAATAAGATATACCCTGTACACAAGACTAAATCACTAAAATTAAAGTGAATAAAATCGATACATTAAATATTTATGGAACTACTAAAATACACCACAATATACATCCTATAGGAGACGGAATAACTAAAATTCGTACAAAATACATATTATAAATTTGTATTTCGTTTGAATCGTCCTTTCGATGTCAAGTGAAAACGTTATCGTATCTAATTAAATGGTTTATTCATTATAGAAATAACTAAAATTCGTACAAAATACACATTATAAATTTGTATTTCGTTTAAATCGACCTTTCGATTTCAAGTGAAAATGTTATCGCGTATAATTAAACGGTTTATTCATTTTAGTATTCAAAGTAACACAATTTTAATGCAATTTTGCCTGGAAAAAGTTTTCCCGATTATTCTGGTTGTTTACAAGTCAGTTTACAAGCGAGATTCGGCTATTTTCGCGATTAAATGACCGTCCACGTGTAACGTGAGAGGACAGAAACCTTGTTATTGATTTTGCGTTCAGCATCCGTAGCGCGCAGACTTACCGAGAGTTTGTACACAACGACAGACGCAAGCGCGTTCACTGACACGTGTACGTGTACGAGATCGTGCACAATAGTAAGATGCACACATGGACAGGTGAATGCAGAGCTATCCACGCACACGAGTACGCGAGTAATATCGACACGTGCAACCCTCCATCCAATGATAGTGAGGATAACGGTCTGCGTGGGTTAGGGCCGAATTTTCGTGGTAGGGAATTTTTCATTGAAAACGAAACCGGCGTCAGTGGATTGCGTCTGTGTGGATAGAAATTGCACACTGAAATGATCGCGGAAGAAGCCGACAGTTCCTCCAACTTGACCTAAAAATTGAGGTTGACTGTGATTGTGCTGGTTGTGAGATTTCTTCTATGCGGCTTGTTTGAACGAATTACTCGATCCTTACTCGGAATAGAAAAGTACTTCTGTACTCGAGCAGTTGCAATCTGTGAGTAATTCATCCATGCTTTTATTTTACCGAAGCAACACATTTCTTTCAATTTCTCAATCGAAATTATTAGACTGCGGATGTATATGCAATTTTTCATTTTTGTTGATAAATTTGTAGAAAGTGGTATCAAATATTTTCAGTGGCAACGGGCTTCGTAGATACAAAATTAATAACAATCGTACGAAATTGTATCGGGTTTCGTATATTTTTTGAAAATTTGCATTCACCATAAATGCAGTCTAGAAATTATATTTCACATGTGGAATAAAAAAATATCATTATGTATGTTATGTTATTTATTGGTTTTGGAAATGACTGACTAAATTACTCAAAAAGAGCAGAACTTGTCCCAGTTTCCAGAATCACCCTGTATAGTAAAATGACATGCATAGAATTTAGTATAATCTTATGCATCTTCTATCTTTATGCATTTATGGCTTATGAAATCTTTAAAAAAGAATAGAATATCAAATTCGACAGAATTTCTTACAATTTTTATTTGTTTTGAATCTACAAAGGCTGTTTCCATTAAAAAAAGAATTTTATTTCATTCCACTTTCTTCAAATTTGTCTGCAAAAATTGGAAAATGCATAAACATCCGCAGTCTAATAATCAGTAAACAGATTTTATGCACTTATGATGAAAATTAATTTAAAGAATTCTTTACAATTATTAAGGAAAGCAGTAAATGTCCATACATCTCCTGTATCTTGCAATCAATCCAAATAATTGTTAATAAATTAATCATTTCAAAAATTCTCAGTCGAATAATCAGTATAAAACTCGGTGTTTCTTACGTATTTTGCACGGTTCGTAGTTCTGTGAAACTGAGGCAGGAAAATGCATTTCCCGATACCTGTTTATTATTTATCGATTTTGCTTTCAACAATGCGAGAACAGGAGAAAGAGGGATATGCATTGTACGTCATCTTCAACGTCCCAAGAACTGCGCAATAAGTTTTCACGCCTCTCAGTCGTCGGCGAAACGTTCAAATAGACTTTGATAAAATACTTACGTATTAAGACTGATGAAAGTAATTTATTACAACGTTAAAACAAATTTTTATGCTAGTTTATTGTTTATCGAATATCTAATATATAAAGTAGATCTGAAAGTAGGTACAATTTATGCCATGTCTCAAAATTGAACTACAAGACAATTCTGTACATCTTGATCGCTTGTTTATTACTTTCCTCTATATTTTGTAACGTTAATTAGGTATTAGCTCATTTGCCAAATCGGTTAACTCCAGAAAATAATTTTAAAATAAATTTTAGAAGCTCTTTCATTCATTCATTGTTCTTGTACATTTTGTAATGATAATTAGGTATCAGCTCATTTTCCAAATTGATTAATTCCACAAAATAAAAGGTAAAGAAAATTGATGAAATAATATATTTTTTAAATTCTTCAGTTAAGCCGAATTATTAGGTAAAAAGTTAAGTATAAATTAAGTGTGTTGGCAACTTATTAATTCCTTTTTGATTATTATCGAAACACTTTTTTTCTATTTTTTCAGAATATAAATTTTGCAATATTTCATACGTGTTTGCCACTGCCATTTATCAACGAATTTTCAAGTGCACGTCATATAATGTTTCAATGCTACTTAAAGACATTTCGCATGTAGAATACCTTGCGAATCAATTTGCCAATTATTCTATTTAAGTAAAAGTGTATAGCAAGGACATTACGAAACTTCAAAATTGGTACATGTCATTAGGGTAACGCGTGTCTACTGCTTATCGAGATAATTTCGCTTCTACAAGACTGTTTTACGTAACCGCCGTGATTATAATCGATTATCCTGAATTAGGACACCGAAGCAATTTTCTAAGGTCACGGTTCCATTGCAGCGAGATGTAGGGAATGTCTCACTTGTCGAATCGCGGAAATTTTAATCTTTGTGAGCCACGCTTCAAATCAAATACATCATATACTAAACAATACCTTGTATACGATCAATATATTAATAAAATAAATACTCCTTGTTCATGCTGTATCTATTTTAATTATATTTTATATATTTTTCCAAAAAATGACTTTAAGAAATATTTGCTTCTTTAAGCAAGTAAACACATAAGGCTTTTCAGATATCTCTGGCATCGATTCTGAAAATTTCATTTAGAAAGAAATGCGTTTCAAGTTTTAATAATCAGCGACGGGTCACGAATGATCCGGTCATTGCATACGGAGGGGTTAACCCTATGGGAATTATTAAGGAGACATTACACTTTCTTGGTCGAAAATTTGAATAATTTTTATGGGACTGATAAAAGTAATAAAAAAACATTTTTTGAGTCCATAATTTTTTTACATATACCTTAAGTCTTCAAATACAAGAAAAAATTTTTATATAATTTTGTAAATGATCTCTGTAAATGATAGGGGTGTTTTTGCAGCTTCATGGAAGTCGTTGATCTGCTGGCGTGCACGAATGCGGCTCACACTGGTACGTCTGAAAAAAAAGAATTATCCTTGGAAAAAGGATAAAATAAAATAAGATTGGTTAATGTTTTCCTCAATTTTTAACGGTTTGTACGAAGAAGGTCCATCGTAATCTATACTGGGGCCATAGTCATACTTTTTCTAGCGATAATTCTTTTTTTTTCACACGTTCCAGTGAGCCGCAGTCGTGCACGCCAGCAGATCACAATGACTTCCATGAAGCTGCAAAAAACCCCTATAAAAAATCATTTACAAAATTATGTAAACATTTTTTTAATTACGGACTCAAAAAATGTTTTTTCATTACTTTATCAGTCTCATAAAAACTATTAAAATTTTCGACCGAGAAATTGTAATGTCCCCTTAAGTGCAATACAGTTTCATCTATTACTTTACAGAATTTTGAGGATAACTATGGAAAATATCAAAGTGTTTGAATCTTCTGCAAATTACAGTAACATTATACAGTGCTGGTTGCACGAAAGGAAACAAACAGCTGCGTGTCGCGTCGTGCCCGAAGGGTTAACTGACTGACTTTGTGATTTCAGGAAGGATGGCTGAGAAAATGTACTATTGGGGGGAGGAGAGGGATCAAGTGGATCCGGATCAGACATTCATAGAGTTCAAAGCCAAGTCGGTGGCATCGGAGAAGGGAAAGGAATCTTCCCGGGCTGATCCCAAGACGACAGTGTCCTTTGCGCAGGGTAAGGTGACGGAATTCGGGAACCGGGAGGAAGACACTGAACGAGGAGGTTGGGGCAACAAGCTCGATTTCCTCTTTTCTTGCATCAGCGTCTCCGTGGGTCTGGGAAATGTCTGGCGCTTCCCTTATCTGTGCTACAAAAATGGTGGCGGTAAGTCTGGTCCTTGTTCAAACATTTATGAATATTGAATAGCATTCTGGTACCTGCGTACTAGGGTGGACCTTATTTTTCGGCCATGAAATTTTGGGCAGGCACCCCGCCCCACAGTGGTCTGGAGACCCTGTTTTCGTGGCCAAAATTCAATTTTTCAACTTTAATACATTGAAAAACAATTTTTTCCTATACAGTAACAACCTTTTAAAGCTCCCAAATCCAAAATATTATTCATTTTAGATAATTCTGTGATGAGATACAGCGTTCTAAAGACAAAGTCAGAAAATTCAAAGTAAAATAAAACGTTTTAGATTTCAATCACCGAATATCAGAAAATAGATTTTAACGATGATTTTATATATGTTAGTAAGCGCGTTTCAAATATTTAATCCATTTTTAATCATTGTTTAGTCCATACACGAATAGCGGAAATTAATGACATTTCAAACTTTGAAAAGAATTATACAAAAACGTTTAAGACCGCTAAGCATCGGACTTGTTTTATATGAGCGCTTGAACATTTACTAAGAAGATCATGTAAATTTTAACTACAATCTCCCGCAATCTTGAACTATAAACGGATTTTAACAAATACGGGCCCGCGATTATTCGACGCCTGGATACGCAGTTCCACTTGAATCTTGCATAGCAGCTTGGAATTACAATGTATGTATATGTTTTGTCTGTGCTAGGAGTGTGCGGGTTCCCGAAATTTACGGGTTCCCGACAGTCGAGTCGAGCCGGAGAAAGTCCGGCGGGTTCGAGCGAGTACTCGAAACATCTGAATATTCGAGCTTGATCGCATCGGGTAGCTTGATTGCATCGGGTAGCTTGATCGCATCGGGTAGCTTGATCGCATCGGGTAGCTTGATCGCATCGGATGCTTGATCGTTCAGGGTTAATAATATAAATAACTATATAACAATAATATAATAATAATTATAATAATAATTATAATAATATTATATAACTATAATATTTCCTTATTAATTTTATCAATCGTATAATTCATCTGTATATATTATAAATTCTTGATTAGGTAAAAGAAAATCAAAATTATTAAATTTCCTAAACAATACATTAGGAAACACAGAAAGACATGAGGAAACATTTCATAGCAGGAAAGATAGGGAAATAGCGATGTATTTGTCCGAAAGCGTTGTTTTCAGGGATATTAATATTATGCACTGGTGGAAATCGAATCATTCAAGATTTCCACTACTATCCACAGTGGTGAGACGTTTTCTAGCCATACCTGCGACACAAGTAACCAGTGAACGGTTATTTAGTACATCCGGAAATATAGTTACAAATACGAGAGCAAGATTATTACCGAAAAATGTGGAGCAACTATGTTTCCTTCATAATAATTTAAAATATATGGATTAAGAGAACATAAATATGCTTGTATATTTTGTTACTATTTACTACCCAATTAATTCTCTATATGTGTAATACGGCTTATATCGGTTACGCTTACGTTTCTTAATAACTGTTATTTTTCAGTTGTATGTATTATAGATTTCGCTTCCGGTTTCGGTTATGATTCAGTTCTATCATTCCGTATTTTGCCGGGCTGAAAAACATGTAATATTGTACAAGACGTGTATATATATTATGTTTTTTGGTCGTTACAAATATTTATTTATTTAAATAATCGTTTTCACAATAAATTCTTATTGAAGCAATAATTCAAATTTATGTAAAATAAAGAAGTTTCTATACATTATAAAAATTTATTTATTTATAAATTGTTTAAATAAATAATAATAAATAGCTATATAATTAATAAGTATATAAACGAATTTGTATACATTATATTTTGCAGCATAAAAATTTATTTAAATAATTGTTTAAATAATAAATACGTATTTAAATAATGAGTATATAAATAATATTGTAAGCATTACAAAAGATTACTTATTTAAAATATTGTTCAAATAAAGAATAATAATAGATAATAGTTTAATAATACATAATAGTACAAATTTTTGTAATTATTTGTTCAATATGTTGATTTGTATAACATTATAAAAAATCATCGAAATCATCAGAATCATAGCCGAAACCGAAATCCACAACCGAAAAATAACAGTTATATATATATAATTCGCACTAATGCGGTCCTGAATTATGTTAGGTCATGAATTATACAAATAGTTTGGCTAATCTATGTAATCCGAATGTCTCCGGCTATCCGTTACGATTGACGATCGACGATCAAGCATCCGACGCGATCAAGTACTCGACGCGATCAAGCTACCCTATGCGATCAAGCTACTCGATGCGATCAAGCTACCCGATGCAATCAAGCTACCCGATGCGATCAAGCTACTCGAATATTCAGATGTTTCGAGTACTCGCTCGAGCTCGCTCGATTTTTTCCGGCTCGACCCGAACCCGTATATACGGGAACCCGCCCACTCCTAGTCTGTGCCAGTCAGAGACCTCGAAAACCTCCCATTACTAGTTTTCGTATAATTCCTATGAAGAATTCAATCTTATCTACTTTTCCGCGATTTCTAGACAATAGTATGCATTGTGATAATTGTTAACAAGATTTTTCAAATATTTCCGATGATCTGACAAAAAAATTATTCCAACGAAAGTTAATCAGTATTCACTTTTCTACAAACTTCAATACAAAAAGTTAAGGATGTTCTGGAGGTATATAAAAACGCAATAAAATTTTTGAAAATTTGACAAGATATAATTCTTACTAAATTGATGCAATTACCAAAGTTTGGGTTCGATTCACTGCACCGTTTAAGAATTATAGCAACTTGAAGTTTGCACATTTTAACACGTCTTCTTATGGAGAATTCATAAAATTCCACTTCAAACCCTATTTAAACCTTGAAAAAACGCAACTAGAAACTCCAGTCTTTTTTTATATGTAGTAAAAATTAGGTAATTAATTATGTTCAAAATTTATTAGGATTCACTAAACAGTTACAGAGCAAAAAAATTCTAAACTGTTACAAAACGTCAAATTTATCTTGTTGTCTCTCACTAGCATGGAAACGTGACAAGTGTAGACCACTGAATATAGCTACAGAGGGTACAGTATTCGCAAAAGTTTAATGCAAAATATACTCATGAATGGCTTTCATTGCCATGTATTGATGGATTTCGAATTTCTTGTATTTTTGTCTCCCATTGTACCTCCAGTACATCCTTAAAGAAAAATCACTTTTTTTTATAAAAAATGAAGGTCACCTCAATGTTTTAAATATTAACATATATTTTTTACTTCATAATATTCTAACTGGTATCAAGACGAATCCAACGACATATAATAATATAACATTAAACCTTGAAATAACGCTACAATAGTTTTGGCCACAAAAACCGAGCTACCAGACCACTGTGCCCCCCCCCCCCAATATTCAATTTCATGAAAAAATGATATATCCATTGTTTTAGATCAATCGGACGTCGGGAAGACGTGCCACATTACTTCTGAACGTTTAGTCATAATTAAAAGTGTTTCCTTCAAATATTCCTATTCCTATAAAATTTCATGTTTTTCACAACTTCATCTTTTGCAGGAATTATTTTCTTACCCATTGGCACAATTTTAAGGGGACGTGAAAAAAATCTCGCAAAAAAATTTCACCAGGTATAGCTAAGGTCCACCCTACTGCATACAGGCGATGTCAAATTAGGCATGCATTTAACCCTTTGCACTGCGAATTATTTTTCAATTTTGTTACCAACAACCCCCTACTATTTCAAGTGTTTTGTTTGAAATTTACTTTAAAGGAGAGTTCCTCGACTGCTACTTATTCTACACAATTTTGTTTACTAATTATATTAAGGGGGAAGGACCCTGACTTAAGTAACTAGCAAATAACCAGAATCCACTAGAATCTAACTGGATTTTGGATTGAAACATGGGTCTGCGACCCGCGGCTTTTTGTCTTTATTTGAGCAGATTTTGGGCTGGGTGAGGGCTCATTCTAAAGAGGAAGGTTAGATGCAGCGCGCTGCGCCCCATCATATCAGTCGTCGAACACGTCTTTTAGGGACAGAAAAATACATTGGAGTCTGCGGGTATTTTCTCGATTTTTTCCTTTACTTTGGGCACTCATCAATAGCTGAGCGCGCTGCATCTAACCTTCCTCTTTAGAATAAGCCCTCACCCAGCCCAAAATCTGCTCAAATAAGGACAAAAAGCCGCGGGTCGCAAACCCATGTTTCGACCCAAAATCTAGTTAGATTCTAGTTATTTGCTAGTTTTGATACGGGATTATCCTACGCCTTAAAAACAGCGCTCTCAAACTATATTGTAATTGATATTTGTTTTAACTAAAGAATAAGACAATTAAATAAATAAAAGAGGAACCAAACACATATAAGAACCCGTTTTATTTACATTTTTCTTTCTCTGATGTCCAGTCACACACGACAAAGGAGTGCACAGGGTTAAGGAACACCATAGCGCCTCCATAAATTAATTTATGCAAGGATAATTAAATTTTTACCAATACTCCGACTTCTACCGCTAATCCTTTATTCGAATCGTGTCGTATCAGCTAATTAAAACTGTTCGCTCGATGCATACCTGATCAAACATTAAGGTCGTCGCTCACTAGAACGCACCGGCGCCCACCCGGCACCGCGCGGCCTCAGCTGTTTTGGATTTCTTCTATGTATTTTAATTGATGTGCGCACATCCATTTACAATACATAGAAGAAATCCAAAACAGCTGAGGCCGCGCGATGCCGGGTGGGCGCCGGTGCGTTCTAGTGAGCGACGACCTTTAATCAGCGCGTTTCTGATGTTTCGTTGGTGAATTATGTATGAAATGTTAATTGCAGGAGCGTTCCTGATCACGTATGGCATCGCCATGGTGTTTTGCGGGATACCTATATTTTTCCAAGAAGTTGCCATTGGCCAATATCTTGGCGTTGGAGGGATGACACTTATGGAACAACTGTGTCCCTTGCTGCAAGGTACATACGTTTATTTTAGGATATAAACAATTGTAGATGCTTTATTAACCCCTTAATATTACGGTTTTAATATTTAATATTTACGTTTATAATATTACGATATTATGTCTCCTACCATACATATACAGTGGTTGGATAAAATTATTCGGTCTTCCCTTAAAAACGAATTATGACAAAAAAAATGAAGGAAAAAGTACAGGTCACGATTTTTGCTTTTTCATATAGAGAAAATTTACGATATTTTAATTTAAGACTTAATATTTCATTTAAGATATAATATTATAGATCTAAGTAAAAATAAAAATAGAGTAAACCTGATATAAAAATTCAATATAAGAGAGTAAATGTAAGATTCTGAATCTTGATGGTGTGACCATGTCTAATAGTTGGCGCTGATAATGTTTTGCAGGTGTTGGATACGCCACAATGACGATCGTATTCTTCCTGGACGTGTATTATTGTATCATAATCGCTTGGTCACTCTTCTACCTTATAAGTACAATCGTGAATGCACCTGGAGTACCTTGGAGTGGTTGTGGTCAGTATAACAATTATAAACAAATAACGAGTGGAAGGTCTGGGTTAGGACAGCAAATTCAAAAGATGTATAACAAACAATATTTCCATGATTTTCTAGGCAACTGGTGGAATACCAAGGATTGTTACGATGCTTCGAACGTTACTGACCATTTCTATAATATGAATAGTGGACCAAACAGTACAAACTCGACGATCAATGCCACTTTACATCATACAACACCAGTCGAAGAATATTGGGAGTAAGTAAGAGCCGTCTTAGCCTCATCTTCATTATCCTCCGATGAAACAAATCGATTTTATACAGAAGACATTGTTACCATACTACACATGCGTAACAATTGATTTTCTCTAATCTAAAATCTCTCGTTAATTATTAGGCTGGCGATCTCTATGCAAACTAAAATTACAACTGATAATTTGACTAAAATTCTAATCTGATGGTATAAAAACTTTGGAAAAACGGTGGAAATAATATGAAAACATTATTTTTATTTTAATATACGTATAAAATATTTCATCTATATCAGTGCCCGGAATTTTTTCATCGCAGCGGCCGAGAATCGAAGGTACGCCTCCTCGCCCCGGCCGCGCGTCTCGGTCCCCTACCAGCCATAGTGCTCGGAGCTGCTCAGGCGCGTACCATTTCATAGGCGCTATTCGTGGTGCATCATGATGACACTCGTGTCAATAGGTTTCCACATTACGCATTGCCAATGCGTTTTTTTTTTGTTAATAGTATCCCCTGTAGGTCTACTCCATTATGACGCACGATAATTTCGGACAACAGCTGTAGAAAATTAATTAGAACAATAAATTCATAAGATACATTTTAAAATTTAAAATTTAGTAGGCCTACAGGGGATACCACTGACAAAAAAACACATTAGCAATAGTACCTCAATGGTAATGCGAAAACCTATTGACACGAGTGTCGTCCTGATGCGCCACGAATAGCGCCTATGAAATGGTACGCGCCTGAGCAGCTCCGAGCACTAGGGCCGGTACGGAGGGCGAGACGCGCGGCCGGGGTGAGGAGGCGTAGCCTTCGATTCTCGGCCGCCGCACAGTGTGTCGAGTATATGGGAGTTCGAGAAAAAAGTCATAACTCTTAAACTATGCAATTTTCGAGTAAAGTGCCTTAATACTTTTTGAAATAAAATGCAAAGACGAATCGATTGGTATAAAATTTTTTTTTTAATTGTGATGACCTTGTTTCTTATGTTTTTTTATTGTATAAAAAGTAGTAGTTCACAATTTTAACGAAAATTTAAAAAAAAGTACTAAACTGTATACATTACTTATTTAAATCTTCACAAGGAGGAATTAAAACTTAGGAATCTTTAAGAAAATTCCTTTATTTTACCTAGAAATAAATAAAATGAATAAATAAATTAATTAATCAATTAACATAGATAATATGTTATTAAATAATATGTGTACGTACTATACTACTTCAGCTTCACTATAATCAGAACAAGTGTCTGGGTTGGAATCCGATAAGTCGGATGTTTCATTTAATAATAAATAGTCTCTTATATCTGCGAAATCCTTTTTTTCTTTTTTCGTATGTTTTTTTTATAATAGGCAATAATTGGATCCGACTCCAGTAGAAGATGATTTAATAGGTCTTTATTTGAATTTTCTCTTGATGTCTTGCGGGTATTATGTTCCCGATAATATTTTATATTTTTATATTTTTTATATTTAGAATAGCATAATAAGTAAACATATAGTGTCTTATCGTTTCGCGCGGACTCAAGTGGGAACTCGATAGACTACGTTAAAGGCGTGGACGGCGAACGCACGCGTCTCAACGTCAACATTTTCTACTATTTTTAACATTTGTGTATATTTATGCACTTAAGATCGACCGTCATATCAAGTCTAATGTGCTTTAAATTAATATAATACAAAATCTCAAAGGAACCTTTTGGTACTTTCTTTAATACTGAATTGAAAGATTGTAAATATTTAAACAATTTTGAAACTAAATATATAATTTATAAGAATAAAATTGATCACATATGTAAGTACTTATCAAATGGCATGCGTCTAAAAATAATTGCAACAAATTTCTTCGCAAGACTACGCAGAAAGCCGCCGAGCGCGAGCGTCTTAATATGGTTTTTTATTATTTTCTCCGCTTGAGCAAACGTGAGCAGATTTAAACCAACGCGAAATTGAAGTTTAATATGCCACCAATTACTGTAAAAATATTCACGGGGTTACTTCGGGGTACTTTTTAAAACTCTAATCAAAGGTGATAAATGTTAAACATAAAAAATTAGGACAAATTGCGATTATTTAAAAAAAATTTTTTGGTAGATTTAATGTCTAATAATGCTAAACACACCCTGTAAAAATCAAATTAAAAAAACAAATAGCTTGCGAGGGACGCATGTTTTAAAAAATGCACGGAATTTGACAGTGAAGTTTCAGCCTCAGTTTTAACAACAAATTGATTTATTCAGTTAAAATTGAAGGCAGTTTTAGAAACTATGTTTTGTTACGAACATTTTAGGATACATAAATTTGCCGATCTTACACTTTGATTTTCGGACTTTTTTCCATTGGTCGACACACTGTGCGCCGCGATGAAAAAATTCCGAGCGCTGATCTATATCATTTGAGATATCCGGGTAATTGTTGTATGCTGCGGTACCTCGTGGGTAACCGGGTATGTATGTCAAAGGTTCAATCGAAATCACCAGCCCTATTTGAGGGAAATTGAGGAGAAATGTTACCCTCTCTCTGCCAGAGCCGGATCTGCCACGTGATGTTGTGACACATGTTGTGACAGAGGTGGAACGCGTCACGTGACCGGTTCGTGGCAGAAGCGTGGGGGATACTCTTCGGGGACTAAGGGGAAGGTCGTTTTTCCAGAATTGCAAGGGTGCGGGATGCGCCTTCTCATTTCTCGATAATACAAAGATGAAGATTTTGAGTAAACAAAACCGCTAGATCAATCTAGGCCGCGATCGCCCTCGAAAGTCCTATTTTTACGTTTACGAGGCGTAATTTGCATTTTTCAGCAGCATGTAGCTGTCGCAGTTTTATGAAAATAACCAAATTACACCTCGTAAATGAAAAAATAGGACTTTTGAGGGAGATAGCGCCCTATATCGATCTTTTATCCAGCGGTTTTGACTACTGGACCCCCCCCCCATTTTTACATTATTGAGAAATGAGAACGCGAATCCCGCACCCTTGGAATCCTGGAAAAAAAGAGTCTACTCCCTTAACCTCGTTGCCCGACGATTTATTTTACGATATCAGCGAATAAAACATTTTCTGTGATTTTTAATTTCCTAAAATAGGAAAAACTTTATATGTATTGTACACCCGTATATTTTCGAATAGCTGTACATTAACAAAACCAAAGTAGAATTTTATTTCGGTTCAAAGGAAACTGATAGCACACATATTGATTAGACTCTGTTCAGAATCTTTAACACGAGTCAGACACAATATTGTCTATGGTTATTAAGCTATGGTTATAAGTAGACTGCGGATCTTTATGCGTTTATAATATGTCGAAATATGCAAACTATATGCAAAATACATGCAAGATTTATGCAAGGTATATGCTAAATATATGTATGTATAGGGAATGCATGTACGGATCTGTAAAATAGTAATTATTTTATTGTTTTATTTATTATAATTTAAATTACAATATACAACAATAGTTTTTTCTTATAATGTCGATTGTAAATTGATGCCTCTTGTCTGTTAAAATTAATTTATATGCTGAAAAAGAGCGTTCTACATCACATGATGTTATAGGGGCATATTTAAATTTACCCCAATGATGTGCCAGAACCTCTCGTGGTCCTTCAACGTGTTCACCCTTCAAAATCTTGCTTATTTTTAATAATACATTAAAGTGTACATTTCATTTTAATACAGATTCCATTTTATGCGTAACCTTTTCTCCATAATCACCGGGTATAATTTTTAGATTTTCTATAACTGTATAGTTACCAAATCTATAGATTCCGTTAGAGGTAATCTTATTGTTTCCAATTTCTTCATGACCTCAGGTAACATTTGGAAATGGCTCTGAATAATATTTATACAAAATTTATGCATTTATGCAAAAGTTATGCAAGAAATATACTCTTATGTAAAACATATGCCATATGCAAAATATGCAAAATAAAAATTATATTTTTAAAATCCTCTAATGACAAAACAAATTTCTGTTTAGGTCCCAGTTTTTTATCTATTTTCGATAAAAATATGCATTTGCATAAACATCCGCAGTCTAGTTATAAGCGTTGCCCAGGCCTGTTGTAGGGCAAAGGGTTAATCTGGCGACTCTGAACCGATCGTCGGTAGTCATACGATTGATGGATAACTCGTGATTATTTTGAAATTTCAGACGACGAGTTCTTGGGATCACCTCCGGTATCGAAACCATCGGTGGGATGCAATGGGAGCTGTTCGGTTGTCTGATTCTCGGCTGGCTGCTTGTTTACTTTGTCATCTGGCGTGGTCTGCATCAGAGCGGTAAGATCATCTGGTTTTCAGCCTTGTTCCCGTACGTGGTGCTTTTCATTCTTTTGGGAAGAGCGGTGACATTGGACGGCGCCAAAGACGGATTACTATACTACATCACGCCCAGGTGGAAGGAGTTGCTTACAGCCAGTCCCTGGATCGACGGTGCCACGCAAATATTCTTCGCGTACAGTATCGGCACCGGAGCTCTGCCAGCTTTGGGATCGTACAATAAGTTCCACCATAATTGCTATAAGTAAGCTTCCCCAGGTTCACATACATTTCATTGACGTAGCAACACATCGCTCGTTCATTTCCATCATTTTTTTACTACCCTTGGCAAACATAATTCGATCGGATCTTGCGTCTGTCATTGTAATTATTCATATTTTTAACGTGGAAAATATTTCCACTAACGATAAAAATAAATGCATTAATAAAACTTGTCATATACGGAGTGTTACAAATATGGACATCCTTAAAAGGGGAGGTTCCTCAGCTCATTCGAAGTAACTTTTTCCTTTGTGCAAAAGTTCTCCGCGGCTTTATTAATGAGTTATTAACAGAAAACGCGGACCAATCACAGCGCGGCTCCAGCAAACGCTTGATTGGTCCGTGTGTTTCGTTAATAACTCCTTAAACAAACCGCGAAGAACATTTTCGTAAAGGAAAATGTTATTTTAGATAACCTTAGGAATCAGCCTTTTCAAGGAAGTAGGGCAAGGTTGCTCAAGTCGTACCCCTTAAGAAAAAAATCGCATAAAACTTAGGATTTATCAAATAAATAGAAATTAATTATGTTATTCAAAACTTGTGTTAATATTGTTGTTATTTATTATAACGAAATTAGAAAATCTATATGCTTTCACGTAAAATAAACTAAATCTTTAAAAACTTACATCGTACCACCTATAGCCTAAGTCGTACCTAAGAATTCAATAATAATTGAAACGTATTTTTCATTAACCTGTTTACATGACATATAGGTATTCAGTTAGTACAAACATCACATACAAATTTTTTTGTTCTTTTGTCAACTCCAGCGCATATTTCGTGCACCCATGATTTGCATTTCAAGCATTGAATCATGTTTTCCTCCCGATCTTCTCCACGAATAAAACAAAACCAATCGCTTTTCTCCTTTCTAATTTTTAATGCCAATTCCTTTTTATTAATTACTGCGTTTCTTTCATTTGCCGCGTTTTTTATGTTTTCTTTATTCTGCGTTGACGTTATTTCGACTGACGAGGTAGTACGACTTAGGAATCTCATATGGGTACGACTTAAGACACGGCACAAGTTAAATTTAAAAAGTAAACATAACCTAACTGAATAAAATTAATACGATTTCGTTTCGACTAACGATTATGTATATTCTACTGAATTTATATTTAATAAGGAACATAATTTTATCAATAATTTACTTGCAAGATTAACTACCAAACATATGGAGAAAATTATAAGAAAATTGAAATAAACTTACTCGATGACAGCATTTATAATGAGGCTGGTTTATGGCAGACAATACATAATACGTAGAGCAACTTGGTTGACTCAGATGTACAGTCGGTGTACAAAGTATTCGTACATCTTTTAAAAACTAATAACTTTTTTATAATTGTACCGAATGACCTGCATTTGTATAATCAATTAGAAGCATTGGTTTATTAAATGAAATGCAAACAAATTTTCCAAAAAATTATAATTTACAAGGTTACGTGCAAAAATAAAAAAGGCATTTTTTAAAACTTTTTTATTTAGGTCCTTAATGAAAATTTAAAATATATGTTTTGTAGATCTATGTTATTTATATACACGTTGAGAATTTCATCGGAATCGATTGACGCAGGAAAAAACGACACACATCAAAAGATGTACGATTCTGTGGATTTTAGGCAGAAACTGACCAAAAGTTGTGTAAAACTACGATTTTTACCATTTTGAACCTCTTGTAGCTCGTGTGTATGTTAAGGATGTACTGGAGGTACAATGGGAGACAAAAATACAAGAAATTCGAAATCCATCAATACATGGCAATGAAAGCCATCCATGAGTTAGTTAGTTAGTTTGTTCTTTACCCTATTATTAGGGATGGCGTTGGAGATATATTTTGCATTAAACATTTGCGAATACTGTACCCTCTGTAGCTGTATTCAGTGGTCTACACTTGTCACGTTTCCATGCTAGTGAGAGACAACAAGATAAATTTGACGTTTTGTAACAGTTTATAATTTTTTTGCTCTGTAACTGTTTAGTGAATCTTAATAAATTTTGAACATAATTAATTACCTAATTTTTACTACATATAAAAAAACTGGAGTTTCTAGTTGCGTTTTTTCAAGGTTTAAATAGGGTTTGAAGTGGAGTTTTATGAATTCTCCATAAGAAGACGTGTTAAAATGTGCAAACTTTAAGTTGCTATAATTCTTAAACGGTGCAGTGAATCGAACCCAAACTTTGGTAATTGCATCAATTTAGTAAGAATTATATCTTGTCAAATTTTCAAAAATATTGTTGCGTTTTTATATACCTCCAGAACATCCTTAATCGATTTCAATGAAATTTTCAGCATGTGTGTAACTAACATAGATCTACAAAACATACATATATTTTAAATTTTCATTAAGGACCTAAATTAGAAAATTTAAAAAATGCGTTTTTTATTTTTGCATGTAACCTTGTAAATTATAATTTTTGGAAAATCTTTTTTGCATATCATTTCGTAAACCAATGCCTCTAATTGATTATACAAATTCAGGTCGTTTGGTAAAATTATAAAAAAGTTATTAGTTTTTAAAAGGTGTACGAATAGTTTGTACACCCACTGTATATTTGGTTGCCGTTGTATGTGCTGTTGTCGCCGTAGTTCGTTCAAAATTCAAGCGGTACGACTTGAGCAACCTACAACATTTTTGGGACACCCTGAATAAGGAAACTATTGATATAAAAATATTTGTTTTTTTATAACAGAATGAGCAAATTAACTGATTTAACCACTTGCTGTACTTTTTCTTTTACAGTTACAGTGATTAGAATGTCTTTATCCCGAAAAATGTCGTAGAAGTGAAGAGAAAATGTATATCTTTTGTATGGCTATTTTAATGCTTAAATATTGATTACGAACGAATCAAATTTTATTTCATCTGAAATGAAACGCGAAACATTCATATTTGTTAGACTTTGTTTAAAAACTTCATGACGAGTGTGACTCGTTAAAATACGGCAAGGGGTTAAGCGAGGGTTTAATCACCCCAAGCATTCAGGATATTTTAGTATAAGCATTGCTTTATGATATAATGATTTTATCTAGTAAATGAACGAACGGTTTTTAGAAATGTTGATTTTTCACTAAATTGAAACGTAGAATTTCATTAAAAACAAATCCTTGGTTTATCTACTAAATAGAGTCATATGTAAATTAACTGTTACACAGGCACTTCTTTTAAGGTTCTGGAGCACAAAAATTACTATAAAATTTTCTTGCATAAGGTACTCGTTTGGAAAAAAAGTTCATTAACCTTTTTACAGAAAATTTGGATTTGTCAGAAACTTAGGCATGAGCTCTTAAGGGTTCTTCATAGTTTGACGGTTTGTCCGAATCGTTTTCTCTTTTCTGTTTGCATTTTCATTCAGTTTATTATCCCCAAGCATTACGGCTGAATTCGAATATTGAAATACTGAGTAATTTTCCTTCAAAAATTTCTCAAAAGTTACCTTGTAATCAGAGCATCAAACTAGTGTTACCTAGTTCGGACTCCGAAGGTTAGAGGCATGTAGGAGGATCATTAACGTTGGGTCATTTCACGTGAACTGTATCACCGTTTTGCACTCTTCGATTTCGCTGAAATTGAGATATGTTTCAGTTCAAGTCATCTTTGAAATTGTTTAAAGTTTAAAGATACGGACCATCAAAATCTGTAGTTCTTACCGATTTTTAACAACACTGGTAAATGGTGGTCGATGAGTCGGCGTAACGAATTTTTATGTAGATGGTGGAATACGATTCCGGATACGTCAAATTCGCAAAACAAAAATATTTTTAATACTTTTTCTTCAAAAAATTACGTTTGCCTACACAATGATAAATTATTTAAAAAGAATTACGATGATGATTAAAACAAAGAAAATCTATCTTTAATAATAATCGAGATATAAATTGTTTCGTGAAGGTTTTCAGAAATTGCACATTTTTATGGTCCGTATCTTGTCAACAATTTCGAAGATAACAAAGTGATGACTAGACTGCGGGTCTTGCAAAATAAAAATTGTCTGCGTCGATTGCAAGAAATAGAAACCAAACTGAATGTTATTTCTTCCCTTAACGATTTTAATAGAGGAAAAATCATACATCGACATCTTCAATTTGGAGTATTTCCAACAATCCTGAATTTCATCTACTGAATTTTCCTATAAATGAATAAAGATCCGCAGTCTAGTAATGACTTAAACCCCCACCTATTTTGACATAGACTATACCGCATTTCGATTTCAGTAAAATTCGAGACACAGTTCAAAAAATCTGATCAGCTTCACATGGAATGACCTCCATGACCTATCCTTTGTTTATTGCCGAGGGGTTTTGGGTGTGCGACCAGTTCTTTTTAGACAACGCTAAACGAAGTCTTTGAAAGTGTGAGTTTTGTCTTCCAGAGATGCACTAATCACTTGTATTGTGAACACCTTGACTTGTCTTCTGGCTGGTTGCGTGACGTTCTCCATATTGGGTCACATCGCGTCCGAACAGGGTACGGAAGTGTCCGAAGTGGTGAAAAGCGGTCCGGGTCTTGTCTTCCTCACGTATCCGGAGGTCGTCGTGAAGCTTCCCGGTGCTACTATGTGGGCCATAATCTTCTTCGTCATGCTGCTCGTAAGGAATAATTAACACTCGAACGGGGAGGAGTGTACACCCCGTTTCTTCTGAGATCAGATATTACATACGTATACAATTTCATCCACGCAACAATCTCGATAATCGCCGATTACGACTCTCTTCTATATCATGAGCTGCTAGCGAAACGTTGTTCACAATTTTTCCATTGCTTCTCGAGAAACGAAAATTAATTACACGATTTAATTCTGTTATTTGAGAACAAGGGTTGAAAATGGTTTAACGAGTGTTTCTGTAGGCCGGGAAGTAATCGCGGTTCTCTTTTCTACAGATACTTGGGATCGACAGCGAATTCTGCATCGTCGAGTCGTTTGTCACCGGTGTCGTCGATAACTGGCCTGAACTCCTTCGACCCCACAGAAGGAAGTTCACCGTTGCTATCTGCGTTATTATGTTTGCTATGGGCGTCCCAATGGTCACCAATGTAAGTGTTCTTTTCAATTAGAGGCTGCAATGTTTCGAAATACACTTCCAGTTTAAAAAATAACACAGCGCACCCCGCAAGAAAAGCGACACAACTC
Organism: Lasioglossum pauxillum; assembly: GCA_933228785.1. NCBI lineage: Eukaryota > Metazoa > Arthropoda > Insecta > Hymenoptera > Halictidae > Lasioglossum > Lasioglossum pauxillum. The sequence continues at coordinate 20,881,238 of OW121701.1, read as the reverse complement.
AAAAATGCAGCATTTGAGAAAAATCAACTTAAAAAATAGTATAAAATTTATGCTGAAATAGTTTAAGCTTCTTTTAAATTCCCCTCAGCTTTTCGTGCATATTGGGGCACTTCATACGTATTTGGAATGACGTGTTCAAATATAATTTATTTTTTGTACTTTTGTTTTTGTATAAACTTATGTTGACTTGATTACAATCTGTAGTTGAATGAATGAAAGAACAGCAAACATCAAACATTATAAAAAAAAGAACATTAATACATAGCAACACAAAAATTAATAAAAACGAATGATATAAACAAAAAGGTAAAAATTAACAAATCGAAAATAGCGGTCGTGGTACAATAATCTGTTTCCTCCTTCTCGATGTGCCGGAAGCGCCAAGGTGGTGAACGGAAGAAGCATGTCGCTGAGACGCCACACATATTTTTCAATCACATAACCTCAAAATTGCCATTTTTTGACTTGTGTCACTTTTCTTGCGGGGGTGCGACATGTGTGCTATCAAATATTATATCATAATTTCTCAGTGGTAATGTATAATTTTCTGTTTGTCAGAAATAAAACGTTAATATAATCAATATCTCCAAGTCTTGTGTAAAAACAATTTACAATTTTTCGGATATGGAATTTTTTAGTAGAACTTAATCATTCGACTGCGGATCTTTATGCAAAATAAAAATTGTCTGCATCGATAGCAACGAATAGAAACTAAATTGGATGTTATTTCATCCCTTAATGATTTTAATACAGGAGAAATTATACATACAGGGTGAGCCCGCAGAAACAGAACACCTAAATATCTCCGTTACTTTTCGTTGTACGAAAAAACTTCTTAGGACAAAGTTACACTGATTGAAGGGCCACATGTAACGTTATAAAGGAAAAAATTTTCAAGGTCATTGTTTTACAAGATTTCAAGGTCATCGATATTTTTTTAAATGGAATGAGGTATTTTTTAATACATCAATCGATGCAGCTGGACATTCGTTATAAAAAAGTACTAACCTATGTATGTCGAAAAGTTAGTAGTTCACGAGATATTTCGATTTAAATAACTGTAAAACACCACCCTGTATATTGACATCTTCAATATTAAAAATTATCCAACAATTTTGAATTTCATCTACTCAATTTTGCTATAAATGCACGAAGATCCGCAGTCTACTGATCATACATTCAATTCTCATTTGAATTATAATGAATAAAGGATTCTTGACAGGGAAAAATTGTACACATGTTTTCCAATAAAATGGTTACACTATGAACGATTGATCTTGTTCCAGGGAGGAGTTTACATATTTCAGTTAATGGATTTCTACTCGGCAAGTGGCATGTCGATTCTCTGGGTCTGTTTCTTCCAAACGATCGCGATATCGTGGATCTTCGGAGCAAAGAGGTTTTGCGATTGCATTCACCAAATGATGGGCATACGAATGAACAAATTTTGGTATATTTGCTGGGTAGTGTTGGCGCCAGTCATCATGGCCGTAAGTATTATATTCGCAAACAAATTATGATCGTTAATACACGCAGACGGTAGTAGAGTCGATGCTCTTTCCGATGCACTTTGTCCCATCCCGATATCTCGATCCGTTCTCAAGGTATAGTAAATCCAATATAATCGCAAAAGCCTCGGGGAGGTTCGTTTGCAAAGTTCGTAGACGGACACTATTTTTTTGAGCTTCAAAGACCGAGCCCCGTCCGTAGAGATGGACAGCTATGTAAAGAGAGATCGCGCACGGCCGAAATGACTGCGACTCTCCGCGTCTCTTTCTTTCCCATACGCTGTCCTTCCTTGCGTCCGAAACGTCCATCGTCAATTAAACCTCTAAATACAGTTGAAACTAGAGGGCTTGGTGAAAGTTTCATAAAAAAATAAGTAATAATAAAAAAGGATTTCCGTGAGGACGCACGGGCCTTTGAACTGTGCCGGCGACTGCGACTCTCCGCATCGCATTAGTAGTCGTTAACACCGATATACCAGAGCCGAGATCAGATTACTACAGTGGAGGGGATATTTTTTTTGCGTTTATCGTGTACGGCCTTTTTGCGACTATACAGGATTTACTGTACAAGTTTTCATGTAAAACAAAAAGAATGGGATCTCCCACGCTATTCCCCACGCTGCCGCCCCAATCCGGTCACGTGACGCGGTTTGTCTCTGTCATGCATGTATCACAACGTCACCTGACCCATCTGGTATGAGAAGAGAGAGGGTAACTGTTTCCTGGGAGAAAGAGATACCTTGTCTTTCCACAACGATATCTCGTGAACTAAGCGTCGTATCATAATGCTACAAAAACGGTTTTAAAGCGCAGACTTAGTGCTTTCTAACAGCCAAAGTTTTATGAAAATAGTGTCAATGGTATTTTCCCTGTTTTACAATTTCCCCGTGCGAATTTCAATTTCCTTTTATGTGGTTGAACATGAGCACCATCTCAATACCACGTACGTTTTTCTATTCTTACTATGTGGGCAGTTTACACATTTTTTTATTACGGACATCATGTCATCGATATAATTAACTCATTTCTTTAATTAATGTCCTTTCATTTACATAACTATGTTATTATAGAACTCTATAAAATTTGTATAAAAGTTCGGAAATTTGTGATACGATCCAAAAATAAGTTGCCACTAACTTTTAGTTTTATCACTATATTCTAGAGCATTTAATTTGTAATCCTCATTAGTTCTCATTTTTAAGGTATACACTTTTTTACAGTATTCATTTGATTTATATGTTACAGTTTATCTTCGTATTCCTAGGCGTTCAAGACAAACCCTTCAAATACGGAAGCGATTACGAATACCCAACGTGGGCGAATTGGGTGGGCGTACTTCTTAGTATATCCTCCATGATTTGGATACCAGGATACGCCATCTATTACGTCATCGTGAATCCAGGATCAGTTTATGAGGTAAAATCGTCAAGTAAACGCATAACAATATTTGCTTCGAATGTAAAATTTATTAAGCTAAATTGATAATTACTTACGAATCTGCATATCGAATTGTAATATTTTATGCATTGTATCGTGTATATGGCTTACAACTTTCGTATTATAATGAACTGCATATAGTTTTATTGAAATATCTTTTACATAAATAAATATATTAGGTTGGCAACTAAATTCGCGACCTTTTGTTTCGTAATTCTTTTATTGTATCATTATAACCTCATTCAGTGACCATTCCTTTTGGACTGTATATCATTGGAAAACTCTGAATTTTTCGATTAATTTGATATAAATTATATCAGTTGCCAACCTGATATAATTTATTGAAATATTTTTTAATAGATACATCATTTATTAAAATATTGATCACTTTCAGAACCTCAAGAAAGGGTTGACACCGAACATAAAATCGCATCCGAAGCTACCGAAGGGCGAGAAGTCCCCAGTGATACCGATGTCTGAAAGCAGTGCTGGCTTAATCACCAAGAACAGCAGTTTCCTAAGTCAAACATGATCGGCGCAAATGACTCCATTATTCCTAAATAGGTTGTAATTACCGTAAGCGTAGTATTTTTAACGGGTTTTAAGACACGAGGCCGGTAGACAGCAAAAAGAGTTCAATTACTATTAAATCCACGATTATCCCCATTTAAATTCAAACCATTGTATAAAAATAACAGCTCTCAAACCTTTGTTTATTTCGAAATATTTTAACACATTTTCAACACAATGTTAAGCAGGCAACTAGTGCCGCGAGAGTCGATGATGTAGAATCGGCTACCCCCACTCGGCCGGCCAGGCGAGGGGACAGGCGATCGGAGCGCGATGGTGGGAGTAGCTGATTCTACGTGATCTACTCTCAGAGTGCTAGTTGCCCAGGCCTTGATGTAAAGTAAATTAGCAGAATCAGAAGAAGATAGTAAACCTACTGTTGACAAGTAGATTGACGATTGATTGTTAATTAAGCGAAAGACCGGCCTTGTTCCTCTAATTATTAAATAAACCGGTACCATGTGAGACGTGTTTGCAACTAGAAAAATATAAGATGGGTGAAAGCAGAGGCGAGTAGATAGTCGACTACGCGAAACTTATATAGATACTACGATAGCGGTCTAAAACGCTAGAAGAGATCTATTTTTCCATCGCGATACGGTTTGCGATGCATGTACAAGGGATTATTAAAAGACAACGTAGTTTAGTTGGTAGCTTCGCTGGTTTAACCTAAGGGAACACAAGTTCTTGCAACAAATAGTACCGAGAGGAGATAAATATATTTACAAGATATTATTCATATTCTCTTTTTCAAGTTGGAAGGTTTTTCTACTTTAGTCGTTGGAGGCGAATTGATCGTCTTAAAAAATCCTGAAGGGACCCAGGAAAACATCTTTCTCAAATACCGTAGCTTTTAGTTGATGTTTATTCAAGTTTTCTAATTTCTGTAGTCGGCGCACTAGCTATAAAGAATGTTCGAAAAGTATTAAAACACTAATAGAAGTTGAAATTGATAGGCTGTGAAGCCTATTTTATGACGTCGTTCTACAAATTAACAGCACAATAACTTTCCAAGTAACAAATCTAAGTTTTAACCCTTACCAGTCGAGGGGTGACACAATATTGTTCACATTATTAAATTATTTATTACATGATTAAATATATCAATTTCGTATCCATAAAACGAAATAAATTATAAAGAATGAAATTATTCTAGATTGGAAGAAACGTTCAATTTTCAAGTTAAAATAGCTCCGACTGCAAAGGGTTAAGGTTGAAAAAGAAATGACGATTTTCTATGTATCTTGTATTTAGTTTCAGTATATGAAAAATGTTTTTCACTGGATGGTATAATGAATTTTTTTTAAATGCGAGATATACCAAGCTGCAAAAAATGACTGATACTGATAAAAACACGCCTAACACTTCGAACAAACATTCATTATACATTATACAAATTAAAAGATACAGCAAGCCCGGGTAACTTCTTCACCGCTATCGCTTCACGACTCTCACTACAAGTGTACCGGATCCCCCACTATCCACCTCCTCGTACTCTTCACAGGAGTTTGGTGGGAAAGACCCAGGAGTGGGGGAAGAGTCGTCAGCTCGCGAGCCGAAAGTTGCCCAGGTCTGTGAGATAGAGTATCAAGCTAAAGTAGAAAAATCGTATTTTATTACTTGTGCGTATATTCCTCAATGGACAAGTTTACAACTAATTTTATTCTCGGAAGGCATTTGTTTTTGACAAAGTTCGGTGACACATTCCAAGCAGGTTTCTCAAGTATTTTATAGCTTTCATACGAAATGCGTTGAAATAAAAATAAAAATTTGTGCCTGAATAAAAATGCTGTTGTTCGAGATATAATCAAAACGTGAAAAATATAAAAAAATAGCTGCGTACACTTTCTATCGAGTTTTGTACTGTTACGTGTATCAATAAGGAGTTCTATTTGTTCTCTGATTTGCGATTTATGGATTTATCGTCGCGTATACAAATGTGTAATTAAAAATGAAACGGAAGCTTTAACAGATTCGTTTTCCGCGAAAAGTTTATGTACAATTTCTTACGTGATGTTGTTTATTAAAGTACTTACTCACATTTTTACATTTCTGTATTGCAATTATATCAAGCCATGTGTTCCTTTTGGTACAAATTGTACAAATTTTCTTCTCGATGTTTTAAAATCCAGAATCCAGTGTTACTCAGTCTAATCATAAGCGTATGCTTTAAGGATGTTACAAACTGACAGGTCACGGTACTAATTCCATTGTATGATAGCTCTGAGCCTAAATTGAGGGTTCCCAAAATGATTTTGCGCGGAGACAGATTTATTCACCGAATACTCCCGAATCCCATCGTCGATGTACAGGGTGGAAAGTCTTGGCTACCATAGGCGTACTCTATTGGGCTGATAAGAAAATAATTTTGGTATTTTAAGGTGAAATAGAGCCCACTTTTTTTATTCAAGCAATGCACTTTAATGAATGAGACATTTCCCCTTTTGTTCGATGATCTATTGCCAAAAAGAACAAATCAAAAATTATTTTATTGATTACAGTTCATCGCTTGAATAAAGAAATTACTTTCTGGCCAATCCAATACATCTTCGGATCAATAAGGCTCTGTAACAGAAAGTTGCCGCAAACTTATCTCTGACCTTGAATCTCAAGGTCAAAATGTGTATACCATTTGTATTCTACGCATCATATGCTATAAAACAAATATTTGACCTTAAAATTCAAGGTCAAGAATTTTACGGCAACTTTTTTTACGGATCATCATCGATCCGAAGATTTATTTACATCCTGTACAAAAGTAAATGGAATAAGAGGAAAACGTGGGTATAGTTTAATCGAGTTATTTCAATGTAAATGTAACAATATCTGTATTAACGACTCTCAATGTCAGTGTTTGTTATTACACGTCCCTTAGAAATTCGTATAAGTGAAATTCGAGGTTACAGTGAACGTTGTTCAACGAAAGAAACGATATTAATAATATTTGAGAGGGTTGATTTCAAGAAATGTTCTACAGACTTTAGGGATTCGTGTTGCTATAAAGAAGATTGTAATTCTATGTATGTATTTTGCTACGTGTAGAATTGAGAATTTTTCAAGATTGTGCAACAAAAGAATTGCTACGAGTTGTACAATACATGTACTATTAAATACACTCGTTTAAAGAAGTGCCCGCAAATCTTTTCAGAAAAGATTGCTAAAAAACACCTTTTTTCTTTATTGTTAACTAGCCATGACCTCTTAATGAAACGTGATAAATTTCTGGTTTCAGTTACAAAACATTAATTGACAAAGATGTAATAAGCTGTTCATTTTTGCCGGCCCCAGCACAGGCACTAACATATGGCACTAACGGAATCATCGGAGTTCTATGCATAATAAGTATGAAACATCGATTTCGATACAGTGCCGGATAAATCAATAGACACGTAAGACATGTCTAAGGCTCAGTTTTAGTTTTTAGTTCAGAAAAAAATAAAGAATAAAGTAAGAAAATATTTTTTTAATAAATCTTTAATGTAAAAATTTTAACTGACGTTATTCCAGATTTCTTTAGAACAAACTTAGATAAATGTGGCCCCAATCTAGATTTTAGCTAGGTCCCGTTAGACACTTGATCCGGCACTGTCTAGATAGATCGTCTCCCGGTATACGTAGATATTTGGTACGAGAGCAATAAAAATATTCGTAATGCAAGGAACAGGTACAGTTGTCACGGGAAGTAAGTTGACGATTGCAATTTCTGGGTGAATGAATATAATTATAAAAATAGTTTATCTGTTTAGTTTATCGCGTACGAATAAAAGCAACCCAATCATTTGATTTTATGGTAATAGGGAAATTGAAACAACTGAAAAATGTATATTTTTCTCATTGCAGACTTGATGTGCCATTGAATTGATTTATTAATAATATTTGTATTAACATTGTTCCATTCAGATTTTAACATGTTCTATTATTTTTTGTAAACTTCTTTATAAATGCCCCCACATAATATTTTCTCTAAAAATTTAATCGTAACTTAAGCTTTGAATTTTGGATCGCTGTTCTCTTGATATATGAAGCTATTTTCATCTCCTATTTTGCAGAATTAGATGACTGCTTTTTACCGTATTTACGTATCGGATTGATCTTAATTTATAGCTAATAATAATTTTCTTTAATTTTAAAAACTATTATTGTATAGATCAAAAAAGATAGACTCCAGTATTTAAATTAGCTGCTCTTTACTTTACCGGGCTCAAAATTTGTGCCTTAATGCTATAAATTATGATGTATTTGGTACGAAATGCAGTAGATTTGTACCCGGGGCGGCTGCAGGAGAAGTTTCGCTCCTGTAGGATCAATGGTTCAGGAGTTATGCTTGCTTAAAGTTGAGCAATCTGCAGTGTTTTTGACAGGTAAGAGCGCCGCCATATTTGTTTTATAGTGTCGCGCGCCGCTTAGCGGGCAGAGCCCCTAGTGTAGTTGTTTGGTGATTAGGGGAGCGGCAAGGTAAGCGGCTCGCGGGCATTACTACAAACCAATATGACGGCGCCTTTACCTGTCAAAAACACTGCAGATTGCTCAACTTTAAGCAACCATAACTCCTGAACCATTGATCCTACAGGAGCGAAACTTCGACCTGCAGCCGCCCCGGGTACAATTCTACTGGATTACATACCAAACACATCATAATTTATATTTACCCTTTAAATTAACTAATTGTTCTGTTACACGAAGTCTCATGATTCTCTGTTGAGTTCGGATAAACGAGGTTCTACTGTAAATATTCAAAATCCAAATATTCTTGTTTATATGTTCCTACAACATAATTGCATTCATTTTCCCACAATAGTTAATTTATTTTCCTAGGCGACTATACAAACACGGGCCTAATATGGTCGAGCATTTCATTTACAATTTAATCTTATAGGCTACACGCGACTGGTACGTACTATTTGCGGAGTTTTGAAAACAGTTGTTAATGTTGTACGATATTAAGAAATGTTTGAAAGCTTTATACGATGTTTGTTTATATTTTATGATCGCATTGTTACGGCACATTATCTTCCAAGAATAGCGTAAGGGTCGTAAGTGCTGTGAATTTACGAGAATACTGTCGATAATTCAGACGAAAGGCAATTTCACCAAATCTGTAGCAACCGAAGGAATTAGTTTCCACAAAATTTTGTTAATGATGCTGTTTAACCGTGTAACTTTGTAAACTTTTCTATTGAAATTACTTTATCACCTGGAGAAACAAGTATTTGAAAATATGTTAGCTCGTAGTACGAAATATTAATTTATAATCAATAAAATTGTCTTACAGCGAAGTCTCTTACCAGATAAGATTAATGTTTTTTACTAACAATAAAATCGTTGTCGTTTTCACCAATCGTCTTATGTTAGTGTATTATAACGTGTAGCAAAATTTTTGATTATGGAAGCTTCCAGTTTGTTTTAACACATTCGCAGTCGATCATTTTCTTATTTCTCTAGCAATAAGAGCAAAAGTAAACAAAGTTATATATTAACTAAAATAATACACACCATGGATAAAAATGATAAAATTCCTTTGGAATATCAAGCTTGTAGGACAGGCCTGTCCAACTTGTTTTTCGTTGCAAGCCACAAGTCAAATAGTGGGAGAACGTCATCTATCACCTTAGCTCAATGAAGGAGTGGGGGTACGGGCTAAATGTGGCTCGCGGGCCGCGAGTAGTACAGGACTGTTGTAAGAAATCCTTTTTTCGAAACAAATGAGCTTATAAAATATGTGAATTCACATCAGCGACAGCGAATGTGTTAATTGCAATATAACCTTCTGCACAGAACTGAGATTTTAATTTTACGAAATTTTAATTATCTATAGATTGTAAATTTATGTATTAATAAAATATTATTGTCTTATCCTTATATTTACTTTCATTGTACTTCGAACTATGACAAATATACATTCTATATGCTTCGAGTAAAATGGTTATTAACAATTTTTAGAGCCTGTACAGGGTGTATAAAAAGTAATGGTCATCCGTCGTAGGGATGAATCTACACCTCTGGATCGGTGGACGTTTGTAAAAGAACCTTGCCGCAAAATTGTTTATAACAAAGAAAATTGTTGTTAAAGTTTGTTTTTATATCAGTACCTTCTACTCATCAAGGAGAGAAACAGCTTCTAATTGATTATACAAAATCAGGTCGTTTGGTACAATTATAAAAAAGTTACTAGTTTTTAAAAGGTGTATGAATACTTTGTACACCCACTGTATATACAGGGTGGTCTTTTTATCTGAAGACATTGAAATATCTCGAGAACTATGTATCGGATCAAAACAAGTGGGCAATGAAAGTTGTTCGTCGCGAAGGGGGACATCCAATGGTGGGAGAGGGAACTATTTCAAAATCTTCAATGGGAAACCCTTTTTATAGCAAATCTTGGTTCTCCATTGATTTGATATTATTGGTGTAATTTCTTTCACAGATGTCGTTGCAATCGAAAGCAGTTGGAAAAATTAATTGGTTTGTTTATCAATCCTCAGGAAGTGGGGGTAGGGGTTCAATTATGGTGTTATTGAATAGCATTCTTAAAAATATCAAATACGTCTACTTTTATTTTTCTGATCTGATGTGTATTTCTCGAGATATGCCCAATTTTCAACGACTTTTTCCATTTTGATTTTTGTCCATTACAGCGCCATCTGTGAACCAAAATGCAAAAACTCCTAGGTAAAATTTGTGTATTTTTTTCTGAAGAATCCAAATCTGCAATGAAAAATAGAGGTTCCCTTTTAAGTTTTTTATCTTCTCCCACCCCCACCCCCAGGGGTGGCGGTGGGGGGTCCAGTTTGGTATCATTGGATGTGCCCCTTCGCGACGAACAACTTTCATTGCCCACTTGTTTTGATCCGATACATAGTTCGCGAGATATTTCAATGTCTTCAGATAAAAAGACCACCCTGTATATTATATGTATAATATTCATGTTGTATTTTAAAATTTGTTTTCTAACGAAAAGAAATTGCATACTGCATTTTATGCAGTCTAATAGAACATTTAGATTAGGAAGCTTTCATCTCCTCCAATTTCATATTTAAATATACCTCCAATTGCTATACTATTTTACCAATAGCAGATGCGAAATCAAAATCCGATTGTCTGAACTGAGCCTAATAAAATGAACGGATTCAAGTTCGTCAAAGTCCCGTCAGTTTTATTAATTGTTCGTGACGTAAACATTTACATTTCCTGTAATTAGTTAGGTTAAAACAAACCTTACTTGTATATTTTCATATTATTTTAGTATTGTGAAAAATTGGTGTAAAAATGCAGATTTGTACTCCGGAACCGTAAGTTTCTATTTTAATTAGACAATTAATACACACGTTTAATTTTAGTACGCATTGTAGGCAAAAGCGTATGCTAGCGAATTCGAATCCTGATTCGTATAAGCCGCTTCGAGTAAGTTGATTCACATAAATCCCGTACTATAAAATACCATTATCGTGTCTATAAAAACAATTTGATTTACCTGTGTTCTTGAACTCCTACGAATCACTACAAACTATTTCTGCTGTTCCTACCATGCAGCCTAATGATACATGACAATTAATTTTAATTGTGTAAGTAAATTTCCGTGTACATATTTTTTTATATGCATACAACATTTTTCAACCCAAAGCTGTTTTTTTATGCTGAATTAATATAATTCTTGATATCTGTTTAAATTGAAAGATCGTCATTAAAGAAAGCATACATTGCACTATACTATTTTCGTTTTACTTGAATGGTTTCAGAGATATTTCATAAAATAATTTTTTTGTCCCAACATTGTGAGAAGTTTTTACCCCTTGAGCATAGCGAATTTCTTTTCACAAAGTTCTACTGTCTGTTTATTTTAAATACAAATTCTTTTCTAATATACGCCAACTTACAATTAGTATTACTGGAAATCGAATATACCTATGGAAAATGAGACGACATATCGGCTGTCCTATTGGGAATCTCCCCAAGTTACCATGGAGCCAGTTCTACCACGAAATAGTTTAGTTTCTGGCGATGGTGAAATATCTGACGAAACAACTTACAACGTAAGTTTCTGCCAACAAAAAAAATCCGTGTAGCAATTTCTAAGGTGCCTTTAGAATCCTCGAGATTTAAAATCAGTTGAGATTTGTTGCTATACTGTTCCTGTAAACGAGAAATGATCACAGAATAAACGTCGACCATTTTTCAAAAATCAGAAAGTCAGTGTTCGAATACGTTTTGGATGCATTATACAAGTTGTTTAATAAAAGATAGAAGACGGAATTTAGTTAGATTTCTTGCAATTTTGATAACAATATGTGGATGAAGAAATTTATTTAACAATTGAGGAAGTCATGTTACGAGGCCACCCTGTAAGAAATGCTGAGAGAGGGAGAGATTCTCGTACAGGTTTTGGCACCCCAAATTTACCCTTTTGCAAATTAATTTTGGTAAAATTTATATTAACTTGACGAGTTGTCGTTGTCGTTGTTGTTGTTGTATGCGTTAAATTTTGTAATCGAATTTTAAACCACTTCCGGATGAGCTAGACTTGAAACTGTAAACATAGCCCAGAACTGGATGACAATGCAATATTAAAAAACAAATTTTTAAAAAACTGTGCGTTCAGGAGAAAAAAATTTTAATATTAACCGTCACACCTCGTCTCGCGACGCTCGGTAGTACGTCATCGAGTTCAGCGATTCCCACTCCGCACGGCAGCGCTCCCTACTTCCCTACGCGTTCCCACTCTGACTCATCCCCACTCCATTGACCCACTTCGCACCGGAGGAACTCAGTATGATTTTCCGTTCATTCAGTTCCATTTCGTACAATTTCGGACTCCATAAAGAGACGTCGTCTCTCGGAGTCATCCCCTCATTCTATCTCGCGTATTTCCGTATCTAACTACTTCATACCAGTATTACTAATCTTGCGTTTATTGGGTATGGGAATAAGTTTCCGCCCTTTTTTGTTGAAGAGAAGCTCTTCATTCAGAAATTTAAATGGAAAGTAAATTCATTCAAAGTATGCTCCATCGGCATCGACAACCTTCTTCCACCGTTCAGGTAATAAACGAATTCCTCAAAGAAAAAAATCTGGTCGTTTCGATGCGAGCCATTCATCGAGCCAATTTCGGATACTTTCATAGGAAGTGAACTGCTCTCCAGATATGGCCAACTGCATGGATCGGAACAAGTGGAAATCTGAAGGAGCAATGTCCGGCGAATATGGCGGGTGGGGCAAAATTTCCCAGTTCATTCCTTCCACGTATTTCTTGACGGGTTTTGCGACATGTGGCCTAGCGTGTAACGGAATCGGCTTATCGTGCCTGTTGTCCCATTCCGGTCGTTTTTCTTGTAATGCTCGCGTCAAACGTATTGCTTGTAGTTCTTCAAGTGTTTGACGTGGATTTTCATCAAGTAATGCTCGCAAATCTGTATCTTCGAATTTTTTTTGGCGCACCATCGCGATCTTTGTCCCTTACGTCGAAATCGTGGTTTTTAAACCGCCGGAACTATTTTTTACAACTCGTATTTGATGGAGTATCGCCCCCGTGAATATCCACGAGCAAACGATGCGTTTCGGCGGCACCTTTCTTCAAAACAAAATAATGCAACACAACTTCCCGCAAATGCTGCTTACTTGGAACAAAAGTCGACATTTTTGACGCGAAAAATTTACTGCTGTTCGCGCCCGAAACAATTGCCACTAACTGCGTTTTGAAGCTTAGATATAGATCTTTAAAAAACATGTACTACGTTCCATCAAATACGCGATCGGTACTTAAGTACAACGACATCTCCAAAAGGGCGGAAACTTATTCCCATACCCAATAAAGAAAGACTAAACGGTAGAAAATAGAAAAATATATAATAAGAAACTTTTTAAAAACCACGCTTATATTAAAATGCACTAAAAAGGAGAAAATAATTTTTTTAGAAATTAGTGACTATAAATAAAAGCGTGGAGCGCTAAACTATATTGACGTAATCTTCGTGGGCGGTCCACGCCTTTATTTATAGTCGCTAATGTCATGATTTTATTTAAATTTGTATATTATATTTTTCTACCTATTCCGACACTAATTTTATAACAGAAGAAATTTTGATGTAATGGCTTAAATATTTGGGGAAAAATATTATTAATCATTTAACTGAATTCAGTATTTCATGGAGAACCAGGAGAAAATTATTTTCTCGTTTTTAGTGCATTTTAATATAAGCGTGGTTTTTAAAAAGTTATTTTTTATATATTCTTTTTAAATGAAAGTACATATGTTTTTATTGAAGTGTACTGAGTATTGAGTCCTATGTTTCCATCGCAGTATGATATCGTTCATGCGTGTTTCTAACGTCGCATAGCACTTCTCTGTATCCTCCAGTCCATAGTGACTTCTTCTGAACTCAAGGGAGATGCTTTCAAGTGTAATTAATATTAAATATTCTTACTGGGTGAAATTGATTTGCAAAAGGGTGAAATTGGTTTGCAAAGGCTGTACATATTTGACATGCAAAAGGGCGAATTTGGAGTGCGAAACCTGTACAACTCGTTACACATAATATTGTTCTAGGCTAGTTACCTCGGAAATTGGTGTATGAAGCCGGATCCTTCCATCAGGCCATGTGAGAAACAATGGCTCGGCAGAGGTCCCATTCAGGACGTGACTACTCAGAAACATGACTATTCGTGGAAATCTATACAACCAGAAGCACCGATCAAGCCTCAAGCGAACCTATATCCCTATGCAGAAGCATTATCTGGTAAGAGCAAGCGAAATAAGATGGTTGGGGCCCCTCAAGCACTTACTTCCCCCACCAACCTTTTTTCCATGCAGTGCGCACAGGACTGACATCCTTCCGGTTTTTCTCCCGCATTTGGCCTACTTTTTACTGTGTCCGGGGACATTCGGTGGATTTTCTTTAACCCTTTGCACTGCTTTGTAGAGTGTGATTCGACATCAGAGAAAGAAAAATGTAAATACAACGGGTTCTTATATACATATATTTGGTTCTTCCTTTATTAATTTTTTAGTTTATATTTTTACACAAATATAAGTTACACAAATATAAACTATAACAAAGTTTGAGAGCATAAATAAGTAGCACAATCGAGTAGCTGTCCTTTGCAGAAAATTTTAAATAAAACACTTTTCAGATACATATGTAGTAGAAAGTTGTTGGCAACAGAATTGTCAAAATAATTCGGAGTGCAAAGGGTTTTAAGGGTCTGGGTTTATCGATGTTACTCGCTCACACTTGCTCCACTATCACCTAGGGTCATTGCACGCAAAATCGTACACTTTTTGGAGTTTTTTTTAGTAACGGCGTTTACTAGAAGGGGCCAGTAGCCGGTATGGTGGGGCAGAGTAGGGCAATAATCAGCTAATATTGAAAAATGACTAATAGTCTTTTTGAATGTTAGTCATAGCAAAATAGTCATTAGTCAAAACTTTTTGATTAGTTAGTGATAACTAATTAATAATATTAATGTATGTTAATCGCACAATAGTGACTGATGACTAAAGATTGATGACTGATCATCAACTACTATTTCACTAATAAGCAATAGCTAACGATTACTTAAAGCTGTGACTAACTATTTGCCATTTAGTTATTACTAACTAATTAACAAGTTTTGACTAATGACTATTTTGCTATGACTAACATTCAAGAAGACTATTAGTCATTTTTAAATATTAGTTGATTATTGCCCTACTCTGTGGTGGGGACGGTTTTGCCTGGATTCAGGCAAATGTGCCCACGTCTATTCTCCAGGACCTTTTTAAATCTGCTAAAACATCTTTTTTCTTTTAGATAATACAACATACAACCTAAGCTACTATCAATCGGGTTGCCAACTCCCCGCAGTATCGTATGCTCCTATAAGGAAATACGTTAAATCAGATATTCCAATAGAAGACTGTACAACGTACAAGCTTAGTTACTGGCCAAACGAAACCCCACAACCAGTAATTTCAATCACTAGCACAAATATATTATTCTATAAGTTTGTAGCCATTTGGACGAATGGATTTTTAAATATTACAAAATTTAATAATTTCGAGCACGATACAACTGACATGTACAAACGCTCCGATAGAATATTCAGATTATATTGTGTTTCACCGACCCTTATCGTGAATGAGAGTCCGTGAACTAAATATTCGCAGGATCGAGGGAACTCTCAGGAATCGGGTGTAAAACACTACAAATCACCGAACTGAGTCTTGTAACGTTATATGTGACGGTTTCACCACTTGTCTTCATTTTATACAGCGTGCGCGTGGCACGTAAGATCACGTTTGGAATTATACTCGCGGAGGAGAGATTGCTTATTAAACCCGCGGTTATCTCGCAGGGGATTCTTTGTTAAATCCGCGGTTATCTCGCAGGGGATTCTTTGTTAAACCCGCGGTTATCTCGCAGGGGAGACTATGTTACTCTCGCAAAGGAGAGATTGTTATAAAACCGCGGTTTCTCACAGGGGAGACGATACCGGCCTGTTTAAAGGTTCGCTAAGACGTGTATAATTCGCGTGTGTGCTCGCAGAGGAGGGTACAACGGAATCGAATTTTGAACTGGCAGTGGGGTCTATTTACAGACAGCGATAGATGCCCCCATCATAAACATACACGGGAGCTCCCTTCGAGGTTTCTAATTGTTGCGTCAGCGGCGAGACGTCATGGGGGGTATTCGCGACACCGAGTATAGTGAAATACCGTTGATCGTATCTAACATATTGCGCCTTTAGTAATATTTTTTTATTTAACTAGATAATTTTATATCATTTTATATCTAACTATACAGGGTGTCCCAAAATTCCTGAACATCCCGGAAATGGGAGGTTCCTGAGACCATTTCAAGCGACATTTTCCTTTGCAAAAATGTTATCCGCGGCTTTGTTTAGGAGTTGTTAACGAAAAACACGGACCAATCAGAGCGCGACTTAGATGCGAGTCGGCCAATCGACAGTTGGCGCGCCGCACAGTGGGGTATTTGGCCAGTTTAGCGCGCCAAAACTATTGCGGCGTATTTAATAGTGTGAAGGTCATACTATTATATATCGTTGAATTCGTCTTAACACTAGCTATAACACTATCAAATTAAAAATACAACTTAATGTTTAAAAAATCGAAGCGACCTTGTTTTTTTGTTTTAAACAAAATTTTTTCGAAGTTTTATATATTGAAGTCTATATCTATGTTAATATCGTTAAACTTTTATTTCAAACATTTTTTCGTAAGATTAAGAGAAATTACCATTGCGAACAAATTTCACGCGTTGCTGTGGTAAAGATTTGATATACATATACAGAGTGATATGTATCGCATAAAAAGCTAAATATTTTTTTTTTGTTGGCACTTGTTGGAACCTAAACTTTTATGGATTATATAAAGCAATGTCTACTGATTAACCTCGCAAGAAATTAAAGAGGAGTTACGCTGAGAAAAAAAGTTATTACACGATATATATTAATTTTCTGAAAAAAATATATCACTTTCGATTGTTTATTCTATTAAAACCACCGAAAAGAATAAAAAAAAGCCATGAAATTAATCCATACACCTTCTTTTACATCCTAGATTTGGTACTATCTCGATTTTATACACTAAACTTGTGAAACAAATCATTTCTTTAACACAAGTTTTTCGACACTTCTCTTGGTCACGAGAAATGTTACTTTCAAGTATCTGAATGTTACTAAATAGTACTCTCTATGGAAAAATATTATTGTACATTACTCGCATATATATTCAGGTTTATAAGAAAAAGGTTTTAGTCATTTTGAACAAACTAAAAATATTGACTTTTGGCGCGCTAAACTGGCCAAATACCCCACTGTGCGCCGGGCCGTCTGTGTCAACTCGCATCTAGGTCGCGCTCTGATTGGTCCGTGTTTTTCGTTAATAAAATGTCGCTTCAAATGGTCTCAGGGTCTTCCCATTTCCGGGATGTTCAGGAATTTTGGGACACCCTGTATAAACACTTCCATCGCGTTATAATTTCGCTGTACCTTATAGGAAAGATGGGGTCCTGAAAGAAAATACACGCCCCCTGTGAATCCCATGGAGGGCTGTACAACTCATAGATTGAGCTTCTGGCCACACTGCGAGAAAAAACGATCCCCGATCGTAAACCCAGAAACCGAGAACATATTAAATGCCGGGTGTTGTTCTGACAATAATACTACTTACCGTCTCAGTTATTATGGTTCCGAAGGCGACAAACAAAATCCTATTCGACATCCCGAAAATGTTCTATTCCCATCCTGTCCTTTATCACACGACACCATACATCGAGTAAGACAAATTAATCAAAATAGTAAATTGTGGCATATAAAATGTCCGATTTTTGAATGCATTCACTCACTCACTCACTATCCTTTCTTACCTTTGATAAAATGTATAACAATATTACCAATAGACTAATTAACAAATCACCTTCGTACGTGTATAATCAATATGTTTCTTTCAGATGAGTTTCTTAGGAAACTGGTGTATGAAGCCAGATGCGGCGATAACACCATGCAGTAGGCAAATGTTAGGTAGAGGACCTATGCAGGATGTAACTACCCAAAAGCATGACTTTACGTGGAAGTGCATACCGACAGAATCAGAAATTCGTCCTGAAGATAATCTTATCTGTCCAGCTATACCTTTGGAAGGTATCTACGATTAGAGAACTAATCGTCCATCAGAAGATGACAGTGATTTCGACGGTGGGTCGCAGAGGAATCTGCGGACCCCACTCTAACGTCTTCGTCAAGCGATTCGGCCAATAGCAAAAGACGTGTAGCGCGGAGTAGGGATATCACGTGGTCCCTACAAGGTCTTCGCTGCCATCTCCCGATGGACGATCGGTACACTATTTCACTGTAAACAAGTATCTTCCTACAGTTCTTTATAAATTCTTATAAAATTCTTTATAAAAAATGAAATAGATATGCATATACAGTAGCGGACAAAAGTTTAAGACCGCTCTAAAGAAGACGATAACTTTTTTAATATTGTACTATATGATTTGAACTTTTTTGGGAACCTAGAGCAATTAGTTTACTAAAGGGCGTGAAAAGAAATTTTGTCAAAAATTGCAATTGATCGGATTTGTTGAAAAAATACTAAAAGTTGAATTTTTAACTTTTTTATGTGGGCCTATATTGACAATTTAAAAAATACGTTTTGTAGATCTGTGTCAATTAAACATATCCTGAAAATTTCATTAAAATCGGTTGACGTTGCAATGTTCTACAAACGTTTAAAGATGGTAAAAATTGCAGATTTTCACGATTTTCGGCAATAAAATAAAAATTCAACTTTTAGTATTTTTTCAACAAATCTGATCAATTGCAATTTTTGACAAAATTTCTTTTCATACCCTTCAGTAAACTAATTGCTCTAGCTTTCTAAAAAAGTTCAAATCGTAGAGTACAATATTAAAAAAGTTATCGTCTTCTTTAGAGCGGTCTTAAAATTTTGTCCGCTACTGTATATATCACCCGATTTTGACATCTTGATTTTATCGTAGCAAAAAATGTTTTAGTAGAGGCTTGAATGGTATCGAGTGGAGCATATTCTGATGTTATTAGATTTTTTCTGAGTGGACGCGTAAAGGTTATATAAAAGTCAACTTCGTTTTTTTAAATATAATGAGGTATGTTTTAATATATCAATCGATGCAGCTGGACATTCGTTAAAAAAAGTACTAACCAATGTATGTCGAAAAGTTAGTAGTTTAGGAGATATTTCAATTGAAATTATTTAAATTCTTAAGGCATCATTACCGCCGCACTAAAGCGTTAGCTCTGTTTACCACTGACTGGACCGATGTACAACACCTCATTCCATTTAAAATATAAAGTTGACCTTTATATGACCTTTACGTGTCCACTCACAAAAAAACTTATAACATCAGAATATGCTGCGCTCGATACCATTCAAGCCTCCGCTGAAACATTTTTTGCTACGAGTAACAATAGCGAGAAAATCAAGATTTCCAAATCGGGTGAGACACCCTGTATATGCAAGATTGCTCTTATAAATGTAGTGTATTATTTGGTATAAGAGTTATAAAGTGTTATAAAATAGAAGTTTGTGTTATGAAAATTGATACATACAAATAATTTAAATACAATTTACACTAAAAATATCAGATTGTTATCTCAATAGATAAAAAGAAAAACAGAAACGAAATTCAAATCTTGAACACATCTTTATCAACAAAATGATAACGCTCTCAAAATTAGTAAAACGTTCTGCACTTATTCATATGTTGTTTAATGCTAACTAAATAAGGAAACAATATTTATTTTGCTATAGTTAAATGTTAATAGTTTTGCTGTATTGTAAATTAAATTGAGATCTTAATTCTCCAAATTGTCACAATATGCAAAGAATATTTGAAATATTTTGCAGGTTGTACTACACACAGGCTGTCGTATCTATGCAACAACGCCCAACCGGTGGCACCTATGCAAAATTATGCCCCCGTACGTCGGTACAGCGCACCATGTATCCCAATGGAAGCAGAAACTACTATGCAACTGAGCTATCAACCTGTAGACGTTCCAGATCAAGTCCCGAAACCGTGGAGCAAGCAACAAGCTTATTATCCACCTGCTACACCAATGGAGGGCAATACCACATATAACAACAGGTTTTATTTAGTTTTATTTATCCTGCCTGTAGTAAAAATTTTCTTCCTTTCTTTTTTATTTCTTTGCATCCCTTCTCTGTTCATCTCTTTGCTCTTTCTTATGTTCTTCAATAAACTGTGATTTTATCTTTGAGCAATATTCATGGACTATTTCAATTCATTTCGGGTTCAATCAACTGGAGTCATTTATTTACTACAAGTTTCCAATACAAAATTTGCTCAGTCTACATTTAATTTTTCATTGTACCGAATCTTGGATTATTAACACTTTTTTAAAAGTAGATCACACGACTTTAATTTTTTTTTGTTGAGAAATTAGAAGAAGCTCGTATGAAGCAAGCTTTTGCATAAAATATTATTTTACAAATATTATTATTTTTAAATATTTTACAATTTCTCCGAAATTTCACAGTTTCACAGAAAAACTGAATTAATTTAATCCACGTGTGAAAAAGTTCTCTGATGTACTGTGTGCGATTAATTATGTGATTCATCGTGAGTAGAATGATCTCCAATTGCATCCCCTAATCTACCACATCTTCTACACAATTTTGCTATAGTTTATTGTTCCTAAACATTGTGCACGCTCAATTCCATTTACTTATTTGTTTCAGTTATTTTTCGCCTGGTACGCCGTGTGCATAAGCACTACTGCCAACATTTTGCTTTCAAGAGTTCAAAATGTAAGTCTTTTATACATTGTTATCATTAGACATCCATTAAATTATTATATGCGCCTGTATTTTTACCAGCATATACGTCGGGAGTCGAGAGAAAATTATAATTAATGCAATCAAACTTAATTGCTGGTACGACAGAAATACTTTACCACATCTTTGAACAACGTCTTTTTACCGCAAGCATTTAAGTGATACAATAGAATGTTGAAAAATAATTTAACACTCGATAGTGTTTGCAAGCTGACTCATTTTCAACATGGCTCATAGACATATTTGTAAGAATGTTTATAAAAATATTCTGTAGACACATGTATGTACAATAACAATAAATTTTTCATACAGAAATTCCTCGTGTTCATCATCTTGAGACGAAGAATCAGTCAATAGCAACATTATATAAAATATTTGTTAATGATCGACTTTTAACTGAGATCAAGGAGAACTGTATAATTAAATACACATTTAATTTCTATCATAATGTTTTATTAATTACATCTTTTTTTGTATTTTTCATGCATCTTGCTCGAAATATCTCCTATAACATAAACTACAAACTAGTAAAAGTCGAAACGATGGTTATCTAGACCAGTGGTTCTTAAACTGTGATCCGCGGACCCCTGGGGGTCCGCGAAACAATTTAGACATTAAGAGTTTATATTTTTGCTTCAAGAAAAGGATATTCAAATTATTTTCATGTTTAAAATGTTTCATGTTTTCACATTTTCACGTTTCAAATTAAGTCTCAAGAACTACGTAAAATGCCTAGGGTTGGAATGGGGCGCGCAAAAAAAATGTTGTTCACGACGGGGGCCCCGCACTACATAAGTTTAAGATCCTCTGATCTAGACTAATAGAAAATTGATTTTTATTATAAGCATTGAATTTTTAATATTTAATCGGAGACATAGTTATTTAACACTAAACCTACCACCGTCGCACAGTGGTCTGGAGACCCTGTTTTCGTGGTCAAAATTCAATTTTTCAACTTTAATACATTGAAAAAATTTTTTTCCTATAAAGTAACAACCTTTCAAAGCTCCCAAATCCAAAATATTATTCATTTTAGATAATTCAGTGATGAGATACAGCGTTCTAAAGACAAAGTCAGAAAATTCAAAGTAAAATAAAAGGTTTTAGATTTCAACCACCGAATATCAGAAAATAGATTTTAATGATGGTTTTATATATGTTAGTAAGCGCATTTCAAATATTTAATCCATTTTTAATCATTGTTTAGTCCATACACGAATAGCGGAAATTAATGACATTTCAAACTTTGAAAAGAATTATACAAAAACGCTTAAGACCGCTAAGCATAGGACGTGTTTTATATGAAAGCTTGAACATTTACTAAGAAGATCATGTCAATTTTAACTGCAATCTCCCTCAATCTTGAACTATATAACCGCGGTTATTCGACGCCTGGATATGCAGTTCCATTTGAATCTTGCATAGCAACTTTGAATTACAATGTGTATATATATATATATATGTTTTCACTTCGTCATAATTAGAGACCCCGAAAACCTCTCATTACTAGATTTCGTATAATTCCTATGAAGAATTCAATCTTAGCTACTTTTCCGCGATTTCTAGACAATAGTATGCATTCTGATAATTGTTAACAAGATTTTTCAAATATTTCCGATGATCTGACAAAAAAATTATTCCAACGAAAGTTAATCAGTACTAACTTTTCTACAAACTTCAATACAAAAAGTTAAAGAAAAATATCTCCTTTTTATAAAAAATGAAGGTCACCTCAATGTTTTAAATATTAACATATATTTTTTACTTCATAATATTCTAACTGGTATCAAGACGAATCCAACGACATATAATAATATATCATTAAACCTTGAAATAACGCTACAATAGTTTTGGCCATAAAAACCAGGTTTCATATTTTTCATTTTATGGTTATTGAAATTACTAAGTTGCATACGTGGAATTTGATTCGATAAGTTTTTTCGTCCAGGCACATGTTGTATTAAAAATTGCACGAAATCTAAATAAATAGAGCCTCGTCATCTTTATCTGTTGAAATATTTTAATCGCTTTTAGAGCTCGGTAGGTTTAGTGTTAACACTAAACCTACCACCACCGGTCAAAATGACCGGTTCCAGATTTTTTATTTTACAATTATTAAAATAATAAAAATGATTTCATAAGGAATGGGGTTACAATAGGGGCCGCACAAAGTCTAAATAAAATCAATCTTGTAATTTTTATAAAGCAACATGTACCAGTTACTTTCGAGGCTCGGTAGGTTTAGTGTCAAAGAAAAGTATTGTTCACATAGCAATGAGCACCACTAACGTAGAGTGAGTCGTCAACGTGTTCAACAGCTGGCAATGAGTTTACTATTGATATCGAAACACTGAAATATTTGTCGAACGAATGTGTAATCAAATAGATAAAAAATTCAGTTGTTCATAATTTTTGTCAAAGATATTTGTTAAAATACGACACGTTTTAAACGATTTCCATTGGATATGAAATATACATATACGTCTTCATAAATGATCTGGTTATTTTGTGTTTTCTACTCAAACATTATACGATTAAATTATACAATTACTATGTGACGTATTAATGATTCACACATGTAACAAATAATATTACAAAAACCTATTTGAAAATAAGTAATCAGGGTTCACTATTACCGAAACCACGCTGTTAAACAAAGCTCAACGAATTTCCCATACTTCCAGATCTGGCTCTAGGCACAATGTTATCCGTAAATCTAATAATTACTTCCGTGACAGCCATATTTCCAGTTAGGAATTGAGGCATGGTTTCTATACCTGCTCGAGCTTGACGATCGAACGGATAGCCCATAGGACGTGCATCAGGATACTTCTTATCTCTTAGGCCGCAGTAACTAACTGCATCTGAACAACTAGACGATTCACCTTGTTCCACCTGAATGTAAAAAACGTAGTTTTATTTGCATTGTTTGCTTTCAGTTTACTTTTCACTAGTGACTATTGACCACGTTTCTATGTAATAAACAATAATGTTTCGATATACAGTTACTCGAATTAATATTCGGATGCTCTAAAAAAGACGATCACTTTTTTAATATTGTACTATACTCTCTGAACTTTTTTGGGAAGCTAGATCAATTAGTTTACTACAGGATGTGAAAAGAAATTTTTTCAAAAATTGCAATTGATCAGAATTGTAGAGAAAATATTAAAAGTTGCATTTTATAACTTTTTTATGTGGGTTTATATTGAAAATTTAAAAAATACGTTTTGTAGATCTGTATTAATTAAACATATTCTGAAAATTTCGTCAAAATGGGTTGACGTTTCAATGAGCTACAAGCGTTTAAAGATGGTAAAAATTGCATTTCTTACATTTTTCAATGCCTGTCGTTTTTTCCCGCATCAATCGATTTCGATGAAAGTTTCACAGTGCATATAATTGACTACAAAACGTATTTTTTAAATTTTCAATGTAGGCCATAAAAAAGTTGTAAAACGCAACTATTAGTATTTCTTCTACAATTCTGATCAATTGCAATTTTAAAAAAAATTTCTTTCCATATCCTGTAGTAAACTAAGTTTTCCAAAAAAGTTCAGAGACTATAGTACAATATTAACACTTTACCAACCGGAAGCCTATTAATAGGATTTTCAATAATTGTGCTGTACCAAAAGAAAGCATACAAATTTTCTTTTACATTACGATCTTAAATGAAACTATAAGATGACGTTATTGAGGGTGATTTTTTAGTTCGCGATGAAAATTGCTGTTGCCATTGAAGGTTCCATTAAAAAGTGTTCAGCCATGTACCATAGACGTTTTAAAATTATGCAATAATCACCGGTCGGTAATGTGTTAAAAATGTTATCGTCTTACTTAGAGCATCCGAATATTAATTCCAGTAACTGTACGTGTTGCGAGAGAGATGTGAACCTCGTCTGTGGTTATACAACACGATTCACTGTACAAATTAGTAAAGATTTAGTCTAGCAGTGTACCCAAGTAACTGATCTATTGGTTAAACACTCATGTTCCACTCAATAGTACGGATAATCGAGGTTCCACTGTATCGTGGATTAAACAACTAAATGTGACCCGAACTGTGTCGTGTTTGGTGTCGTTTCAACCAGCAAAATGTCACGTCGGTGAAAGTTTCATAGAAAGAATCATTAGAAGAAAGTTTTGTCATCGGTCAATGGTCAAGGAATAAATTTTCTGCAGTACACAGTACAGCAAATGATTACACAAGATGTACTCACAGCATCTTCATCATAATTTGACACCATAATGAAAAGATCCGTGCGATAGCCTGCTTTGGTTCCTTTAGGCACTAACATATGCTGCGGCCACCCACATCCACAGAAATTAAAAGAGTCCAAAGCCTCGGCACCAATTGGTCTGTTCTCTTCTAAATTTCGGAATGTTCTTTCGAAGGGAATGGTCACCGATGACTCTGTTGACTTGCGCTCAATTGTGTTCTGTCCTGGTTGCACTGTAATACAACGGACGACAAAATCAAAAATATTCCAGGTCAAATCATACTTTCTTTTTATTAAGAAATTACCGAAACAAGAAAGTGGATATGCAATTTAAGCGTTCGCCATTTCACTAATTCAAAAAAAAAATATTTCTATACAGGGTGGTCTTTTTATCTGAAGACATTGAAATATCTCGAGAACTATGTATCGGATCAAAACAAGTGGGCAATGAAAGTTGTTCGTCGCGAAGGGGCACATCCAATGATACCAAACTGGACCCCCCACCGCCACCCCCTGGGGGTGGAGGTGGGAGAAGATAAAAAACTTAAATAGGAACCCCCATTTTTCATGGCAGATTTGGATTCTCCAGAAAAAAATACACAAATTTTACCTAGGAGTTTTTGCATTTTTGTTCACAGATGGCGCTGTAATGGACATAAATCAAAATGGAAAAAGTCGTTGAAAATTGGGCATATCTCGAGAAATACACATCAAATCAGAAAAATAAAAGTAGACGTATTTGATATTTTTAAGAATGCTATTCAATAACACCATAATTGACTCCCCACCCCCACTTCCTGAGGGTGGGAGAGGGAACTATTTCAAAATCTTCAATGGGAAACCCTTTTTTATAGCAAATCTTGGTTCTCCATTGATTTGATATTATTGGTGTAATTTCTTTCACAGATGTCGCTGCAATCGAAAGCAGTTGGAAAAATTCATTGGTTTGTTTATCAATCCTCAGGAAGTGGGGGTGGGGGGTCAATTATGGTGTTATTGAATAGCATTCTTGAAAATATCAAATACGTCTACTTTTATTTTTCTGATCTGATGTGTATTTCTCGAGATATGCCCAATTTTCAATGACTTTTCCATTTTTATTTTTATCCATTACAGCGCCATCTGTGAACAAAAATGCAAAAAGTCCTAGGTAAAATTTGTGTATTTTTTCTGGAGAATCCAAATCTGCCATGAAAAATGGGGGTTCCCATTTAAGTTTTTTATCTTCTCCCACCCCCACCCCCCAGGGGTTGGCGGTGGGGGGTCCAGTTTGGTATCATTGGATGTGCCCCTTCGCGACGAACAACTTTCATTGCCCACTTCTTTTGATCCGATACATAGTTCTCGAGATATTTCAATGTCTTCAGATAAAAAGACCACCCTGTATAACGAAAAGGTAACGAACTCAATTACGATAAGAACTAAAAGCGCAAATAAAACGATTAAGAAAATAAACAAATGTGCCACCTGTACATTGAAATTAATGGAATTGTTATTTTGCATAAAAATGTGCAGCCTATTTTACGTGTTTCATCTCAAATGGAAAATCCTACATGAACTGATTAAATGTGTGAAGAAGATAATAATGATGAAGTAGGTAACATACGGTTGACAGTGAACTTGTCCAGCTCGATCATTAAATTCTTCTGATGTCTATACGTGAAGGGTAGTCCACGTTCATCTTCTTTGGGGCCAATGAAGATGCGTACTGTTCCACGTTTCAGTGATTTGTTGCGATTGTTAACAATAATTGTATAGGTGAAGTCGGAATGGTTCAGGTGAGTAAATTTGACGAGCACTGCTCCTCGAGGAGTGAAATCAAGTCCACGAGACAAATCAACCACACTCTGAGTCCAAAAGGTGTTTAAAACGTTGCGCTGCTGATTTGACGTCAATCGAATATCTTCAATTTCAATTCCAGGATAATCCAACTAATAATATTAATATTCGTTTATTTTCATGACACATATTCTAGATTTATACGTTCTGTGATTCCGTGTATACAGGGTGTCCCACCCGATTCCGACATCTTGATTTTCACGCTACTGTCACTCGTAACAAAAAATGTTTCAGCAGAGGCTTGAATGGTATCAAGTGGAGTATATTTTGATGTTACTAGTTTTTTCGTGAGTGGACGCGTAAAGGTCATATAAAGGTCAACTTTGTTTTTTTAAATGGAATGAGGTGTTTTTTAATACATCAATCGATGCAGCTGGACATTCGTTATAAAAAGGTACTAACCTATGTATGTCGACAAGGTAATAATTCAGGAGATATTTCAATTTATATAACTCTAAAATACCATTACTGTCGTACTAAGACGTTACACAAGTAAGTAAACACTAACGTCTTAGTACGACAGTAATGGTATTTTAGAGTTATTTAAATTGAAATATCTCCTGAACTACTAACTTTTCAACATGCGCATAGGTTAGTACCTTTTTGTAACAAACATCCAGCTGCATCGATTGATGTATTAAAAAATACCTCATTCCATTTAAAAAACAAAGTTGACCTTTATATGTCCTTTACGCGTCTACTCACGAAAAACTAATAACATCAAAATATGCTCCACTCGATACCATTCAAGCCTCTGCTGAAACATTTTCTGCTGCGAGTACCAATAGCGAGAAAATCAAGATTCGAAATCGGGTGGGACACCCTGTATACAGGGTGAATTCGATAAAGCAGGACACCTAAATATCTCCGTTACTTTTCGTTGTACAAAAAAACTTCGTAGGACGTTAGTGTTTACTTACTTGTGTAACATCTTAGCACGACAGTAATGGTATTTTAGAGTTATTTAAATTGAAATATCTCCTGAACTACTTAGTACTTTTTTATAACGAATGCCCAGCTGCATCGATTGATGTATTAAAAAATACCTGATTCCATTTAAAAAAACATCGATAACCTTGAAATCTCATAAAAATGACCTTGAAATTTTTTTTCCCTTACACCATTATATGTGGCCCTTCAAATAGTGTAACTTTGTCCTACGAAGTTTTTTTGTACAACGAAAAGTAACGGAGATATTTAGGTGTCCTGCTTTATCGAATTCACCCTGTATAAAATTATATGTTGCCACCACTCTAGTGTGATTTTGCACCTCTAAATAGGTGAGGACGAAAATGGACCGCAAAAATGATCTTAACATTGAATCCCATGGTAAACCTTTTTTTTATTGCATCCTATAGTACTCATCGCGAAGAACAAAAGTCTACGAGGAACTATAGGTCTCAATTTAACCGTTCTCTTAAAAAACGACTTTAAAGATTCGCCAACTATTTTATTCTGTATGTCTACAGGGTGTTTTAAAAGGGTATAAACGTGGAGGGGACGATTCTACACGGGAAAATAAGTCGAAAATATGAAATAAATTTGTTCATTTGATTCGTTGTTTTCGAGAAAATTGACTAACAATCCATCAAGCTCGTGTGCTTAGTGTTCTTAAGAAGTAGAATGAGTCGGTCATGGACAGACGCGTCAGACGATTCCTATTCAATAGTCCGCGTGTTCGCTGAATTTTCAAATTCAAAGGGTATAGCCGGATAAGCATGGGCCAGCGGCCCCCGCTCCGATTTTCCTGATTCCTGTCTAAAAACATCGTTTTATGTCTAAAAAAACATTGTGTAAAATTTCAAATGTCCACCCCCACCGATAGGGGTGATATTGAGGTAAATTCCCCCGCACTTAAATGCAATTTGCGCTAAAACGAGAAAAGATATCGACATGGGATAAACGGCAAATAAAAGATATAGATACACTCTATATTTCAGATTTTTTTCAGAATTTTTTGCTAATTATTTATAATTGAAAATAATTAATTAATTTTTTGGAATTTTTTAAACTATCTTTCCCTAGGTTGACACCTACCAAAAAATTCTAAAATATTGCTATAATTCTAACCTATTTTGATAAAAAATCTCAGAAGTGTCCGTTTGGTGGAACAGTGTCAAAAAAAATAAAGTATGCCGGCGAACGCTCGGTTTGATCAGTAACGACGCAGCGACCGATTCCCCTTGCGGCGGCTAGTGACGGGAGCGAACGGGAAGTCGGCGCTTATACGGAAAAGCTGATACATGTAAAAATGCGACTAAATCTTTTAATACATGATTACAGTTAGAAGTCTAAACAATTATATTCTAGACAATAAAAATCATTTAGTTTATAAATACATATAAAAAAAAGAAAAAAACAAGAAAAGCGCCGACTTCCCGTTCGCTCCCGTCACTAGCCGCCGCAAGGGGAATCGGTCGCTGCGTCGTTACTGATCAAACCGAGCGTTCGCCGGCATACTTTATTTTTTTTGACATTGTTCCACCAAACGGACACTTCTGAGATTTTTTTACAAAATAGGTTAGAATCATAGCAATATTTTAAAATTTTTTGGTAGGTGTCAACCTAGGGGAAGATAGTTAAAAAAATTCCCAAAAAATTAATTAATTATTTTCAACTATAAATAATTAGCAACAAATTCTGAAAAAAATCTAAAATATAGAGTGTATCTATATCTTTTATTTGCCGTTTATCCCATGTCGATATCTTTTCTCGTTTTAGAGCAAATTGCATTTAAGTGCGAGGGAATTTACCTCAATATCACCCTTATCGGTGGGGGTAGACATTTTAAATTTTACACAATGTTTTTTTAGGCATAAAACGATGTTTTAAGACAGGAATCAGGAATAATCGGAGCTGGGGCCGCTGGCCCATGCTTATCCGGCTATACCCTTTCTCGGAAAGCAGGAGACAAATGAAAAAAATTTGTTCTATATTTTCTCATGTTGAATCACCCCCTCCATGTTTATATCATCTTGGGACATCCTGTAGATATATGAAATAAAATAGTTTTCAACACTTTAAAGTCGTTTTCTAAGAGAAAGTTCTAATAAACAGCTATACTATAATACTAATGGTATGTGAGACAGATACGATGAAATAAAAAACCATTTTGAGACAATTTTGTACAATCTGGCTATAGTGGTCACGACATATAATCTTGAGACACCTCGTACATTTTATGTACACATATGCTAACCTGTTGAACAGTGTATGCTGGCAGAGTGCTCTTATACTCTTGGAAAACGTCATCAACAAAAGCATGCCATCTGTAGAACATTGGATCCCTCATGTCAGTGGCTTGGTCAGACATAACACCGAAAGGCTCCTAAGAGTAACGCAAGAACGAATCCATTAATTAGTTATTTATACAATAGAAATGCAAGATAGAATCAGCATGGAAAATCAATTTTTCGAAGATACTAAACGGGACTTCGACTGTAATCATTAAACAGCGGATTTTATGGATTTATGACGGAAATGAGTAGGTGTAATTTAGAACAGTGAAAACATTAGAAGACATTGAACATACTGTTACATTGTTGTCAACCTATTAAACATATTAAGAAAGAAAATAAATTTCTATTTCGCTCCAGTTTGTGGCAAATCAGGTAAAAAGCTTTCTAATAATCACGTTTAAGTCGAATGCACTGATCGTCCATCAGCAGATGGCAGTGAGAAACTGGTAGGGACCACGTGATAACCCTACTCCGCGCTACACTTCCCGCCAGAGCCTAAGCGTAAGAGTAGGGGATCTGCGACCCACAGTCGAAATCTCTTCTGATGGACGATCAGTACTCGTCATGAAAATATGGCAATTTTCTAGATAATGGCGAATGTAGTGTAGAGCAGAAATCTGTGGTTGTTAGGATGAACGCCGCATGTCACATACACTACCGTCCATAAGTATTATACATAACACCTTCAGTTTATCGAAAATACGGGGTGTCCCAAAATTCCTGAACATCCCGGTAATGGGAGGTTCCTGAGACCATTTGGAGCGATATTTTCCGTTGCAAAAATGTTATCCGCGGCTTTGTTTAGGAGTTATTAACGAAAAACACGGACCAATCAGAGCGCGACCTAGATGCGAGTTGGCCAATCGACAGTTGGCGCGCCGCACAGTGGGGTATTTGGCCAGTTTAGCGCGCCAAAACTATTGCGACGTTATTAATCTTAACACCAGCTACAACACTATGAAATCAAAAATACAAATTAATGTTTAAAAAATGTTTAAAAAGTTTTATATATTGAAGTTTATACCTATGTTAATACTGTTAAACTTTTATTTCAAACATTTTTTCGACAGATTAAGAGAAATTACTATTGCAACGTTGCTAATAGTGTCAAAACTATTGCAACGTCGTTAACAACGTTATTAATAGTATGGAGGTCATAATATTATATATCGTTAAATTCGTCTTAACACCAGCTACAACACTATCAAATCAAAAATACAAATTAATGTTTAAAAAATCGAAGCGACCTTGTTTTTTTGCTTTAAACAAAATTTTTTCGAAGTTTTATATATTGAAGTTTATACCTATGTTAATACTGTTAAACTTTTATTTCAAACATTTTTTCGTCACATCAAGAGAAATTGCTATTGCAACGTTACTAATAGTGTCAAAACTATTGCAACGTTGTTAACAACGTTATTAATAGTGTGGAGGTCATAATATTATATATCGTTAAATTCGTCTTTACACCAGCTACAACACTCTCAAAACAAAAATACAACGTAATGTTTAAAAAATCGAAGCGACCTTGTCTGGCCCAGCGCGTCAACTGTCGATTGGCTGACTGTGCCAACTCTCGTCTAGGTCGCGCTCTGATTGGTCCGTGTTTTTCGTTAATAATTCCTAAACAAAGCCGCAGATTTTTACAAAGGAAAATGTCGCTTCAAATTGTCTCAGGAACTTCCCATTTCCGGGATGTTCAGGAATTTTGGAACACTCTGTACACAAAAGTATTTGAAACAAGGCACCCCAATGTAACTTTTACCATAGTACAATTTCTTTTATACACTAATATAGAAGTAATAATGAATAATACAGATAATATTCAACATCAACTACTGTGAATAAAAAGATAATAAGAAAAATTGAACGAAAACTGGTCGAGCGGTCACACTTAAGGGGATAGGACCCTGACTTAAGTAACTAGCAAATAATTAGAATCTTACTAGATTTTAGGTCAAAAATGGGTTTACGACCCGCGACTTTTTGTCCTTATGTGAGCAGATCTTAGGCTGGGTGAGGGCTCATTATAAAGAGGAAGGTTAGATGCAGCGTGCTCAGCTATTCATCTGACGAGATTATGTTTATATCTAATAATATGAGTGGCCAAAGTGGAGGAAAAAATCGAGAAAATACCCGCAGATTCCAATGTATTTTTCTGCCACTAAAAGACTTTTTTGACTGATATGATGGGGCACAGCGCGCTGCATCTTCCTCTTTAGAATGAGCCCTCACCCAGCCCAAAATCTGCTCAAATAAGGACAAGAAGCCGCGGGTCGCAAGCCCATGTTTCGACCCAAAATCTAGTTAGATTCTAGTTATTTGCTAGTTTTGTCACGTGATTATCCTACCCCCTTAAGTGGGTAGTCTATGCGCTGGTTACAACTAGAATCTTACTAGAAAATATGGGTTTGCGCGCTTCGGTTGTTTGACCTTATTTGAGCAGATTTTGGGCTGGGTGAGGGCTCATTCTAAAGAGGAAGGTTCATCACACTGCGCTTTGGTCATTATAGCAGTCAAAAAGTCTTTTAGAGACAGAATAAAATGCATTGAAATCTGCGGGTTTTTTTCCTAGATTTTTTCTCTACTTTGGGCCCTTATATTATACATATTAAACATAATCTCGTTAACCTCATGACCAGAGCGCAGTGTGATGAACCTTCCTCTTTAGAATGAGCCCTCACCCAGCCCAAAATCTGCTCAAATGAGGTCAAACAACCGAAGCGCGCAAACCCATATTTTCTAGTAAGATTCTAGTAAGATTCTAGTTGTAACCAGCGCATAGACTACCCTCTTAAGTATGGTGGTTTCAATTGACTTTCCGCTCTATCTAGTTACTATTTCCAGAAAGAAACGTTCAAGAAGCTTGTTGCTAGATTGCCTCGAATTGTAAACGCCGTAATTGCCCAGCGATGTGGATATATTGATGAACGAAGTGTTTAATAACTTTCATCTATTTACTGGTAAAATCCTTAACATGTAATTAATTAATGTAATGCGTCTATGTCAATAATACACATTTATATTCATTCTACTTCTTCAGCGGGGCGTACGTGTAAATGAAATTCTCCGATCTCGAAATATTTACCAAGTAACGATGATCCGGATCATGGCAATAACCGATAAGAACATGGCCCATGTTATGAAGATCGCCATACAAGTTCTGATTAGGAGACATGATGCTGGCTTCCATGATATTCCCCAATACGTCGATACCGGTTTTCTCACTTAATGGTACTCGTTCGCCTGTTGGACTAGTCACAGATCCAGTGTGAATAGCTTCGTATATGCGATCTCGCCATCTTTCTAGATCCTGAATATCGACGTTTAATTGATCCGCTGGGCGATTAACGTCTTTAAGAACGGCGCCACTATGGCGAGCAGGCCAGGTACGACTAGCTACGATAGAGTCTAGTTTTGGGAAATAAGCTTCAGGAATCGGCTCGCGCCAATTAATAAAGCGCTTCACACGACCGAGTCGATTGCACAAACGTTCGCAGTTGTACCTAAATGTGTAACAGATGATCAGTCTTTGGTATCTGATAGACAGATGATCGCGTTGTTTGTGTATTGTATATTGTTTAATGTGAACGTACCGTGCTTGGATTTGTTGATGCATGTAGTAAAAAAGTTCCCCTCGACGATCTTTGCCTACGATCTTAATGTTCCCTTCGAATGGGTAAACCAAATGCCAATGCCAATGATGCAGATTGATGCCAATGTCCTCCCTCCAGTATGCGACACGATGCTCTTCATCAAGATCTGAGGCACTATAATCTCGAGGAATCTCAATTGGGATCTGCATTCAACGAAAACGTTTCAACTTCAACGAAATCTCGTGGCTTCTAATGAACGAAGAGCAGCAAGATGGTTTATTATTTATTTATTTTCTCATTTATTTGTAGTATAACCGTAACCAATAATTTTGTACCATTACATGGTAATTAGGGATTGCAATCCCGCAAAGCGGGATCCCGCAATCCCGCAGAATCCCGCGTCATTTTTTGGTCCCGCATTTCTTAAATAGGTGATGCCGAATCCCGCAAATTTTGCGGGACTATGCGTCCCAAAATTTCGCGAATGACGACGCGCACGAAGAACTATTTCGATAGTCTGTCATAAAGATATCGACAAAACTTAAAAAAAGAGATGATTTCCTTTGAGAGCGATGGCAAAAAAGGGAAATATTTACGTATGGCTTACGAATATTTGTGAACTATTCGACCTTCAAGTGTAGAGGCTGAACGAGCTTTTTCCGCTGCAGGATATCTTTTTGTAATGACTTGAAGACCTAACTAGAAGATACAACAATTAATAGACTTTGCTTTTTACGATCATATTTTCAAAGTTCTACAAATTAAAATTTGTTTTTATAATTTTAACATTTTTCAGATTTTAATCTAATTAAAATTATATTCACAGAGAGGTCGATTACATATAGTTCGTTCTAAACAATTTTTATAGTTATTTTTAAGTTCTAACCAACATTTTGGGAAAGGAAAAAATTCCTCCGATTCACCTCAGCAATTAATATATAATATCGTAGCTTCGTTATTGATATAATCATTTTTTATTTAAATACCTTCTTGTAATAATTATTAGATATAACGAATTATTATATTATATATTTTATACAATTAGACACGTATATATATATATATATATATATATATATATATACATTTCAATTATAGTTTATTTTCCAAAAAGTGATTTATTTTCATTTAAATTTATGTAGATTTAGATTTTATATGTATTCTGTTAATAAATTTTGAGTTATATGATTAAAGAGATGATTATCTCATTAAGTAAAATTTGGTTCTTTATTAAATATATAGTAGATTGAAGACCTAAATCCTTAGTCCCGCGGGACCCCGCGGAATTTAAATAAATCCCACATCAATCCCGCGGGATTGAAAATGGCGCGGGATTGCAATCCCTAATGGTAATACTAGTACCGTAAACAAAGTATAAGTATAGTATACATCACTATTTCAAATCTAAAATGGAGCGAAAAATTATGAAATTATAAAATGGAAAACGTAATATAGTAAACAATTATGAAAAACTATAGAATAGAAACAATAACATAGTAACCAATTATGAAATTACAAAATGGAAACTGTAATTGTATAGTAAACAAGTATGAAACTATGGAATAGAAAGAATAATACAGTAAACAATTATGAAACTATAAAACAGGAACTGTAATATAGTTAAAAAATATGAAATTGTAATATAGTAGAAAATTTGATTTGCAGCCACACAAAAATGTTCGTACACAAGGGCGTGGTTCATTCAATTTAATTGTGTTAAATCCCTTAAAGATCTTAATCGTGAAATATTATTTGAACATCGCGTAAAAATGTTACTAAAAAATTAGAAAAGTTGAGTTGAATAAATGTTATTAATATTCCCGAATACACTTGTGAGCTACTGCATAGTCTCGTACCCTTGATCCTGGAGGCACAAGATTAGCTTCCTCCTGGGCTCTAGTAAATATTGCACCATCAACGAATTTATTCGGAAATACTTCGGTCAATGGTGGTACTGGCAGATCCTTCGTATCAGGACGGTGTAATATTGCTACTGACAAAGCATAGATAAACATGTACGGGTTTACACGATCGCGACAGTAAACCGCTACAGATAGGAAGTCATCGTACGTCCTCATGCCTGTAAAATATAACATTACAAGTGGTTAAATAGAATGAAATGGAAATATATTTATTTACTCAGATATAAAATACTTGAATACACAAGTATACCATATTGTAACTGCCTTTGTGAAAAGATTGAAACATCAAATTGCACACACTTAAAAAAGAGAGCGACAAATTAATCAGTCGTATTCAATTCATACTACATGTGAGAAGTACCCGTACATATTAATCGATAGTTTGTTAATTCACCAGCAAATTGTACATAAGTATGCTATTTAATAAAAATTCGTACTAACTATAGGACAGTACACGGTAAATACGATGCTTCCACTATTAGCAAAATTTTTATATTTGTGTTTTACATTTTAAATATGTGCTCAAATAACTCTCTCAACAATCGTATTAATCGAACACTTTACACGAAATGTAATATTTAGATTGAAGGTTTCTTCCTTTTTCCGACAAAAATGTATGCTTCAAATCACACTAGTCAAAGTTTCAGAACAATATAAATACGCTAGCATGTCCCTGCCAACTTATTAAAGTTCCTAGAAAAGGAAATAAATTTCTCTAAGTATTTCCTACTAAAATGCATATTAATGTTCACTTCTTGCCACTGATATAAACAATTTTTATATTGCAAAGAGATCTGCAATCTTTCAATGTGTAAAATCAGTCTAAATTGTATCAGAGAGGAAATGAGAGTGCTCACGCCCGGGGTTTGGCCGTGCCGCTTTTGTCTCCACATCATGTTTAGCCTGGAACAGCTCCTACATAATCTTTAGCATGGAACAGAACCTACACCATCTTTAGCAGGAAACAGTTTCAAGCAAACCCACTTTACTGTTATTAAATCTGTGTAATGGATGAGAACTGGCTTCAACCACCGATCAGATACTATTATTTAATAGTTAATATCATTTAATAGTATCTGGTCGGTGATTGAAGCTAATTCTGATCTATTACACAGATTTAATAACAGTAAAGTGGGTTCTGTTTCCTGCTAAAGATGGTGTAGGTTCTGTTCCATGCTAAAGATGATGTAGGAGCTGTTCCAGGCTAAACATGATGTGGAGACAAAAGCGGCACGGCCAAACCCCGGGCGTGAGCACTCTCATTTCCTCTCTGATTGTATAGAATACTACGTACCCATGAAAATATCGATTAGCCGTCCTGCTAGTTTTCGATGCGAGGGAATGAAAATCGAAAATGGCTCACGCCTACCCAATTGCGAAGCAAAACTAAGATCCGGAAGGGTGATGTGTTTCACTTGAAGTTTCGATTCAGTTTCATCGGCGAAGCGGTTGAATACTTCGGTTGCGACAGGGCGGTACCTCTCGGACTAGAGAAACAAATTCAAAAGCACATTATTTGCCCATAAACATTTGTCATTCACATTTGTATACTTCATTTTAGAGGAAAGTGACGCAGACAAATTAAAACATACGGAGAACACCAGGAAAATATTGTTCTTTGTTATTATGCGGAAATATTGCAGGTGTAAATGAAGAGTGAGTATCGATTGAATTCAAGAAATAACTCATCAGATTCCTCTACGAATCCAGCTGTTGAATCTTTCCTCGAAATAGTAAAGCTTTCTGGTGAAACTTATTACGGTGATTCATACTTGAGTATTAAAATCAAATACTGTACAGGGTGTAAAAAAAGTAATGGTCATCCGTCCTAGGGGTGAATCTACACCTCTGGATCAGTGGACATTTGTAAGAGAAACTTGCCGCAAAATTGTTAAGACAAAATTTAAAGGAGCCTAACGACGAATGCGCCTTTAAATTTCGTCTGTCTCGCAGCACGCACACGATCATCTTCTGTCTCATCGACACGGACGTGTGGACTGTAGTAGTAGGCTTTTGTCTATACGTATAATTCCACACAATCAAATTTTGCAAAAACTTTAACAGCTTATATCTCAATAACTATTTGTTTGTGACATATGGCTCCTTTCAAACTTTTCCTCTTCTCGATGAGTAGAATGCGTTGATGCAAACAAAATTTAACACTAATTTTCTGTGTTATAAACAATTTTGCGGCAAGTTTCTCTTACAAATGTCCACCGATCCAGAGGTGTAGATTCACCCCTAGGACGGATGACCATTACTTTTTTTACACCCTGTACAGGTTGAGTCCGAAGAAACAGAACACCTAAACATCCCCGTTACTTTTCGTTATACAAAAAAACTTCTTAGGACAAAGTTACACTGTTTGAAGGGCTACATGTAACGGTGTAAGGGAAAAATTTTCAAGGTCATTTTTTTAATGAGATTTCATGGTCATCGATATGTTTTTTAATAGGATGAGGTATTTTTTAATACATCAATCGATGCAGCTGGACATTCGTTATAAAAAAGTACTAACCTATGTATGTCGAAAAGTTCGTAGTTCACGAGATATTTCGATTTAAATAACTCTAAAACACCATTACTGTCGTACTGAAACGTTACACAAGTAAGTAAACGCTAACGTCTTAGTACGATAGTAATGGTGTTTTAGAGTCATTTAAATCGAAATATCTCGAGAATTAACTACCTTTTGACATACATAGGTTAGTACCTTTTTATAACGAATGTCCAGCTGCATCGATTGATGTATTAAAAAATACCTCATCCTATTAAAAAACATATCGATGACCATGAAATCTTGTAAAAAAATGACCTTGAAAATGTTTTCCCTTACACCGTTACATGTGGCCCTTCGAACAGTGTAACTTTGTTCTAAGAAGTTTTTTTGTACAACGAAAATTAACGGAGATATTTAGGTGTTCTGTTTCTTCGGACTCACCCTGTATAAATTCCGTATCACGTTTAAGTATATTAAGTACATATCGTGCACTTTATATTCTGCTATTATTAATGTTATACAGAAATGAATATAATAAGAAATCAAAATAGAATACATAACAATACTGACCAAATAATCGTTGGGTATATCGAAAGCGACTTTCTTCTCACCCTTGGGTACATAGACCGGTTCAGCAGGTCGATCGAACAGATACAAAATCCCCAATTTATCCTTCGTCATCTTAATGATTTATATTTTATAGAAATCAACAAGAGAACCTAATAATATACGAAACAATTACACACAAGTAACCAGTCAAGTTTTTATAAGTCTACGATTATCGTGACACAGCTGGCGAAGTATTAATAAAATATAACGTAATAGACGAAATCCATACACCGACGCGATCTAATACGATTTGGAAAAATGTAACTGCAATGTATCCTTTATAGGATTATGTTCCAGGAAAAGGTGGTCTCGCAAACCGCAAAATCCGTGTTGGTCTAAACTAATCAAAAGTGAAGTTGATTACTGATATTCCGTTCTGCACATTTCCTGTTTTCAAAGGAAACGGATTATCATTGAACACGGATAATTATACTTAAAGAATGCATATCTATATTGCATTGGTCATGATATTGTTGTCCGAATTATTAATGTAATCTTTGTCCAAACATCTGTTATACTTGGAAAATTATACAGGTCTGATAACATTATGTGTATTGACATGCAAAAGAAATAAAAATAAGTATTCATTATCTATAATGGCGTACGTATGATAGATAGAAATAACATGCCATTATTTATCTTACACATTTATTCCCGAAGGAACAACGAGAAAGTAACCAATATTAAATTGTGCGGAATTCAAACTATTCGGAAACTTTAACTACTACTAAATGGGACTGACTTAATTATTTCACCTTTGTTTCAAAAATCTTTTGTGTCATATTAGAATTTATCTTATTTTCATTTCATATCCCAATAAATCTTATTATAAGACATTTTTTTTTACAAATAAAATCTTTCGTTCCCAAAAAGTTTCTTGTTCTTTCGCGTAGAATCCGAATCCGTAATAAAAAATACCATGTTCCATTTAAAAAATGTAATTTCCGGTCTCAATCACCTATTTCCGACCGGAACCGGAAATTAAAAATATCACCATTTGATAGAGCGCATCTGATTTTTAAAAGAAACACTTTGAATTTTTGAAAATAACCTATTTTCTCGATTATAAATGGGTGGTACGGATGGTCTGGGAGACCCTGTATAATTAAACGTATAATTAATTTTTGTTGTAGTTTATTATTAATTACAACATTTTTTTTGTGTTTTTCATATATCTTGCTTAAAATATTTTCAATAACATACTATACTATAAACCGGAGTTGGGAAAAATATGTAATTAGATACGAATTTCGGATCACAAATAATAGATACGAAATTTGTAATTAGTTACTCGAAGATTTAGATACAAAAGTAGCTTGTATCCGAAGTTTAATTAGATACTTTCGTATCCGAAGCAGAAGGATCCGAAGCTACGGATACATTTTTAACTAGTTATGTATCTAATTCAAAGATCCTTTCGGATCCTTCAAGATCCTTTTGACCAGCTCGAGGCTTGAATGAACACGTTCCGAGGCCCGAGGGTCGGGCCCCGAGGCACAATAGCAGTACATTAAACACGGCCGGGGATTGCCCGGCCAGCCAGGTAGCTCGGCATGAAACCCCTGACAAGTGAATCCTGAACTTATTAATTTTTCGTAATGCCCTCACGAAAAGCCACGAGCCAGTTCGTAGCGATTTTCCGATTAAGAAAAGACTCAACTCGATAGAATTCGGCCACTTCTTACTGCTTTTATTCGTGAAGATATCTTGGAAAATGTATCTAAATGAAATTTTTGCCCATCACCGGAGCTAGGGCGACGAAGCGACGAGTTGCCTCGGGCGGCTTGGCCAAGTGGTGCAATAAACACGGCCGGGCAATCCCCCTTGTACTGCTATTGTGTTCTGGGCTCAGGCCTCGGGGCCCGACCCTCGGGCCTCGGAACGTGTTCATTCAAGCCTTGAGCTAGTCAAAAGGATCTTGAAGGATCCGAAAGGATCTTTGAATCAGGGATGCGTACCGCGGACTAACCGTAACCCAAACCCGATTAACCGAGCGAGGTTTCTCTAACCGATACTAACCCGGAGAGAACGGGTCTTAGGGCTATAGAGCGGGTTAACCGGGTTACTAGTGAGATAAGATAGATACTTCTAGACAGTTTACTTCAGAGTTCAGAGATATACGAATATATGTACATGTATTATGGAAAAAAGAGATCCCTCAACAAAATTAATAATTCAATTTGTCTTAATGAACTTAATTATTACTAAATATATTTACTTACTTCCCCATCGTGGTTCGATCGCTTGTGGTGGTAAAGAAACATTTGGCATAATAGCAGACAATTCCAAAATATTAACAATTTAAAATAGTGCATTTTCGACGAATGGAAGGATATTAGCCAAAACAGTATTAAAAAATTGTATAAATATTTGCCAAACCGAATGATTAAAGTCGTTAGTTGTAAAGGAGGTCCTACAAAATATTGAGCATTGATTTTTATCGATTAATTCTGTTATATTTCAAGTTTTTCGTTAAGTGTGCTATCATTTTGTACCTCTATATTTCGTTAATAATTCTACTTTATTCAATAAAAATAGATAAGTTAATGAAGCTTTGTTACATTTCATTCATATATGTTGAGAAAGACACACTAAAAATATGCGTATAAAAAAAATTGAATTTCTAATGCTTAATAAACAGAAATTACATTAATTTCAAAGTGTGCTATCTTTTCGTCCTGGAGTGTATGTATTAATTGACCAAAAGAAAGTGCACATATTGGGATAAAATAATAATTATTTTTAACAATGTAACAATATTATTAACTGCTTCTTAGGCCGTGTTCATACTGAGAGCGGCAAACGGTAGAGCAATTTATTTTTGATTATTATTGCATGAGAAAAATGCAAAAGATATGCACTGTGCACAACATATACTGAATGCAAAATTGCAAAATAAAAAATACATTTTTGGAATCATCTAATCATGACATAAATTTCTGTCCAGGTCCCATTTTTCTACCCATTTTTTATAAAAATATGCATTCACATAAATATCCTTTTTTTTAACGTTGGCCACGGCCACACGGGTCGCACCTCGGGCCTCATTTTCCTCTTCCACTAAGAAGACATTGGTTTTTTCTCCATAAACGTGACGCATAAATCGTTAGTTTGTATTTAAGAACCTGGGACCTAAAAATGATGTCTGAAAATCACTTAATTGGGGGTACTCTGGTCTTCGGTTTAACGTTTTATTGCGGACACGGTAGATACATTGTCAGTGGAGGCGCGGTGGTCTCTACCGGTTTTACGAAGCGACGTGTTACCTTTTACTATTTTTTAAGTTGTTGTTATTAGACCTTACCCTTGCGAGTGTTAACTATTTCGGTTTTTTCAATTTTGGCATTATTTCGGTTTCAATACAGCATACTGTTGAGCGGACAGTCGTTGAATTTCGGATGGTGACCGTAGCAGGCAATAAAATAACGAAGCGCTTCGATCCTAACAAAGCATACTGACAAGGGAACATTTTCTGTTGATACAAGTCGATTTTGGTGAAACTTATGTGAGATCGTTCTTCGATTTTTTTTCGAATTTTCCTCGAAAATTTATATTAAAAAGTTACAAAGGTATTCATGATCCTACTGTAGTCTTCTGTAACCGAATTAACCAGGTTAACCGAGTTAACCCTAACCCGAACTCGGTTCGGTTCTCCTAACCCGAGTAACCCGCCTAACCCGGTTACAGGAGATTTCTGTAACCCGGCTAACCGGGTTACTCGGGTTACAAAACCGGAACCGGGTTCGGGTTAGGATTCGCATCCCTGCTTTGAATTAGATACATAACTAGTTAAAAATGTATCCGTAGCATCGCATCCTTCCGCTTCGGATACAAAAGTATCTAATTAAACGTCGGATACAAGATACTTTTGGATCCGAACCTTAAGATCACGAATATTAGTTACGTATCTTTTAGTTGGATCTGGATTTAGATACTTTTTTACTTAAATACTGCCCAACTCTGCTATAAACACATAAA
The DNA here is from genome assembly GCA_933228785.1 of Lasioglossum pauxillum. Classification (NCBI taxonomy): domain Eukaryota; kingdom Metazoa; phylum Arthropoda; class Insecta; order Hymenoptera; family Halictidae; genus Lasioglossum; species Lasioglossum pauxillum. The sequence continues at coordinate 20,838,485 of OW121701.1, read as the reverse complement.
AGCGTATATAAAGGATACTTGGTGACAACTCAAACCGAAAATGAATGGGTACATATATTAATAGCCCAGTTACTGGGCCCCAGTAAGCTAAATGTTCGATTATGGACGGGCATCAGTGCGCGCATTAGTATCGCTTTCTGCGCTGTCCAAAATCAAGCAGATTCCAAGCATCCTCAGCTTCGAGTCGTCCGACAGAATAATGCCCGCCATCTGCTCGCCAGGCTTTGCTCGAGGTTGCTTGGCTGACTGCAGATACCGACGAGATATAAGAATAGACCTATCATCCAATGTATTTTGGCGGCCATCTTTGCTGAGGCCACTTGGCCTCTTTTTATTGTCATTTCCTGTATTACCAATTCGGTTTTGAAGCCCCAGGCACCGACGAGATACTATTAAAGACTGCCAGCCCCTTCAGCGGAACGGGTAACCGGGCGCGACGGGCGCGGGGATAACGTGGAGCTTACAGTGATCTGAAATACCAATCGCTAAAAGTTCTACCACCGACGAGATACTCGTCAAGTAGAAGAAGAATGATGTACTATAGAATGCTCACATTACCCAATCTGTAATTGCCTTATAACACTATCACCGACGAGATCCTATCTCGTCTCTTTATCTAAATACAACCAGACGATATATGACATTGTTCACGCCCGGGGCGAACCAGCTTGAATAATACACACATTTTGTTCTGAAGCAAGGTGAAATTGCAAAATGTTATGGAAGACAATAGGTATAGGATAGAATTTATTGAAAATCAACATATTTATTAAATGTGCAGCTATTAGCTCGATATTATCCTTTATTTATAAGACACTAGAAGTTCTTACAAATAGAGGATAATATCGATTGCCCAGGTCTCACCACAAGGAGGTTGCTGCACAAGAGACCCGAAAGAGAGTCGGAACGAATGCAATATTCCTTCTGGCTCTCTTTCTAACAACGACGGACTTATACTAAATTACGCAGATATGTCGAGTAATTATTGCGGAGCAGAAGGTGTGAATCGGAGAAGAAGTCTCCGATCCACGGGGGATCAAAGGCGAACCAGAGCAGAAGGCTCTGGTTCGAAGGTGACGCGGTGCGTACAATGCTTGCAGCCCAGCTCCGGTCAGAGCCGATACCCGACGTGTCCTCACCAAGAGAGATGGATCATGAGAAGTGTTCAAACGTAATACCATTTCTTTGCCAACTACCTGCCACCAGGCAACGCAACGCGTTGAGGTGAACCCGGGTGGGATGACGAACAGAGCGAACTCTGCCAACTACCTGCCACCAGGCAACGCAAAGCGTTGAGGTGAACGGATAGAATGACAGAGAGAATGGCAACACGAGTGGACAGATCTCAATGACCCACCTCTCTCAATGATTCGACGCCGAATACCGGCTCCAACCGGTCAGGTACATGCAAGCAAGGTCCAACAGAGCAGAAGGCTGTGTCGGAAACGAGAAAACGAGCAAAGTGAAGTTACGGCAATAATTACTCGACATATTTACCACGACGACATACAATCTTAATAACTAACGCACGCAAGCCGAGCAATTATTGTGGACCAAAAGACTAAATCACAAAGGGGAAGAATCAAAGCAGAAGGTTTTGATTCGCAAAGAAGAAACATGAACCAGAGCAGATGGCTCTGGTTCGGAGGTAACGCTAAGACAATAATTGCTCGGCAAATAAAACTAACTTAAGAATATACCGCAGTCTTCGTGATTTGTCCTCTTCTTGGTGTGTCCTCTTCTTGGTGTTTTCTAACTAAAATAGACTAATAATAATTAGATATAACAATAGATTAACCCGCACACGAATGCAAGCCTAAGACCCGCTCACAAGAGCAAACCTAAGACCAGTTCTCGAGAACCAAACAAACCCCGCACACGAGTGCGACACTAACCAGCTCACGAGAGCCCAATTAACCCCGCACACGAGTACGAATGAAACCAGCACACGAAAGCCAACCTAACACCAGCTCACGAGAGCCAAACTAACCCCGCACACGGGTGCGGCCTATAGGCGATTCGGGTAGCCCCGGGGACGCGACACCCCGTACTCACTCACAGCTCTATCCGTGAGTGAGCCCCTGGGGGACCTCCGATCGGAGAAATACCAATTTCAGACAACATGTGAAAATCTTTAGAATAGGCACTTGTGAAAGTTCCGCAGCGAACAATTCGAAATTCAGAAATAAAAATTGTCGTGATCACTGACTGAATAAGTAATTCGAAATAACGAACTGAAGATGGGCCAAGCGTAAAGGGAGAAAGCATTGATGTACCCTTGGCCGACAGCAAGCTACCTGAAAGTAAGTTCATATACAATTTAATGAAATAATGTTTTTATATCTCGCAAGTCTTATATTCTACTACACAATCTTATCAAAAATTATAAATGTTCAATGTGCAGCTATTAGCTCGATATTATCCTTTATTCATAAGACACTATAAGTTCTTACAAATAGAGGATACCTAGTACCGATTTTCCAGGTCTCACCACGAGGAGGTTGCTGCACAAGAGACCCGAAAGAGAGTCGGAACGAATGCAATATTCCTGCTGGCTCCCTTTCTAACAACGACGAACTTATACTAAATTACGCAGATATGTCGAGAAATTATTGCGGAGCAAAAGGTGTGAATCGGAGAGAAGTCTCCGATCCACGGGGGACCAAAGGCGAATCAGGCAGAAGGCTCTGATTCTTTCAAAGAGAAAAACTAAAGCGAACCAGAGCAGAAGGCACTGGTCCGACACAGCAGAAGGCTAGCAAAGTAAAGTAAAGTTACGGCAATAATTACTCGACATATTTGCAACGGAGATGTACAACAAGCTTAAAGATTAACGCACGCACGCACGCAAACCGAGCAATTATTCATTGGCATTGGTACCAGACTGATGATTCATTGTTTGGTAATTCTATACTGATATACAGATATACAGAGATGCGATATACTGATAAACTAATATGCTGATACCTTTGTATCCTGATATTCTGATATCTAGATATGCATATGTATATGTCTTACAAGTATTTCAGATTTAGAGATTAAACCAAGAACGTTAAATCGGCGAATAATACCAATGCCAATAAGTACTGCTGGATTGTGGGTATGTACAAATGGGTATAATACAAGCTTAAAAATTAACGCACGCAAGCCGAGCAATTATTGTGGACCAAAAGACTAAACGCAAACGGGGGAAAAATCAAAGCAGAAGCCTTTGATTCGCAATGAAGAAATATGAGCCAGAGCAGAAAGCTTCGGGGGTGATGCTAAGACAATAATTGCTCGGCAAATAAAACTAACTAAAGAATACGCCGCAGTCTTCTTGGTCCTCTTCTTGGTTTTCCCTCTTCTTGGTTTGCCCTTTTTTCGGTGTGTCCTCTTCTTGGTATGTCCTCTTCTTGGTGTAACCTCTTCTTGTTGTATCCTAGCTGAAACAGACTAATAATAGTTAGACATAACAATATATGACCCTGCATACGAGTGCAAACCTAAGACCAGCTCACAAGAGCCAACCTAATACCAGCTCACGAGAGCCAACCTAATACCAGCTCACAAGAGCCAAAGTAACCCCGCACACGGGTGCGGCCTATAGGCGATTCGGGTAGCCCCGCGGACGATACACCCCGCACTCACTCACAGCCCCATTCGTGAATGAGCCCCTGGGGGATCTCCGATCGGAGGAATACCAATTTTAAACTAGAGGGCTATTGTTGCTCGCTCGCTTCGCTCGCTCGCGAGTAGGGTTGTTTTTGCTCGCTCGCTTCGCGAGCTCGCGGGTAGGACTGCTCTTGCGAGAGGGTTAGTGATACGCATGGCTAGTAGGGCCTACTGCTATTAATGTTTTTTATTTTGTGTGTGACTCTCCGCGAGCCACACAAAGAACTTCCCGATTCGTTACTCCTTCGCCAACATCGCTAACATCGTTTTTTTTTTGTACTTTCATCGATATTCTCCCAAAATGTATTCTTGGAAATAGAGATGATAAATTCACTCTTGCATTGGAATAACTTTCGATTATTCCAAGCGGTAACATTAGCATCAGTTAAAAAAAAAATTTTTTTTTAAATCTAAAAAAAAATTAAGAAAAAATTTTTTTTATGTAATTGCGTTTGGTTCTTTGGTGGAAAATTTTCGTCCTCCCTTATAAATTGCATTGTAGAATCAACTCTTTTCGAAAAAAAAGTAAAAATCTAAAAAACTACTTGACCAATATGGACCAAAATCTAATCAGCTCTAAGTTACGACGGGGCACATCGATTGCATCATTCATCATCCTGATCGCGTTGTTACTTTTTCTGAAAACGTTAACGAAAAATTTGATTACATAGAAACGGCCATACGCACACACACACACACACACACACACACATACGAACATTTTGATAAAAATAGTCTAAAATGACTCCAATGACCATGAAACGTGAAGATCTGCTAAAAAATCGATTTTCGATTTTCGGGGTAATTACAATAACTTCCCTATAAAATCGGGAAGTTAACAAGATGTAAAAATTGTTAAAGCGGGACTTGTCAAAGTTCTGAAGCCAACAATTCAAAATTCAGAAATAACACGAGTGCGAATAGAGCAAATATAAACCCGCACGTAAGCGCAAACCTTACCATGCACATGAGTGCGAATACAACCTGCCCACAAGAGCAATTATAATTTATAATCATGTTCACAGGTGAACCAGTTCACAAGAACAATTGTAATCCTGCACATGAGTGCAAATACAACCAGAGAACCAGCTCAAGAGAGCAATTGTAACCCCGCACAGACGTGCGAATACAACCGGCGAATCAGCTCGTAAGAATAATTATAACTCCGCACACAAGTGCGAAAACAACCAGCGAAGCAGAGCACAAGAGCAATTATAATCCAATTATAACGAGTGGGCGCTCAAAATATAAATTTGATGAAGAATAAAATTGATAAATTTGAAGAAGACTCAATACCGAAAGTCTCGAAAATTTCAATTAGTATGAAGGATATGGTATTCGTTGAATTAACGGTTGAAGGACAGGTTTGTTGAAACTGAGCCATAGAAGTTGAAACTGACAAAGGAAGCTTTGAAAAATATTAGTAACCAAACTTACCGATTGATCGTTGAATGAACAGTTGAAGGTAGGCCACGGTGGATGACCAGCTGTGGATGACCCTTTGTCCACCTCTGGTCAACCTCTGGTCCACCTCTGGTAGGTCCCTGGTCCCGGAGCTCGACCGCTCACGCCGCCCTCCCCGGCCCCCCTGACTGTTTGACGGAGACGGAGCTCTCTCGCCGAGCGCGGGCGTGCGCCCCACATACGACGCTGGACGCTCCCCACCCCACCGACTATCGATCGATGTCGATCGCCGTGAAAATTATTGATAAATTTATTATTTCCAGCTGGTTAATGTTTATAACAATTCTAATTTTTTAGTAAAAGTGGCTAATAGTATTCGAGATACGGAATAACTTTTAAGCTATGAACATTCGCACGCATTAATTTATTCAATATAATTCACAGATAAATTTATTAATTCTAGCTAATTAATGTTTAAAATAATTCCTTTTGCTAATGATGTTAACGAGCACTCCCTTGACCGCCTTGGCATCTAATTTTTTCGTCAAAATGACAATAAAACTCGAGATACAGAATATCTTTTAAACCATGAACATCCGCACGCATTAATTTATTCAACATAATACTATGATACATTTATTAATTCTAGCTAATTAATGTTTATAATCATTCCTTTTGCCAACGATGTGGACAAGCACTCCCTTGACCACTTTGCTACCTAATTTTTTACAGTGTTCGGTATTGGCCTAATCGGGAGCATTCAAACGAAGGTGATTCGACCGTTGGTGCTGTCTCGTTATTGTTTTCGTGTCTCGAGTGCGCGATCGCGAAACCGCTTTGTTGTTCTCGTAAAAGTCATCGTACAATAAAGAATATATGTTTAACTGCAAAATTCGAAATGTTGCAAACAGCCAAATATTAATACGTATTTTAAAATAAAATAAAATGAATGTATCGTTAATTAAATCATATGTGCATTATATAGCAAGTGATTTTTATGAAAATTTTCAGGAACATTACAAAACACCCGTTAAAACATCATGTAAAATTGCAATTGATAATAATTACATGAGAAAGTAAAAAAGATTTTTACTTTATAAAACTTTTTTATTAGAGTCCGTAATAAAAATTTAGAATATGCGTTTTGTGGATCTGTATATGAATTATATGCACTATGAATGTTTCATCGAAATCGGTTGATGCGGGAAAAAACGACAGGCATTGAAAGATGTAAAAATCCTTAGATTTATTACAGTTATATTGTATTTTATTGTATTGTACTTTATATGAATAAATTTCAAGATAAAAATAGCGTTTAATAGGTAATTCAATTTTCAACAACAATTATTATTTTGTTTGCTATCAATAAATAACAATTTATTTATATAAATCGAGAAAACATTTATTCAGTTTTAAAATCATTATAGAAACAGGAAGCATTATATTTAAACAGACATGAAATATTCATGTATTGACTGACTCGACTCGTTTCGTTTACTTTTCCAGAATTGTGACTGTAACGTGGAAAATAGCAAAAATACGCGCTGTGCATTACATGGCAGTAACAGTAAATTGGCAACCAAGCGACGAATATTTTCAAATGTGATTTGGCAACTACGCCTTCAATATCTGAAATTCGACCTAATTCCTAAACTCACCACTCTAAATCGTAGAGGGTATACCAAAACCTCTGGTTTTTTTGCAGAGTTGGGCAAAAATTTAATCAACGATTGACGAATAAATTTCTACTTAAATCGTTAACCGCAATTAACAATTAATCTCCTAGTTTAGTCGTTAATTGCTGTTACCGATTAAATACTTATTAATCGTTAATTAGGAATAAAGGTTAAATTTCTACTTCAGTCGTTAATTGCGATTAACGATCACATTCCTTTCAATTGTAATCGTCAATCGGATAATCGGACCAATGATTAACTGCTGAAACTTCGAAATGAAATACGGAATCAAAATTGTATGAATACTGAAAAAAGAGTAAACTGAGTTTTTGTTGAGATATATTTCTGTCAGTTCTCTATCTCCGCTCTCTGTCTCTATCTCCCTCCTTATTACAATTTATGGATAAACCGATTAACTTCAACAATCGATTGAATCAGTCGCCGATTTTTCAATGATTACTCTTTTAATCGTAATCATTAATCAATCAATCTTGATTAAAATCTTAATCGAGTAATGCCCAACTCTGGCTGACTGGAAGTATACACCATTTCAATGAGATCTACTAGCAAATTCAATAACCACATTAAATTCTTTTGTCTATCTGTACCGTAGGTTGAAGAAGCGATTCTTGAACTTTATTAGCTTATCTTAACACATTACCTACCGGAAGTCTATCAATAGGTTTCTCTACACTAAACCCACCGGGAACTAAATGTGACTGGCATGTGTGCTTTATAAGAATAACGAGATTGAATTTATCTCAACATATGTGTGGATTAAAATATTTGTTCAATCATTTCCAAAAGTCTTTATAATTTGAACAATTTTAAAATAACCACTCTAAAGCCAGTGTTTTGACCAACCGTTCATATGCTTGGCGTTAACCCTTTGGACTCCGAATTATTTCTCTGTTTTGTTGCCAACAATTCCCTACTATTTCAAGTGTTTTATTTGAAACTAGCTGCTCGGGACGTGCCAACGGCACACCCCACAGTGGGCAAGGTCGAAATCGGAGACAAAATCAAATCATGAAATTTTAAAAAAATTAAAGCTTGAACTTTAGAGAATATGGGAAAAACAGGGAGATTATGGTACGAACGTCTTTTACCCTTGAACAAATTCGTTATACTTGCACAATTTCAAGAAAATTGTGGTTTTTCCTATACATCATTCCCCGTAGAATTTTTTACGCTGATTTCAAATCTGGTCTGAAATCAATTTTTGTGAACATGACCAATCAATGCATTTTTTCGTTGAAATTACTTGGTGACCCACTAGTTTGAAGGAATATTGTATTCTCATATATAAAACAGATCCAAAATAATCATGATGACATACACTGGTTCAGCAGAGCGATCGAACAGATATAGAATCTCCGATCTATAGTTTGCCATCTTAATGAATTATTTGTTGACGAAATCGAGAAGCGAAAATTACAAAATACGTAATAATCGCGCACAACTTTATTTTCGTATGATTGTATCTTTTTTGTAACTTAACTGCGATTTATTAATAATCGATAGCTATTTGCTAGAAAGTCGACACAATCTGGCCTTTATAAGAAAATGCTTCAGGAAAAAGTGATCTCGTAAACTGCAAAGTCCGTGTTGATAACTGATATATCATTTACTGTATTCTGTTCGTCATATTTCCTGTTCCCGAAGGAAATGGATATTATCACTAAACATATTTAGAGTTATTTAAAATTATACATCGCATGACCGGTCAAATGCACATTTGTTTGTCCTGCATATAAATTATACTCCATATTATCATTATATTCCTAGCTGTTGCCCTGTTGCTACTGCAAAGTGGAGGTAGATTGAATCCAATTAATTTGTTGTTCGACTTTAACTACTCTGAGATTGTGTTCCACGTTTTTAATCCACGCCGTGCTATACTGCTCCCAACACTTTCATTATTTTATTATAATGTTAGAGTAACTTGAATTGATGGTATAAAATACGGTCATTTAGAGAACAATTTATTAACTATAGAATTTATTAATAATATCAGTAGGCTAGGAGAACATCTGACAAATGTATGTGTAATGAAATAAAGTAAAAATTAATACAATATTGGTTCTTATGACATTTTTTATTATAGTCTTTATTGTTTACAATTTTATTTACTTCTCCTGGCATGTGCATCTAATTTTAGCGTATACTTTTCTAACTGATTAAACTTTCAGTAACAGAAGAAGATATTATATTTTGTACAACTACACCATATAAGTATAAGTTGATATAAACCTCATGTTTTTTTTTTACTTTTTATGACTTGCAATTAATTGAAGATTAATCTTCATGATTGAAATTACCCTTTTTTGCTTTCTTAGCATATCTCATATTTTAAAAATCACCATTGTCATTCAATATAGCAACATGGTTTTCGTTAAAGTCAGCATATATTAGACATAGGGATCACATTATTAAGCGTCAGGCTTAATTTTATCGTCAAACTTAATCATCACGCGTTCGGTTTTCATATTTTTAGTTAGAAAGTGGGACAAGAGTTTCACATTTTTGCGAGGTGGACGATCGAACGGATAGCCCATGGCACGTGCATCGGGATACTTCTTATCTCTCAAGCCACAGTAACTGACGCCATCCTTACAGCAAGACGACTCAATCTGGCCGACCTAAACATTGAAAAATGAACTATTTAAATTCGATTATTCCCCTTCGTTTCCTAAATAATATTCGTACTTCACCGAACTATTGCAGATAACACTATTCAACTGTGTCGATTCGTATTTACTTACATTGTCGTGAGTATAATCTGACACCATAACAAAAAGCTCCATAGGGAAGCCTCCCTTGACACCTTTAGGTACTAACAGATGTTGTGGCCATCCACATCCACAGAAATTGTCAGGTTTTGGACATATCGTAGAGTCTGTATCTTTAGGCGGGAACGTTTGTTCGAAAGGTATAGTTACCGACGAATCTGTTGACTTCTGTTGAATTACGTTCCGTCCAGGTTGCACTATAACGTTAAAAATGCATTCTATATTTTATTGTATCTAAGTTTAATACTTTATCCAACGAAAACTGATTGTTAGATTGGCACCATTAGCTTCGTGCTTTGCTAACAATTTTTCTGGTTCATTTTAATATTCATATTACTTATTACTAGACTGCAGATCTTTATGCAAAATAAAAAATGTCTGCGGCGATTAAAAGACACAGTGGCTAAATAAAAATTTCTTTCTTGTTTTAATTATTTTATTACACTGACACTAATACGTTGACGTTCTTGAATTTATTAAATATGTCCACTTTACGTATCAATTTTTGTTATAAATGCATTAAAACCGCAGTCTACTTAGTACATACTATTTAAAAACGTGTTGTAACATGTCCGGTTGCAAATGTAACTATGTTCTAATTTTAACAATATGTTTTATATAACCACATATAATCTCCAATTTATATAATTGATTGATCAGTTCACCATTTTGTTAATCAAATACACAAAATATATAGAAGAGAACCGAACGAATTTGTTACCACTGAATATCTATTGCATCTAACCCAGACCAACCTAATAATATACTTTTGTATCACTGTGCTTTATCTAAAATGAGTTTAATAATATAATTACTGCAAGAAAATAATCTCTACAGAATTTGTTACATTATGTGACTTGAGATAACATGAATTATTTCCGGTATTGAACTATTTCTTAAGAGGGTCCTCAATTATTGATCTTTGATAATAATTTCGATTTATAAAAAGAATAAAGTTACAAATGTTTGAAGCAAGCATACAGATTTCTCTGTGAGATTATTTTCGGATCTGACTCGATATCTCAAGAGCCAGTTGTCCGATAAACTTCAAAGAATCTTTAGCCGACTTGCCGCTATCACATTAATCAAAATCTTCAGTATACCTTGATTTTTTCAAATTTTTTACTATGTCAAAATCAAATCTTCCTTGCCAGAGATGGTACAACCGAAAAGGAGGTGATTCTACATAACAAATAATAAGTCAACATTGTAGAATAAAATTTTATCATTTCAGGCCTCTATTCTCGGAAACAAAGCTTTACATAAACAAATTTTATTCCTCATTTTCGACTTATTTTGTTTATGTAGAATTGCCCCTAGTTTTACCTCGAGTTTCCTATTACATTGTACTTTACGAGTAATTTGGTACAATTGTGAGAAGTAACTGAAATTGTATATGTATAATAAGATAACATACGTGTCACAGAAAATTTGTCCATTTCGATCATCAAATCCTTTTGTTTCGCAAAACTAAACGGTTGGCGACGTTCGTCTTCTCTCGGAGCCATGAAAATTCGAACTGTTCCCTTTCTTGATTCGATAGTGTTGTTGTTAACAGTAATTATGTACGTAAAGTTAGTATGATTCAAGTGGGTAAACTTAACGCGTACTGTTTCTGGAGGGAACCAGTTAAATCCAGATGACAAATCCACTTCGCTCTTATTCCAGAAAGTATGTACAACGTTGTCCTCGTTATCAGTGATCAATTTAACATCTTTAACTTCGATACCTTGATAATCCAACTACAAATGCCAAAATGTATTAGTTAATATATCTTTATTACAGGCGTGACCTGTTTAGGAAAGAGTGAGATGTTTATTAAGGACTTTATTAATTAGTTTCTTCCAACCATATTAAAATATACATATTTAAATATTCAGGGCTCAAAAGCCAATGTAAGTCCCTGAGATTCAAAACTGAGACAATTAATTGCGTCCTTTAGAACTTGCAGAAAGTACCAGTATATGCAGGGCGGACCGGAAATCATAGTACAATCGGGCTGGGGGTGATTCTACGTGACAAATTAAGACAAGATTTCAGTATACCATTTTTTCGTCCGGAGCTTCGTTTTCGAGAACATCGAAAGTAGGAACCTTCTGACGCGTCTGGCCATGACCAACCAATTCTACTCTTTGCGTATTTCGAGCCTCCAGCTGGCCGAAATTATTCGAAAGTTATTCCAAGCCTTTGAATAGTAGATGAAAATTTTATTCGAAGCTTCGAATGAAAAAGTTATCTATTATTCGTCGAATAAATTATCGACGAATAAAATTATTTAAATAACGAGTTAATCAAAAGATACCTTTTTATTCGTACCTTCAAATAACGAATAAAAATTTTGTATCTTTTATTCGAATCGTTATTGAAATAATTTTTTATCTAAATAATGCCCTACTCTGATTGAAACACGCGAAACTAACTAACCTTTAAACTCGATTTTCTCGAAAACGAAGCGTCGAAAGAGTAAATTTTATTCTTTCTTTTCGATTTTTCTTCACATGCAGAATCACCCCCCGCCTAGTTGAATTACGATTTCCGGCCTATTCTGTATGAAGGTTTAGAAGAATATATGTATGTATTGGGTTGGAACGAAAGTTCGTAGCGTTTATAAATTAAAATTGAAAGCTATAATTCAGATATCCATTCATAGATTTATTCAATAACATATTTTCCATTCTGCTCTATTACTTTTTGCCATTTTCGAGGTAACTTCACGCGTTATTGAATAAACATATGAATAAACACCTTAATTTTATCTTCGATTCCGAATTTGAAAACACTACGAACTTTCATTCCAACCCAATATTTACTAAACGATAACATACGAATAAACTGGTATGGTTCCAATCAATTGATATGAGAAAATTGGATTTACTAATTGACTTCTGGACTTTTCATGTGTACACGTACTAACCTCCGAAATTTCATACGGTGGCAGAGTGTTTTTATATTCCAAGAAAAGTTCATTAATAAAAGCATGCCATCTGTAGAATATGGGATCCCTCGGGGCAGTGGATTCATTACCCATAACGCCCACACTTTCCTAAAATTACCATACACACCAAAATATTATTATTACTACTACTGCAAAATTAGCACTGGTCTAAACCTACCACTGCCGGTCAGATGACCGGTTTTATATTTTTCATTTCACAATTATTGAAATTATGAAGTTGCTTACATGGAAACTGATTCGATAAATTTCTTTATCCAAGAACATATTGTGATAAAAATTGCACAAGATCTAAATAAATAGAGTTTTGTTATTTTTGTAAGCTAAAAGTTAAGCTAAAACATTTGTTGAAAAATATCAATTAATATGTCTTTCGAATCGTCAATTCTTAAAATATCGTGAAAAGAGATCGTCCTGTACAATTTATGTAAACAAAGTATTTTCTCGCGCTCTACTTCGAGAATGTAATTACCATGTTACTATTGTCTGGATCATGGCAATAAGCAATAGCAAGATGGCCTTTGTTATGAAGTCCGCCGTAAAAGTCTTGATTAAGAGACAAGATACTGGATTCCACGATATTCCCTAACATATCAATGCCCTCTTCTTCGGTTAATGTTTCTTGTTCGCCATTTGTATTCATCACTGATCCGGTATGGATCGCGTTCAATATGCGTTCGCGCCATCTTTCTAGATCGTGGATGGTGAACTCTGCACCGTTTTCTGACCGTTGTATATCGCGGAGAACAGATTCGCAAGCACGAGCTGGCCAGGTACGACCAGTAGAAACTTGCAGCAGTTTTGGGAAGTAAGGTTCAATGATTGGTTCCCGCCAGTTGATAAAGTGCTTTGTACGAAACAGATGGTTGCACAAACGCTCACAGTTGTACCTGGAAACGCAACAGACAATTCGTAGTGGACATCTAATAATAGGGGATGTACAGAAGTCGCCAAAGCACACCCTGTAAAAACGGATAACTTTCCCAAAATCCGACCACAAAATTTGAAATTTTTTAGAATACTAGAAGAAGTGATTTAGTACATAACGGATCAAAAATTTGGTTACATTGACATTGGTCGTAGTCACCGAAAGAAAAGTGAAGGTCAGGATTTTCAGCTTTTTTTTTTAAATCTATAATGAAAATTTCAAACGTACCTTTTGTAAATCTAAGGGCAAGTAAACAAATGTATCTCAGTACTTTTTTATTCCGAATTTACCATTATATTGAAATTGAATACGAAATAAGCCGTTTTATTTTCAAAAACCAGTGACTTTCAATTCTCTATGCGATTCTCATTTTCAAACGTTATTTAATAAACATTAGAATTAGGAAACAATGTCCTTCGTCAGCTAGAAGACTCTCGATTTTAGAAATAAAATAGGTATGCGATTAGTTTTTGATGATATTGTTATAGTTTAATTATTAATTGGTTTAAATCTTGTTATTTTTATTCGAATCATTTTCGCCTGTTGTCTAAAAAACGAAGATATTTCACGTGGACAGAGTTCGTGGGACACACTGTATATGTAATACGTACCGGGCCATCATTTGTTCATGCATGTAGTAGAACAGTTCACCACGACGATCTTTTTTGACAATTTCCAGTTTCCCTGCGAACGGGTAAACCAAATGCCAATACCAATGGTGCAAACTAAGCCCAATATCTTCTCTCCAATATGCAAGACGATGTTCTATGTTAAGATCCGATGCGGTGTAATCTTTAATAATTTCAACTGCAGTCTAGATTCAATAAAAATATTTCGACTTTAAAGAAATTCTCCGAATACTGTAAGTGCCAAGAAGTCATTAAGCCTAATCATGTAAACAGAGAGAGTTTACGAAATGACGCTACAACTGGGAAGTGCTTGTAACTGCATTAAAAAGGAAGTCGAAAATGTTAGTTGCAACAGTTTTCAAAACTTTATTTTCTTATTTTGATGAATGATATATTAAGACAATCCTATTAAATATGTGAAAATGTTACTTACAGCTTCCTGTGCACCGCACTCTGAAGACATAAGATTAACGTTCTCCTTGATTTTATTTAAAACCTGATCATTCACAAATTTGTTAGGAAATATTTTATATAATTGTGGTATTGGCAGATGCTTCGTCTCAGGATGATGTAAAATGGCTACCGAGAAAGCATACATAAACAATTCAACGTTCAGACGATCACGACAGTACACTGCCATCGATAAGAAATCATCGTACGTCTCCGTGCCTGTAAAATATTATGTTAGATATAGTAGTGTGTAGACTGTAGATCTTTATGCAAAATAAAAAATATTCATAATCGATTGTAAGATTTTAAATATAAGTGTACAACTTCTTTCAATAATCGTAATAAATTGAAAAGTGTAAAAATATTCATAAATTCTTCCAATGTCTTTGCAGTTTGATATTTGATCTAACAGTTTTCATAATATGAACCGTAAATTGCTACGAACCCATGAAAATGTCGATAAGTTCGCCTGCTAATTTTTGATGGGTTGAGATAAATAGCGAAAAAGACTCGTGGCGATCGAGTTGTTCAAGCTGTGTAAGATCCGGAAGATCTTCAATCAATTTCACATCAATCTTACGCTCGGTTTTACCAGAGTAGTTCGAGATGATTTTCGTCGCTGAGGATCGCAACTTTTCAGGCTGAAAAAATAAAGACACAAATATTGAACAAGCGAGAATTTCGTCCATCCTCAGATTATTAAAATTTAATTTCTCAGTTACATCAGGAACAACAGATAGACTATCTATAGAAGGACCACTAAAAATATGTTTCAAAACTTGATGAATAAAGCAGTAATTAGTTTCAAACATCATCAATTATACAATCAAGGAAAAAATTTTCGCCGAAGAAAAAGTTACTTCAAATGACCTAAGAAATCATCCTTGTCAAAGTTCTTCGGCATTTTTGGAACACTCTGTATTGTAAGACGGACTAGCGCTGTCGAATCGCTCGATAATGATTTTCAGCGAATTAATGCCATCAAATTTATTTATTTATTAGTTTTATCAACATCGAATTCAATAAAAAGTATTTAACAATGACAGAGAAATACTTACCAAATAATTAAGTGGTACCTTAAAGGCGACCTTTCCCTTCCCCTTGAGCATGTAGGCGGGTTCGAGGGGTCGGTCAAATAAATACAAAATGTCCGACTTGTTGACCGCCATCTTGGATAACTGCACAACGAACTTCGAAAGCAAAAAGCACTGAAATCTAATGGAATGAAAGAAGTGTTGACTCCAATGCGATCGAAAGTGATCTGCTGAGTCGAGGAAATCCTTCCTTTAAATATGTGCCCGTGTTCGTGGTCGCCCAAATCTCAACCACACAGTTAATTCGACATGCATTCTCGTGCCATCGTGACGTCACGACCCTGACCGCGACTTCACGCGAAGCCGTTCCGCGGGTCGCGTTGCTGGGTCGTGCCCCGGCAGGATTACGCGATGATGATGAACCAATCAGAGATTGCTCCATTATCGAATAACCCTCGTGAACCAATCCCCATAAATCGGTTTTACGGAATCTCCTGATTCCACGACATTTTTTTCAAAATTGGCTGAACGGTGCAGCCGTTGCCAACCCCTGGTCTAAGAAATCAGTCGACGTATCTATTAGCATTTATTATCAATTAAGCGCTGGCTTCTCACTCGTTTTCTAATATACAACAGTTATTCGCATCCAACTATCATTCGTGTAGTGCTTTATTGTCGTTCTACAGTGCGAATAATAATAAATACAGTCCACGTTCGTCTAGGCATAAACAGTGTTTCGAGTCGCTACATTCGTTTCACCTTCGCATACAGCTCGGTGCGTTTTTCGCGTATTCCTTCGCTACCGGAATGCGTGGCCTTCGGCCCAGTCCGCTACAAAGGCTATAGCCGGGATTGATGGTGAAATTCGCCCCCGGCGGGATTTTAATCGAGCTTGGGCCATTCGATAGCCTACCCAAAAAGACCCCTCTTTTCTAAGTTTCAGCCCCCTATCTCATCTGTAAGGGTAGTTATTGAGAAAAATCGAAAAACCAGTTTTTGGCCCATTTTCCATATTTATTAACAATTAAAAATTCTGAAAAAGATCTGACACATTTCGGATACCAAACCACTTATTAGGTATCATTTCCAGATTTTTCCGCTGCAAGCTCTGCTTGTAAAAAATGAAAGCCACGAAAAAAATCGAAAAAATTCACATTTCATATAGAAATCTAAAAGGTGCCACTCCAGATTTAATTTAGCAATGAGATATTACCGTAAGTATTATGCTCAATTTTTCTCAAATTCCTGAGAGTGGTGCGTCATAGTTAAATAAAAATAAAAACCACTTTTTTCGGCGTTTTTCTTAAGTTATACTTATATTTTCTAAATCATAAAAATACTTGGGTTGCGACAGTCAGGTACTTCTCGGTCTAGAGAAATAAACTCAATAGCATATTATTTGCCCATAACCATTTGTCATTCACAGCTGTATACTTCAATTTTACAGGAAAGTGACGCAGACAAATTAGAACGTACGAAGAACACCAGGAGAATATTGTTATTTGTTAATATTCAGAAATGTTGCAGATGTAAATGAGGAGTGAGTATTTAAGAAATAACTGATCAGATTCCCCCAGTTATCCAACAGTTGAATCTTTCCTCGACATTGTAAAGCTTTCTGGTGAAACTTATTATGGTGATTCATACTTGAGCATTAACATCGAATACTATACAAATTCAGTATCACGTTTAAGTATATTAAGTATATATCGTGCACTTTATATTCTGCTATTATTAATATTATACCGAAATTAATGATTATAATAAGAAATCAAAGAAGAATACATTACAATACTGACACATAATCATCAGGTATGTCGAAAGCGACTTTCTTCTCACCCTTGGTACATAGACCGGTTCAGCACGGTGATCGAACAGATGCAAAATCCCCAATTTATCCTTCGTCATCTTAATTACCTATATTGTAAAGAAATCAAAAAGAGAAGCTAATGATGTACGTTACAATTACACACAAGTAACCAGTCAAGTTTTTATAATTGTACGATTATCGTATCACAGTTGGCGAGTTATTAATAAAACATGTATGACGAAATAGCCGAAAACCATACACCGACGTGATGTAATACGATTGTCAAAAATGTAATTGCTTTCCTTTTCCAGGAAAAGGTGGTCTCGCAAACCACAAAATCCATGTTGGTCTAAACTAATCAAAAGTGAAGTTGATTACTGATATTCCGTTCTGCACATTTCCTGTTTTCAGAGGAAACGGATTATCATTGAACACGGATAATTATATTTAAAGAATGCATATTTATAGTACATTTGCCATGATATTGCTATCCGAATTATTAATATAACTGTTATGATTGGAAGATTGTACGGGTCTGATAAAATTATGTGTATTGACATGCAAAAGAATTGTGAAAGAAGTAATTGCAATTACTTAACACAATTACAGTAATTGTAATTGAGTCTAACAATTACTTCAGTGTAATTGTTCTTTTAAACCACTGATTTTTACGTTTTGGACCATTTCACCGTTTTCTTATTGTAATTATAGTCCTATTTTGCACATGTAATTGAAGATGTAATTAATTCCTGCCCAACTCTACTCCAAGACCCCGCCGCATTGCCAGTGCATCAACATAGGTAATAATACTTTCAGTGGCGCACCCAGGGGGGTGGCCAGGGGGCCAAGTCCCCCCCAAGAATAATGACACTGGAAAATTGGTCAAACTGTAGAATAGCTGCTTCCTCTACGATTTCGATGAGTTTTGGATATTTTATATGTAAAACTCAGCATTTTGAACAACTTTACTCTATACATATAAGACATGCACTTGCTTGGGTTCCAAGATATTTGCAAAACCTGCCAATACTAGAATACTGAATTCTGCCTATTGTTGTGCGTCTGCGGCCGTGTACGCGTCAGTATTGGTGCTCCTACCGCGCCGCTGCGCCGCACAGTGGTCGATTTACTCCAAAACGTGGCCAAAAATTAAAAAAATGAATTTTCGAATCAAGAGTTTTGTATACGTGGGTTGGCTACCCTGATAGTTGGGCTATTGGATGGTTAATGGGAAAAGGGCTTGACCTTTCCCCATGTTACACAAGGATATAACAACTGGAAGAAAGCCGTTGATAAATTTAATAAGCATCAAAACACCAAATATCACATAGAAGCTGTTATGACTTACGAAAAACTACAAAATATTAGAGATGGAAAATGTCTTTCAGTTGATCGACAAATTGACGCAAGCAAGATATCACAAGCTGCAGTTAACCGGAAACGATTGGAACCGATTATAAAAACAATAATTTTATGTGGTCGGCAAAATATACCTTTGAGAGGACATCGCGATTATGGAGAAATTTCATTTGAACAGGAGCCAATCACTAATGAAGGCAATTTTCAAGCTTTATTAAGAATGAGAGTCGATGCGGGCGATGAGAACCTCACTGAACATTTTAAACATGCTGCTAAAAACGCTACCTACATTAGCTGGAACATACAAAATCAAATCATAAATGCTTGTAATGAAGTCATTTTGAACCATTTGGTTAAAAAAATTAATTCGGCGAAATGTTTTTCACTTCTTGCTGATGAAACTTGTGAAATTTCTACCGCTGAGCAACTTTCCTTGTGTGTCAGGTATATAGACGAAGAAAATGATAGCAAGCTTTGTGAACAATTCTTACAATTTGTTCCTGTAACAAATACTACAGGAAAAAACTTATCTCAGACAATATTAGAAAGTTTAAATAACTATGGTATCGATTTATCTTATTTACGTGGGCAAGGTTATGACGGTGCCGCATCAATGAGCGGAAAGTTTAATGGTGTTCAAGCTCATATAACAGCTATACATATATCCACAAGCTTTATATGTTCATTGTGCATCACATAGTTTGAATTTGACAATTGGAAATGCTGTATCTGTGATTGATATAAGAAATTGCATTGGTATAATTGAAAAAGTACACAATTTCTTCAATACCCCTAAGAGACAAAAAATTCTTATCGACAATATTGATAAACATGTACCGGATACTAAGAGACAGAAACTACGCCAAGTTTGTCCCACTAGGTGGGTGGAACGTCATGAAGCCATCATGACCATGGTTGAATTATATGATGCAGTGATTCATAGTCTTGAAACAATCAGTTCTTGGGAAGACAGAGACTCGTCCTCTAATGCAAAACTGTTGATTAATTCGTTGTGTGAATTTGGATTTATAATATCTTTATTTAGCTTGCAAAATATATTTGCGTACACTTTGCCACTTTCTAAAATCCTGCAAAAGTCTGATAATGATCTCTTAATTGCCCTAAACTTTGTTGATGATGTTGTGGCTTAATTAAGAATCGTTCGTGAAAAACCAGATTCCCCTTTTAAAGATATTTTTGATGAAGCCTGCATAAAAGCTAATAATTTTAATATTAACATTAAAAAACCAAGAACTGCATCAAAACAAACATTAAGGTCTAATGTCCCAGCTGATTCTGTAGAGGAGTATTTTAGGAGAAATATTTTCATTCCATTCATTGACCAAATATTGAATCAACTTCATGAACGTTTCACTCGACACCGCAATACGTTAAAACATTTTTTTATTCTTTTACCAAATGGAAAAGACGCTCCAACAGCAAGTCTAATGGATGATTTTCGTCAGTTGTGTGAATATTATGCCCGTGATTTGATTTCAACAAATCTAGCAATTCTAAACGCGGAATTCAAATTGTGGCGTGCAAAATTTGGAAAAGCGGTTGGAACAGATCCATGCAAAAATGCCATTGATGCAATTTCGAAATGTGATAAAATGATATATCCTAATATTTATAATTTATTAAAAATATTAGCAACACTTCCGGTGACGACGTGCGTCAGTGAAAGATCATTTTCTACATTAAGAATTTTGAAAACATATTTAAGATCCACAATGACACAACCACGACTGAATGGGTTGGCTTTGTTATACATACACAGAGGCATTAATATAACTGCAACCGAAGTAATTGAAGAGCTGTGTAAAAAGAAAAGAAAACTAGATTTTATTCTGTAAATAAATTTCTATAATCATATTAATGGATTTTATTTAATGTGCATTAAAAATCTTCTGTTGGGCTGATACAAAATGTTTCGATGTCAGTATTGATGAAGTACATATGTTACGGTAAACGTGATTAATCCGGTGATTATGCATAATAACCGGTTATTATACATAATCACCAATTTATTACATTTACCGTAACACATACAGTGAACCGGATTAATATTCGGACGCTCCAAACAAGACGGTAACTTTTTAAATATTGTATTATACGATTTTAACTTTTTTGAGAAGCTAGAGCAATTAGTTTACTACAGGATGTGAAAAGAAATTTTTTCAAAAATTGCAATTGATGAAATTTTTTATGTGGGCCTATATTGAAAATTTAAAAAATTTGTAGGTCTGTGTCAATTACATGCACTGTGAAAGTTTCATCGAAATCGGTTGATGTGGGAATGCAATTTTTACCATCTTTGAACGTTTGTAGCTCATTGCAACGCCGACTGATTTTGTCGAAATTTTCAGAATATTTTTAATTGACACAGATCTACAAAACGTATTTTTTAAATTTTCAATATAGGCCCACATAAAAAAGTTGTAAAATGCAACTTTTAGTATTATTTGTACAATTCCGATCAATTGCAATTTTTAATAAAATTTCTTTACACATCCTGTAGTAAACTTATTGCTCTAGCTTCCCAAAAAAGTTCAAATCGTATAGTACAATATTAACAAAGTTATCGTCTTTTTAGAGCGCCCGAATATTAATCCGGTTCCCTGTATGTAAAACATGTTTAGCTTCTAAAAGCAAAATCGTGGAACAGCCCTGGGTACCGTTAAGGGATATTTTGGCTAAAAAACGAAAAAAAAGTTCATTCATTGTGTTTCATATTATTATCACTAGTTATAACGCGCTAACTGTACATTGGCAATTCTTGCACCAGGCCACAAAATTTTGTCCGTTCAACTCGGCCCCCCCCCAAGATTAAATCCTGGGTGCGCCACTGAATACTTTCTTTCATACCATCTTATTCAGTCGCGACCATAGACATATAGAGATAGACTGCGCGGCCTGTACGAAGCGCTGAAGCCCACAATGGCGGCGCGCGAGAGAGAGAGCATTAGCCGGGGTCATGCCGGGGTCCATAGCGCTCTCTTTCTAATTGATGTGTCGGTGGGGAAAGATTCCCCTATTTGCTTGCTAGATAATGTAGATTTCTACATAGTATTGATTAATTTGTTAATATTTATTTGGTTTTTAACATTTATTTGTTTTTTGGTTCCCTACCATCGAATTGTAAAATAATAACAAATTAGAATAAGCATTTAAAGACACACGTTTGTTTATTGGAGAACGTTCCTCCACACAGGGCCGTTCCTAGGTGTACAGCCGCCTGCGTGGTGAGCAATTTTTCGCCGTCCCCCACCCTCACCTTGACAATGAGAAAAAATATTTAAACTAGTATACATAAGTGCTTTATTCAAATTTATAATGAGAAATTCAGAATAAATAAATAAACGTGTGTCTCTGAATGTTTATTCTAATCTGTTATTATTTTACAATTCGTTGGTAGGAAACCGAAAAACAAATAAATATCGAAAACCAAATAAATATTAACAAATTAATCAGTACTATGTAGAAATCTACATTATCTAGCAAGCAAGTAGGGGAATCTTTCCCCACCGACACATCAATTAAAAAGAGAGCGCTATGGACCCCGGCTAACACTCTCTCTCACTCTTTGTACCGCGCGCAGCCATTGTGGGCTTCAACTCGCCCATAAGACGGCGCAGTCTATCTCTATATGTCTATGGTAGCGACAATTGCACAAATGTAACATATTCACTTATTATCCGAATACACAATATTTGTGTTTATTGGTAAATTCGTGCCAATCACTTAAGCCATATGGCTTAATTGCTAGATTAGGATTATTTTTTAGGATTAGTTAGGATTAGAACGTTCCCACATGACACAATCTTACCGCTCGGATTATATCAATTTAATTATTCTAGTTCTGCGGCCCAGTAACAATCCTAGCGGCTCTCCAATTTCGCATTGGGTTCGTCCGCGTACCTTAACTTAATTGAGATAATCTTCCTAGGGTAGCAACTCTTCACCGGCCACTCGTGCTACTCGCGGCCCTGGCTCGTAACAACCACATTAAATTCTTTTGCAAAAATGTTGCAGATGTAAATGAAGAGATATCGATTGAATATAAGAAATGACTGATCAGATTCTTCCACGTATCCAGCAGTTGAATCTTTCCCCGAAATTGTAAAGCTTTCTGGTGAAACTTATTATGGTAATTCATACTTGAGTATTAAAATCAAATAAATACTATACAAATTCTGTTTCACGTTTAAGTATATTATGTACATATCGTGCACTTTATATTCAGCTATTATTAATATTATACAGAAATTAATGAATATAATAAGAAAGCAGAAAAGAATACATAACAATACCATATAATTGTCGGGTATGTCGAAAGCGACTTTCTTCTCACGCTTGGGTACATAGACCGGTTCAACAGGTCGATCGAACAGATACAAAATCCCCAATTTATCCTTCGTCATCTCAATAACTTATATTTTATAGAAATCAACAAGAGAACCTAATAATATACGTAACATTTACACACAAGTAACCAGTCAAGTTTTTATAATTCTACGATTATCGTGACACAGCTGGCGAAGTATTAATAAAATATAACGTAATAGACGAAATCCATACACCGACGCGATGTAATACGATTTGCAAAAATGTAACTGCAATGTATCTTTTATAGGATTATGTTCCAGGAAAAGGTGGTCTCGTAAACCGCAAAATCCGTGTAAGTCTAAACTAATCAAAAGTGAAGTTGATTACTGATGTGTCATCCACTGTATTCAGTTCTGCACATTTCGTGTTCTCAAAGGAAACGGATTATCATTGATCACGGGTGATTATACTTGGAGAATGCATATTTATATTACATTGGCCATGATATTGTTATCCGAATTATTAATCTAATCTTTGTCCAAACAACTGTTACGCTTAGAAAATTATACAGGGCTGACATGTAATTGTATTGACATGCAAAATAAATAAAAATAAATATTCTTTATCTATAATGTTCTTTATCCATTGTTTATCTTACACATTTATTCCCGCAAGAACAACGAGAAAGTAACCAATATTAAATTGTGCGGAATTCAAGCTATTCGGAAAATTTAACTACTACTAAATGGGATTGATTCAATTATGTCACCTTTGTTTCAAGAATCTTATGTCTCATATTAGAATTTATCTTATTTTCATTTCACAT
The DNA here is from genome assembly GCA_933228785.1 of Lasioglossum pauxillum. Classification (NCBI taxonomy): domain Eukaryota; kingdom Metazoa; phylum Arthropoda; class Insecta; order Hymenoptera; family Halictidae; genus Lasioglossum; species Lasioglossum pauxillum. The sequence continues at coordinate 20,814,641 of OW121701.1, read as the reverse complement.
CCCAATAAATCTTATTATAAGATATTTTGTCTAAAATGTCTATGATATCTAAAATAAAAAAATTTGCTATTTACTATTGGAAATAGTATGTGCAATATTTATAAAAGTGGAATTCGGGTAATAACATATAATTAAACGTATAGTTGATTTTTGTTGAAGTTTTTTATTAAGTACATCATCTTTTTGTATTTTTCATATATCTTGCTTGAAATATTTTCAATAACATACTATGCTATAAACACATTAAAGCGGAAATGGAAGATACTTGGAGACAACTCTAAAAAAAATTAATGGGTACATATAGTAATAGTATACACAATTGTAACGAGATCTACTCTAGCAAATTCAATATCCGTATTAAATTCTTTTGTTTATCTGTACTATCACGTCGGTTGATAAAACGATTCTTGAAATTTATTAGCTCATCTTAACACATTATCTACCGTAAGTCTATCAATAGGCTTCTCAACACTAAACCTACCGGGAACTAAATGTGATTGACATGTGTTGCTTTACAAGAATAACAAGATTGGATTTATCTAGATATTTGGCCATTTTGATCATAACATATATGAGATTAAAATATTTGTTCCATCATTTCCCAAATTGTTTATAATTTGGACAATTTTAAAATACCAATTTGAAGCCAATCATTAGACCAGCGTTCATGAGCTTGGTGTTAATAACTGAGCGGTATCTAAACAAAGCTCAATAATGTTCTTTTAAATAATAATCTCAGAAGATGTGGTTGCATTATATCGCTTGTAAAAATTTGTTGAACTATGGATTTAAGAAGATTATTAGAAAACTACTGGCACGTAAAGCACGTAATTTTTCTTAGTATTAATTTGCTAATGTTAATAGACCGCGCATGTAGATATAATATAACAAATAGTGCTAGAAAAATCTGTCCACAATATAGTTTCCGGATACATTATTCTAGCTACTACGTTGTTAAACAAAGGTCAGCGTATTTCCATGGCTTCCGGATCTAGCCCTCGGTACCACGTTATCCGTAAATCTAACAGCTATTTCCGCGACGGCCATATTTCCGGTGAGAAATTGTTGCAGTGTTTCCACACCAGCTCGTGGTTGACGATCGAATGGATAACCCATGGGACGTGCGTCAGGATACTTCCTGTCTCTCAAACCACAGAAACTAGAGGCATCCGTGCAACTAGTCGACTCCTCCTGTGGAATCTAAACATTCAGAAACAAATCTTTCCATTATATTGTTCACTTTGAATTCCCGATATACCATTACAGCAATAAACTTGAACTCATATTAAAGCTCGAAGAATCTACTTTCGCACATTCATTTTATATTTTTAAAGGATGTGACAGATGAGAAACTGACGACCCATTTTCCTCAAAATTTCAAGATGTTATTTGTAAAAGAGTCTTCCACAGATTTGACCTCGAATTTGATTTTATAATACGTTGAACAAGTACGATGATGTAAAGCCTTCATGGTGTACATCAAGTTCGAAGACTTCAATCTTCAAGTCTTTGAAAATTTCATTCCCGAAGAAATTTTTCAATACAATATTTAGAGACTCTTTAATTGGTAACATTTTCGGAAAAGAACACACACAAGTCTTCAGTTCTGGTGTGAAAAAGAGACCAGCTTTATTGTCGTACTATTATTTTCAACGAAATTATCACAATTTATATATTGACAATTTCCCCAGACTCGCAATTTACTGTTCAACTACATTCTAGATCCGCTATAAGAATAATAATAGTCTCGAAGAAAGCTTTCGTAACATTTTATCTGCTCCACCCTGTTTAAACAGAGTGTTGAGCCATTGTGCATATAGCATAGCGTCTACAGTATAGGGTGTAAATATACTCACAGCATCACCACTGTAATCCGATACCATAGCGAAGAGTACCATGGGAAAACCTGCTTTGGTTCCTTTAGGTACTAGCATATGGTGTGGCCATCCACACCCGCAGAAATTGAATTGTTCCAAGCTCTCGCCACCCACTGGTCGATTCTCGTCCAAATTACGGAACGTTCTTTCGAAAGGTATAGTTACCGAAGACCCTGTAGAGTTCTGCTCAATCGTATTTAGTCCTGGCCGCACTATAACGTAACAGATGACACACTCAATAAAAAATGCTAAACACTTTCACAAAGCAAAGTAACAAGTTAATGCAGTAGAAAATAGTGAAATATACGAGAAAAACTAGTTCATTGATACGGTTTTAATTTTGCATATCTTCTGGTTTAATGTCAATAATTGTACCATCTTACAGTTTGATGCATTAGGAAGTGTAAACCATAAGAAATACATGTTATTCGAATATGTAACAGTGTCTAAGTTCTTGGAATCAGCAAAACCAGATGGGTAGCAACTAATATACTTATAAAATGTGTATTAATATTTTTTAAAATAATTTACTTAGTAATGGTCTTCCTGAATATGTAGCAATGAAATTGCAATATTAAATGAAACTTTAATCAAGGGCGTTTAGAGGTCGTGGTACTGAACATGTGAGCACATACTTTTCCATCAGGTACACGATATAATAAAAAACACGTATATGTAGTTGTATGCATAAAAACCTTGGAAATATACAAGGTGGTCCACGCAACTTGCACACCTGTAATAACTTCCGAAGTATGCGTTGCATGAAAAAGTGTTGTATACAGAAGTTACATGGTCTGAAGTGATACATTATGTAGTGTACTTATTTTTTTGTAGGTGGACACGTAAAGGACATATGGAGGTCAACTCCGATTTTTTAAATGGAATAAGGTATTTTAAAAAATATCAATCGATACAGCTGGACATTCGTCATAAAAAAATACTAACCTATGTATGTCGAAAAGTTAATAGTTTAGGAAATATTTCAATTTAAATAACTCTAAAATACCATTACTGTCGTACTAAGACGTTAGTGTTTACTTACTTGTGTAACGTCTTACTACGACAGTAATGGTATTTTAGAGTTATTTAAATTGAAATATCTCCTAAACTATTAACTTTTGAACATACACAAGTTAGTATTTTTTTATGACGAATGTCCAGCTGTATCGATTGATATATTAAAAAATACCTCATGCCATTTAGAAAAATGGAGTTAACCTTCATATGTCCTTTACGCGTCCACCTACAAAAAAAATAAATACACTACATAATGTATCACTTCAGACCATATAACTTCTGTATACAAAATTTTTTATAGGTGTGCAAGTTGCGTGGACCACCCTGTATTTTCTTGCCAAATATTGGTCCTTTAGGACCATATCTCTTACGCAAAAAAATTATTTAGCATTATCGTTTAATGAAAGAAAATGAAGGAAGATATACATACTTGGTGTCCCAGATAAATAGGATCGCCTAAGCATGTGTCTTATTTACTGATGTAGGAAAAACTTCACAGAACAAAATTATAGTAACTCAAGAGGTACACGTAACTGTGGAGAGAATGTTCTTACGTGGTAATTTTTTAACGAGATTTCACCGTCATTTTTTTGAAAATAAGGCTCAATGTGTGAAATATTATTTTCCAGCATAAAAAAACAAATCGGATGTCGTCACTAACAATATAGTTTCGATCAATCAGTTTTTGCATGTTCTATAAGAGGATCGAAGAAAAAACATGAGATTTCATTTTTAAAAATACCTCGAGGAATGATTCTTGCCATTGTTATATGAATCTACATTTTGAAGTAGTATAACTTTTATTCTGAAATGTTTCTTCCAAATAAACTGGGACACTCTGTAGAATACTGACGTTTGTGACTTGTATTTTACATGACCTGACAAAATGAAAGTAACTTACGTATAACCGTGAACTTGTCCATCTCGATCATCAAATTCTTTTGATGTCTATACGTGAAGGGTAGTTCGCGTTCGTCTTCCTTCGGACCAATGAAGATGCGCACCGTTCCCCGTTTCGGAGCGTTAGTGCGATTGTTAATAGTAATCGTATACGTGAAGTCGGTATGGTTCAGGTGAGTAAATTTAGCAAGCACTGCTCCCCGAGGAGTGAAGTCAAGTCCTCGAGACAAGTCCACAACGCTCTGAGTCCAGAAAGTGTTCAAAACGTTGCGTTGCTGATTCGTTGTCACTTTAACATCGTCTAATTCGACGCCCGGGTAGTCCAACTACAAACACCACGAGAAAATACATTATCAACCTAAATGGGGCAACCTGTTCAGCGAATGAAGAGAATTCGTATTAAACGGAAAACAGCATGCAGTTGGGGACAAATTAAGTGGACACCTTTTAGAATCTTTTTTAAATTCGTACTGAACAACTTGACTTTCTTCGACACTAAATATTGTACTGGGTCTATAAAAAGTAATGGTCGTCCGTTCTAGGGGTGAATGAACCTCTGGATCGGTGAACATTTGTAAGAGAAACTTGTCGGCCCCCCTGCTACCTAATCCTAACTAATTATAATTTTATGAGATCAGAATTAGTTGAGATTAGGTAGTAGGGGGGCGGAGAGGGCCAACCGTCGGGCCGGCCCGACCACGCATACGAAAATCCAGAAGTAGTCTTTGAAAATTGAAAGCTCACCCTATATACAGGGTGGTCCACGCAACTTGCACACCTAAATAACTTCCAAAGTATGCGTTGCACAAAAAAGTTTTGTATACAGAAGTTACGTAGTTTGAAGTGATACATTATGTAATGCAGTGATGAGCAACCCCATGGCCCGCGGGCCGCATTTGGCCCTCTAGCAAACTGCCTACGGCCCGCCTGAATGTAGCGCTACGCGACGCCGCGCGGCGTTCTTCGTCCACGATTTTTAAACGATTTTACGTATTGAATATTGCGTTCGTTGCTGGTTGCGGCCCGCGCGTAGTCCTATGTTTCCACTTTTGGCACGCAATACGCCGCGGGTTGCTCACCACTGATGTAATGTATTTATTTTTTTCGTAGGTGGACGCGTAAAGGACATATGAAGGTCAACTCCATTTTTTTAAATAGAATGAGGTATTTTTTAATATATCAATCGATACAGCTGGACATTCGTTATAAAAAAGTACTAACCTATGTATGTCGAAAAGTTAATAGTTTAGGAGATATTTCAATTTAAATAACGCTAAAATACCATTACTGTCGTAGTAAGACGTTACTCAAGTAAGTAAACACTAACGTCTTAGTACGACAGTAATAGTATTTTAGAGTTATTTAAATTGAAATATCTCCTAAACTACTAACTTTTCGACATACATGGTTAGTACTTTTTTATAACGAATGTCCAGTTGCATCGATTGATGTAATAAAAAATACTTCATTCCATTTAAAAAAATGGAGTTGACCTTCACATGTCCTTTACGCGTCCACCTGTAAAAAAAATAAATACACTACATAATGTACCTCTTTAGACCATGCAACTTCTGTATGCAAAACTTTTTCGTGGAACGCATACTTTGGAAGTTATTATAGGTGTGCAAGTTGCGGGGACCGCCCTGTATGTATGACCAGAGTGAGACCCTGTTTTCTCTCTCACCTCCACAGCGTCAAAATGTAAACAAACGCCGCGCCGGGACAGGCTTACGTTGCCACGGAGCGTGCAAGAATGCGAAAAATTCAATACAGTATTAGCGATACTTTTCTGCAAATATCTCGAAAACTAAAAGCGACCCCCTATATTGGAAAAGGAAAAAGTTGTTCAAAATGTGTTGCTGTATAACATATCAAAATTACATCAAAATCGGAGGACGCAGACCTGTTTGTAATTATAACCATTTTTTTATAGTGGCGTAACTTGGGTCCACTTTTCACCCAGAGTTGAAAACGTTCCAGCTAAATTTTAATTTTTTACTAGCCAGTTCTAATTGATAGCTATTTATATTATGTCGAATAAGCAGATCAAGGTTGATCTCAATAAAGTTAAAAAATATATTGCAAAATGGATACGTAAGAATTTCAATGAATCTACCCATGGTTCCTTTCCCCTCGTGTAATTCATATATCTCATTGATGACAAATTGTATATGTGCTGACCTGTTGAACAGTATATTCTGGCAGAGTGCTCTTATATTCTTGGAAAACGTCGTCGACGAAAGCATGCCATCTGTAGAATATAGGATCCCTCATAGCAGTTGCAGAATCGCCCATAATACTGAAATTTTCCTAAAAATGACACGAGAAAAGAAATTATACAGGGTGAATTCGATAAAGCAGGACACCTAAATATCTCCGTTACTTTTCGTTGTACAAAAAAACTTCGTAGGACAAAGTTACACTGTTTGAAGGGCCACATATAACGGTGTAAGGGAAAAAAAATTTCAAGGTAATTTTTATGAGATTTCAAGGTTATCGATGTTTTTTTAAATGGAATGAGGTATTTTTTAATACATCAATCCATGCAGCTGGACACTCGTTATAAAAAAATACTAACCTATGTATGTCGAAAAGTTCGTAGTTCACGAGATATTTCGATTTAAATAACTCTAAAATACCATTACTGTCGTGCTAAGATGTTACACAAATAAGTAAACACTAACGTCTTAGTACGACAGTAATGGTATTTTAGAGTTATTTAAATTGAAATATCTCCTGAACTACTAACTTTTCGACATACATAGGTTAGTACTTTTTTATAACGAATGCCCAGCTGCATCGATTGATGTATTAAAAAATACCTCATTCCATTTAAAAAAAACATCGATAACCTTAAAATCTCATAAAAATGACCTTGAAATTTTTTTTTCCCTTACACCGTTATATGTGGCCCTTCAAACAGTGTGACTTTGTCCTACGAAGTTTTTTTGTACAACGAAAAGTAACGGAGATATTTAGGTGTCCTGCTTTATCGAATTCACCCTGTATAATTTAACACAAAATACAAAAAAATGATTAACGTTCTCGTATTTAATCGGTATTCGAGTAGTAGGTGTAACAGTATTATTCCTGAATTAGTCAAAATTACCTTCTATAATCTTTATGTTACTAGAATAGTTCTTCTAATGAAGTATAACGTTCGAATATATTCTAGTAAAACGTATTTACCAAGTAACGATGATCCGGGTCATGGCAATAAGAGATAGCAACGTGGCCTAAATTATGAATATCGCCGTATACGTTTGGATTAGGGGACAGGATACTAGCTTCCATGATATTCCCCAATATATCGATGCCGTCCTTTTCGGTCAAAGGTACTCGCTCCCCTTTTAGATTGATCACCGATCCGGTATGTATGGCTTCATAAATGCGATCGCGCCATCTTTCTAGATCCTGGATATCGAAATCCAATTGATCCACTGGACGACTGATGTCTTTAAGAACGGCTCCGGCTGGACGAGCAGGCCATGTACGTCCAGCAACGACAGAGTCCAATTTTGGGAAATATGCTTCGGGGATCGGTTCACGCCAATTAAGAAAGCGTTTTACGCGACCAAGCCGATTGCACAGACGCTCGCAGTTGTACCTAAAAGAGCCACAAACGGGTTGTCTTCAACATCGAATACTAAATCGATCGTTGGCACTCTTAACCCTTTGCACTCCGATTTATTTGTCAATTTTGTTCCCAACAATTCCCTACTATTTTACGTTGTCTTCATCATCTGATATTAAATCGATCGTTGGCACTCCGAATTATTTGTCAATTTTTTTGCCAACAATTCCCTACTATTTTAATTAAGTGTTTTATTTGAATTTTACTTCAGAGGACAGTTTCTTGACCAATTACATTAAATGTAGCTCTCAAACTTTGTTGTAATTTATATTTGTTTTTAACTACAAAATAAGACAATTAAATAAATAATGGAAGTACCAAATACATATAAAAACCCGCTTTTCTCTAATGTCGAGTCACACTTGTCAAAGGAGTGCAAAGAGTTATACTTTGTGTAAGGGCGATTGGGATCAACAGTGACAGAAATCGAAAGGGTCGTCGAGGTAAATCCGGAATTTTTCGGGCAGTCTCACTAGCGAAGTGTCCCAAAAATGTTTTATTTTCTTGAGAAGGGTGATTCCTGAGGTGATTTGAAGCAACTCTTTCCTTTGCGAAAATCCTCTCCGCGGTATTGTTCAGGCATTATTAACGAAAACCATGGAACAATCAGTGCGCGGCTACTGCGGACGGATTCCGACTGGGCCAATGCCAACGCCGTGCTCAACGGGCCCCGTCACCGAGCCGAAACTCGTCTGCTGTAGCCGCGCTCTGATTGGCCCTTGGTTTTCGCTAATATCTCTTTAACTAAGCCGCAGAGGACATTTTCGTAAAGGAGAAAGTTACTTGGAATGGCCCCAGGAATCATGTGTTTTTCGTTATTCAATGACTTCTTCAGGTTTTCCTCGACGACACTGTAGAGTCTACATCATAGAGTTCATACTTTGATATACTTGTAGACTTACCGCGCCATAATTTGTTGGTGCATGTAGTAGAAAAGTTCACCTCGGCGATCTTTGTTCACAATTTTAAGGTTGCCTTCGAACGGGTAGACCAAGTGCCAATGCCAATGGTGCAAATTGATGCCGATGTCTTCTCTCCAGTATGCGACACGATGCTCGTCGTCGAGATCTGAGGCAGTGTAATCTCGAGGAATCTCAATTGGAATCTGCGTTCAACGAAAAAACTCAAATTTTAAAGAAGCTCTTTGACCTGGCTCGTTTAGCATATTGAGTAACATTTTTTGAAACAAAAAACAATATATGTATATATATATATACTTTTTCTGTGCAAATTCTTTTTACAAATTACGCACCACAGATTTGCAACACGTAACTCTCAGATTGTAAAACAAAATGGATTCCGATTTTCACGTACGCAATTTTACGCAACATTGAATTATGCCCCTCAAATAATATTAGTCATTTTCATATTAATTTAATAATACTTTTTTAAAATTCTATATAAATTTATAAATATTAACCCCTCAAATAATACTAGTTATATAAATTTTATAATATTTTCGATAGAGATACAGTAAAACGTTCGACGAATATTTATAATTCATGCTCGCAGTATGAAAATATGAAACATTGATTTTGAATAGTAATTAGTAGACTCCGAATTTTATGCATTTGTGAGAAAAACGAGTGGGTGCGATTTGAAGCAGTAGACAGATTTCCAAAATTTATGATGATTAATGTATTAGTTGTAGCTTCTGTGTAAACATTATTAAACCATAAAAGAAACTCTTATTTGGCACTTGTTTGATTCAAACAATGTTTAATTTGCATAAAGATTCGCAGTCTAGTAATTAGCTCAGATATATCTTGCAAAATGTATTATATAAAATGGTAATGAATGCTATTACTCTGGACACTGGAGGTACAAGATTGGCTTCCTCCTTAGCCCGAGAAAAAATTCCACCATCAACATATTTATCCGGAAATACTTCAGTCAATGGTGGTACTGGCAGATCCTTCGTATCTGGACGATGTAATATTGCTACTGACAGAGCATAGATGAACATGTTGGGATTCACACGATCGCGACAGTAAACTGCTACAGATAAGAAGTCCTCGTACGTCCTCATGCCTGTAAAATAGAACATTACAAATGGTTAAATAAAACGAAATGTAAATATATTTATTCAACCCTCCGTATGCAATGCCGGAGTTAGTCGTGACCAGTCGCGGTAGCGCACAATGGGGTATTTGGTTGAAAAACGGGAATAAATTATTGTAGCTTTATTCATAGGATCAGGGTCATAAAAGAGTAGATCATTGGATTCGTCTTGACGCTAGCTATTACACCATGAAATAAAAAATGTATTTTTACGTTTAGAAAATCAAAATATTTTTTATTTTTTGTAGAAAAAAATTTTTTCCGAAATTTTAAATATAGAATTTTGTACATGTTTAAGTACTGTTCAACTTTTATTCGAAACATTTTGTCATCAGATTATCCGAAACTTTTTAAAAGTAGTGATAATGAAATTCTTTGAGTACGATGTACATAGAGTTCAGGTAGGTATACAGGGCACTCACAGATTTCATTCTGTTATCATCTAAATTAATATTGTTATTAATATTTGAACATTACCGAGCATTCTTTAAGCTTTTTTTTCGATTTCAATACGAAAGTCGCGACTTTCGATGCTTATTTCTACTTAAATTAGTTATAACTCTCCAATTCAGAACGATCCGGAACCAATTCTTTTTGGACTATGATCGTAAACCTTTATCGAATGTAATGGTACCAGAAAAAGTGCGGAATACAGCGGAATGGATTACCAAAATCGTCAATAAAGTTTTGAAATCGAAAAAAAACTTACAAAATGATTGGCAATGTTGGAATATTAATAACAATACTAATTTAGATGATAAAAGAATGAAATCTGTGAAGAGTTTGTACACCTATCTCAACTCAACACATCGTAATCGAAGCATTCAATTATTACTACTTTTCAAGAGTTCGGATAATCTGACGACAAAATGTTTGAAATAAAAGTTGAACAGTATTTAGACATGTACAAAATTGTATATTTAAAATTTCGAAACAAAATTTTTTTCGACAAAAAATAAGAATTATTTTGATTTTTTAAATGTTAAAGTACAATTTTTATTTCATAATCTTATAGCTGGAGTAAAGATGAATACAACGACCTACTTATTTATGACCCTGAGCCCATAAATAACGCTACAATATTTTGTTCTTGTTTTACAGCGAAATATCCCACTGTGCAGCGATACAATGTACAGTTTTATTCCGATATAAGACGACGCTGTTAATTTAACCCTTAGCACTCGAATGGTGACAATGAGGCGCCATTAAAAATTACTGTACCATAAAATTTTTTGAATCATAAGGAATGGAAATATTCTAGCCGGAAAAAATGTTTAATTTTAAAGTTGAAGTGTTAGATCGGTAATAGAAGTTGGCAACATTGTTACATTTGCTGACACTAGCGGCGCTGCCTATATCATTGACGTTCCGCCATCTATCGATCGTCTCATCTATCGATCACGAGTCACGCGATCATCTAAACACGTTTTTGTATCATCTGGACATTATTTATAATAAATTGTTATAAGTGAGAGCAAACCGGTGGCCTGTGTATCGTTAACTTCTGCCATAAATATTCCACAACCATATAATCCTTAACATGAAGTTTTGAAGTTGTTACTTCGAAATTGTTAGTGCCAGAACGAGACGGTGTGTCATATTCTATCATTTTCCAACGAAAGATATCACTGCTCAGCCGACCACTTAAAACTACATTAGTGAAATATCGGCGCGAATCGGATATGACTCCGGCATGGGCCTAGAACTCGCTGGAGTCCGAGGGTTAGAGAGATTTAAGATACTTGTATTTTGTATACACAAGTATAGTATATATAGCAACTGCTGGTGGAAAGATTTATACATCAAATTGCACAGATGTAAAAAAGTGAGCTACAAATTAATCCGACCTATTAAGGGGGTAGACTCGTTTCCAGGATTGCAAGGATGCGGGATGCGCGCTCTCATTTCTCGATAATGTAAAGATGGGGGATTTCAGTAGTCAAGAACGCTAGATAAACGATCAATCTAGGCCGCAATCGCCCTCAAAAGTCCTATTTTTACAATTACTGGACGTAATTTATATTATTCGGCAGCATGTAGCTGTCGCAGCTTTATTTTAGTATGCTTCCAGATAATGCAAATTACGCTACCGAATAATGCAAATTACGCCTCGTAAATGGAAAAATAGGACTTTTGTGTGCGATCGCTGCCTAGATTGATGTTTTATCTAGTTCTTTTGACTACAGAAAACCTCCATCTTTGCATCATCGAGAAATGAGAAGGCGAATCCCGCACCTTTGCAATCCTGGAAAATGGAGTCTACTCCCTTAAACCGAGACGACATTCTATTTTGGTTTCGTTAATATACAGTGGGTGTACAAAGTATTCGTACACCTTTTAAAAACTAATAACTTTTTTATAATTGTACCAAACGACCTGATTTTTTATAATCAATTAGAAGCATTAGTTTACAAACTGGTATGCAAAAAAGATTTTCCAAAAATTACAATTTACAAGGTTGCAGGCAAAAATAAAAAAGGCATTTTTTAAAACTTTTTTATTTGGGCCCTTAATGAAAATTTAAAACATATGTTGTCTAGATCCATGTTCTTTATACACATGTTGGAAATTTCATCGAAATCGATTGACCTAGGAAAAAACAACAAGCGTCGAAAAATGTACGATTCTGCGGATTTTAAGCAGAAACTGAGCAAAAGTCGTAGAAAACTACGATTTTCAACATTTTTGACCGCTTCTAGCTCGTGTGTATGTTAATCGATTTCAATGAAATTTTCGACATGTGTATGACTAACATAGATCTACAAAACATACATTTTAAATTTTCATTAAGGACCCAAATAAAAAAGCTTTAAAAAATGCCTTTTTTATTTTTGCATTTAACCTTGTAAATTATAATTTTTGGAAAATCTTTTTTGTATATCATTTCGTAAACCAATGCTTGTAATTAATTATAAAAAATCAGGTTGTTTGGTACAATTATAAAAATGTTATTAGTTTTTAAAAAGTGTACGAATACTTTGTACACCCACTGTATATTTATTGGAGAACATGTGCGCATACAATACATATAGATTTTCTTTTTTTTTAGGAAATTACAAACTACAAAGAAAGTTCTAAGTACTGATACCGTAAGATAAATCGTAGGGCAAGGGGTTAAAGTAACTAGAGGAGGAAATAAATTTCTAAGTATTTCGTACAGAACTGCTCATTAATGTTCATACAAGTAGAAATAAGTTTCTATGTAACACACGCTTACATAAAAATCTAGTAATGTGTAAAATCAGTGTAAATTTTATAGAACGCTACGAACCCATGAAAATATCAATAAGCCGTCCTGCATATTTTCGATGCGCTGGGATGAATAGCGAAAAAGGCTCACGCCGACCCAACTGCATAGCAAAACTAACATCGGGAAGAGTGATTTGTTTCACTTGAAGTTTCGATTCAGTTTCATCGGCGAAGCGGTTGAACACTTGGGTCGCTACAGGACGGTACCTTTCGGCCTAGAGAAACAAACACAGCAATACATTATTTCTCCATAAACAGGTTGATTCCAGTAAAAACACAATTTTTTATTTCCACAGATTATTCTATAATATTTTATTATCACACCACTATTACAGTATTCAAACATTAACACTAGGTTCACGGAGCTCTAGAGGTAACTATTGCACATTATTTTATATACATAACAAGAATGTGTCTGTCCAAATTTTTGGCCTCTTTTCCAATAATATAAACCCAAAAAATAAATTTGGTAAACAATTCCTGACGGAAGCATGTTTACAACCTTAGTCATCGCAAATTAAGAATATTAGAATCCTTCATTTTGATAGGTCCCGTAAACCTAGTGTTAAGCGACGCAGAAAACGAGTTGAAATGGTTAATAAATTCCTGTTTCAAAGGTAATGATCGATTACGCTGTCCAACTGCCAAAAAACGTTTCGATTTTCACTATGCGATTCTTGTAGCGTTCTTCGCGCTGATTCCGAATCTGTCCTTAATTTTTCCCGTAGACGCACAGAGTTCTTGAGAAATTTGATTTTGAAAAAAATACATATTTTTCAACTTTAAATACATATTACGATGTCATTATAAAAGATATTCAATTATTCTTTACAGTAAAAGATTCAGTAGTCTTTCCCGAATACAGTGATATCCAATATTAATACATGGTGAATATTTAAACATGCTTAAACAATCATTAAAGATTCGTATAGTGAAGAGAATCGTATAGTGAAAATAGAAACGTAAAAAAAGATTTAAATTTGTTGGACAGTGTTATTAATTTTCTTAAATAAATAATTTAGTTGTCAATTTTTAATTCGAGACTCATTTAAAACAATATAGGAGCACGAGATGAAAAGAAATATAAATAAGCAAGTGCTCTATAAATTTGTTGGTGGATGAAAAATCTAGGGAACAAACATCAGGCATATAATACATTTTTCCAATGAACTTGTGCCTTTAACATATTAAAGCATTAATGTGTTTGGCCACTAAATAATTTCGAAAATTTCAGAAAAATTAGCTTAACGTATTCGTTACTAAACAATTTAATATTATAAATATCACGTGCTATTCCATTTGCTTTGAGAAGCTGGTTGTGCTCGCTTTGATTACATATTTTGTATTGTTAGTGTAAAAAAATATACGTTAACAATGGCACTGAAACTATGCCATATCTCACTATATTATTAATATTATACAGAAATGAATGAATATAATAAATAGACAGCGGATCTTTATTCAACATAAAAATTGTCTGCATCGATTGCAACGAATAGCAATTAAATAGAATGTTATTTCTTCCCGTAATGATTTGAATAAACGAGACAGCATATATTGACATTTTCAATGTTAAAAATTTTCCAACAATTCTGAATTTCATCTACTCAATTTCACTATAAATGCATGAAGATCCGCGGTCTAATATTAAGAGATCAAAGAAGAACACATTACAGTGCTTACCAAATAATCAGCTGGTATGTCGAAAGCGACTTTCTTCTCGCCCTTGGGTACATATACCGGTTCTGCAGGGCGATCGAACAGATATAAAATCCCCGATTTATCGTTTGCCATCTTAATGAATTATTTGTTGACGAAATCGAAAAGCGAAAATTACGAAATACGTAATAATCGCGCACAACTGTATTTTCGTGTGATTGTACACTTTTTTGTAACTTAACTGCGATTTATTAATAAAATATAACGACTGAAAACGGAACTGTACACCGATGCGATCGAAAGCTATTTGCTAGAAAGTCGACACAATCTGGCTTTTATAAGAAAATGCTCCAGGAAAAAGCGATCTCGTAAACCGCAAAATCCGTGTTGATTACTGATAATGCTGTATTCCGTTCTTCATATTTCCTGTTTTCGAAGGAAATGGATATTATCACTAAACATATTTAGAGTTACTTAAAATTAAACATCGCATGACTGATCAAATGTACCTTTGTTAGTCCTACATACTGTAATCTATACTCCATATTATCATATTATTAACTTCCCGATTTTATAGGGAAGTTATTGTAATTACCCCGAAAATCGAAAATCGAATTTTTAGCAGATCTTCACGTTTCATGGTCATTGGAGTCATTTTAGACTATTTTTATCAAAATGTCGGTATGTGTGTGTGTGTGTGTGTGTGTGTGTGTGTGCGTATGTCCGTTTCTATGGTATCAAATTTTTCGTTAACGTTTTCAGAAAAAGTAACAACGCGATCAGAATGATGAATGATGCAATCGATGTGCCTCGCTGTAACTTAGAGCTGATTAGATTTTGGTCCATTTTGGTCAAGTAGTTTTTTAGTTTTTTTCGAAAGGAGTTGATTAACCATTGCAATTTATACGAAAGGCGTATCCACCGAAGAAGTAAACGTAACTATATATATATATATATATTTAAAAAAAAAATTTTTTTATAAAATTAAAAAAAAAATTTTTATAAAATTAAAAAAAAATTTTTTCTTGTTTTTTTTTAATTAAAAAAAATGTTTTTTCCAATTATGCAACTAATGCTAATGTAACCGCTTACAATAATCGAAAATTATTCCAATGCAAGAGTGAGTTAATCATCGCCGAGAATACATTTTCAAAGAATATCGATGAAAGTACAAAAACATTTATATTACAATCTTTAAATAAACAATGAGTTCAAAACGAATTGTTAACTGAGATTAAATTGAAAATTAATATAAAATATATGATAATTAATAACATTGACGTTGAAGACGAATTGGTTAATGGAGCATGCGGAATATTAAAATTTATTACTTTTCAAGAAAATACTAAAATTCCGTCTATATTGTGGTTAGATTTTCAATTAGCCAGAGTAGGAGTGAAAGTAAGAACTCGTTATCGTGATTATATGAAAAATGCAAATATAAATCAAAATTTAACACCAATAATAAAAAAATATCGAATCAAGTAAATATTTCGAGTGAAGGAAAATAACAAATTACACGTAGTCAATTTCCAGTGGTTCCTGCTGAAGCGATTGCGATTCATAAAAGTCAGGGACAAACATACGAGAAAGTATGTATGGATTTTAAAACATCAGAAATACGAACTTTACAAATGTTGTATGTAGCACTGAGCAGAGTTTCAAAATTGAGCGGTTTATATATTTTGAGAAAATTTAAATTAATAGTATCGAAGAAAACCAAGATCAATAGTGCAAACCCGGATAGTGATGAGTTGTATCGTTTGCGAAAAACTAATTAAGACAATTTATTTTGCAACATTAGTATGCTATAACAAGGAACCAAGCGAGCAACGAGCATACGATATTGGTTTAATGCGACGCCATATAGCAAACATTTTGATAAGTAGAAAACTATTGAATTTCCCTGAAAACGTATAATCTTCTTAAAACGTACACTTAATAAATAATAATAATAATATACAGCAACTAACGAATCGGGAAGTTCTTTGTGTGGCCCGTGGAGAGTCACACACAAAAAGGAAGACATTAATAGCTGTGGGCCCTACTAGCCGTGCGTACCACTAACATTCTCGCAAGAGCAGTCCTGCCCGCGAGCTCGCGAAGCGAGCGAGCGAAGCGAACGAGCAACAATAGCCCTCTAGTTATATTCCTTGTTGTTGCTTCTGCAAAGTGGAAGTAGACTGAATCCAATTTATTTTTTGTTCGACTTTAACTACTCTGAAAATGTGTTTCACATTTTTAATCCACACAGTGCTACAGTGAGCCACGAATCAGCAAAAAAGATTTTCCAAAAATTACAATTTACAAGGTTGCATGTAAAAATAAAAAGAGCATTTTTCAAAACTTTTTTATTTGGGCCCTTAATTAAAATTTAAAATATGTGTTTTGTAGATCTATGTCAGTTATACATAAGAGCTACAAGTGGTTAAATGTGGTGAAAATCATAGTTTTTCGCGACTTTTGGTTAGTTTCTGCTTAAAATCCACAGATTCTTACATCTTTCCTCTTTTACTTTTTCATGTAATTGTTAGCAATTGCAATTTTTTCAAAATCTGTTCTGCATGTCATTTAGTAAATCAATTCTTCTAATTGCTCAAAAAAAGTCGAGTCGTTTGGTCCAATCGTAAAAAAGTTTAAAGTGCGTTGAAATACTTTCATTGTTCACTGTATAATGCTTCCAAACACTTTCATTTTTTTATTATAATGTTACAGAAACTAGCATAAGCAGATTGTTGATAGTTATGACCTGATATTATAAAATACGGTCATTTAGACAATATTTGTTAACTACAGAATTGATTAATAATATCAGTACGTTAGGAGAACATCTGACAAATGTATGTGTAATGAAATAAAGTAAAAATCAATGCTATATTGGTTTTTATGACAATATTTATTATAGACTTTATTGTTTACAGTTTTATTTACTGATACTTTTGCAACTGATTAAACATTCAGTAACAGAAGAAGATATTAACAATATGTTTTGTACAATTACACAATATAGGTTGTTATAAACCTCATGTTTTTTTTTACTTTTTATGACGTGCAATTAGTTGAAGATTAATCTTCATGATTGAAATTACCCTTCACCATTCTGTTTTAACATTTTTTGTTTTCTCAGCATATTTCAAATTTTAAAAATCACCATTGTAATTGAATTTAGCAACATTACGTTCGTTAAAGTCGACATATATTAGACCATATATTAAATCACGTTATTAAGCGTTAGGCTTAATTTCATCCTCAAACTTAATCACCACGGGTTTAGTGTTCATATTTTTAGTTAGAAAGTCGGACAATTGTTGCACATTTTCGAGAGGTGGACGATCGAACGGATAGCCCATAGCACGTGCATCAGGATACTTCTTATCTCTCAAGCCACAGTAACTGACGCCATCCTTACAGCAAGACGACTCAACCTGTTCGACCTAAACATTGAAAAATAAACTATTTTACAGTAAATCCTCTATAGTCGCAAAAGGGTCGTACACAATAAATGCAAAAAAATATCTCCTCCACTGTAGTAATCTGATCTCGGCTCGGGTATATCAGTGTGAACCACTACTAATGCGACGCGGAGAGTCGCATTTGCCGGCACAGCTCAAAGACCCGCGCATCCTCACAATTTAATACCAATATAAAAATTTTTTCATTATTATCTATTTTTTTATGAAACTTTCACCAATATATTTGTGGCACTTTTCCGATTAAAATAATACTAAACACGATATAATGTCAACTGTATTTAGTGGTTTAATTGACGATGAAAGTTTCGGGCGCAAGGAAGGACAGCGTATGGGAAAGAAAGAGACGTGGAAAGTTGCAGTCGCTTCGGCCGCCCGCAGTCTCTCTTTACACGCGCTGTCCTTCTCTACGTTCGGCTCGTTCTTTGAAGCTCAAAAAAATAGTGTCCGTGTACGAACTTTGCAAACGAACCTCCCCGACGCTTTTGCGACTATAGAGGATTTACTGTACTTCGATTATTCCCCTTCGTTCCCTAAATAATATTCGTATTTCACCGAACTAAATAACACGTTTCAACTGTGTCGAATCGTATTTACTTACAATATCGTCAGTGTAATCTGACACCATAGCAAAAAGCACCATTGGGAAGCCTCCTTTAACACCTTTAGGTACTAACAGATGTTGCGGCCATCCACATCCACAGAAATTGTCAGGTTTAGGACATTCCGTGGAGTCTGTATCTCTAGGCGGGAACGTTTGTTCGAAAGGTATAGTTACCGACGAATCTGTTGACTTCTGTTGAATTACGTTCCGTCCTGGTTGCACTATAACGTTAAAAATACATTCTATATTTTATTGTATCTAAGTTTAATACTTCAGCCAACGAAAACTGATTGTTAGGTTGGCACAATTAGCTTCGTGCTTTTCTAACAATTTTTCTGGTTCATTTTATTATTCATATTACTTATTACTAGACTGCGGATCATTATGCAAAATAAAAAATGTCTGCGTCCATTCCAAGACACAGAGGCTAAATAAATATTTCTTTCTTGTTTTACTTATTTTATTACACTGACACAAATACGTTGACGTTCTTGAATTTATTAAATATGTCCACTTTACGTATCAATTTTTATTATAAATGCATTAAGACCGCAGTCTACTTAGTACATACTATTTAAAAACGTATTGTAACATGTCCGGTTGCAAATGTAACTATGTTCTAATTGAAACAAATATGTTTCATATAATCACATATAATCTGCAATTTATATAATTAATTGATCAGTTCACAATCTTGTTAATTAAATAAATAAAATATGTAGAAGAGAACCGAAAGAATTTGTTACGACTGAATATCTATAGCACCTAACCCAGACCAACCTAATAATATACTTTTGTATCACTGTGCTTTATCTAAAATGAGTTTAATAATTACTGCAAGAAAATAATCTCTACAGAAATTGTTACATACACTTGAGATAACATGAATTATTTCCGGTATTGAACAATTTCTTAAGAGGGTCCTCAATTATTGATCTTTGATAATAATTTCGATTTATAAAAAGAATAAAGTTACAAATGTTTGAAGCAAGCATACAGATTTCTCTATGAGATTATTTTCGGATCTGACTCGATATCTCAAGAGCCAATTGTCCGATAAACTTCAAAGAATCTTTAGCCAACTTGCCGCTACCACATTAATCAAAGTCTTCAGTATACCTTGATTTTTTCAAATTTTTTACTATGCCAAAATCCAATCTCCCTTGCCAGAGATGGTACAACCGAAAAGGAGGTGATTCTACATAACAAATAATAAGTCAACATTGTAGAATAAAATTTTATCATTTCAGGCCTCTGTTCTCGGAAACAAAGCTTTACATAAACAAATTTTATTCCTCATTTTCGACTTATTTTGTTTATGTAGAATTGCCCCTAGTTTTACCTCCAGTTGCCTATTATATTGTACTTTACGAGTAATTTGGTACAATTGTGAGAAGTAACTGAAATTGTATATGTATAATAAGATAACATACGTGTCACAGAAAATTTGTCCATTTCAATCATCAAATTCTTTTGTTTAGAAAAACTAAACGGTTGGCGACGTTCGTCTTCCATCGGAGCGATGAAAATTCGAACAGTTCCCTTTCTTGATTCCGTAGTGGTGTTGTTAACAGTGATTGTGTATGTAAAGTTAGTATGATTCAAATGGGTGAACTTAACGCGTACTGGTTCTGGAGGCAACCAGTCAAGTCCAGATGCCAAATCCACTTCGCTCTGATTCCAGAAAGTATGTAAAACGTTGTCCTCGTTATTAGTTGTCAATTTAACATCTTCTACTTCGATACCTTGATAATCCAACTACAAATGCCGAAGTGTATTAGTTAATATTTCTTTGTCACACAGTGACCAGTTTAGGAAAAACTGGGATGTTTATTAAGGACTTTATTAATTAGTTTCTTCCAACCACATTAAAATATACATATCTGAATATTCAGGGCTCGGAAGCCAATGTAAGTCCCTGAGATTCAAAACTGACACAATTAATTGCGTCCATTAAAACTTGCAGAAAATACCAGTATATGCATTTTCTAATCTGAAAACGCTATGAACTTTCTTTCCAACTCAATATTTATTAAACGACAACATACGAATGAACTGCTATGGTTCCAATCAATTGATATGAGAAAATTTGATTTACTAATTGGCTTCTGGACTTTTCATATGTACACGTACTAACCTGCGAAATTTGATACGGTGGCAGAGTGTTTTTAAATTCGAAGAAGACATCATTAATAAAACCATGCCATCTGTAGAATATGGGATCCCTCGGGGAAGTGGAATTATCACCCATAACGCCCAGAATTTCCTAAAAATACCACACGTACCAAAATATTATTATTACTACTACTGCAAAATTAGTACTGGTCTAAACCTATGAAGTTCCTTACATGGAAACTGATTCGATAAATTTCATTATCAAAGAACATATTGTGATAAAAATTGCACAAAATCTAAATAAATAAAAAATAGTATGTAATGATATTTGGTCCCCTCAGGGTTTCGAATCCAATCACCACTTCTCATGTAAAGAAAATATTTTCTCGCGCTCTACTTCGAGAGTATAATTACCTTGTTACGATTGTCTGGATCATGGCAATAAGCAATAGCAAGATGGCCATTGTTATGAAGTTCGCCGTAAAAGTCTCGATTAGGAGACAAGATACTGGATTCCACGATATTCCCTAAAATATCGATGCCGTTTTCTACGGTTAATGGTACTTGTTCGCCATTTGTGTTCATCACTGATCCGGTATGGATCGCGTTCAATATGCGCTCGCGCCATCTTTCTAGATCGTGGATAGTGAACTCTGCAAAGTCTTCTGGTCGTTCTAGATCGTGGAGAACAGATTCGCTAGGACGAGCTGGCCAGGTACGACCGGTGGGACCGTGGAGCATTTTTGGGAAGTAAGCTTCAGTAATTGGCTCCCGCCAGTTGATAAAGTGCTTCACGCGTATCAGGTGGTTGCACAAACGCTCACAGTTGTACCTGAAAACGCAACAGACAATTTGTAGTTGACATCTAATAACGATGTGCAGAAGTCGACAAAGCACAACATTGAAGAAGAGATAACTTTCCCAAAATTCGACCGCAATACTTGAAATTTGTTGGGATACTAGATGAATTGAGTTAGTAGATAACGGGTCAAAAAAATTTGGTTACATTGATATTGGTCGTAGTCATCAAAAGAAACGTCGAGGTCAGGATTTTCAGCTTTTTGTAAATCTAACAGCAAGTAAAGAAATGTATCTCAGTTGTTTTTCATTCCGAATTTACCATTATATTGAAATTGAATACAAAATAAGCCGTTTTATTTTCAAAAACCAAAGTGACTTTCAATTCTCTATACGATTTTCATTTTCAAACGTTATTTAATCAAAATCAGAATTAGGAAACAATGTCCTTCATCAGCTAGAAGTCTCTCGATTTTATATTATTTGATATTATTATAGTCTAATTATTAATTGGTTTAAATCCTGTTACTTTTATTCGAAACATTTTCGCGTGTTGCCTAAAAAACAAAGATATTTCACGTGGACAGAGTTCGTGGGACACACTGTATATGTAATACGTACCGGGCCATAACTTGTTCATGCATGTAGAAGAACAGTTCACCCCGACGATCTTTGTTGACAATTTCCATTTCCGCTGCGAACGGGTAAACCAAATGCCAATGCCAATGGTGCATATTAAGCCCAAGATCTTCTCTCCAGTATGCAAGACGATGTTCTATGTTAAGATCCGAAGCGGTGTAATCTCTAATAATTTCAACTGCAGTCTAGTTTCAATAAAAATATTTCGACTTTAAAGAAATTCTCCGAATACTGTAAGTGCCAAGAAGTCATTAAGCCTAATCATGTAAATTTGGTGTACAGAGAGGATTTATGAAATGGTGCTACGACCGGAAAGAGCTTGAAGTTGCATTAAAATGGAAGACGAAAATGTTAGTTGCGATAGTTTTCAAAACTTTGGTTTTAAGGGGGCAAGCATTACGAAATGTTAATGTACTTTTCATTTTATTTTCGACATCTACTCTCTACTCTCTACTCTCTACTCTCCCGACTAACTTTACCTACTAACTCTTCCTACTCCTAGGTATTCCCTTCCATACAGTAGGGACAATATGAAATAGTTGATAGTGGGGGGACGGGTACACTAGTAATGTGGACAGCGGTACACTTGTACGGGGAGCGGTACACTGGTACAGTAAAGTCGCGATTCAAACAGCCTGTGTTCTGCACGGACAACTATCGCATAGCGACATTAATTTTTTATGACTGCGTCTACCGCGCCGACCGAGCCGAGAGTTCAAAGTTCAAACGAAAGCCGAACGTAGAGAAGGACAGCATGAAATACGGATCGCATGGCCGAAGCGTATTGGTGTGAATCAATACTAATCGAATGTACAAAAACTTCGTTATTTTTCATTATTTTTTTATGGAACTTTCACTATTTTATTTCTGGCACTTTTCTGATTAAAATAAGACCAAACACGATATAATTTCAACTCTATTTATTGGTTTAATCGACGATGAGTCTTACCCGAGATATACCCAAGCCGAGATCAATCATTGCCGCCCTGCGGCGTTGGTCGGCAGTAAAATGGGTAGGCAGCTAACAACTATCGCGTATGCGGTTGTTGACAAATATCGCGACTTTACCGTAGTGAGAAAACCAGTACATTGATAGTGCGAATCGTGAAGCTACAGCGGGGAAGAAGTTGTCTGGGCCTTACCAACCGGATTTACTTACTTACAAATGTTAAACGCGCAAACTTGGCGAATTTTCAGACACGATTTTCTTAGAAACAAAGTCTTATGCAAAAAAATTTTATTCCACATACTTACGTACCGCCACTTACCAATCACCGAATTAAGACAATCCTATTAAATATGAGATAATGTTACTTACAGCTGCCTGTGCACCGGACTCTGCAGGCATAAGATTAACGTTCTCCTTGATTTGAGTTAAGACCAGATCATCCACAAATTTGTCTGGGAATATTTTATATAATTGTGGTATTGGCAGATGCTTCGTCTCAGGATGATGTAAAATGGCTACTGAGAGAGCATACATAAACAATTCTACGTTGAGACGATCACGACAGTACACTGCTGTCGATAAGAAATCATCGTACGTCTTCGTGCCTGTAAAATATTATATTAGATAAACTATGTGTAGACTGCAGATCTTTATGCAAAATAAAAAATATTCTTAATCGATTGTAAGGTTTTAAATAAAAGTGTACAACTTCTTTCAACAATCGTAAAAAATTGAAGAGTGTAAAAATATTCATAAATTCTTCCAATATCTTTGCAGTTTGATATTTTATCTAACAGTTTTCATAATATGAAGCGTGAATAGCTACGAACCCATGAAAATATCGATAAGTTTGCCTGCTAATTTGTGATGGGTTGAGATAAACAGCGAAAAAGGCTCGTGGCGACCCAATTGCATAAGGTGTGCAAGATCCGGAGGATGAATCGGTTTCACATCAATCTTATGCTCGATTTTATCGGCGAAACGCGAGAAAATTTGCATCGCTGTGGATCGCGACTTTTCAGGCTGAAAAAATAAAAAGGCACAAATATTGAACCAGCGAGACTTTCATCCATCCCTAGAGTATTAAAATTTAATTTCTCAGACCACTAAAAATATGTTTGAAATACTTTATGAATAAGGCAGTAATTAGTTTCAAACATCATCAATGATACAAGTGAGGAAAAAGTTTTCGCTGAAGAAAAAATTACTTCAGATGACCTAAGAAATCGTCCCTGTCAAAGTTCTTCTGCATTTTTGGAACACTCTGTATTGTAAGACGGACTAGCGCTGTCGAATCGCTCAAAAATGATGTTCAGCGAATTAATGCCACCAAATTTATTTATTTATTAATATTAACAACATCGAATTCGATAAAAAATTTTAAGAAATGACACAGAAATACTTACCAAATAATTAACTGGTATATCAAAGGCGACTTTTTTTTGCCCCTTGGGCATGTAGACGGGTTCGAAGGGTCGGTAAAATAAGTACAAAATGCCCGACTTGTCAATCGCCATCTTGAATAGCTGCGCAACGAACTTCGAAAGCAAAAAGCACTGAAATCTAATGGAATGAAAGAAGTGTTGACTCCAATGCGATCGAAAGTGATCTGCAGAGTCGAGGAAATCCTTCCTTTAAATATGTGGCCGGAACAACAAACAAAGATTCGTATCTATGCGTATTTTCATGTTTTACTTGCAAAGATATAGATCTTGAATTTGTATTTAATTGAAAATGTACTGAAACAAAATGACGTTTGCGCAAGAAAATTATCTTTCGTCTTAGTATTTCAATCAAGCCGCCCGGCGTACCGTGACAGATACATAATTATGCACTTAGCGTGACACTTGCAGGATCATTGTTTTAACAATTGTCCATCGTTTAACAATTTTCATCGAGCACATCGAAGATACAATTTGTGTACTATTTATCTGGACACTTTGAACTCTCCAAAATTATCATAACTCGTAAAATTATCGTAATAGGGTCGAAATCTTTACGACCGATCGATTCGCCGCGCCGCGCCGCGCCGCAGTCGTCGACAAAAGAAACTTCATGCATATTATTTATATATGTACATTGTATATTATATATTGAATATTAGGCACTTTTGTAGCAGTAGACGATATCCAATCATCTAGTAGTAGTAGTAGACGATTCCAATTTTGTTAATATTCCTGTAATCTTTCTTCTTATGTTTATTCGTCTGTTTTCAAATAATGCATTAACAATCTATTTAGTTCGACACATGTTCGACGTAACAGACAGTAACGATGGTCCCACAAAGCATTAACTCTGCTGAAATGTTTGAACGTAAACATTATAATCATACAGATCTACAATTAAACTTAATTTTGTCCATCTGTTTTGTTTTTACTGGTTTCATTAATTTAAATAAATGATTAATTTTATATCCCCTTTTGTAGTTTTCTTCGTTTCATTAATATTAGAAGATGTTCGAAATTATTCGAACGCCCTTTAAAGCAAAATAACTTTTTTATAATTGTACCAAACGACCTGATTTTTTATAATCAATTAAAATTATTGGTTTATGAAATGATGTGCAAAAAAGATTTTCTACAAATAAAAAAGGCATTTTTTAAAACTTTTTTATTTGGGCCCTTAATGAAAATTTAAAATGTATGTTTTGTAGATCTATGTTAGTTATACACATGCTGAAAATTTCATCGAAATCGGTTGAAGCAGATAAAAACGACACGCATCGAAACATGTAAGAATATGTGGATTTTAAGCAGAAACTGACCAAAAGTCGCGACAAACTATGACTTTCACCACATTTAACCACTTGTAGCTCTTGTGTATAACTAACATAGATCTACAAATCTTTTAATTTTAACCATTTGTTTAATCTTTTAACTTTAAATTTTCATTAAGTTATTTTGTTTTAGAGGGCGTTCGAATACTTTCGTTACCCACTGTACATCTTCTAATATTAATGAAACGAAGAACACTACAAAAGGGGATATAAAATTAATAATTTATTTAAATTAATGAAACAAGTAAAAACAAAACAGATGGACAGAATTAAGTATAATTCTAGATCTATTCTGTTTTAAAGGGCGTTCGAATACTTTCGTTACCAACTGTAAATATTTATAAAAGATTCAATGCTGTGTATAATTTTCTTAAACTTTCCCTTATCTATCATTGTATTATTATTAATGATACGATAACAAAACAGAAAATACGTTTCGTAATGTTTTTATTGTAGATAAAAGTCTACAATGTAAATGACCGCAATTAATTGTAGCGTATGTTTTGTCGTGGATTAAGACAAAGCAATATTGCATACGTGTATCTCTACATATTGTAGGATTGGATTGTTGTCAGGATGAAAAGAACGTAAGGCACTCGTAGGATTAGAAAACGGTAAAATATATTTGAAAGAACAATTATGCCGATAAATTAGGTTCTCGAGCGCAAAGATGTTGCGTCGAGGTAAGGCTGCAGCTGACTGACTAGGTAGTCGCCCCAAGTCGCCCCCACTCTCACATGTCCCCGTCCGTACCGCACTCAGTCATCCCGGCGCGTAATGTAACCAATCGGATCACTGTTCTACACTATACAATTCATTTCCTTGGTACACGAGAGTGTGTTAGTTCAATTTTTTTGTCGATGAACAGGAAACAATATGAGGAAAATAATATATTCCGTTGTGAGTTTCTTCTTTCCTTATATTCACTGAATTCTCGTTTTACATTGGTCATAATACGATTCCCCTTCTATGCATAAGGAAGGATATAATAATAACAGTAATAAATAAAATATTTTCAGTATTATATGCTTCATCACAGAATCGGGAGGAAGGAAACTTTTCTGAAAGCCTCTGTTATTTAGCGATGTAAATATAATATGGGAATATCGAACGCAATAAGGTCGTTGCACTATCAAGTCATATTCAACCCTAGTAGCACAAAAATATTGGATAAATATTTTTTTCGAACATTAGGAAAATACTTTTTAAGCCACACTATTTCATATGAGAAAAATATTGGATCTGAATATTGTATACATATACAAGAAATATAAATTGAATTTTTAGAAAATATAAGCTAAATATTCAGAAAATATAAATTAGATATTTAAAAAATATAAAGTAAATATTTAAAAAATGTGTCACCAATATTTAAATAACATTCAATTAAACCTTCAAATTTAAGAAAAAGTTATAACAAAAATTAGAAACTATATATAATACCACTTTCTGTGCACTGCTTGAGGGAATATTCAAACTTTGTCTTCGAAAGGAGCTTATTAAAATCCAGAAAGGGTATAGCCGGATAAGATAGTCCAAAATGCCCTTGAGCCGAATTTTATCGATAATGTGCCATTCGATAGAGCACCAAGAAAAACCATACTGTGCAAAGTTTCAACCCTGTATCTCGATCGGGAGAATAGTTATGGGGTAAAATCGAAAAATGAGTTTTTGGCTTATTTTCCCTAGTTAATGACGTTTAGAAATTCTGAGAAAAATCTGACACATGTCAAGAACCCAAATACATACTTTGCAATTGGTTTCAGATTTTTAAAGTGAAAATCCTGCTTGTAAAAAATCAAAAATCTCAAAAAAATCGAAAAAATGCAGATTTCACGTGGAAGTTCTAAAGTGACAACATTTATATTTTTACAGTAGCAGTATATTGTCATAAGTATTGTTCATGAATTTTTTCAGATCTTTTGGTTTGGTGCGCCGTTGTTAAGAAAAATAAAAACTGATATTTTCGACGTTTTTTCCGCGAAGAACTAAGCTAACCTTAAAATTATTACGTTCTATTTGTTCTGTAAGTCTATCAGGCACTGATAAACCTTGAACATTATTAAAAAATAATTAAACAATTACATCGGCTTGATTAGTATTTTTACTATGTCAGCGTATTACATCTGAAAGTATTAAACACAATCCCAACAGCTCGGTTGGCTCAGCGCGTTAGGCGCTCGACTGGAGTCCCCCTCGAACCTTCAAGGGAGACGGACGTGCTGACCGCTGTCCTGCGAGCTACCTGTCAAGGTCAAAATCGCTCAACTAGACTTAGTGAAAAGTTTTTCTGTAACCTGGCATTTTACTAAAAGAAAAAATTAGTGAAAATACAGATAGTACACAGGGGGTTTACCCCCCGGACCCATTAGTGATAGAGGGAAATAAAAATAATAATAGAAACACGGAAAATGTGATAAACAATAAAGTGTTCCTCAACATAATAAAAACGATCAAGGATGAAGAGAGTCTCGTCAACAGTCCCTCCGCCCTTAAAAACAAGCTAAACAAAATACTTAAAACAAAGAAAACGATTGAAATATCACTACCAAAGCCTAACGTAAATGGTAAAAAAAGACTCCATTTAAATAGCAATCCTAAAGTATTTGAGGAAAAAATGCCAAAGACACCTAGTGCAAAGAAAAAACAGAAGGAGAAGTCTCCTACAGAAGGAGTGGAAATAAACAAAGAATTATTACAAATGATCGATAGTCTAAAAAAAAAATTGAAAATATAAGCAAGGAGCTGGAGGAGGAGAGAGCCAAAAACGCGTCGAGCTCTACGCAAAAAAGCATAGCAGAAAGCCCAAAAAGGAAATCTACAGCAAACGACAATGAAGAAAAGAAATCACCAAGTACGATTAGCCGCACGACCCCCAACTACGAACAAGGGAAACAACAGCCAGAGGGCCATAGCACAAGCAAGAAAAGATGTAACGGAATGGGGGAAACCCAGGCGGACCTGAAAGAATAAAACAACATCGCACCAGCCGACAACAATATGATGGACCTCGACGAGCCACAGGACCCCAACCCAAAGACAAAGACAACGAAACCAAACGCAGTCAATACAGAGGCACAAGAAATAATAACGAAAGAACGACAGGTAAAACCGCCGATAACTAGAGGGCTATTGTTGCTCGCTCGCTTCGCTCGCTCGCGAGTAGGGTTGTTTTTGCTCGCTCGCTTCGCGAGCTCGTGGGCAGGACTGCTCTTGCGAGAATGTTAGTGGTACGCATGGCTAGTAGGGCCTACAGCTATTAATGTCTTCCTTTTTGTGTGTGACTCTCCACGAGCCACACAAAGAACTTCCCGATTCGTTAGTTGCTGTATATTATTATTATTATTTATTAAGTGTACGTTTTAAGAAGATTATACGTTTTCAGGGAAATTCAATAGTTTTCTACTTATCAAAATGTTTGCTATATGGCGTCGCATTAAACCAATATCGTATGCTCGTTGCTCGCTTGGTTCCTTGTTATAGCATACTAATGTTGCAAAATCAATGGTCTTAATTAGTTTTTCGCAAACGATACAACTCATCATTATCCGGGTTTGCACTATTGATCTTGGTTTTCTTCGATACTATTAATTTAAATTTTCTCAAAATATATAAACCGCTCAATTTTGAAACTCTGCTCAGTGCTACATACAACATTTGTAAAGTTCGTATTTCTGATGTTTTAAAATCCATACATACTTTCTCGTATGTTTGTCCCTGACTTTTATGAATCGTAATCGCTTCAGCAGGAACCACTGGAAATTGACTACGTGTGATCTGTTATTTTTCTGCACTCGAAATATTTACTTGATTCGATATTTTGTTATTATTGGTGTTAAATTTTGATTTATATTTGCGTTTTTCATATAATCACGATAACGAGTTCTTACTTTCACTCCTACTATGGCCAATTGAAAATCTAACCACAATATAGACGGAATTTTAGTATTTTCTTGAAAAGTAATAAATTTTAATATTCCGCATGCTCCATTAACCAATCCGTCTTAAACATCAATGTTATTAATTATCATATATTTTATATTAATTTTCAATTTAATCTCAGTTAACAATTCGTTTTGAACTGATTGTTTATTTAAAGATTGTAATATAAATGTTTTTGTACTTTCATCGATATTCTTTGAAAATGTATTCTCGGGAGTAGAGATGATTAACTCACTCTTGCATTGGGATAATTTTCGATTATTGTAAGCGGAAACATCATCTTAAGGTACAAAAAAAGATTAAAAAAAAAAATTTTTTTTTCTAATTTTAAAAAAATCGAAAAAAAAATTTTTTGTGTAATTACGTTTGTTTCTTCGGTGGAAACTTTCCGTTATCTCGTATAAATTGCATTGTTGAATGAACTTCTTTCGAAAAAAACTAAAAAAATTAAAAAACTACTTGACCAATATGGACCAAAATCTAATCAGCTCTAAGTTACAGCGGGGCACATCGATTGCATCATTCATCATTCCGATCGCGTTGTTACTTTTTCTGAAAACGTTAACGAAAAATTTGATACCATAGAAACGGACATACGCACACACACACACACACACACACACACACACACACACACACACACACACACACACACACACACACACACACACACATACCGACATTTTGATAAAAATAGTCTAAAATGACTCCAATGACCATGAAACGTGAAGATCTGCTAAAAAATCGATTTTCGATTTTCGGGGTAATTACAATAACTTCCCTATAAAATCGGGAAGTTAATAAATATTTTTGAATCCTCGCAACAAGTCACGTACAGAATTGTTAAAGAGTCTCTAAATATTAACAAATTTAGCATTAAATACATTAATAGTAATAAACACTATTTACAACTTGAGAACCTAGAAGATCATACTGCAGTTATTAACATACTAACAGCAAGGAAAATTAAATTCTTCACATATACACCGAAGTCGGTCAAACCAAAAACCATACTTTTAAGGGGTATTGATAACAGTTTTGTCCCGGATGAAATATTAGATGAAATTAATAACCTAAATCTACCTAAAGTTTCGATTATCAAAATAAACAAATTCAGCACACAAAACTCTATCAAAAATAACAATCCTTTACCATTCCTACTAGTACAAATCACCCCCGACAGCGATATCAAAACCCTAACAAACATAAAATACATTCTAAACCAATCGGTTAAATGGGAAAGACTAATAAAAAAAGAACCAATCTTGTGCCTTAGATGTCAAAGAATAGGACACTCAGCGTCAAATTGTAAATTAGACTTTAGATGCGTCAAATGTTCCGAAAACCACGATCCAGGTAGCTGCGAGATCAAAAAAGATAGCTTAGTAGAAAAATCAAAACTCTTTTGTGTAAGATGCAAAGAATTTGGACACCCGGCATCGTACAAAGGTTGTCCAAAGTTCAAAGAAGTAAAAGAAACATACACACACAATTTAAAAAAAAAAGAATGAAAACAAATCTACTGCTTTAGCAGAGATAAAAAATAGTATAACCCCGAAATACAAAGTTTCATATGCTGAAGCGGTTCAAACAAATAACCGATCTACCGGCAATCAAATAAACAAAAACACAAACCTAACAAATAGACACTCTTCTTCTCGAAGACCAATTCGATGTCCTGCTCACAGGACACACAAACACAACAGGACAAAGTACACGCTCACGTAACAAACCTAACATACACAAATCACCAAAGCATTCCCGACCCTATAATGGAGCTAAAAAATCTTTTTACGTCTCAATTGAACAGAATCGAGAACTTAATATCACAAAACACTCAAAACATACAAAATCTATTTAATTTATACTATGGTGGTACACCAGAACTAGAAGACACTATAGACTTTGAACAAACAAAGAACTAATCAATGGCTAACAAAAGCGTAACACAGATAAATATTATTTCCGCAAATGTAAACTCCATCGCATCAAACGAAAGGAGACATAATCTAGTACAAATGATCAATAACCTCAATCCGGATATTATATTACTAAACGAGACAAAGCTTAAAAAGTTCCACAACCCGAAATTTAAAAAATACAACCTAATTAGAAACGACAGGATCTCAGCAAACGGGGGAGGCGTAGCAACCCTCATTAAAAATCATTTTAGTTACGAGAGAATAATACCAACAAAAGAACTGAACATAATAGAAACGGTTATCTTAAAAGTCAAACTACAAAATAACAATAATCTGTTCATCATAGCAGTCTATGCCCCTAGTACGGAAGCGACCGAGGTAATAGCTGATTTGAACTACATTTTTAACTCTCTAGAACTACATAAGACTAATAATTATTTTGTAATAGCGGGCGACCTAAACGCCAAACACCAAAAATGGAACAACCATTATCAGAACGCTAGAGGGCGAGCTTTGGCTAACTGGATACAAAAACACGAAATAGACTATAAAATAGTTTTAAAACACACAAATATACCAACCTTTGTAAGGAGCAATTCATATTTAGATGTAGGTCTGATCGACAGTAGGATAAAATTTTATAAAACCTAAATCCGGATGGTACCATACAAACCACAGACATCGATAGTGACCACAGAGCTATCAACATACAATTCTCACTACCAAAAAAAGACGACACAATTGTTTTTAAAAACCATAAATACCTATTACTCTACAAAAAAACAGACTGGACTAAATTCAAAAAATACCTAGCGGTTAAATACACTACGCATATTCCGCAAAATAGAAATTTAACCAACGAAGAAATAAATAACTTTTTAGACGAAATAAATACAGCCATAGTAGACGCAATAAATAAACATGTTCCAAGACAAGTAGATTACAATTCCTCCGACATGTATATAAACAGAACCATTAAAAACTTGCTCGCACAAAAAAGCAAACTAATAACCATACTAAATAATGAATACAGACACCCCTCTCCACAAGCTATAGTCATAATTAAAGAATCCAACGAATTGATTAAAAAATGTAAAGCAGAAATCAAGAATGAATTCAAGAAATTTGTCAATAAATTTTGGGAAAATAAAATAAAAAACATACCCATAAATTCAACCAAAATGTTCCCGAAGCTAAACTCAATTTTTAGAAAAAAAAACAATTGAGAATATCCCAAATCTAGAAACCGATAACAACTATGATATTTTAAAAGACGCGCAAATAGACATAAATTCAACACAAACAAACAGCAAGGGAAAATATGTAATAACTAATAATAGGGACAAACTAAATTTAATAGGAGCTAACTTCGCAAAAGTCTACACGCAAAACAAAAATCTGGGAAAAAATAGATTATCTGAAATTATCGATAAACACCACAATAATCTTATGCAAAACATAGAAGAGGATTTGGCCAATAACAAATATCTAATACAGTTCGACGATAACAATCAGGCGAGAAACCCACAATGGGAAGAGGACCCAAGCTACTTCACAAACATAGCACTAACAGCTAGCCTCTTTAAAAAACTTAACAATAAATGCTCCTCAGGGCCAGACGAAATACCAAATATAATACTCAAAAATCTTCCACTTCACATCATATACGACTATAACACAATTTTCAATAACTGCCTAAACAACTGTTATTTCCCAACAAATTGGAAAACGGCAAAGATAATCCCGATTGCCAAGAAAGGTAAAGACCCTTCCTTCTCCTCTTAGCTACAGACCAATCAGCCTTCTCCCCAATATCTCTAAAGTATTCGAAATCCTAATAAAAAGAGCTCTACAAAAATTTTACGATAACAAGAACTTAATTCCGGACACACAATTCGGGTTCAAACATCAACTAAGTACAATACATGCAATACATAAACTAACATCAGATATCCACGCAGCTATTTTTAACAAAGAGAATGTGGCAGCCTGCCTTATAGATCTAGAAAAGGCCTTTGACACAGTGTGGGCCAAAGGTCTCCTATACAAAATGAAAAGAAAAGGCTGCGAATCACACCTGTTAAAAATACTAACGAGTATGTTACTGAACAAAAAATTTTACACAAACACACACCAAGATATTTTATTCGAAATGGAAGATGGCCTGCAACAAGGAACAGTTACAGCTCCGATTCTTTTTAATTTTTTCAATGCAGAAATTCCGAACTTATTTGATATACCGGATTCAACAGACACAAAAGTCATACTTTTCGCAGATGACTTAATAGTATACATTACAGGAAAAAACATCAAAAACCTCCAAACCAAAATGCAATCAATAGTTAACAAAATAAATGAATACTATAAAACCTGGAAGTTAAAAATAAACCCAACAAAATGCGAAACTATTTTATTCAGGCAAAAAATTGACAAACAGAACAAAACTTTTAGAAACTCCTGCAAATCATTCCAGATAAAAATTGAAGATACAACAATCCCGCACAAAAATCTGGTACGATACCTCGGCATTTATGTAGATAACCGAATAATGCTAAACGTACATATAAAAATACAAATGGAAAAAGCTAGAAAAGCATTCATGGCTAACTAGTATACTATTAACGACTAAAGTATACTATTAGCGACTTTTACTAACAAAATTAGGTAGTCCGTGATAGTGCCTCCATCGTTCTACTTCGGTGTTAATAATTATTGCTTTTTCTTCACTTTGCATTGAACACGCGTTTGCGTATCACTAGTTTATCGACTTCCAACGTTCCAACCTTGTTCTATCATTAACACTTTCAATAAATTAAGAATAATGCAATAATATTGTTAAATTCGTTTCGTATTGGTCATTCGTACAGTGCCCGAAGGATATGTCACTGAGTATTTTATATATACAGGATGTTTCGGCACCGACGAACGTGGTCGGAAGATGCCGGCTGCCGGAACCACCCAGATTTGAGCGCGCGAGGAAAATCCACGAGGATCGGTGGATGAGAAGGAAATAGAGCGAATCAGAGGTGGTTATTGTAGTTTAACACCCACATTGGGCTCGTCACTTTATTCCGTTCACTATTGACAACACGCGAATCAGGCGTAAAATGCACTTCAACGGACGCGTAAACGATTTGCTTACATCGCAGATAGCGAAGAAGAGACCAAGAAGGCACCGCAGGTGCCTTCTATAACGACGAAAGGGCGAACCCGGATTGGTCCCCGGGAATCGCATGATCTCTGTCAGTGAATTTGAAGGATTCATTGCCACGCGGCGTCGAGCAACAACGCACAGTGGTTCGAAACCGTGAAAACGCGAACTAAATTCATAGCGTTGTTATGTTTACGTTATTTTTTTTTAGCAGGACATATTTAGGGGTTTCTTTGGTCGTAGAATCTGATTTTCGAGTAATTTTTTTACTACGATAAATAACAACAATTATAAACTACCTTTATACAGGATAAACAAGGTTTTAAAGTGCCAAACTTTGTCAGTATATTCTATGGGCCTAAATAAGAAAAAAATGTTATATAAACATAGGTTGTTTGACGCTTTATTAAAAAGTTATTAACAAAAATAGGGAATCTTACGCCACTTGGCCTTTATGTTGGCAGAACTTTAAAGGAGAAAGTTTATTCTCTTTTGTTTATACTAACAATACTAAGGACACCTATTGTAAATGGATATGAACTAAATCTGTAAATAATATCCTTACCGGTTAGTTTTTCATATAGTTCTCGAGTACGAGGTCTCGATGAGGTGTATGTAGGACGAGGAGGTTCCAACAGATTCATTTTTTAAGTTTGTTGTCTGAAATACTTATGATATTCGCTTGTAGTCGTGTTCATTTTTGTATTAATATTAAGAATGGAATATGTAGTTTATCTTCTGATCAAATTTGGGTACGGAAAACTGCAGAATCAATTGATTTGGCATGCAATGACCCACAAGTTCTTCACATTACGCGCGCGCCGCAAATTTCGGCATAGTGACTGCACATATATTGTTATAACTTTCGCGGATGCGAGTTGCTGCACGAAATTCTTGTACAGTCACCTTCAATAGGTTCTAACGAATACATCCGTGCAGGTTTTATCAATACCCGGCTTTAATTCCGTTTCGTAGGTCCAGTTGAATCTTAAAAAGCAGGAAATATAAGGGATCCAGGAAAGAATATTGTTTAAGGGTTAAGATTATTGTTATTATTTTCATCTTTTGCGTACGTGTAACTAAAAGGCTGCTCTTTCACACTACATTAGTAGATTTAAACTATTTCCAATCAATCACAAAATATAACGAGGCCAAGTACGTCGATTTCAGCTCGATATATAATCCTTCCTTTTTCGCTCTTTTCAACGCTCTGGAAAAAAATTCTGAGTGACTTAAAGCCACCCGCATGCATGTCAAAACTTACTTTAGACATATAAGAATTTATAGTAAAAATTTCAAAAAATTTCGACGGAATTGAAAATTCGACTTTAGTTCACGTTTTCACGGTTTCGAACCACTGTGCAACGGTCCGCGTGTTGATATACACGGCAAAAAGGGGTGATAACGAGATCACCTGTATTGGCGACAGAGTCCGAATTCCACTGCTTGAATCCTGAACACAGGGTGTTCCGTACCAGGTGGAACAAGCGAAAAGGGGGTGATTCTACTTAGAAAAATTAGTCGAAATTTGTCAAATAAAATTTTTTCATGTGAGGCTTTGGTTTCGAGAAAATTGATTTTGAATTTTCGCCGGGTACGCGTGCACTTGATCACGTCTCGTTATAACGGATCCCACTGTAAATCATTGTCTCGATTGAAGTTTATGTTGATAAACACTTCTAGTGTCACGGAAATGTTTATTTTATGTATCATCGAACTATCTTACCTTTACCGCTAAACGCTATAATGCGATCCGTTATAACGAGACATGATCAAGCGTACGCGAAAATTCACAGTCGATTTTCTCGAAAACAAAGCCTCACATGAATAAATTTTATTCTATATTTTCGACTTATTTTTCCATGCAGAATCACCCTATTTTCGCTTGTACCACCAGTTGCCGAATACTCTGTATATTTTATATATTTCTACCGGGAAGAAAAGAGAAGAACTGAAAATATTAACGACGAGCTTTCGTTTCCTGAAGGACGGTATTCAAATCAATCCGTTAAGAGTGGAAGCCTATAATTTGAGTAAGTGGCAGTCATATTCAGCAAATATTTATGGCGGAAATAGGGCAGCATGAATAAAGTATAGCAGCGAGGTGGCGTCGGACGTCTTCACAACTACTCCGTACAGTCGTTCCTTAACTTCGGACGAGATGGAGCAGGAACAATTTCAAAAGTACTACCCTCTTTATTCGAAGGTGTTACAGAGTACGGGACTTATGCCCTTCGATACATCTGTGCTTGCAATCATTAAGAGAACAGTTTTTATTGTGCTTCTTTTCTGCTGTATATATGTCCAGGTAACGGAAAATCAACTTGCGGTACAATAGAAATTAGACTTCCCTCTAGTTTGATCACACTGACAGCTCAGTCGTGAAAGTGGTGACATTAGCAATTCGAACAAAGCGATAAGTGAAAACGTAATTTAAAGTATTAGGTCTTATAGAAATTAATTTTGTAGCGGAAGAGGTGGTAATGTGACGCCCATGTAATTTTCTATATTCCAACAAAGACATTTAGTGAATGTGTCCGGAGTCCGGGTGTATGAAAGTATACGGTACAGTGTGAATGTAAAGGTGCAAGGAAAATGTAAAACAAGCTCCTTTTCTTGACCGGAACGCTGGAAATAAACTTTATCATTATTTACAGCGAGACTGCGGATCTTGTAGATGACATTCAAAATTGTTCCTTAAAATCATTAAGGGAAGAAATAACATTCAATTTAGTTTCTATATCTTGCAATCGATGCAGACCATTTTACCACGCTTATATTAGCTTGCCGAGTGTCGTTGTCGATGTTGTCGTTGTCGTTAATGTATGCGTCAAATCTTGAAATCGAATTTTAAACCACTTCCCGATGAGCTAGAGACTTGAAACTTTAAACATAGCTCAGATCTGGGTGACAATGCAATATTAAAAAATAAATTAAAAAAAAAAACTATGGGTTTAGGAGATATAAACTATTAAAAATTTAACCATTACACATCCCCGCGCAACGCTCTGTAGTACGTCATCGCGGCCAGCGATCCCCACTCCGCGCGCCTGCGCTTACCTACTCCACTACGTGTTCCCACTCCGACTCGTCCCCACTCCATTGACCCACTTCGCATCGTAGGCAGTGTTCCGATTGAACCCACCGTTTTTTGCGCATGCGCGGCCAAGACAGTAGCGTATCTACAATGACGCAGCAGAGCGGCCAGGGCCCTCACGCCTTGAGGCAGTTATATTGCCAGGAATGTACCGAAACAATCTGTTCCGGACAAAAAGACTTTAGGACGTGTCCTACGAGATACAAAATATACAGAAATACACATGTTATACATTCATTTTTCAGAATCAAATCATAGCAATTTTTTAAAAGTCTGCGGGGTGCTCAAGCTACCCGATTTCATAGAAGTGGTTACGTTACTGATGCTGAAATTACCGCGCATGCGCGAAAAACGGTGGGTTCGATCGGAACCAGTGATGCCAGAATCGTGGGCCGTGGGCCGTTTCCCCTCCGCTGGCTCAGCCGGCACGGCCCCCCACTCTGACATACCGTCGTCGTCACGTTGCTTCTACTGCGCACGCGTTACCCACGAACGGTACGTTTAAAAATCGATTGTACAACCAAAAAGTTTGAAAATGGTCTCAATCGTGTATGCTATTAGGTAGAATATTCATGAATTTTTTCGTAATTTTTTATTGAACATGGTGTGATTAAAAATTAATTTGGATGAGTACTTTTGACCATCTTATCCGGCTATACGATTTTTTATACTTACTATTTGCAAAAAATCTGAAAAAATTCACAATCATAAGGAATAATATCTACAAAATTGTAGAATTTTTCTAGAATTTTTAAGTATACCATTAAATAGGGAAAATGTGGAAAAAACCATTAGTTTTTACCCTTTAACTACCCTCCTGGTTGAGATAAAGGGTTCAAACTTACGAATATGTAATATATATTTTTAACATAGTTTTTATATTTTTTAGAAGGTTAAGAAATGTAATTAAAAAAGTAATGAAAAATAGAAATAAATATCGCTGCACGCGGGGACTCGAAGGCTGTAGATCCAGATTGCGCTTCATACGCTCGACGGCTCGACGGCTCGACCGCCGAATTTCAATTTCGTTTCCGCAAAGCAGGCGTGAATGTGGATGGAAAGTGCTAAAAATAGATTGTGGCTGGCGCAAGCGCACAATCAGCGCACACGGATATAGTAGAGGTATGCTGGTGAGTGTAGCGCGCGTGCAATCGAGCAGGCACTCACACTGGCAGAGTAGAGGTACGTTCGTGGGTAACGCGTGCGCAGTAGAAGCAACGTGACGACGACGGTATGTCAGAGTGGG
Source organism: Lasioglossum pauxillum (assembly GCA_933228785.1). Lineage (NCBI taxonomy): Eukaryota > Metazoa > Arthropoda > Insecta > Hymenoptera > Halictidae > Lasioglossum > Lasioglossum pauxillum. Next base: position 20,775,535 of record OW121701.1, on the reverse strand, counting down.
GGGCCGCGCCGGCTGAGCCAGCGAAGGGGAAACGGCCCACGGCCCAAGATTCTGGCATCACTGATCGGAACACTGATGGACCAGTGATGTGATCTTGACCCACCGAAACTCGCGCATGCGCGACCAAGACAGTAGCGTATCTACAATGACGCAGCCGAGCGGCCAGGGCCCTGACGCCTTGAGGCAGTTATTCTGGCAGGAATGTACCAGTGTTATTTCCTTGTTTTATTATGTATTCTTTTGCGTAGTTATTGCAGTTGTGTTTCCCTATCCCATCCTCAAAATAAAGAATAAGTTTCAATTATAAAATTCTGCGTGGTGCTCAAGCTACCCGATTTCATCGAAATAGTTACGTTACTGAGGCTGAAATTGCCGCGCATGCGCGAGTTACGGTGGGTCAGATCACATCACTGTGATGGACTCGTAGGAGCTCAGTTTACTTACTGAGTTGGTTAGGATTAGGTCGGGTGGAGGGCGACAAGGACCGGCGATTCTGCTCGGTAAGCGGCTCGCGGTCGCCACTACAAACCAATATGGCGGCGCCCTTAACCGTCAAAAATCCTACAGAATGGAAATTTCAATTTGCAGCCGCCATGACACAATATTATTCCTTTTACAAAAGGTGGTTGAATTTACATGTTGAAGTGGTAATTAAAATCCATTACAAGATATGTAAAGACTAAAAAGTAGAAAATAAAAAATATATTAAAAAACTTTTTAAAAACCACGCTTATATTAATATGCACTAAAAAGTGCACTAAAACGGAGAAAATAATTTTTTTAGACATTAGTGACTATAAAATGCACTAAAAAGGAGAAAATAATTTTGTAGACATTAGTGACTATAAATAAAAGCGTGGAGCGCTAAAATATTTATTGACGCAATCTTCGTAGGCGCTCCACGCTTTTATTTATAGTCACTAATGTCTACAAAATTATTTTCTCCTTTTTAGTGCATTTTATAGTCACTAATGTTTAAAAAAATTATTTTCTCCTTTTTAGTGCACTTTTTAGTGCATATTAATATAAGCGTTGTTTTTAAAAAGTTTTTTAATATATTTTTTTATTTATTTTACATAAAGATCCGCAATCTATTTACAACTATTATCCAAAATAAATTATATATTTTTCAGGCTAAGAACCTACAAGTTGTGGATAAAACACTAGCCAATATAATTTGGATGTTATCATACACCTGGGCACTGATACTGTTTGTCCTACGGTACTGTTCTTTTGTGAAGTACAAAAAACTGGTAAATGGAAACTTACTGTTTCCTTAATAATGTCTTAATAATTCCTTAGTAATGGCTCCTTACTGTTTGCTTCGAATAGAAGACAGTCGATCGAATTTTTATTATGTTGCTAAATGTACGATTGTGATTTCAGACAAGAAAAATTTTTTGTGATATTGGAAATGATATAGATTCGACGACAGATCCTGTGGAAATCGAGATATTTAATAAGCAAACGGAGAAAGCACAATTGTTAGTCCTAGCATACATGGGTAAAGTTATTCGACAGTTGGATATTGTCCGGTGATCCAGCCATTAGTAATAATTGATATAAATAACCATTGTTCGGAAACCTGGGACTAGTGTTTAGGAGTGGACTGTATGGAAAAATGAAAGGGTCGTCAATCGTGTGGGAAGCGTGAGCGGAAGGAGGCCGAACGAAAGAATTGGAGAATTCGTTGCACGTTAGGTGTGGAAACGTGGTTTATTACACGCAATCGCGTAAACAATAAACAAAAAGGACCAAATCCAGACGGATGGGCGTGATGGAAATAAGCGAAATTGTTGATCCCGAATGGCAGAACAAAAACGACTTGAGCAAAGGGCGCGATTGACGTGTGAAGCGTGTGAACGATAGAACAAATCTCGTCGTCGAGTACGTGATCACGCATCGCGTGCGCGATACCGGAAATCGCCAAAAACTTGGGCTTCGCGTACTTTGATCCTCAGGAGCGTAAATCCTGGGTCCGTGTAACGCGGGGAGTTACTGAGGTTCGTATCGCTCCGCTCGCGACATCTTAAAACTAACTTAATACTGAGCTTAATCCTATACAACCATGAATACAAATATTTCTTAATTAACTTCCCGATTTTATAGGAAAGTTATTGTAATGACCCCGAAAATCGAAAATCGATTTTTTAGCAGATCTTCACGTTTCATGATCATTGCAGTCATTTTAGACTATTTTCAGCAAAATGTTCGTATGTGCGTGTGTGTGTGCGTATGTCCGTTTCTATGTAATCAAATTTTTCGTTAACATTTTCAGAAAAAGTAACAACGCGATCAGGATGATGAATGATGCAATCGATGTGCCCCGTCGTAACTTAGAGCTGATTAGATTTTGGTCCATATTGGTCAAGTAGTTTTTTAGATTTTTAGTTTTTTTTCGAAAAGAGTTGATTCTACAATGCAATTTATAAGGGAGGACGAAAATTTTCCACCAAAGAAACAAACGCAATTACATAAAAAAAATTTTTTTCTTAATTTTTTTTTAGATTAAAAAAAAATTCTTTTTTTAGATTTAAACAAAATTTTTTTTTTAACTGATGCTAATGTTACCACTTGGAATAATCGAAAGTTGTTCCAATGCAACAGTGAATTTATCATCTCTACTCCCAAGAATACATTTTGGGAGAATATCGATGAAAGTACAAAAAAAAAACGATGTTAGCGATGTTGGCGAAGGAGTAACGAATCGGGAAGTTCTTTGTGTGACTCTTGGAGAGTCACACACCAAATAAAAAACATTAATATCAGTAGGCCCTACTACCCATGCGTATCGCTAACCCTCTCGCAAGAGCAGTCCTACCCGCGAGCTCGCGAAGCGAGCGAGCAAAAACAACCTTACTCGCGAGCGAGCGGAGCGAGCGAGCAACAATAGCCCTCTAGTTTTGTTTAATACCTCCTCTAATAATGTTGCGCGGGAAATAACATATCAAATATTATAATTAATAATGAATTGTCGTACACTATGTCATACTTGCGAGCGACAAGAGATAACCCGAAATACAATAGGCGAGCGAGTGATGAAACAAAACATCCGTCCGTCGCTAATGACCATAGCAGTTGATGCGACGTGAAATAAATAATGATGATGATGATGATGAAAACATCCGTAGACCATATTCAGCACAAAAATTGTAAAAAAAAATAGTTAGCAGAAACAAAACCCCGACAGAACTAAGAACACAGAAAAGACGAAATATAGACTGGTGAGAACAATCCGGGAGAACGCGCAGAACAAAGGATCCAGCCAAGAGAGAGAATAGTGCAAGATTTAACCATGCAACCAAAAATGCAGACGACAAAATTAATAAGAAAATGATTACGAAGAAGAAGGTAATCCGCTCCGACGAAGATTAGGCTTACAACAGCGGTTTCCAACCTTTATGCTACTACGCCTGCCTAAAAAAATTTTTTTTTTCGCGTCTCCCTATCTTTTTATAGGCATAATAATATAGACACGTTTTAAATAATAACTTTATTACAAAAAAATATTGGCGCCTCCCCTGAGGGCCGAGCCTCCCAGGTTGGAAACCGCTGGCTTAAAACAATGCATGGACCAAACTATAAAAGGGACGACTCCTCATCAGGAGCAGTTCAGTTTACATAAGAAAGTTGTTAGAAGTTCACGGTTCAGTTCACTACTAGATTCAGAAGTCGATAGCGAAGTTAAGTGAAAATAAAGGCGCGAAATATAGTTATTCAACCACCACCATTCAAAGTTCAGTGAAGTAAAAAGCGTGTTAACCCGCTGGAATCAACATCATAATCAACATCATCAATCATCATCTCTCCACCCCAGACTAACTCCGAAGCGACAGCGTCAAGCCGACAATCAATCAGTCAAGCGAAATTAGCCCTACGGTAAATACTAACAACTTATAATAACAATATCCTAATAACTGTATGTATCCGAAATTTGTTGTTTTCTTCATTTAATTCTCTGAATTTATTCTTCAGAATTCTCTGAAATTATGATTTTCGGCTGTATCTCTGATTACGTTCATGCTCAGAATTGGATGAAATTTTGGAAATAGGTTCCTTCTTGACTAAAATGATGATTGTCAGAAGGAATTAATAATTGTTTCATCACTCGCTCAGTTTTGTCGCGGAACTGTAGATTCGCGAATGTTCCGGAACACTGCCCGCCAAGTTAATCTTGGGCAGCTAATTTAAATGATAGGATGATCGCAAAAGACAATAACTGATTTGCATGAAACTGAGCTACGTTAAAAGAAGCGTTTCGTCCCGGACCTACTAGATAGTGGACTCGTCAATAAGGCTAAATCTAGTAGTAGTAGTAGTAGTAGTAGTAGTAGTAGTAGTAGTAGTAGTAGTAGTAGTGTTTATTGCCGGGGAGGGGCGGTTCGGCCGCCCCTCGTGTCCTTAGGGCCACGGTGCATTATACAGGTGTGCCGACTTCCCTCAGAAATTGAGATAGATGGGTAGTGATTCCCCGGCCGCCGCCAGACAGCGCAGGGTCGTAGGTTCCGTACGTGTAGGAATGAGATTGTGTGTATTCGGACGCGCTGCTGACGTAATTGTCATACACACAATCACACTCATTCGCACACGTACGGAACCTATGACATGCGCCGTCTGGCGGCGGCCAGAGAATTACTACCCGCCAGACGGCGCATGTCATAGGTTCCGTACGTGTGCGAATGAGTGTGATTGTGTGTATGACAATTACGTCAGCAGCGCGTCCGAATACACACAATCTCATTCCTACACGTACGGAACCTACGACCCTGCGCTGTCTGGCGGCGGCCGGGGAATCACTACCCATCTATCTCAAAACGTCAACGTTACAGAGATGCTAAGTCGGCACACCTGTATAATGCACCGTGCTTAGGGCACACCGGTTCTTTCATCACCAGTATCACAATTAGCGCTGCCGGCACTCGGCCCTTTAGCGGGTTGCAATTGTCCTCGTTTTTCAGCCGTCCCCTCTGTTTTATTCGGCCCGGGCCATTTTCAGAGTCGTCGACTTACTAGACGGGTCGGTCATCATTGATGAGCGGGCCATGCTACCTAATTTTTGTGAGTTTTTGAGCTGTTTTACGGCTCGGTGTGAACGTCGGGCCCTCTCACCTTCAGACCTGCAGGGTGTCTCGCCTGCCCTTTCAGACTCCCCCCACTTCACCATATTTTCATGTCGAATGTGTCAAGTGTGAAGCCCGTCCCTATTCTGTTTCCAGATAGTCCAGAAACCTGCCCACACCCTCCCCTAGGGCTAATCCCTCCGCCTATGCTGTGTATTGGGAGTACAAAATGCAAGGGACCGCGTATTGTTTTTGACCATTGGGAAGAAGTTACTGCTACTTCGGATCCAATCCGACTTCATCGAAATCTCGGCTGGGCCGAGATATCAATTCCATTCGGTCTTCACCGGCCGACCTACTTCGCGATGGGGTTGAGAAGGAAGGGTTCACCAACTTCACCGAAATCTGTCTCCTGAGAGATTTGATATCAGGTTCATCGGGATCTTCCTTCTTGGGTAGGCTTGACACATCCTATAAGACATGGCTGCTGATTGTTCGGATGTGACCACCATCCTCGGTTCTGGTCGGTGTTCAGCTATTAGCTCCGTCTACCCGGCCTTTCCCTTAAAGGTTTCTAATTTGATATGCCGTTTGCGTTTTTGATTCCGTTTTTTTTTGTAGGGTCCATGCCCAGTTTCCTCAGTAGTACCATTTGTTCGCTGACCACCCCCTTTCCTTACTCTATCCCCCAAACAGAGGAGATAGAGCCGGCGGGTACCTTTATATGAGGCGAGATGGGGCCACTTGGGCTCCCAATAGTTTACCGATTCCCTGGAAAAGGGGAAATCGTTGCCATTGGTTGCCCCATGACCCCGACAGTAGGCACTGAGCCCGTAGCAGGAGAAAAAACCACCTTGGAAAATGCCACCCCGGGAATCGAACCCAGGCCTTCCTGCTACGAATCTGACACTCTACCACCTGAGCCACTGACCCGCCAAGGCTAAATCTAGCAGGTCCTGCCTTGTACGCGCGCAGATGATGAAATGATGATTCGTGTGTGATTCGAACGCACGCGAGGGATCTCGACTGATGTGATCCGGTACGCGAGAGATCTTAACCGATGCGATCCCGTTATGTCGGGTGTCCTGACCAGGGTTGCCATATTCAGCGGCTCATCGTGCTCCTTCTGGCGCCTTCCCGTGGGGGAAGCCTGCCTCGCTTCCCCCACTCTTACCACTACCGCTGCCGCGTGCCGCGTGGAGCATGCTACCGAGTGTCGCAGAAAAAACCGTACGCTTATACAAGCTGATATGCTTCGGGAAGGCAGGCTATACTGCAATAACGAAATAAATTTATTCGTGTATTGTTAAATAAACACAAATTAAGGTTTGAAAAATGTATATTTGCGACCTGCTAGTTACAATCATCGCTTTCGCTGGTAAATTCGCTTTCGCTTCCTATAAGAACATTTACAAATTATTGCGGTATACTTTCTTCTTTGTACATATCGCTATTAAAATTTTGTACAAAATCGTCGCTTATAATGTAATTGCTACATTGCATACCAGTATTTCTAAATTCTAATTTAACTCTACCGAGTGCAGCAACCATTTGAGGCTGCAGTCGATTGCGATCTGGCGTTTTTATTTCACTTACTAAAGAGAAAAATCGTTCAATTTCAACGTTTGAATGTGAGAACGATAAACATGCCAGTGCCAAATTTGAAATATTTTTAAATGGCTTTGTACCGTCAGACTCACACATCTTATTAATTTCGTCCCAAAATTGAACGATTTCTAATCGTAATAAACGCTCTCTCATATTATCCTCACGAGCAGTTAAAAAACCTAGGGCGTGTCATTCATCAATACATGCTGTTCTATCGAATTTCGATTCAAATTTATTTAAAATATCATCTACTTGGTCTGTATGTTTCGTAATGTCTAATGCAACAGAAGGCTTTAAAAATTCCAGAGCCTTTATAAAATTATTGTTAAATGGCAATCTCTTTATAGCCCCCTTGTATGTCGTCTGGTAAAATTTTTAGCAATTTTGAAGAAATGTCGTGATTTTTTCCTAATCCTAAGTATCTGTTGCTTGTTTAATCTCGTCAAGAGTACTTTTCGCCTTTCCTCCAATGTACATTGCTTCGAGAGGCAATAAATTTTCGCTTTTAAAGGGATCGATTTCGTGTAGGTTCGGTGCTCCTGCAATGACCTCGTAGTTTATAGAATTACGACCTATTTCTTTTAAAAACTTGTGACAATATTCTAAAAGATTGTGAACTAAAAGATCAGACGTTTGGAAAATTTTATTAAATTTAGTTATCGTACTTAAAGTGAAATCGACGAATTCTAGGTACGCTTTTGTGTATAAACAAAGCAATGCACTGACTATTTCTAACAAAGACTTTTTTAATTGTACCACATCCGAAGTATCTGATAATCCTGATTCAGATTGCGATTGTGACATACTAGATTCCGTTTCACTGTCTGATTTACCAGTTACTTCTATTTCCATAAATTTAATTAATGCAGCCCATTGCTCTAATATCCTATGTACACATTCGTATAATGCCAACCACCTGGTTCTGGATGGTTAGAGAGATATGAGAGAGCGTTTATTACGATTAGAAATCGTTCAATTTTGGGACGAAATTAATAAGATGTGTGAGTCTGACGGTACAAAGCCATTTAAAAATATTTCAAATTTGGCACTGGCATGTTTATCGTTCTCACATTCAAACGTTGAAATTGAACGATTTTTCTCTTTAGTAAGTGAAATAAAAACGCCAGATCGCAATCGACTGCAGCCTCAAATGGTTGCTGCACTCGGTAGAGTTAAATTAGAATTTAGAAATACTGGTATGCAATGTAGCAATTACATTATAAGCGACGATTTTGTACAAAATTTTAATAGCGATATGTACAAAGAAGAAAGTATACCGCAATAATTTGTAAATGTTCTTATAGGAAGCGAAAGCGAATTTACCAGCGAAAGCGATGATTGTAACTAGCAGGTCGCAAATATACATTTTTCAAACCTTAATTTGTGTTTATTTAACAATACACGAATAAATTTATTTCGTTATTGCAGTATAGCCTGCCTTTCCGAAGCATATCAGCTTGTATAAGCGTACGGTTTTTTCTGCGACACTCGGTAGCATGCTCCACGCGGCACGCGGCAGCGGTAGTGGTAAGAGTGGGGGAAGCGAGGCAGGCTTCCCCCACGGGAAGGCGCCAGAAGGAGCACGATGAGCCGCTGAATATGGCAACCCTGGTCCTGACCGCTGGACAACGAAATACCGTAATGCTAGTTTTACACGTATGAATGATAAGACAACGGCTCGTCGGCTCGTGCGTTGTACTTGTCTACCCGAGGACTGGATGATGTTCGTTAGGTTCTCGGAAATAAGATACACTGATTGGTTCCTGCAGAAAGTTGCATTTCCCAATCAGTACACTTTTGACTGCAAGGACCTCCTTCCCGTAGCTCTGAATGAGGCCCTGGGAAGGAGAATTGGGGCGATACCTAATTCGGTCGACGACGGGTTTCGGTAATTCGACACCGTGCGTAACGGTCGCGGGCGGTCCTTCGGAGGGACTAGATTTATGGCACCTTGTATTTTCAAGGGTGTATAAAAACTAAACGTTAAACAGATGCCTGAATGGTCGCCGAATGACTCTAGTTTTAATCCTCGAAGAAAATATTTACACACGGAACACACCATAAATCCTGTTCGAAGAAAACCCACAAGTTAAACAAAATTAAGAAATATTTGTATTCATGGTTATTTATATAAATTATTACTAATGGCTGGACCACCGGTCGTGACAATATCAATTACATAAGAAATACAATCGTTTTTTAATTAAAATAATAATACATATTATTCTATGGTCTACTAGGAGCAATTTCTTCTAAACATTCAACGTTATTTCGTTTAGGTTATAAACAAATTCCAATTTTTAGTGTTCTTTTTACCACGCTTATACATATTAGCTTGCCGAGTTGTCGATGTTGTCGTTGTCGTTGTATGCGTCAAATCTTGTAATCGAATTTTAAATCACTTCCCGATGAGCTAGAGGCTTGAAACTTTATACATAGCTCAGAATTGGATGACAATGCAATATTAAAAAACAAATTTTTAAAAAAACTACGTCTAGGAGAAAAAAATATCTAAATATGAACCGTCATACGTCGCTGCGCGACGCACAGTGGAGTATTTGGCCCGGAAAGCTGGCCAAACTATTACAACGTTATTTATGATCTCAAGGTCATAATATTATATATCGTTGAATTCGTCTTAAAATCAGCTATAATATTATGAGATAAAAAGTACATTTTAACATTTAAAAAATCAAAATGACCTTGATTATTTGTCGTAAAAAAAATATTTTCGAAATTTTATGTATCGCAGTTTGTAGATGTTTGAACACTGTTTAACTTTTGTTCCGAACATTTTTTTAAACAAAAATGTTTTATTTGTTTTTATTAGGCTAAAAGTACTTGCGATTGAAATAATGCAATTATATTCTGCAATTCAAAAAACATAAAAACATAAGATGAAAACTTTGTAAACAAATTTATAATTGTATATAAATATATGTTTGTTTATATTATTTTATTGTAATTTTCCGGCCAAATATTCCACTGTGGGCCGTGCAGACGCCATAGGACGCAGCATCTCTGGAGTGTCATTCTTACTTACATTAGCTATAAAATTTAATAAGTAAATAGGCGTTAACGTTTATTTACTTGTGTAACGTCTTAGTACGACAGTAATGATATTTTATAGTAATTTAAATTGAAATATCTTCTGAACTACTAACTCTTCGACATACATAGGTTAGTACATTTTTATAACGAATGTCCAGCTGCATAGATTAATGTATTAAAAAATACCTCATTCCATTTAAAAAAATGAAGGTGACCTTCATATTTCTAAAAAAAATTACATAAAAACAAAAATTTGTTTGGTATCGTATGAGCCCCATTTTACCATTTAACTTTGTCCTTCAGACATTTGACGTATCTTTAAAAATAACAAAGATATTTAACAAGTGGTCAAGGTAGGTGAAATATCCGGTATATTATACTTGTCATTAATTGTGTAGTAGCGTTGCAAAGCCTGTAAATTGCTACAATTTTAACGTACCTCGAGAATATTAAAAATATTGTAGAAAACCTAGTAAGGAAGAAAAGCCAAACTTAACAGAATTTCTAACTGTAGAAACAACAAAATATCCTTAAAATTTAGACAGGCTGAAACCCTGAATTATCTGGACCGGATATACCTAATCTGGATAAAATGACCTGATGCATAAGATTCAATTTCTTCTTCTCTGTGGAACACTACAAATTGTAATTTTCACTTGACATTCGAATTTTACGTGTATTTACATTCACAAATATAATCATTTATTGTAGACAGTGATGCTTAGACCGCGGATCTTTATGCATTTATGGCTTCTGAAAATTTTCAAAAATGGGTACAATACAAAATTCTATAGAATTTAGTTTAATTTTTATTTATTTCAGATCTGCAAAGGTCACTACCGTTGGAAATAAGATTCTATTTTATTCCACTTTCTTAAAATTCGTTTACAAAAATTATAAATTCCATAAACATTCGCAGTCTAGTGATGATATTTTGGAAAGATATAGAATATAAGTTATCATTTCATCGCTTACTCTAAACTCTACAGTAAAACAGCGCTATTTTGAATTTTAGCTATAGCGAGTTTTTTAGCGATATACACAGCCATTGTATTACTGCTTCCTACGTTACTACGCGCGGGATGGCAGCTGCGAGCTGTAAGGTTGTATGGATACATTTACAAGGAACACAGCCTACAGGTCGATTTAGTTTGTATAATGTTAACCGCAGTAAGCGTAATGGGTATCTTCGCAATAGTCGGTACGGAATCGACACTTGCCATTTATGGCACATATTTTTGTGGACTATTTGAAATTTCCAGGTAGCTTTAACAACATGTTTCTTATTATAAAAATTATAGAGATTTCCATTAAAGTGGATTTATCAAGATTTTCTTATGAAAAAGAACTTGTTCCTCCCATGCAGGGTAATTCTGGGAACTGGGACAGACTACTGTTCTTTTTTAAACAACAATAGAAAAAAATGATAAATGAAAAAATCATATGCAGTAGCACTTTACTCTTTATTGCAACCCAATTTTTTTCGTTATTATCCTGCGTATAGACGCACTAAATCCAAGGTTAATTGGGAGTTTAGATACTTCCTGTAATAACACTGTCCAACAAATTTCAACTTTTTTTATGATTTCAATATACTGTTGGGTCCTTCTTATGGAGTTTTTTGCGCTTTTTGAAAAACATGGCTTTGAAAAAAAAACATATTTTTCAACTTTAAACAAATATTGTGATGTTATTATAAAAGATATTGAATTGTTCTTTACAGCAAAAGATCCTGTAGACTTTCCCGAATACAGAGACATTCAATATTAATACATTATACTTCGCCCGACATGAGTTGCGGCAGTGGCGCTTACCGCTAGAATGGGCGTTCCACGGGATATGGCGCAGCGAACGCCCGGTGTAGTGATGAGCGCCACAGACGGCAACTCATGTCGGGCGAAGATATTTTGCTTTCTGGTTTGGTAAAAACGTCGATGCTGCAAACTTCCAAGGGGGGTTTCTCAAGATAAAAGTCTGCTCTATCGAGTGGTGTAGTTCGATTTTCCGCTGGACCCTTATTTTTTGAGATAAATTGAAAAATATCCGCAAAAATTGGTGCAAAAGTGGTGTCTCCCCGTCTTTAATGATTGTTTAAACATGTTTAAACATGTTTAAACAATCATAATGTATTAATATTGGATATGTCTGTATTCGGGAAAGTCTACAGAATCTTTTGCTGTAAAGAACAATTCAATATCTTTTATAATAACATCACAATATTTGTTTAAAGTTGAAAAATATGTTGTTTTTTCAAAGCCATGTTTTTCAAAAACTGTGCATATATGAAAAAAATTGAAAACAGATTCGGAATCAGCGCAAGAAACTCTATAAGAAGGAACCAACAATACAATATAGAAAACAAATTTGCTGTTGGACAGTGTAATTAAATGGAAAATTCAATATTTATCATAAAAGTAATATTGAGTCCCTATTCCGACGATTTGTATAATATCTTATGGTTGTGTCTGCAATACAGAGTTGGGCAATAATCAACTAATATTTAAAAATGACTAATAGTCTCTTTGAATGTTAGTCGTAGCAAAATAGTAATTAGTCAAAACTTTTTGATTAGTTAGTGATAACTAATTAATAATATTAATGTATGTTAATCGCACAATAGTGACTGATGACTAAAGATTGATGACTGATTATCAACTACTAATTCACTAATAAGCAACAGCTAACGATTACTTAGAGCTGTGATTAACTATTTGCCATTTAGTTATCACTAACTAATCAAAAAGTTTTGACTAATGACTATTTTGCTATGACTGACATTCAAGAAGACTATTATGTAGTCATTTTTAAATATTAGTTGTTTATTGTCCTACTCTGCTGCAATATATGTATGTACTGTCCAAAGTAATCATTAGACTGCGGATTTTATGTATTTATGACAAAAATGGGCACGTGCAATTTAAAGCAGTGGACGAATTACGAAGATTTAAGGACATCAGAGTACTAATTACAACTTAATAAGACAATTAAAAGAAAGAAGAAATTTCTATTTGGTGTCTGTGTCTTGCAATCAATGCAAACATTTTTTATGTTGCATAAACATCCGCAGTCTAGTAATCATTTTAACAATATCGGGATATAGTTTAATTTTTCAGTTACCGAATATGCTTGGCGATTCAGAATGCGGAAAACGCAGACTCATCTGTGCTAATAAAGGTGCGATCGTCTTTGGATTTGCAGAGGAAAGCCTTCGAGTTTGTATATTCAGTCAAATATCACGGTAACATTAACAGAGGAAAGTAGCCTAATGGGTTCGGAATACGGAGTGGTCTAAAATCTATGCAAAAAGGGTGCCCCTGTCCGCAAATGTTACAATTAGTTACAATTTTGTATTTTACTGTTACATTCAGGACTTTGTCCTTAAGGGGGATCTATACCCTCGGATTGTAACTAGAAAGGAACTAGAATCTTACTAGGTTTTGGGTCTAAACATGGGTTTACGCGCATCGATTTTTTGTCCTTATTTGAGCCGATTTATGGCTGGGTGAGGGTTCATTCTATAGAGGAAGGTTAAATACCGCGCGCTCTGTTATTGATTTAACGAGATTATGTTTATGTCTAATAATGTGAGTACCCAAAGTAGAGAAAAAATCTAGAAAAATAACCGCAGATTTCAATGTATTTTTCTGTCTCAGAGACTTTTTTGACTGATGTGATGAGCAGAGCGCGCCGTGATGAAACTTCCTCTATCAAATGAACTATTGTGTAGCTCAAAATATGCTCGTATAAGGACAAAAAATCGATGCGCGTGATTTCATTCACATAGCAGAGATTTCCCCATATTACGTTCATGAAGACAGAGGTTATCTCTGATGTAGAGCCAATCTAGAGCCAATTTTATTTCAGTTAGTTTAGACGAGATGGTGCCTAGTCAGAAGGACTGTCAATCAGTGCTGCGATATTGTGCAACATTTCACTGCTGCACTGCTGCCAATGTGGAGTCATAGCAAAACTGACACAGACGAGGTACATATTCTCATCGGTGGCACTAATATTAGTGCGACCTGTCCTGTACAACGGCATTCGCGACGAGCTGAATAGAATATGGAAATAGCCAGCAACTCCACCTCGTGTTCATTATGCAGTTGCGTGTTTATCAATGTTACCGAACTTTTTTTCTGCACAGAGGTTGATAACATTGATAAATACCCCAAAATCTGAGTGTATAGATCCCCCTTAAAAAACATTATCCCCATGTCAGGCCCCAGTCAGTCAGGTCTGCCTCGAGCAAATATCGGGCACAGCCTCATATCGTACGATGCGAGCACACGGTGAGCAGTATGCTGGCAGATAGACGCTCGAAGCTGAGTGTGCTCGGAATTTGCTTGATTTTGGACAGCACACCGTGCCAGCATAAAGCAACACTTATTCGGATGCAGATGTATGGTATTCTGCCTGCTGTCCAAAATCGAGCAATTTGCTTACTGGAGACAGATCGCATATGTTGGTTTATTTAATAATACGTAAAAAAACTATGGTTGTTCATCCGTTGCTCGCTCGGTGGTGTTTATTTAACAAATCCACAACGTAACGCACAGTTGTTAACAAATCGTTAACGCAACGCATAAATCGACAAAAACATATACATATAATAGTTAAGGGTACCGGGGCGGCGCAGTATGGGACATACCGATGAAATCTGTGTCAAAATCAAAGAACTTTCGATGGAAATGAGATAGAGCGATGAAATTTTTTGATGAAATTGTGGTACGAACGTTTTTAACCTTGAAAGAATTCGTTAAACATGCACAATTTCAAGAAATTTGTGTTTTTTCCAATACCATGCGCGGAAATATTTTTTTTTAACATGCTATACATATTTCCCATGAATTTTTTCACGCTGATTTCAAATCTGGTCTCAAAATTTGTCTACGGCCTCAGGATTTTGCAAGAAATCGATTTTTGTGAACACAATTTATGAAATCATTTTTTCATTGAAATGAATTGGTAACCCACTAGTTTGAAGGAATATTGTATTCTCATATATAAAACACATTAAAAATAATCATAATGAAGTACTTGAACGTTTACTTAACGTATATCACTTGATGTATCGCTGCGATTGTCGCTGGCACTCCTTATATGTAGGCTATGTGTGACTGTAATGTAATTTAAATTAGATATCTATTTTGCATAGTTATATTTTCATTTACACAAGAAGTAAGGTAAGTTTTCGTCATTTTAACTTATAACGAATTTTTTAACTACTGGTGATAAAAACTGATGTTATCTGAAACTAGAGGGTTATTATTGCTTACAGTTATTTTTGTTGAGGTTTTCGGGTGTAAGCCGTGTCCTAAAGGAAGAGATTTCCCAACGTTTCGCAAGCATTGCAGCTAGCTTCATCAGGGGGTCGGAAGACACACTGATACTGGTGTGTGCCTGATTTGTGCTCCACTTATATAGTGGAGGTTGCTCATGTTCTGGTTCAGTGAGCACCAATCAAAGTAGACTTTTAATTGGGCGGCCGAACAATTAAAAAAAAAAACTGGGAGGAGTGTGTGCCATATTGGACTCAGGTTGTAACCTGCATCCCTGTTGATGTTATTAGGGTGTTTCTTAATTTCCAATGATTCCCGGTGTTTTCTGAGAAAATATCCCTTAGTTCTGGCTAAAACTTTGGCTTCATTGAAAAGTATGGTGTGTCCTGTTGTTATCTGGTGTTCAGCCACAGCTGATTGAATGTAGCCTAACCTGGCGCATCGCTCATGTTCCTTGAGTCGAGTGCTCACACTCCTCCCAGTTTCGCCGATGTAAACTTTACCGCATGAGCACGGGATTTTGTATACCCCTGGCGTAGATAGTTGCGGCTGGGGATCCTTGGGGGAGGTGAGTATCTGTCCTATTTGTGTGTGTGTGGTGAAGACTGTCTTGATGTTGTGTTTTTTGAGAATTCTGCTAATACGATCGGTTGTACCCTGTATGTACGGCAGGAAGGTGGTTGTATAATTTCTGTTGTTGTCGGGCGTGGTCTGTTTGTCTCTCGGTTTCGTGAGTCGGTCTATGGTGCGGTTGATTTTTTGTTTGGAAAAACCATTTTGGCACAATGTGGTCCTTAGGTGATCAAGTTCTTGGGGTAAGTGTCGTTCTTCACTGATGCTGATGGCTCTGTTTATGAGGGAACTGATAACCGAATTCTTTTGGGCTGGATGGTGGTGGGAGGATGCATGTAAATATCTATTGGTGTGTGTAGGTTTTCTGTATACCTGGTGGCCAAGGGATCCATCCGGTTTTCTAGTGATCAGTACGTCCAAGAAAGGTAGAGAGGAGTTTGTGTCTTCTATTTCCATGGTGAATTGTATGTTGGGATGTAGTGAATTTATGTATTCGAGGAAGTTATTAAGCGTGTCTCTACCATGGCTCCATACTACGAAAGTATCGTCTACATATCTGAACCATTGTGTTGGTTTTAGGGGTGCTTCGTTGAGAATTTGATTCTCTAGATGCTCCATATAGATGTCGGCAATGATGGGAGAGATGGGTGATCCCATTGCTGCTCCAGATACTTGTTCATAGTAGGTGCCCTGGAAGAGGAAGTAGGTAGAGGTAAGGCAGTGTTGGACTAGAGGTATTAGGTTTTCGGGTATTTTGTCTTTGATGATATTAATACTGTCACTGATTGGGACATTCGTGAAAAGGGACTTTACATCGAAACTGACAAGTAAGTCTTCTGGTTGTGTTCGGATGGACTGTATCTTATGTATGAAATGGGAGGAATTTTGAATGTAACTGGAAGTGTTACCTGTGAGGGGTTTGAGGATGGATGTCAGGAATTTGGCTAGGTTGTAGGTTGGGGATCCAATAGTGCTGACTATGGGTCTGAGTGGGATGTCGGGTTTGTGTATTTTTGGAAGACCGTAGAGTCTGGGTGCTTTGGATTCTTTAGGAAGGATGGATTTTTGTATATGTTCGGGGAGTTTAGCTTGTTTGATTATGACCGTGGTTGTTCTCTCTAATGATTTTGTGGGGTCTTTGCGTATTGTCCTGTAGGTTTCGTCGTCAAGTAGGTCACGAGCTTTTTGGATGTATTCGTCCTTGTTGATGATTACTGTCGCGTTTCCCTTGTCTGCTGGTAGAACGAGAATGTCTTTGCGTTGTTTGATGTTTTGAAGGGCTTTAATTTCACCTTTGGTTAGGTTGGATTTGGGAGGTTTCGCCGTTTTTAATGCATTTGTGGTGAGCCTTCTTACCTCGTTTGCTTGTTCTGGCGGGAGGTTGTATATGGCATTCTCAACCTGGCTGATGATGTCTTCTGTTGGAATGGATTTAGGAGTGATTGCAAACTTGGCACCTTTGGATAAGACGGACAGGGCGTCGGTGCATAGCGGTAAGTTGGTGAGGTTAATTACCGTGTCTTTGAGGGGCTCGACTTGAGTTTTGGGCACATGGATTTTGTAGAATTTCTCCTTCTGCTTTTGTGTTCGGATGGTATATATTTTTGAAGCTTGCTCATAACTCAGTCGATCTACCTTATTCCACAGTTCCGGGTTGATGGTGTTACTCAATTCGAGGAATAAATGAAAGAGTTTTTTATTTGGTGTGTGACTCTCCAAGAGTCGCGAGGGTGGTTTCTCAAGATAAAAGTCTGCTCTTTCGTGTGGTGTAGTTCGATTTTCCTCTGGACCCTTATTTTTTAGATAAATTCAAAAATATCCGCAAAAATTGGTGCAAAAGTGGTGTCTCTCCGTCTTTAATCATTGTTTAAACAATCATAATGTATTAATATTGGACATCACTGTATTCGGGAAAGTCT
This sequence comes from Lasioglossum pauxillum, assembly GCA_933228785.1. Taxonomy (NCBI): domain Eukaryota; kingdom Metazoa; phylum Arthropoda; class Insecta; order Hymenoptera; family Halictidae; genus Lasioglossum; species Lasioglossum pauxillum. The sequence goes on along the minus strand of OW121701.1, from coordinate 20,758,045 downwards.
ACATAATCTTTTGCTATAAAGAACAATTCAATATCATTTATAATAACATCACAATATTTGTTCAAAGTTGACAAAGATGTCTTTTTTTAAAACTCAATTTTTTCAAAAACTGTACGTCTAGGAGAAAAATTAAGGACAGATTCGGAATCAGCGCGAAAAACACTATAAGAATCGCATAGTGGGATTCGAAATACAAAAAAAAAGTTGGAATTTTGTTGGACAGTGTTATCAGTCACTTTTGTAAAGCTTATGAAGTTATTAGTCAATAATCATAATTGTAACTAGCGTTTGCCCAACTCTGATCACAAGATGGCCGCCACTGACAGATTTTCGTAAATATTGAGAGATTTATCGTTCGAATCGAAAAAATCGCTCTGCATCGACATAGCCAGGACATGTAGGTACTTACAAAGGCGGTGGTGTCTGGTTCAACGCACTCAGTACAAAAATCAGGAAAGGGCGTCCTTTCCCTCTCCTTCTACAATTTTTACAGAGTGAGGGTATCGATGGAAAAAGGGGCGAGTCGCAAGATAAATGTCTTCGAGTAACTGGCCCACGAGTGGACCCCGGAAAATAAACAGAGTTCAAATTTTGACGCCGGGGCAACGACAAGACGACACTCGACTACGTGACATAAGCAATCGAGCCCTGGGAAATAAACTGCGGATAGAACTTGGGCGCCTGGCCGATAACGAGACGACCCTCAACCAAAGATACAGACCAGGCGGGCAACTAAACAAAGGGCACCCTATTCTAAGGAAAACCGTTACATATATCATAACAAATAAACATGATATAACATGATAAACTTGCCCCTATTATGTCACTTTCTTCTAGTGATTTCATTGTACATACTAATATTGCGTTGTATTGCATTAAGATGTTATCAATTTTTTCACATAGCTCATTGTACAAACTCCAACGTCAGCAGACAGTCCCTTACCTATTAGCGATTGGAGCAGTTATCATCTCGTTCGCTGTAACCTTATTCCGCGTAAGCATTACTACTGAAATAAGAGAGAATCGCACAAAATTAAGTTGAGTAATAAACTCGATTTTCTCATAAACGGAGCGTCAAATGAGAAAAATGTTATTCTTTTATTGGACTTGTTTTTACATGTTAACATGGGACCCAGGTGGTTCGGAAAATCGAACATTTTTTAATTACTTATTAAATACAAGAATACTGCTGTAATTAGAAATGTGATATATATTACTCAAAATAGATGTACGTACATATTGTATACATCAGAGTTGGTCAAAAATTTAATCAACGATTGACGACTAAATATCTACTTCAATCGTTAATCGCAATTAACAATTAATCTACTCGTTTAGTCATTAATTGTGGTTAACGATTAAATACTTATTAATCGTTAATTGCGGTTAACGATTAAATTTCTACTTTAGTCGTTAATTGCTATTAACGCGTATTAATCGTCAATCGAATAATTGATTAATGATTAACTGTTGAAATTTCGAAATGAAATACGTAATCAGAACTGTATGAATACTGAAAAAAATGTAAACTGAGTTTAGGTGTATTGTCATTTGGTCTATAATACGAGCTTTGTTTACGTGCTTTTATGTTTGAAGTTATTATCCCTGAAAAGCTACGACCATGTTTTTGTTGAAATATATTATTATTTCTGTCAATTACTCTATCCGCTCTCTGCTCCCGCTCTCTGTGTCTCTCTCCCTCCTTATTGCAATTTATGGATAGACCGTGAGCCGATTAACTTTAACGATTGATTAAATCATCCGATTTTTCGATGATTCCTTTTTTAAATCAACGATTGACTATCGATTGGATCAATCGCCGATTTTTCGACGATTTCTTCATTTAATCAACGATTGACGATTCACTTCATCAATCGATTGGTTCAATCGCCGATTTTTCGACGATTTCTTCATTTAATCAACGATTGACGATTCACTTCTTCAATCGATTAAATCAATCATCGATTTTTCGACGATTTCTTTTTTTAATCGTACACATTAATCAATCAATCATGATTAAAATTTTAATCGATTAATGCCTAACTCTGGTATACATACATATATTCGATACATGTTAACAAAACTTATTTGTTAAAGTAATCTTTAATTTTGATAGGTGGCTGTTTATTTGCAGCTTCACCTTGTGGTTTCTTACATTAATTCATAAAATATTCTTGTATTTTTTATTAGAACATGTGTTCGTTACGTGACATGGTCGAATTTATCACTCGACCTAATAATTGCGATAAAATGGTCCCCATTGAACGAAATGTACTAAAACAGTGTTTTATGTGCGACAGTTATTTCTCGTAGTTAAGTTTTATTTAACTTTTGAGGATCTTGTCTTCGCTGTTGGATCTTTATTACTGCATTTTAGTGTCATGTTCTTCAATAATTATTGTGGTCAGATAGTAAAGGAGTCTGGTACATCAATTTACGACACAATGTGAGTCCGTACTTTTACTTACAAAACGTTTCTGCGAATAACGCCTGTGGAATAGAAACCGAATTGATCTGATAATATATTTATATATAAATATATACATATACATATACACGGTGTAAAAATATAGATTTTTTTTCTTCGTCTGTAAAGCCCAAAAAAAAATTTTGTTTCGACTTGCTATCTGTGAATGACACTCGTCAAGGTGCATTAAAGCAAGTATACATATATGCCATCAAAGCCTTGTAACAAACTTCAAATTTTAGTCAATGTCGCGGGATTTCGTACATTCATCTCACTATGCGGCGCGCCAACTGGCTATTGGCCGACTGCGCCAACTCGCGTCTAATAGGTCGCGCTCTGATTGGTCCGTGTTCTTCGTTAATAACTTCTAAACGAAGCCGCCCATTTGCGGATTCTGTACACGTATAAGAAACATGTAATAAAATGTTCCTGTTCCTGTGCAACAGAGTTCAATCGGCATGGTACAAGATACCAACGAGATCGCAGAAAACGTTATTATTCGTAATGTTACGAAGTATCCAAGATGTGGAGTGTAATCTGGCTGGTTTATACAAACTGAGTTTCGAAGGCTTCGCAATTGTAAGTAATAATGGTTTTTCTATTTTAGTAGAGTTATTTCATGTCAAGTGATCACTCTTTTGGAAGCATATATCTTTGGATATTCCTTGTATTGTTGAAAGAATATATTGTTGAAAGAATGGTAAAACATTTGGATGGACATCTTGTTATGTTTATAAAATAATGTGAAATAGTTATTTCTAGAGCCAGACCTGCCTCGAGCAGAAATCGAGCCCAGCCTGGCGAGCAGGTGACGGGCATTATGCTGACAGAACGACGCTCGAAGCTGCTCGGGCGCAATGCTGACAGCTCGGTCTTGGATTCTGCCTGCGTTTAAGAGGGCAGCACGGTCGCACTAATGTGGCGAATGCCGTTATACAGGGCAGGTTGCACTAATATTAGTACCACCGACGAGAATACCTCGTCTGTGTTAGTGCAACGCAGGTAGAATCCAGGACCGAGTGACCAGCATTGTGCTCGAGCAGAGCAGCTTTTGCGCTACTTAAAAGAAGCGCTACTTATGCGCGCGCCGATGCCCGCCCAAAATCGAGAATTTTGCTTACTGGGGTTAAGCTAATGCAAATCCACAAGTTTACAAAATTCCATAGAAATCCAAAGGCATGCGTTCAAAAGCGTGGTCACTTGGCGTGAAATAGCTGGACAAACCAGTGTCACTTGATGAGGGGAAGGATCACGGATTGAGGGGAAAAAGTTACCCTCTCTCTGCCAGTACGCGTGCACGACAGAGACGAAACGCATCACGTGACTGGACCGCGGTAGATGCGTGGGAAGGGTAGTGGGAGGAATAACGTCGATGAAGGAGATGGTAGATTAGGGAATTGCCTTGTAGAAGAGGGAAAGATAGAGTGGGGACACAAATCTTAATCTGGCGACCCTTGTCAACTGATCAAGTTTTCTGTTTCAGATGATGAACTCATCCTTTTCATATTTTACGCTTCTTTGCTCGACCCAATAAACTATTGCAACAAGATAACTGTAAGAGTAATGATTGTAGGCGATCAAATTTCTGGAGAATTATAAATACGTGATTTGGTAATTTGGATGTCGCAATTTCATAGTTTGAGATAGCTAGTTTAGAGACAGCTGATAATGGTACATATCTTCCAGATCAGACTACACGATGTCGTACCATTTAGTTGTGCAAGGAATCTCGGAAAACATTGTTCTCGACAGGACTTACACATATACATACGTATAGGCCACGTAACGGGAACCGTCGAATCCGCAACATAGTTATTAAAATTGGCCACCAATCAATCAACGCAATTTATAATAAGCACCATCGATATAACTTCAACAATAAATTATTTTCCTAATAAGAATATTTTAATTCTTACAGAAAAATTCTACAAAATTTAACAATAAGACGTTAGTGTTTACTTACTTGTGTAACGTCTTAATACGACAGCATTAAGTGTTTTAGACTTATTATAATTGAAATATATCCTGAACTACTAACTGTTCGACATTCATAGGGTAGTACTTTTTTATAGCGAATGTCCAGCTGCATCGATTGATGTATTAAAAAATACCTCATTCCATTTAAAAAAATGAAGGTGACCTTCATATCTCTAAAAAAAATTACATAAAAGCAAATATTTTTTTGGTATCGTAGGAGTCCCATTTTACCATTCAACTTTGTCCTTCAGACATTTGACGTATCTATAAAAACAAGAAAGATATTTAAGGTGGTCAAGTTAGGTGAAATACCCGGTATACAAAGTAGAATTGGTTGATCATGGTCAGACGCGTCAGAGATGATGTACTCCCTCTCTGATGACCAGGCCGGTCTACGGCACGGGCACCGTGGTCTACGGTCTTAGTGGGGGACGTTCGAGAAACAAGAATTATTAAATCCTTCTAACGTCTCAAGAAAACTCAAGCTGTTGGGTCGAATTTTACAAAAGTTATTCGTTTTTAAAAGGTGTACATATACTTGTACACTAGAGTGGACCTTATTTTTCGTCCATGAAATTTTGGGCAGGACGCCCCCCAATATTATTCCATTTCATGAAAAAATGATATATCCAAAGTTTTAGATCAATCGGACGTCGGCAAGGTGTGCCGCATAAGGGTGGACCTTAGCAGCGGCTTAGGAAGGGCATTTAGCGTGTCGAAATTCGAAATGCACGCTGTAGCACGTTTACGAAAACGACGGGACGGTCAGACGAAAAACAGGATGCGAGAAGGACCGCTGTAAGATTTATGGCAAACACATGTTTAACCGTTCGAAAACGTCGGCTGTCCTTGTTTTAGAAAGTTTCTTACGGAAGGTATAGGACAATAGGGATGCTACGCTGACCTGACATTTTTACCCCTTGCTGGGTAAAAGGACCGATGACGTTTTCGCATGGTTACCTGTCGACTCTACGTACCAATCTGCAGGAAAAACTAAACATGTGTTTGCAATAAATCTTACAGCGATCCTTCTCGCATCGTGTTTTTCGTCTGACCGTCCCGTCGTTTTCGTAAACGTGCTACAGCATGCATTTCGAATTTCGACACGCTAAATGCCCTTCCTAAGTTCTTTAGAAAAATCTTGCAGAAAATCAGTGTCGTTCGAGCCGCGGTAGAGAGAACATCTCCAAATATTTGTCAATTCAAAGCTAACGGTTGCTATTAGTTCTGTTTTTGATAGTGATATTTAAACTAATCACTAGACTGCGGATATGGCAATTATTATTAGTACATAACTATGTGTGTAGACAAATGTGAACAGTGATTGTGAGTGTGGAAAAATTTCAAGGCATCTGTGTGAAATAAACATACGAATTATTTAACGATTCGAAAGTGAAAGTGAAATTCTGGATCATCGACTTGACCGCGCACCCTTAGGCCTTATTACTATCTACCACCGGCTGTGCAGTTCGTCGACCTGGCCGTATGTACCTTACCTTTCGGTGCTGCCGTATACCTGAAGACATCTATGCAGTTCGTCACCGAGTGACCCATTGACACACATTTCGAAGCAGCAAATGGATTTACGGCTGAATAAGTGAGTTTTTAATACAATAAGTTTCTGCTTCTCCTCTCATTCGGGTAAAGTTGCCGTAAGTCGAGTAAAGATAATGTGGGTCCTCAACGATTTCAATGACCTTGAATGTGTTTTAAAACTCGACGTTTTAAATATCTTTTTCCTTTGAAATAGTTGGCGGTCGGCTTTAGTTTCGGAGATATTAACACGCCGTGCCCGCTATCAAGAACACCCATATGAATTTACAAGTAATGTTTTTTACGATTATCTCGTAAACTAAAGCCGATCGCCAAAAAGTCTAAAGAGAAATGTTGTTCAGAATCCTGGTCTTGGCAACATATCCAAAGCTCATCGAAATCGGAGAGGAGATAGTACATCGATCGATTTACAATTACAAGTTTTTACAATTCTCTCGTAAACTAAAGCCGATCGCTAAAAAGTCTAAAGAGAAATGTTGTTCAGAATCATGGTCTTGACAACATATCCAAAGCTCATCGAAATCGGAGAGGATTCACATTATCGAGAAACTCTTGCTCGTTGCGATGTCGCGGCGTACCACCGACACTCGCTTGCCAGCGCGGCGTGGCGCGCCGGGCCAGGACGCGCTCTGATTGGTCCGTGTTTTTCGTTAATAACTCCTAAACAAAGCCGAATTTGACTTTTATGCAAAGGAAAATGTCTCTTAGAATGGTCTCAGGAACCATACCCTTCCGGGTTCTTCACGAGTTTTGGGACACCCTGTATAACGGTCTGGTTTATGTCGTTCGACGAGTTACGGCGCGGCGCGGAACACAGTGGGCCAGATCGACGCGCTAGCTGTTCATGAGCTAAAAAATCGAAGTCCTCATATCGATTTTTAACGTATGTACGATATTTCTTAAATGTCCATTACATTCAAAAACGATAATATTAATTAAAGTTATTAAAAACTCTCGTTATAATAAGCGTTCAAAGATTAAACTTTTTCAAATACGATTTATCATCGAAAAAATTCCTTTTTTTCATAACGATGTCCTGGAAAACCTACTAAAGATTAAGTGCCCAATTTTTTTTTGTATGAAGAATGTATATCTATGTTGAGAACGCACCAGGAACTAAACATTAATGTTCATAATTTGTTGTAAAAAAAAATACTTAGTCAAGCAAGGAATACCGTCACAGTTTTTCACCTTTGACAAGGGATAAGTTAAAAGTGTTATATAGTGTCGTGCTCTAACAAAGTGGAACATTTTCAGCAACGTCTCCTCTAAAAGATCCTGCAAATTTCACACCCAAATCGATCCAAACTTGGAAATTATGATGGTTTAAACCGTCGCGTGTCACGTAATTCCGCGGCGAATCGCGTTGTGCGAGACGCATTGACGACCACTCAGGAGCTCTTAAGAGTGTAAAGACCTAACCCAGACCTATCTTACGAATTTTTTAGATTATACAACAATTGATAAGCATTCGAACTTATTACTAGCTCACAGTTGAATCATTTGTATTTGAGAGATTATAGTAACAGCATCGTAGTATAGCATCAGAGCAGTTTTTCCATACTAAAGACCTGTATTTTACCTTTGTTAAGAGGAATTATAGTATAGATTTTTGTTTATTCATAGATAAACAGAGTTATAAGCAGAAAATCCGTATGATCAATCGAATATAGTAAATAACTTTGTAAAATATAATACTTAATCTTGTTTGAATTTTTGTAATTTTTTCAATAAGACAGTAATAACACATTTTTGTTATTTCATTAAATATAGTAAACTTCATTCATTCAATAATTATGAATTACTCTTGTTTGAATGCCTGAATAACCAGTATTCAAATATTATTCATTATTCACACGAGTTTACAGACATTTCCGGTGGTGTAACAAAAAAATGTTTCCTACAAAAAGTAATCAGTACTCAGTCTTCTACAAATCTCAATACAAAAAATTTCAATAATTTCTTTTTTTAATAAAAAATTGTGTTTACCTTCATTATTTATTTATAACTATATATTTTTTATTCAATAATATTATAGCTGATGCGAGACGAATCCGACGATATATTTAGTGCGGTCTTTATGTTTTGAAATAATGGTGAAATACGCGTGAACAGCTAGCGCGCCGATCTGGCCCACTGTGCGGCGCGGCGCACAGTGGGGTATTTGCCCGATTTCAGCGGTCAAAATTCAATTTTAAAAACTAGAGGGCTATTGTTGCTCGCTCGCGAGTAGGGTTGTTTTTGCTCGCTCGCTTCGCGAGCTCGCGGGTAGGACTGCTCTTGCGAGAGGGTTAGTGATACGCATGGCTAGTACGGCCTACTAATATTAATGTTTTTTATTTTGTGTGTGACTCTCCAAGAGTCACACAAAGAACTTCCCGATTCGTTACTCCTTTGCCAACATCGCTAACATCGTTTTTTTTGTACTTTCATCGATATTCTCCCAAAATGTATTCTTGGGAGTAGAGATGATAAATTCACTGTTGCATTGGAATAACTTTCGATTATTCCAAGCGGTAACATTAGCATCAGTTAAAAAGAGATATTTTTTTAAATCTAAAAAAAAATTAAGAAAAAAATTTTTTTTTATGTAATTGCGTTTGGTTCTTTGGTGGAAAATTTTCGTCCTCCCTTATAAATTGCATTGTAGAATCAACTCTTTTCGAAAAAAAACTAAAAATCTAAAAAACTACTTGACCAATATGGACCAAAATCTAATCAGCTCTAAGTTACGACGGGGCACATCGATTGCATCATTCATCATCCTGATCGCGTTGTTACTTTTTCTGAAAACGTTAACGAAAAATTTGATTACATAGAAACGGACACACACACACACACACACACACACACACGAACATTTTGCTGAAAATAGTCTAAAATGACTGCAATGACCATGAAACGTGAAGATCTGCTAAAAAATCGATTTTCGATTTTCGGGGTCATTACAATAACTTCCCTATAAAATCGGGAAGTTAAAAATTTTACATAAATTGTAAAATTTTTGTGGCTTGAGTTAGTTGAATGTCTGAGGAACAATCTCCCATCATTCGTTTTCCCATTCATGTATCCATTAAGCACTGAAAGTCGGAAGTTGAAGTTCCGTTAACCCGCTTTCATTTCTCAATGAATTCACCTAGGTATTAGCAATTCTTACCTTATTTACATATACTAACAGATTTTTGTTTTATAGAAGTTTTTTTAGAAGTTTTTTATATATGTACATGTTTGTAATTATATACTGTCGTGGTTCAATGTATATTGTTTCCAATGCTTTCATTTATTATCATGTTACAGTAACTAGCATAAGCAGATTGTTGATAGTTATGACCTGATATTATAAAATACGGTCATTTAGACAATATTTGTTAACTACAGAATTGATTAATAATATCAGTACGTTAGGAGAACATCTGACAAATGTATGTGTAATGAAATAAAGTAAAAATCAATGCTATATTGGTTTTTATGACAATATTTATTATAGACTTTATTGTTTACAGTTTTATTTACTGATACTTTTGCAACTGATTAAACATTCAGTAACAGAAGAAGATATTAACAATATGTTTTGTACAATTACACAATATAGGTTGTTATAAACCTCATGTTCTTTTTTACTTTTTATGACTTGCAATTAGTTGAAGATTAATGTTCATGATTGAAATTACCCTTCACCTTTCTGTTTTAACATTTTTTGATTTCTTAGCATATTTCAAATTTTTAAAATCACCATTGTAATTGAATTTAGCAACGTTATGTTCGTTAAAGTCGACATATATTAGACCATATATTAGATCACGTTATTAAGCGTTAGGCTTAATTTCATCCTCAAACTTAATCACCACGGGTTTAGTGTTCATATTTTTAGTTAGAAAGTCGGACAATTGTTGCACATTTTCGCGAGGTGGACGATCGAACGGATAGCCCATGGCACGTGCATCAGGATACCTTTTATCTCTCAAGCCACAGTAACTGACGCCATCCTTACAGCAAGACGACTCAACCTGTTCGACCTAAACATTTAAAAATAAACTATTTTACAGTAAATCCTCTATAGTCGCAAAAGGGTCGTACACAATAAATGCAAAAAAATATCTCCTCCACTGTAGTAATCTGATCTCGGCTCGGGTATATCAGTGTGAACCACTACTAATGCGACGCGGAGAGTTGCAGTCGCCGGCACAGTTAAAAGGCCCGCGCTTCCTCACAATTCAATACCAATATAACAATTTTTTCATTATTATCTATTTTTTTATGAAACTTTCACCAACATATTTCTGGCACTTTTCTGATTAAAATAATACCAAACACTATATAATTTCAACTGTATTTAGTGGATTAATTGACGATGAAAGTATCGGACGCAAGGAAGGACAGCGTATGGGAAAGAAAGAGACGTGGAAAGTCGCAGTCGCTTCGGCCGCCCGCAGTCTCTCTTTACACGCGCTGTCCTTCTCTACGTTCGGCTCGTTCTTTGAAGCTCAAAAAAATAGTGTCCGTGTACGAACTTTGCAAACGAACCTCCCCGACGCTTTTGCGACTATAGAGGATTTACTGTACTTCGATTATTCCCCTTCGTTCCCTAAATAATATTCGTATTTCACCGAACTAAATAACACGTTTCAACTGTGTCGAATCGTATTTACTTACAATATCGTCAGTGTAATCTGACACCATAGCAAAAAGCACCATTGGGAAGCCTCCTTTAACACCTTTAGGTACTAACAGATGTTGCGGCCATCCACATCCACAGAAATTGTCAGGTTTAGGACATTCCGTGGAGTCTGTATCTCTAGGCGGGAACGTTTGTTCGAAAGGTATAGTTACCGACGAATCTGTTGACTTCTGTTGAATTACGTTCCGTCCTGGTTGCACTATAACGTTAAAAATACATTAAAAATTCAGCCAACGAAAACTGATTGTTAGATTGGCACAATTAGCTTCGTGCTTTGCTAACAATTTTTCTGGTTCATTTTATTATTCATATTACTTATTACTAGACTGCGGATCATTATGCAAAATAAAAAATGTCTGCGTCGATTCCAAGACACAGCCGCTAAATAAAAATTTCTTTCTTGTTTTAATTATTTTATTACACTGAAACTAATACGTTGACGTTCTTGAATTTTTTAAATATGTTCACTGCTTGAAAGTTTACGTACCAATTTTTGTTATAAATGCATAGAAACCGCAGTCTACTCAGCACATACTATTTAAAAACGTATTGTAACATGTCCTGTTGCAACTGTAACTATGTTCTTAATTGTAACAATATATTTCATATAATCACATATAATCTTCAATTTATATAATTGATTGATCAGTTCACGGTTTTGTTAATCAAATAAACAAAATATATAGAAGAGAACCGCACGAATTTGTTACGATTGAATATCTATTGCACCTAACTCAGACCAACCTAATAATATACTTTTGTATCACTGTGCTTTATCTAAAATGAGTTTAATAATTACTGCAAGAAAATAATCTCTACAGAAATTGTTACATACACTTGAGATAACATGAATTATTTCCGGTATTGAACAATTTCTTAAGAGGGTCCTCAATTATTGATCTTTGATAATAATTTCGATTTATAAAAAGAATAAAGTTACAAATGTTTGAAGCAAGCATACAGATTTCTCTATGAGATTATTTTCGGATCTGACTCGATATCTCAAGAGCCAATTGTCCGATAAACTTCAAAGAATCTTTAGCCAACTTGCCGCTACCACATTAATCAAAGTCTTCAGTATACCTTGATTTTTTCAAATTTTTTACTATGCCAAAATCCAATCTCCCTTGCCAGAGATGGTACAACCGAAAAGGAGGTGATTCTACATAACAAATAATAAGTCAACATTGTAGAATAAAATTTTATCATTTCAGGCCTCTGTTCTCGGAAACAAAGCTTTACATAAACAAATTTTATTCCTCATTTTCGACTTATTTTGTTTATGTAGAATTGCCCCTAGTTTTACCTCCAGTTGCCTATTATATTGTACTTTACGAGTAATTTGGTACAATTGTGAGAAGTAACTGAAATTGTATATGTATAATAAGATAACATACGTGTCACAGAAAATTTGTCCATTTCAATCATCAAATTCTTTTGTTTAGAAAAACTAAACGGTTGGCGACGTTCGTCTTCCATCGGAGCGATGAAAATTCGAACAGTTCCCTTTCTTGATTCCGTAGTGGTGTTGTTAACAGTGATTGTGTATGTAAAGTTAGTATGATTCAAATGGGTGAACTTAACGCGTACTGGTTCTGGAGGCAACCAGTCAAGTCCAGATGCCAAATCCACTTCGCTCTGATTCCAGAAAGTATGTAAAACGTTGTCCTCGTTATTAGTTGTCAATTTAACATCTTCTACTTCGATACCTTGATAATCCAACTACAAATGCCGAAGTGTATTAGTTAATATTTCTTTGTCACACAGTGACCAGTTTAGGAAAAACTGGGATGTTTATTAAGGACTTTATTAATTAGTTTCTTCCAACCACATTAAAATATACATATCTGAATATTCAGGGCTCGGAAGCCAATGTAAGTCCCTGAGATTCAAAACTGACACAATTAATTGCGTCCATTAAAACTTGCAGAAAATACCAGTATATGCATTTTCTAATCTGAAAACGCTATGAACTTTCTTTCCAACTCAATATTTATTAAACGACAACATACGAATGAACTGCTATGGTTCCAATCAATTGATATGAGAAAATTTGATTTACTAATTGGCTTCTGGACTTTTCATATGTACACGTACTAACCTGCGAAATTTGATACGGTGGCAGAGTGTTTTTAAATTCGAAGAAGACATCATTAATAAAACCATGCCATCTGTAGAATATGGGATCCCTCGGGGAAGTGGAATTATCACCCATAACGCCCAGAATTTCCTAAAAATACCACACGTACCAAAATATTATTATTACTACTACTGCAAAATTAGTACTGGTCTAAACCTATGAAGTTCCTTACATGGAAACTGATTCGATAAATTTCATTATCAAAGAACATATTGTGATAAAAATTGCACAAAATCTAAATAAATAAAAAATAGTATGTAATGATATTTGGTCCCCTCAGGGTTTCGAATCCAATCACCACTTCTCATGTAAAGAAAATATTTTCTCGCGCTCTACTTCGAGAGTATAATTACCTTGTTACGATTGTCTGGATCATGGCAATAAGCAATAGCAAGATGGCCATTGTTATGAAGTTCGCCGTAAAAGTCTCGATTAGGAGACAAGATACTGGATTCCACGATATTCCCTAAAATATCGATGCCGTTTTCTACGGTTAATGGTACTTGTTCGCCATTTGTGTTCATCACTGATCCGGTATGGATCGCGTTCAATATGCGCTCGCGCCATCTTTCTAGATCGTGGATAGTGAACTCTGCAAAGTCTTCTGGTCGTTCTAGATCGTGGAGAACAGATTCGCTAGGACGAGCTGGCCAGGTACGACCGGTGGGACCGTGGAGCATTTTTGGGAAGTAAGCTTCAGTAATTGGCTCCCGCCAGTTGATAAAGTGCTTCACGCGTATCAGGTGGTTGCACAAACGCTCACAGTTGTACCTGAAAACGCAACAGACAATTTGTAGTTGACATCTAATAACGATGTGCAGAAGTCGACAAAGCACAACATTGAAGAAGAGATAACTTTCCCAAAATTCGACCGCAATACTTGAAATTTGTTGGGATACTAGATGAATTGAGTTAGTAGATAACGGGTCAAAAAAATTTGGTTACATTGATATTGGTCGTAGTCATCAAAAGAAACGTCGAGGTCAGGATTTTCAGCTTTTTGTAAATCTAACAGCAAGTAAAGAAATGTATCTCAGTTGTTTTTCATTCCGAATTTACCATTATATTGAAATTGAATACAAAATAAGCCGTTTTATTTTCAAAAACCAAAGTGACTTTCAATTCTCTATACGATTTTCATTTTCAAACGTTATTTAATCAAAATCAGAATTAGGAAACAATGTCCTTCATCAGCTAGAAGTCTCTCGATTTTATATTATTTGATATTATTATAGTCTAATTATTAATTGGTTTAAATCCTGTTACTTTTATTCGAAACATTTTCGCGTGTTGCCTAAAAAACAAAGATATTTCACGTGGACAGAGTTCGTGGGACACACTGTATATGTAATACGTACCGGGCCATAACTTGTTCATGCATGTAGAAGAACAGTTCACCCCGACGATCTTTGTTGACAATTTCCATTTCCGCTGCGAACGGGTAAACCAAATGCCAATGCCAATGGTGCATATTAAGCCCAAGATCTTCTCTCCAGTATGCAAGACGATGTTCTATGTTAAGATCCGAAGCGGTGTAATCTCTAATAATTTCAACTGCAGTCTAGTTTCAATAAAAATATTTCGACTTTAAAGAAATTCTCCGAATACTGTAAGTGCCAAGAAGTCATTAAGCCTAATCATGTAAATTTGGTGTACAGAGAGGATTTATGAAATGGTGCTACGACCGGAAAGAGCTTGAAGTTGCATTAAAATGGAAGACGAAAATGTTAGTTGCGATAGTTTTCAAAACTTTGGTTTTAAGGGGGCAAGCATTACGAAATGTTAATGTACTTTTCATTTTATTTTCGACATCTACTCTCTACTCTCTACTCTCTACTCTCCCGACTAACTTTACCTACTAACTCTTCCTACTCCTAGGTATTCCCTTCCATACAGTAGGGACAATATGAAATAGTTGATAGTGGGGGGACGGGTACACTAGTAATGTGGACAGCGGTACACTTGTACGGGGAGCGGTACACTGGTACAGTAAAGTCGCGATTCAAACAGCCTGTGTTCTGCACGGACAACTATCGCATAGCGACATTAATTTTTTATGACTGCGTCTACCGCGCCGACCGAGCCGAGAGTTCAAAGTTCAAACGAAAGCCGAACGTAGAGAAGGACAGCATGAAATACGGATCGCATGGCCGAAGCGTATTGGTGTGAATCAATACTAATCGAATGTACAAAAACTTCGTTATTTTTCATTATTTTTTTATGGAACTTTCACTATTTTATTTCTGGCACTTTTCTGATTAAAATAAGACCAAACACGATATAATTTCAACTCTATTTATTGGTTTAATCGACGATGAGTCTTACCCGAGATATACCCAAGCCGAGATCAATCATTGCCGCCCTGCGGCGTTGGTCGGCAGTAAAATGGGTAGGCAGCTAACAACTATCGCGTATGCGGTTGTTGACAAATATCGCGACTTTACCGTAGTGAGAAAACCAGTACATTGATAGTGCGAATCGTGAAGCTACAGCGGGGAAGAAGTTGTCTGGGCCTTACCAACCGGATTTACTTACTTACAAATGTTAAACGCGCAAACTTGGCGAATTTTCAGACACGATTTTCTTAGAAACAAAGTCTTATGCAAAAAAATTTTATTCCACATACTTACGTACCGCCACTTACCAATCACCGAATTAAGACAATCCTATTAAATATGAGATAATGTTACTTACAGCTGCCTGTGCACCGGACTCTGCAGGCATAAGATTAACGTTCTCCTTGATTTGAGTTAAGACCAGATCATCCACAAATTTGTCTGGGAATATTTTATATAATTGTGGTATTGGCAGATGCTTCGTCTCAGGATGATGTAAAATGGCTACTGAGAGAGCATACATAAACAATTCTACGTTGAGACGATCACGACAGTACACTGCTGTCGATAAGAAATCATCGTACGTCTTCGTGCCTGTAAAATATTATATTAGATAAACTATGTGTAGACTGCAGATCTTTATGCAAAATAAAAAATATTCTTAATCGATTGTAAGGTTTTAAATAAAAGTGTACAACTTCTTTCAACAATCGTAAAAAATTGAAGAGTGTAAAAATATTCATAAATTCTTCCAATATCTTTGCAGTTTGATATTTTATCTAACAGTTTTCATAATATGAAGCGTGAATAGCTACGAACCCATGAAAATATCGATAAGTTTGCCTGCTAATTTGTGATGGGTTGAGATAAACAGCGAAAAAGGCTCGTGGCGACCCAATTGCATAAGGTGTGCAAGATCCGGAGGATGAATCGGTTTCACATCAATCTTATGCTCGATTTTATCGGCGAAACGCGAGAAAATTTGCATCGCTGTGGATCGCGACTTTTCAGGCTGAAAAAATAAAAAGGCACAAATATTGAACCAGCGAGACTTTCATCCATCCCTAGAGTATTAAAATTTAATTTCTCAGACCACTAAAAATATGTTTGAAATACTTTATGAATAAGGCAGTAATTAGTTTCAAACATCATCAATGATACAAGTGAGGAAAAAGTTTTCGCTGAAGAAAAAATTACTTCAGATGACCTAAGAAATCGTCCCTGTCAAAGTTCTTCTGCATTTTTGGAACACTCTGTATTGTAAGACGGACTAGCGCTGTCGAATCGCTCAAAAATGATGTTCAGCGAATTAATGCCACCAAATTTATTTATTTATTAATATTAACAACATCGAATTCGATAAAAAATTTTAAGAAATGACACAGAAATACTTACCAAATAATTAACTGGTATATCAAAGGCGACTTTTTTTTGCCCCTTGGGCATGTAGACGGGTTCGAAGGGTCGGTAAAATAAGTACAAAATGCCCGACTTGTCAATCGCCATCTTGAATAGCTGCGCAACGAACTTCGAAAGCAAAAAGCACTGAAATCTAATGGAATGAAAGAAGTGTTGACTCCAATGCGATCGAAAGTGATCTGCAGAGTCGAGGAAATCCTTCCTTTAAATATGTGGCCGGAACAACAAACAAAGATTCGTATCTATGCGTATTTTCATGTTTTACTTGCAAAGATATAGATCTTGAATTTGTATTTAATTGAAAATGTACTGAAACAAAATGACGTTTGCGCAAGAAAATTATCTTTCGTCTTAGTATTTCAATCAAGCCGCCCGGCGTACCGTGACAGATACATAATTATGCACTTAGCGTGACACTTGCAGGATCATTGTTTTAACAATTGTCCATCGTTTAACAATTTTCATCGAGCACATCGAAGATACAATTTGTGTACTATTTATCTGGACACTTTGAACTCTCCAAAATTATCATAACTCGTAAAATTATCGTAATAGGGTCGAAATCTTTACGACCGATCGATTCGCCGCGCCGCGCCGCGCCGCAGTCGTCGACAAAAGAAACTTCATGCATATTATTTATATATGTACATTGTATATTATATATTGAATATTAGGCACTTTTGTAGCAGTAGACGATATCCAATCATCTAGTAGTAGTAGTAGACGATTCCAATTTTGTTAATATTCCTGTAATCTTTCTTCTTATGTTTATTCGTCTGTTTTCAAATAATGCATTAACAATCTATTTAGTTCGACACATGTTCGACGTAACAGACAGTAACGATGGTCCCACAAAGCATTAACTCTGCTGAAATGTTTGAACGTAAACATTATAATCATACAGATCTACAATTAAACTTAATTTTGTCCATCTGTTTTGTTTTTACTGGTTTCATTAATTTAAATAAATGATTAATTTTATATCCCCTTTTGTAGTTTTCTTCGTTTCATTAATATTAGAAGATGTTCGAAATTATTCGAACGCCCTTTAAAGCAAAATAACTTTTTTATAATTGTACCAAACGACCTGATTTTTTATAATCAATTAAAATTATTGGTTTATGAAATGATGTGCAAAAAAGATTTTCTACAAATAAAAAAGGCATTTTTTAAAACTTTTTTATTTGGGCCCTTAATGAAAATTTAAAATGTATGTTTTGTAGATCTATGTTAGTTATACACATGCTGAAAATTTCATCGAAATCGGTTGAAGCAGATAAAAACGACACGCATCGAAACATGTAAGAATATGTGGATTTTAAGCAGAAACTGACCAAAAGTCGCGACAAACTATGACTTTCACCACATTTAACCACTTGTAGCTCTTGTGTATAACTAACATAGATCTACAAATCTTTTAATTTTAACCATTTGTTTAATCTTTTAACTTTAAATTTTCATTAAGTTATTTTGTTTTAGAGGGCGTTCGAATACTTTCGTTACCCACTGTACATCTTCTAATATTAATGAAACGAAGAACACTACAAAAGGGGATATAAAATTAATAATTTATTTAAATTAATGAAACAAGTAAAAACAAAACAGATGGACAGAATTAAGTATAATTCTAGATCTATTCTGTTTTAAAGGGCGTTCGAATACTTTCGTTACCAACTGTAAATATTTATAAAAGATTCAATGCTGTGTATAATTTTCTTAAACTTTCCCTTATCTATCATTGTATTATTATTAATGATACGATAACAAAACAGAAAATACGTTTCGTAATGTTTTTATTGTAGATAAAAGTCTACAATGTAAATGACCGCAATTAATTGTAGCGTATGTTTTGTCGTGGATTAAGACAAAGCAATATTGCATACGTGTATCTCTACATATTGTAGGATTGGATTGTTGTCAGGATGAAAAGAACGTAAGGCACTCGTAGGATTAGAAAACGGTAAAATATATTTGAAAGAACAATTATGCCGATAAATTAGGTTCTCGAGCGCAAAGATGTTGCGTCGAGGTAAGGCTGCAGCTGACTGACTAGGTAGTCGCCCCAAGTCGCCCCCACTCTCACATGTCCCCGTCCGTACCGCACTCAGTCATCCCGGCGCGTAATGTAACCAATCGGATCACTGTTCTACACTATACAATTCATTTCCTTGGTACACGAGAGTGTGTTAGTTCAATTTTTTTGTCGATGAACAGGAAACAATATGAGGAAAATAATATATTCCGTTGTGAGTTTCTTCTTTCCTTATATTCACTGAATTCTCGTTTTACATTGGTCATAATACGATTCCCCTTCTATGCATAAGGAAGGATATAATAATAACAGTAATAAATAAAATATTTTCAGTATTATATGCTTCATCACAGAATCGGGAGGAAGGAAACTTTTCTGAAAGCCTCTGTTATTTAGCGATGTAAATATAATATGGGAATATCGAACGCAATAAGGTCGTTGCACTATCAAGTCATATTCAACCCTAGTAGCACAAAAATATTGGATAAATATTTTTTTCGAACATTAGGAAAATACTTTTTAAGCCACACTATTTCATATGAGAAAAATATTGGATCTGAATATTGTATACATATACAAGAAATATAAATTGAATTTTTAGAAAATATAAGCTAAATATTCAGAAAATATAAATTAGATATTTAAAAAATATAAAGTAAATATTTAAAAAATGTGTCACCAATATTTAAATAACATTCAATTAAACCTTCAAATTTAAGAAAAAGTTATAACAAAAATTAGAAACTATATATAATACCACTTTCTGTGCACTGCTTGAGGGAATATTCAAACTTTGTCTTCGAAAGGAGCTTATTAAAATCCAGAAAGGGTATAGCCGGATAAGATAGTCCAAAATGCCCTTGAGCCGAATTTTATCGATAATGTGCCATTCGATAGAGCACCAAGAAAAACCATACTGTGCAAAGTTTCAACCCTGTATCTCGATCGGGAGAATAGTTATGGGGTAAAATCGAAAAATGAGTTTTTGGCTTATTTTCCCTAGTTAATGACGTTTAGAAATTCTGAGAAAAATCTGACACATGTCAAGAACCCAAATACATACTTTGCAATTGGTTTCAGATTTTTAAAGTGAAAATCCTGCTTGTAAAAAATCAAAAATCTCAAAAAAATCGAAAAAATGCAGATTTCACGTGGAAGTTCTAAAGTGACAACATTTATATTTTTACAGTAGCAGTATATTGTCATAAGTATTGTTCATGAATTTTTTCAGATCTTTTGGTTTGGTGCGCCGTTGTTAAGAAAAATAAAAACTGATATTTTCGACGTTTTTTCCGCGAAGAACTAAGCTAACCTTAAAATTATTACGTTCTATTTGTTCTGTAAGTCTATCAGGCACTGATAAACCTTGAACATTATTAAAAAATAATTAAACAATTACATCGGCTTGATTAGTATTTTTACTATGTCAGCGTATTACATCTGAAAGTATTAAACACAATCCCAACAGCTCGGTTGGCTCAGCGCGTTAGGCGCTCGACTGGAGTCCCCCTCGAACCTTCAAGGGAGACGGACGTGCTGACCGCTGTCCTGCGAGCTACCTGTCAAGGTCAAAATCGCTCAACTAGACTTAGTGAAAAGTTTTTCTGTAACCTGGCATTTTACTAAAAGAAAAAATTAGTGAAAATACAGATAGTACACAGGGGGTTTACCCCCCGGACCCATTAGTGATAGAGGGAAATAAAAATAATAATAGAAACACGGAAAATGTGATAAACAATAAAGTGTTCCTCAACATAATAAAAACGATCAAGGATGAAGAGAGTCTCGTCAACAGTCCCTCCGCCCTTAAAAACAAGCTAAACAAAATACTTAAAACAAAGAAAACGATTGAAATATCACTACCAAAGCCTAACGTAAATGGTAAAAAAAGACTCCATTTAAATAGCAATCCTAAAGTATTTGAGGAAAAAATGCCAAAGACACCTAGTGCAAAGAAAAAACAGAAGGAGAAGTCTCCTACAGAAGGAGTGGAAATAAACAAAGAATTATTACAAATGATCGATAGTCTAAAAAAAAAATTGAAAATATAAGCAAGGAGCTGGAGGAGGAGAGAGCCAAAAACGCGTCGAGCTCTACGCAAAAAAGCATAGCAGAAAGCCCAAAAAGGAAATCTACAGCAAACGACAATGAAGAAAAGAAATCACCAAGTACGATTAGCCGCACGACCCCCAACTACGAACAAGGGAAACAACAGCCAGAGGGCCATAGCACAAGCAAGAAAAGATGTAACGGAATGGGGGAAACCCAGGCGGACCTGAAAGAATAAAACAACATCGCACCAGCCGACAACAATATGATGGACCTCGACGAGCCACAGGACCCCAACCCAAAGACAAAGACAACGAAACCAAACGCAGTCAATACAGAGGCACAAGAAATAATAACGAAAGAACGACAGGTAAAACCGCCGATAACTAGAGGGCTATTGTTGCTCGCTCGCTTCGCTCGCTCGCGAGTAGGGTTGTTTTTGCTCGCTCGCTTCGCGAGCTCGTGGGCAGGACTGCTCTTGCGAGAATGTTAGTGGTACGCATGGCTAGTAGGGCCTACAGCTATTAATGTCTTCCTTTTTGTGTGTGACTCTCCACGAGCCACACAAAGAACTTCCCGATTCGTTAGTTGCTGTATATTATTATTATTATTTATTAAGTGTACGTTTTAAGAAGATTATACGTTTTCAGGGAAATTCAATAGTTTTCTACTTATCAAAATGTTTGCTATATGGCGTCGCATTAAACCAATATCGTATGCTCGTTGCTCGCTTGGTTCCTTGTTATAGCATACTAATGTTGCAAAATCAATGGTCTTAATTAGTTTTTCGCAAACGATACAACTCATCATTATCCGGGTTTGCACTATTGATCTTGGTTTTCTTCGATACTATTAATTTAAATTTTCTCAAAATATATAAACCGCTCAATTTTGAAACTCTGCTCAGTGCTACATACAACATTTGTAAAGTTCGTATTTCTGATGTTTTAAAATCCATACATACTTTCTCGTATGTTTGTCCCTGACTTTTATGAATCGTAATCGCTTCAGCAGGAACCACTGGAAATTGACTACGTGTGATCTGTTATTTTTCTGCACTCGAAATATTTACTTGATTCGATATTTTGTTATTATTGGTGTTAAATTTTGATTTATATTTGCGTTTTTCATATAATCACGATAACGAGTTCTTACTTTCACTCCTACTATGGCCAATTGAAAATCTAACCACAATATAGACGGAATTTTAGTATTTTCTTGAAAAGTAATAAATTTTAATATTCCGCATGCTCCATTAACCAATCCGTCTTAAACATCAATGTTATTAATTATCATATATTTTATATTAATTTTCAATTTAATCTCAGTTAACAATTCGTTTTGAACTGATTGTTTATTTAAAGATTGTAATATAAATGTTTTTGTACTTTCATCGATATTCTTTGAAAATGTATTCTCGGGAGTAGAGATGATTAACTCACTCTTGCATTGGGATAATTTTCGATTATTGTAAGCGGAAACATCATCTTAAGGTACAAAAAAAGATTAAAAAAAAAAATTTTTTTTTCTAATTTTAAAAAAATCGAAAAAAAAATTTTTTGTGTAATTACGTTTGTTTCTTCGGTGGAAACTTTCCGTTATCTCGTATAAATTGCATTGTTGAATGAACTTCTTTCGAAAAAAACTAAAAAAATTAAAAAACTACTTGACCAATATGGACCAAAATCTAATCAGCTCTAAGTTACAGCGGGGCACATCGATTGCATCATTCATCATTCCGATCGCGTTGTTACTTTTTCTGAAAACGTTAACGAAAAATTTGATACCATAGAAACGGACATACGCACACACACACACACACACACACACACACACACACACACACACACACACACACACACACACACACACACACACATACCGACATTTTGATAAAAATAGTCTAAAATGACTCCAATGACCATGAAACGTGAAGATCTGCTAAAAAATCGATTTTCGATTTTCGGGGTAATTACAATAACTTCCCTATAAAATCGGGAAGTTAATAAATATTTTTGAATCCTCGCAACAAGTCACGTACAGAATTGTTAAAGAGTCTCTAAATATTAACAAATTTAGCATTAAATACATTAATAGTAATAAACACTATTTACAACTTGAGAACCTAGAAGATCATACTGCAGTTATTAACATACTAACAGCAAGGAAAATTAAATTCTTCACATATACACCGAAGTCGGTCAAACCAAAAACCATACTTTTAAGGGGTATTGATAACAGTTTTGTCCCGGATGAAATATTAGATGAAATTAATAACCTAAATCTACCTAAAGTTTCGATTATCAAAATAAACAAATTCAGCACACAAAACTCTATCAAAAATAACAATCCTTTACCATTCCTACTAGTACAAATCACCCCCGACAGCGATATCAAAACCCTAACAAACATAAAATACATTCTAAACCAATCGGTTAAATGGGAAAGACTAATAAAAAAAGAACCAATCTTGTGCCTTAGATGTCAAAGAATAGGACACTCAGCGTCAAATTGTAAATTAGACTTTAGATGCGTCAAATGTTCCGAAAACCACGATCCAGGTAGCTGCGAGATCAAAAAAGATAGCTTAGTAGAAAAATCAAAACTCTTTTGTGTAAGATGCAAAGAATTTGGACACCCGGCATCGTACAAAGGTTGTCCAAAGTTCAAAGAAGTAAAAGAAACATACACACACAATTTAAAAAAAAAAGAATGAAAACAAATCTACTGCTTTAGCAGAGATAAAAAATAGTATAACCCCGAAATACAAAGTTTCATATGCTGAAGCGGTTCAAACAAATAACCGATCTACCGGCAATCAAATAAACAAAAACACAAACCTAACAAATAGACACTCTTCTTCTCGAAGACCAATTCGATGTCCTGCTCACAGGACACACAAACACAACAGGACAAAGTACACGCTCACGTAACAAACCTAACATACACAAATCACCAAAGCATTCCCGACCCTATAATGGAGCTAAAAAATCTTTTTACGTCTCAATTGAACAGAATCGAGAACTTAATATCACAAAACACTCAAAACATACAAAATCTATTTAATTTATACTATGGTGGTACACCAGAACTAGAAGACACTATAGACTTTGAACAAACAAAGAACTAATCAATGGCTAACAAAAGCGTAACACAGATAAATATTATTTCCGCAAATGTAAACTCCATCGCATCAAACGAAAGGAGACATAATCTAGTACAAATGATCAATAACCTCAATCCGGATATTATATTACTAAACGAGACAAAGCTTAAAAAGTTCCACAACCCGAAATTTAAAAAATACAACCTAATTAGAAACGACAGGATCTCAGCAAACGGGGGAGGCGTAGCAACCCTCATTAAAAATCATTTTAGTTACGAGAGAATAATACCAACAAAAGAACTGAACATAATAGAAACGGTTATCTTAAAAGTCAAACTACAAAATAACAATAATCTGTTCATCATAGCAGTCTATGCCCCTAGTACGGAAGCGACCGAGGTAATAGCTGATTTGAACTACATTTTTAACTCTCTAGAACTACATAAGACTAATAATTATTTTGTAATAGCGGGCGACCTAAACGCCAAACACCAAAAATGGAACAACCATTATCAGAACGCTAGAGGGCGAGCTTTGGCTAACTGGATACAAAAACACGAAATAGACTATAAAATAGTTTTAAAACACACAAATATACCAACCTTTGTAAGGAGCAATTCATATTTAGATGTAGGTCTGATCGACAGTAGGATAAAATTTTATAAAACCTAAATCCGGATGGTACCATACAAACCACAGACATCGATAGTGACCACAGAGCTATCAACATACAATTCTCACTACCAAAAAAAGACGACACAATTGTTTTTAAAAACCATAAATACCTATTACTCTACAAAAAAACAGACTGGACTAAATTCAAAAAATACCTAGCGGTTAAATACACTACGCATATTCCGCAAAATAGAAATTTAACCAACGAAGAAATAAATAACTTTTTAGACGAAATAAATACAGCCATAGTAGACGCAATAAATAAACATGTTCCAAGACAAGTAGATTACAATTCCTCCGACATGTATATAAACAGAACCATTAAAAACTTGCTCGCACAAAAAAGCAAACTAATAACCATACTAAATAATGAATACAGACACCCCTCTCCACAAGCTATAGTCATAATTAAAGAATCCAACGAATTGATTAAAAAATGTAAAGCAGAAATCAAGAATGAATTCAAGAAATTTGTCAATAAATTTTGGGAAAATAAAATAAAAAACATACCCATAAATTCAACCAAAATGTTCCCGAAGCTAAACTCAATTTTTAGAAAAAAAAACAATTGAGAATATCCCAAATCTAGAAACCGATAACAACTATGATATTTTAAAAGACGCGCAAATAGACATAAATTCAACACAAACAAACAGCAAGGGAAAATATGTAATAACTAATAATAGGGACAAACTAAATTTAATAGGAGCTAACTTCGCAAAAGTCTACACGCAAAACAAAAATCTGGGAAAAAATAGATTATCTGAAATTATCGATAAACACCACAATAATCTTATGCAAAACATAGAAGAGGATTTGGCCAATAACAAATATCTAATACAGTTCGACGATAACAATCAGGCGAGAAACCCACAATGGGAAGAGGACCCAAGCTACTTCACAAACATAGCACTAACAGCTAGCCTCTTTAAAAAACTTAACAATAAATGCTCCTCAGGGCCAGACGAAATACCAAATATAATACTCAAAAATCTTCCACTTCACATCATATACGACTATAACACAATTTTCAATAACTGCCTAAACAACTGTTATTTCCCAACAAATTGGAAAACGGCAAAGATAATCCCGATTGCCAAGAAAGGTAAAGACCCTTCCTTCTCCTCTTAGCTACAGACCAATCAGCCTTCTCCCCAATATCTCTAAAGTATTCGAAATCCTAATAAAAAGAGCTCTACAAAAATTTTACGATAACAAGAACTTAATTCCGGACACACAATTCGGGTTCAAACATCAACTAAGTACAATACATGCAATACATAAACTAACATCAGATATCCACGCAGCTATTTTTAACAAAGAGAATGTGGCAGCCTGCCTTATAGATCTAGAAAAGGCCTTTGACACAGTGTGGGCCAAAGGTCTCCTATACAAAATGAAAAGAAAAGGCTGCGAATCACACCTGTTAAAAATACTAACGAGTATGTTACTGAACAAAAAATTTTACACAAACACACACCAAGATATTTTATTCGAAATGGAAGATGGCCTGCAACAAGGAACAGTTACAGCTCCGATTCTTTTTAATTTTTTCAATGCAGAAATTCCGAACTTATTTGATATACCGGATTCAACAGACACAAAAGTCATACTTTTCGCAGATGACTTAATAGTATACATTACAGGAAAAAACATCAAAAACCTCCAAACCAAAATGCAATCAATAGTTAACAAAATAAATGAATACTATAAAACCTGGAAGTTAAAAATAAACCCAACAAAATGCGAAACTATTTTATTCAGGCAAAAAATTGACAAACAGAACAAAACTTTTAGAAACTCCTGCAAATCATTCCAGATAAAAATTGAAGATACAACAATCCCGCACAAAAATCTGGTACGATACCTCGGCATTTATGTAGATAACCGAATAATGCTAAACGTACATATAAAAATACAAATGGAAAAAGCTAGAAAAGCATTCATGGCTAACTAGTATACTATTAACGACTAAAGTATACTATTAGCGACTTTTACTAACAAAATTAGGTAGTCCGTGATAGTGCCTCCATCGTTCTACTTCGGTGTTAATAATTATTGCTTTTTCTTCACTTTGCATTGAACACGCGTTTGCGTATCACTAGTTTATCGACTTCCAACGTTCCAACCTTGTTCTATCATTAACACTTTCAATAAATTAAGAATAATGCAATAATATTGTTAAATTCGTTTCGTATTGGTCATTCGTACAGTGCCCGAAGGATATGTCACTGAGTATTTTATATATACAGGATGTTTCGGCACCGACGAACGTGGTCGGAAGATGCCGGCTGCCGGAACCACCCAGATTTGAGCGCGCGAGGAAAATCCACGAGGATCGGTGGATGAGAAGGAAATAGAGCGAATCAGAGGTGGTTATTGTAGTTTAACACCCACATTGGGCTCGTCACTTTATTCCGTTCACTATTGACAACACGCGAATCAGGCGTAAAATGCACTTCAACGGACGCGTAAACGATTTGCTTACATCGCAGATAGCGAAGAAGAGACCAAGAAGGCACCGCAGGTGCCTTCTATAACGACGAAAGGGCGAACCCGGATTGGTCCCCGGGAATCGCATGATCTCTGTCAGTGAATTTGAAGGATTCATTGCCACGCGGCGTCGAGCAACAACGCACAGTGGTTCGAAACCGTGAAAACGCGAACTAAATTCATAGCGTTGTTATGTTTACGTTATTTTTTTTTAGCAGGACATATTTAGGGGTTTCTTTGGTCGTAGAATCTGATTTTCGAGTAATTTTTTTACTACGATAAATAACAACAATTATAAACTACCTTTATACAGGATAAACAAGGTTTTAAAGTGCCAAACTTTGTCAGTATATTCTATGGGCCTAAATAAGAAAAAAATGTTATATAAACATAGGTTGTTTGACGCTTTATTAAAAAGTTATTAACAAAAATAGGGAATCTTACGCCACTTGGCCTTTATGTTGGCAGAACTTTAAAGGAGAAAGTTTATTCTCTTTTGTTTATACTAACAATACTAAGGACACCTATTGTAAATGGATATGAACTAAATCTGTAAATAATATCCTTACCGGTTAGTTTTTCATATAGTTCTCGAGTACGAGGTCTCGATGAGGTGTATGTAGGACGAGGAGGTTCCAACAGATTCATTTTTTAAGTTTGTTGTCTGAAATACTTATGATATTCGCTTGTAGTCGTGTTCATTTTTGTATTAATATTAAGAATGGAATATGTAGTTTATCTTCTGATCAAATTTGGGTACGGAAAACTGCAGAATCAATTGATTTGGCATGCAATGACCCACAAGTTCTTCACATTACGCGCGCGCCGCAAATTTCGGCATAGTGACTGCACATATATTGTTATAACTTTCGCGGATGCGAGTTGCTGCACGAAATTCTTGTACAGTCACCTTCAATAGGTTCTAACGAATACATCCGTGCAGGTTTTATCAATACCCGGCTTTAATTCCGTTTCGTAGGTCCAGTTGAATCTTAAAAAGCAGGAAATATAAGGGATCCAGGAAAGAATATTGTTTAAGGGTTAAGATTATTGTTATTATTTTCATCTTTTGCGTACGTGTAACTAAAAGGCTGCTCTTTCACACTACATTAGTAGATTTAAACTATTTCCAATCAATCACAAAATATAACGAGGCCAAGTACGTCGATTTCAGCTCGATATATAATCCTTCCTTTTTCGCTCTTTTCAACGCTCTGGAAAAAAATTCTGAGTGACTTAAAGCCACCCGCATGCATGTCAAAACTTACTTTAGACATATAAGAATTTATAGTAAAAATTTCAAAAAATTTCGACGGAATTGAAAATTCGACTTTAGTTCACGTTTTCACGGTTTCGAACCACTGTGCAACGGTCCGCGTGTTGATATACACGGCAAAAAGGGGTGATAACGAGATCACCTGTATTGGCGACAGAGTCCGAATTCCACTGCTTGAATCCTGAACACAGGGTGTTCCGTACCAGGTGGAACAAGCGAAAAGGGGGTGATTCTACTTAGAAAAATTAGTCGAAATTTGTCAAATAAAATTTTTTCATGTGAGGCTTTGGTTTCGAGAAAATTGATTTTGAATTTTCGCCGGGTACGCGTGCACTTGATCACGTCTCGTTATAACGGATCCCACTGTAAATCATTGTCTCGATTGAAGTTTATGTTGATAAACACTTCTAGTGTCACGGAAATGTTTATTTTATGTATCATCGAACTATCTTACCTTTACCGCTAAACGCTATAATGCGATCCGTTATAACGAGACATGATCAAGCGTACGCGAAAATTCACAGTCGATTTTCTCGAAAACAAAGCCTCACATGAATAAATTTTATTCTATATTTTCGACTTATTTTTCCATGCAGAATCACCCTATTTTCGCTTGTACCACCAGTTGCCGAATACTCTGTATATTTTATATATTTCTACCGGGAAGAAAAGAGAAGAACTGAAAATATTAACGACGAGCTTTCGTTTCCTGAAGGACGGTATTCAAATCAATCCGTTAAGAGTGGAAGCCTATAATTTGAGTAAGTGGCAGTCATATTCAGCAAATATTTATGGCGGAAATAGGGCAGCATGAATAAAGTATAGCAGCGAGGTGGCGTCGGACGTCTTCACAACTACTCCGTACAGTCGTTCCTTAACTTCGGACGAGATGGAGCAGGAACAATTTCAAAAGTACTACCCTCTTTATTCGAAGGTGTTACAGAGTACGGGACTTATGCCCTTCGATACATCTGTGCTTGCAATCATTAAGAGAACAGTTTTTATTGTGCTTCTTTTCTGCTGTATATATGTCCAGGTAACGGAAAATCAACTTGCGGTACAATAGAAATTAGACTTCCCTCTAGTTTGATCACACTGACAGCTCAGTCGTGAAAGTGGTGACATTAGCAATTCGAACAAAGCGATAAGTGAAAACGTAATTTAAAGTATTAGGTCTTATAGAAATTAATTTTGTAGCGGAAGAGGTGGTAATGTGACGCCCATGTAATTTTCTATATTCCAACAAAGACATTTAGTGAATGTGTCCGGAGTCCGGGTGTATGAAAGTATACGGTACAGTGTGAATGTAAAGGTGCAAGGAAAATGTAAAACAAGCTCCTTTTCTTGACCGGAACGCTGGAAATAAACTTTATCATTATTTACAGCGAGACTGCGGATCTTGTAGATGACATTCAAAATTGTTCCTTAAAATCATTAAGGGAAGAAATAACATTCAATTTAGTTTCTATATCTTGCAATCGATGCAGACCATTTTACCACGCTTATATTAGCTTGCCGAGTGTCGTTGTCGATGTTGTCGTTGTCGTTAATGTATGCGTCAAATCTTGAAATCGAATTTTAAACCACTTCCCGATGAGCTAGAGACTTGAAACTTTAAACATAGCTCAGATCTGGGTGACAATGCAATATTAAAAAATAAATTAAAAAAAAAAACTATGGGTTTAGGAGATATAAACTATTAAAAATTTAACCATTACACATCCCCGCGCAACGCTCTGTAGTACGTCATCGCGGCCAGCGATCCCCACTCCGCGCGCCTGCGCTTACCTACTCCACTACGTGTTCCCACTCCGACTCGTCCCCACTCCATTGACCCACTTCGCATCGTAGGCAGTGTTCCGATTGAACCCACCGTTTTTTGCGCATGCGCGGCCAAGACAGTAGCGTATCTACAATGACGCAGCAGAGCGGCCAGGGCCCTCACGCCTTGAGGCAGTTATATTGCCAGGAATGTACCGAAACAATCTGTTCCGGACAAAAAGACTTTAGGACGTGTCCTACGAGATACAAAATATACAGAAATACACATGTTATACATTCATTTTTCAGAATCAAATCATAGCAATTTTTTAAAAGTCTGCGGGGTGCTCAAGCTACCCGATTTCATAGAAGTGGTTACGTTACTGATGCTGAAATTACCGCGCATGCGCGAAAAACGGTGGGTTCGATCGGAACCAGTGATGCCAGAATCGTGGGCCGTGGGCCGTTTCCCCTCCGCTGGCTCAGCCGGCACGGCCCCCCACTCTGACATACCGTCGTCGTCACGTTGCTTCTACTGCGCACGCGTTACCCACGAACGGTACGTTTAAAAATCGATTGTACAACCAAAAAGTTTGAAAATGGTCTCAATCGTGTATGCTATTAGGTAGAATATTCATGAATTTTTTCGTAATTTTTTATTGAACATGGTGTGATTAAAAATTAATTTGGATGAGTACTTTTGACCATCTTATCCGGCTATACGATTTTTTATACTTACTATTTGCAAAAAATCTGAAAAAATTCACAATCATAAGGAATAATATCTACAAAATTGTAGAATTTTTCTAGAATTTTTAAGTATACCATTAAATAGGGAAAATGTGGAAAAAACCATTAGTTTTTACCCTTTAACTACCCTCCTGGTTGAGATAAAGGGTTCAAACTTACGAATATGTAATATATATTTTTAACATAGTTTTTATATTTTTTAGAAGGTTAAGAAATGTAATTAAAAAAGTAATGAAAAATAGAAATAAATATCGCTGCACGCGGGGACTCGAAGGCTGTAGATCCAGATTGCGCTTCATACGCTCGACGGCTCGACGGCTCGACCGCCGAATTTCAATTTCGTTTCCGCAAAGCAGGCGTGAATGTGGATGGAAAGTGCTAAAAATAGATTGTGGCTGGCGCAAGCGCACAATCAGCGCACACGGATATAGTAGAGGTATGCTGGTGAGTGTAGCGCGCGTGCAATCGAGCAGGCACTCACACTGGCAGAGTAGAGGTACGTTCGTGGGTAACGCGTGCGCAGTAGAAGCAACGTGACGACGACGGTATGTCAGAGTGGGGGGCCGCGCCGGCTGAGCCAGCGAAGGGGAAACGGCCCACGGCCCAAGATTCTGGCATCACTGATCGGAACACTGATGGACCAGTGATGTGATCTTGACCCACCGAAACTCGCGCATGCGCGACCAAGACAGTAGCGTATCTACAATGACGCAGCCGAGCGGCCAGGGCCCTGACGCCTTGAGGCAGTTATTCTGGCAGGAATGTACCAGTGTTATTTCCTTGTTTTATTATGTATTCTTTTGCGTAGTTATTGCAGTTGTGTTTCCCTATCCCATCCTCAAAATAAAGAATAAGTTTCAATTATAAAATTCTGCGTGGTGCTCAAGCTACCCGATTTCATCGAAATAGTTACGTTACTGAGGCTGAAATTGCCGCGCATGCGCGAGTTACGGTGGGTCAGATCACATCACTGTGATGGACTCGTAGGAGCTCAGTTTACTTACTGAGTTGGTTAGGATTAGGTCGGGTGGAGGGCGACAAGGACCGGCGATTCTGCTCGGTAAGCGGCTCGCGGTCGCCACTACAAACCAATATGGCGGCGCCCTTAACCGTCAAAAATCCTACAGAATGGAAATTTCAATTTGCAGCCGCCATGACACAATATTATTCCTTTTACAAAAGGTGGTTGAATTTACATGTTGAAGTGGTAATTAAAATCCATTACAAGATATGTAAAGACTAAAAAGTAGAAAATAAAAAATATATTAAAAAACTTTTTAAAAACCACGCTTATATTAATATGCACTAAAAAGTGCACTAAAACGGAGAAAATAATTTTTTTAGACATTAGTGACTATAAAATGCACTAAAAAGGAGAAAATAATTTTGTAGACATTAGTGACTATAAATAAAAGCGTGGAGCGCTAAAATATTTATTGACGCAATCTTCGTAGGCGCTCCACGCTTTTATTTATAGTCACTAATGTCTACAAAATTATTTTCTCCTTTTTAGTGCATTTTATAGTCACTAATGTTTAAAAAAATTATTTTCTCCTTTTTAGTGCACTTTTTAGTGCATATTAATATAAGCGTTGTTTTTAAAAAGTTTTTTAATATATTTTTTTATTTATTTTACATAAAGATCCGCAATCTATTTACAACTATTATCCAAAATAAATTATAT
Organism: Lasioglossum pauxillum; assembly: GCA_933228785.1. NCBI lineage: Eukaryota > Metazoa > Arthropoda > Insecta > Hymenoptera > Halictidae > Lasioglossum > Lasioglossum pauxillum. Next base: position 20,725,648 of record OW121701.1, on the reverse strand, counting down.
ATTTTTCAGGCTAAGAACCTACAAGTTGTGGATAAAACACTAGCCAATATAATTTGGATGTTATCATACACCTGGGCACTGATACTGTTTGTCCTACGGTACTGTTCTTTTGTGAAGTACAAAAAACTGGTAAATGGAAACTTACTGTTTCCTTAATAATGTCTTAATAATTCCTTAGTAATGGCTCCTTACTGTTTGCTTCGAATAGAAGACAGTCGATCGAATTTTTATTATGTTGCTAAATGTACGATTGTGATTTCAGACAAGAAAAATTTTTTGTGATATTGGAAATGATATAGATTCGACGACAGATCCTGTGGAAATCGAGATATTTAATAAGCAAACGGAGAAAGCACAATTGTTAGTCCTAGCATACATGGGTAAAGTTATTCGACAGTTGGATATTGTCCGGTGATCCAGCCATTAGTAATAATTGATATAAATAACCATTGTTCGGAAACCTGGGACTAGTGTTTAGGAGTGGACTGTATGGAAAAATGAAAGGGTCGTCAATCGTGTGGGAAGCGTGAGCGGAAGGAGGCCGAACGAAAGAATTGGAGAATTCGTTGCACGTTAGGTGTGGAAACGTGGTTTATTACACGCAATCGCGTAAACAATAAACAAAAAGGACCAAATCCAGACGGATGGGCGTGATGGAAATAAGCGAAATTGTTGATCCCGAATGGCAGAACAAAAACGACTTGAGCAAAGGGCGCGATTGACGTGTGAAGCGTGTGAACGATAGAACAAATCTCGTCGTCGAGTACGTGATCACGCATCGCGTGCGCGATACCGGAAATCGCCAAAAACTTGGGCTTCGCGTACTTTGATCCTCAGGAGCGTAAATCCTGGGTCCGTGTAACGCGGGGAGTTACTGAGGTTCGTATCGCTCCGCTCGCGACATCTTAAAACTAACTTAATACTGAGCTTAATCCTATACAACCATGAATACAAATATTTCTTAATTAACTTCCCGATTTTATAGGAAAGTTATTGTAATGACCCCGAAAATCGAAAATCGATTTTTTAGCAGATCTTCACGTTTCATGATCATTGCAGTCATTTTAGACTATTTTCAGCAAAATGTTCGTATGTGCGTGTGTGTGTGCGTATGTCCGTTTCTATGTAATCAAATTTTTCGTTAACATTTTCAGAAAAAGTAACAACGCGATCAGGATGATGAATGATGCAATCGATGTGCCCCGTCGTAACTTAGAGCTGATTAGATTTTGGTCCATATTGGTCAAGTAGTTTTTTAGATTTTTAGTTTTTTTTCGAAAAGAGTTGATTCTACAATGCAATTTATAAGGGAGGACGAAAATTTTCCACCAAAGAAACAAACGCAATTACATAAAAAAAATTTTTTTCTTAATTTTTTTTTAGATTAAAAAAAAATTCTTTTTTTAGATTTAAACAAAATTTTTTTTTTAACTGATGCTAATGTTACCACTTGGAATAATCGAAAGTTGTTCCAATGCAACAGTGAATTTATCATCTCTACTCCCAAGAATACATTTTGGGAGAATATCGATGAAAGTACAAAAAAAAAACGATGTTAGCGATGTTGGCGAAGGAGTAACGAATCGGGAAGTTCTTTGTGTGACTCTTGGAGAGTCACACACCAAATAAAAAACATTAATATCAGTAGGCCCTACTACCCATGCGTATCGCTAACCCTCTCGCAAGAGCAGTCCTACCCGCGAGCTCGCGAAGCGAGCGAGCAAAAACAACCTTACTCGCGAGCGAGCGGAGCGAGCGAGCAACAATAGCCCTCTAGTTTTGTTTAATACCTCCTCTAATAATGTTGCGCGGGAAATAACATATCAAATATTATAATTAATAATGAATTGTCGTACACTATGTCATACTTGCGAGCGACAAGAGATAACCCGAAATACAATAGGCGAGCGAGTGATGAAACAAAACATCCGTCCGTCGCTAATGACCATAGCAGTTGATGCGACGTGAAATAAATAATGATGATGATGATGATGAAAACATCCGTAGACCATATTCAGCACAAAAATTGTAAAAAAAAATAGTTAGCAGAAACAAAACCCCGACAGAACTAAGAACACAGAAAAGACGAAATATAGACTGGTGAGAACAATCCGGGAGAACGCGCAGAACAAAGGATCCAGCCAAGAGAGAGAATAGTGCAAGATTTAACCATGCAACCAAAAATGCAGACGACAAAATTAATAAGAAAATGATTACGAAGAAGAAGGTAATCCGCTCCGACGAAGATTAGGCTTACAACAGCGGTTTCCAACCTTTATGCTACTACGCCTGCCTAAAAAAATTTTTTTTTTCGCGTCTCCCTATCTTTTTATAGGCATAATAATATAGACACGTTTTAAATAATAACTTTATTACAAAAAAATATTGGCGCCTCCCCTGAGGGCCGAGCCTCCCAGGTTGGAAACCGCTGGCTTAAAACAATGCATGGACCAAACTATAAAAGGGACGACTCCTCATCAGGAGCAGTTCAGTTTACATAAGAAAGTTGTTAGAAGTTCACGGTTCAGTTCACTACTAGATTCAGAAGTCGATAGCGAAGTTAAGTGAAAATAAAGGCGCGAAATATAGTTATTCAACCACCACCATTCAAAGTTCAGTGAAGTAAAAAGCGTGTTAACCCGCTGGAATCAACATCATAATCAACATCATCAATCATCATCTCTCCACCCCAGACTAACTCCGAAGCGACAGCGTCAAGCCGACAATCAATCAGTCAAGCGAAATTAGCCCTACGGTAAATACTAACAACTTATAATAACAATATCCTAATAACTGTATGTATCCGAAATTTGTTGTTTTCTTCATTTAATTCTCTGAATTTATTCTTCAGAATTCTCTGAAATTATGATTTTCGGCTGTATCTCTGATTACGTTCATGCTCAGAATTGGATGAAATTTTGGAAATAGGTTCCTTCTTGACTAAAATGATGATTGTCAGAAGGAATTAATAATTGTTTCATCACTCGCTCAGTTTTGTCGCGGAACTGTAGATTCGCGAATGTTCCGGAACACTGCCCGCCAAGTTAATCTTGGGCAGCTAATTTAAATGATAGGATGATCGCAAAAGACAATAACTGATTTGCATGAAACTGAGCTACGTTAAAAGAAGCGTTTCGTCCCGGACCTACTAGATAGTGGACTCGTCAATAAGGCTAAATCTAGTAGTAGTAGTAGTAGTAGTAGTAGTAGTAGTAGTAGTAGTAGTAGTAGTAGTGTTTATTGCCGGGGAGGGGCGGTTCGGCCGCCCCTCGTGTCCTTAGGGCCACGGTGCATTATACAGGTGTGCCGACTTCCCTCAGAAATTGAGATAGATGGGTAGTGATTCCCCGGCCGCCGCCAGACAGCGCAGGGTCGTAGGTTCCGTACGTGTAGGAATGAGATTGTGTGTATTCGGACGCGCTGCTGACGTAATTGTCATACACACAATCACACTCATTCGCACACGTACGGAACCTATGACATGCGCCGTCTGGCGGCGGCCAGAGAATTACTACCCGCCAGACGGCGCATGTCATAGGTTCCGTACGTGTGCGAATGAGTGTGATTGTGTGTATGACAATTACGTCAGCAGCGCGTCCGAATACACACAATCTCATTCCTACACGTACGGAACCTACGACCCTGCGCTGTCTGGCGGCGGCCGGGGAATCACTACCCATCTATCTCAAAACGTCAACGTTACAGAGATGCTAAGTCGGCACACCTGTATAATGCACCGTGCTTAGGGCACACCGGTTCTTTCATCACCAGTATCACAATTAGCGCTGCCGGCACTCGGCCCTTTAGCGGGTTGCAATTGTCCTCGTTTTTCAGCCGTCCCCTCTGTTTTATTCGGCCCGGGCCATTTTCAGAGTCGTCGACTTACTAGACGGGTCGGTCATCATTGATGAGCGGGCCATGCTACCTAATTTTTGTGAGTTTTTGAGCTGTTTTACGGCTCGGTGTGAACGTCGGGCCCTCTCACCTTCAGACCTGCAGGGTGTCTCGCCTGCCCTTTCAGACTCCCCCCACTTCACCATATTTTCATGTCGAATGTGTCAAGTGTGAAGCCCGTCCCTATTCTGTTTCCAGATAGTCCAGAAACCTGCCCACACCCTCCCCTAGGGCTAATCCCTCCGCCTATGCTGTGTATTGGGAGTACAAAATGCAAGGGACCGCGTATTGTTTTTGACCATTGGGAAGAAGTTACTGCTACTTCGGATCCAATCCGACTTCATCGAAATCTCGGCTGGGCCGAGATATCAATTCCATTCGGTCTTCACCGGCCGACCTACTTCGCGATGGGGTTGAGAAGGAAGGGTTCACCAACTTCACCGAAATCTGTCTCCTGAGAGATTTGATATCAGGTTCATCGGGATCTTCCTTCTTGGGTAGGCTTGACACATCCTATAAGACATGGCTGCTGATTGTTCGGATGTGACCACCATCCTCGGTTCTGGTCGGTGTTCAGCTATTAGCTCCGTCTACCCGGCCTTTCCCTTAAAGGTTTCTAATTTGATATGCCGTTTGCGTTTTTGATTCCGTTTTTTTTTGTAGGGTCCATGCCCAGTTTCCTCAGTAGTACCATTTGTTCGCTGACCACCCCCTTTCCTTACTCTATCCCCCAAACAGAGGAGATAGAGCCGGCGGGTACCTTTATATGAGGCGAGATGGGGCCACTTGGGCTCCCAATAGTTTACCGATTCCCTGGAAAAGGGGAAATCGTTGCCATTGGTTGCCCCATGACCCCGACAGTAGGCACTGAGCCCGTAGCAGGAGAAAAAACCACCTTGGAAAATGCCACCCCGGGAATCGAACCCAGGCCTTCCTGCTACGAATCTGACACTCTACCACCTGAGCCACTGACCCGCCAAGGCTAAATCTAGCAGGTCCTGCCTTGTACGCGCGCAGATGATGAAATGATGATTCGTGTGTGATTCGAACGCACGCGAGGGATCTCGACTGATGTGATCCGGTACGCGAGAGATCTTAACCGATGCGATCCCGTTATGTCGGGTGTCCTGACCAGGGTTGCCATATTCAGCGGCTCATCGTGCTCCTTCTGGCGCCTTCCCGTGGGGGAAGCCTGCCTCGCTTCCCCCACTCTTACCACTACCGCTGCCGCGTGCCGCGTGGAGCATGCTATCGAGTGTCGCAGAAAAAACCGTACGCTTATACAAGCTGATATGCTTCGGAAAGGCAGGCTATACTGCAATAACGAAATAAATTTATTCGTGTATTGTTAAATAAACACAAATTAAGGTTTGAAAAATGTATATTTGCGACCTGCTAGTTACAATCATCGCTTTCGCTGGTAAATTCGCTTTCGCTTCCTATAAGAACATTTACAAATTATTGCGGTATACTTTCTTCTTTGTACATATCGCTATTAAAATTTTGTACAAAATCGTCGCTTATAATGTAATTGCTACATTGCATACCAGTATTTCTAAATTCTAATTTAACTCTACCGAGTGCAGCAACCATTTGAGGCTGCAGTCGATTGCGATCTGGCGTTTTTATTTCACTTACTAAAGAGAAAAATCGTTCAATTTCAACGTTTGAATGTGAGAACGATAAACATGCCAGTGCCAAATTTGAAATATTTTTAAATGGCTTTGTACCGTCAGACTCACACATCTTATTAATTTCGTCCCAAAATTGAACGATTTCTAATCGTAATAAACGCTCTCTCATATTATCCTCACGAGCAGTTAAAAAACCTAGGGCGTGTCATTCATCAATACATGCTGTTCTATCGAATTTCGATTCAAATTTATTTAAAATATCATCTACTTGGTCTGTATGTTTCGTAATGTCTAATGCAACAGAAGGCTTTAAAAATTCCAGAGCCTTTATAAAATTATTGTTAAATGGCAATCTCTTTATAGCCCCCTTGTATGTCGTCTGGTAAAATTTTTAGCAATTTTGAAGAAATGTCGTGATTTTTTCCTAATCCTAAGTATCTGTTGCTTGTTTAATCTCGTCAAGAGTACTTTTCGCCTTTCCTCCAATGTACATTGCTTCGAGAGGCAATAAATTTTCGCTTTTAAAGGGATCGATTTCGTGTAGGTTCGGTGCTCCTGCAATGACCTCGTAGTTTATAGAATTACGACCTATTTCTTTTAAAAACTTGTGACAATATTCTAAAAGATTGTGAACTAAAAGATCAGACGTTTGGAAAATTTTATTAAATTTAGTTATCGTACTTAAAGTGAAATCGACGAATTCTAGGTACGCTTTTGTGTATAAACAAAGCAATGCACTGACTATTTCTAACAAAGACTTTTTTAATTGTACCACATCCGAAGTATCTGATAATCCTGATTCAGATTGCGATTGTGACATACTAGATTCCGTTTCACTGTCTGATTTACCAGTTACTTCTATTTCCATAAATTTAATTAATGCAGCCCATTGCTCTAATATCCTATGTACACATTCGTATAATGCCAACCACCTGGTTCTGGATGGTTAGAGAGATATGAGAGAGCGTTTATTACGATTAGAAATCGTTCAATTTTGGGACGAAATTAATAAGATGTGTGAGTCTGACGGTACAAAGCCATTTAAAAATATTTCAAATTTGGCACTGGCATGTTTATCGTTCTCACATTCAAACGTTGAAATTGAACGATTTTTCTCTTTAGTAAGTGAAATAAAAACGCCAGATCGCAATCGACTGCAGCCTCAAATGGTTGCTGCACTCGGTAGAGTTAAATTAGAATTTAGAAATACTGGTATGCAATGTAGCAATTACATTATAAGCGACGATTTTGTACAAAATTTTAATAGCGATATGTACAAAGAAGAAAGTATACCGCAATAATTTGTAAATGTTCTTATAGGAAGCGAAAGCGAATTTACCAGCGAAAGCGATGATTGTAACTAGCAGGTCGCAAATATACATTTTTCAAACCTTAATTTGTGTTTATTTAACAATACACGAATAAATTTATTTCGTTATTGCAGTATAGCCTGCCTTTCCGAAGCATATCAGCTTGTATAAGCGTACGGTTTTTTCTGCGACACTCGGTAGCATGCTCCACGCGGCACGCGGCAGCGGTAGTGGTAAGAGTGGGGGAAGCGAGGCAGGCTTCCCCCACGGGAAGGCGCCAGAAGGAGCACGATGAGCCGCTGAATATGGCAACCCTGGTCCTGACCGCTGGACAACGAAATACCGTAATGCTAGTTTTACACGTATGAATGATAAGACAACGGCTCGTCGGCTCGTGCGTTGTACTTGTCTACCCGAGGACTGGATGATGTTCGTTAGGTTCTCGGAAATAAGATACACTGATTGGTTCCTGCAGAAAGTTGCATTTCCCAATCAGTACACTTTTGACTGCAAGGACCTCCTTCCCGTAGCTCTGAATGAGGCCCTGGGAAGGAGAATTGGGGCGATACCTAATTCGGTCGACGACGGGTTTCGGTAATTCGACACCGTGCGTAACGGTCGCGGGCGGTCCTTCGGAGGGACTAGATTTATGGCACCTTGTATTTTCAAGGGTGTATAAAAACTAAACGTTAAACAGATGCCTGAATGGTCGCCGAATGACTCTAGTTTTAATCCTCGAAGAAAATATTTACACACGGAACACACCATAAATCCTGTTCGAAGAAAACCCACAAGTTAAACAAAATTAAGAAATATTTGTATTCATGGTTATTTATATAAATTATTACTAATGGCTGGACCACCGGTCGTGACAATATCAATTACATAAGAAATACAATCGTTTTTTAATTAAAATAATAATACATATTATTCTATGGTCTACTAGGAGCAATTTCTTCTAAACATTCAACGTTATTTCGTTTAGGTTATAAACAAATTCCAATTTTTAGTGTTCTTTTTACCACGCTTATACATATTAGCTTGCCGAGTTGTCGATGTTGTCGTTGTCGTTGTATGCGTCAAATCTTGTAATCGAATTTTAAATCACTTCCCGATGAGCTAGAGGCTTGAAACTTTATACATAGCTCAGAATTGGATGACAATGCAATATTAAAAAACAAATTTTTAAAAAAACTACGTCTAGGAGAAAAAAATATCTAAATATGAACCGTCATACGTCGCTGCGCGACGCACAGTGGAGTATTTGGCCCGGAAAGCTGGCCAAACTATTACAACGTTATTTATGATCTCAAGGTCATAATATTATATATCGTTGAATTCGTCTTAAAATCAGCTATAATATTATGAGATAAAAAGTACATTTTAACATTTAAAAAATCAAAATGACCTTGATTATTTGTCGTAAAAAAAATATTTTCGAAATTTTATGTATCGCAGTTTGTAGATGTTTGAACACTGTTTAACTTTTGTTCCGAACATTTTTTTAAACAAAAATGTTTTATTTGTTTTTATTAGGCTAAAAGTACTTGCGATTGAAATAATGCAATTATATTCTGCAATTCAAAAAACATAAAAACATAAGATGAAAACTTTGTAAACAAATTTATAATTGTATATAAATATATGTTTGTTTATATTATTTTATTGTAATTTTCCGGCCAAATATTCCACTGTGGGCCGTGCAGACGCCATAGGACGCAGCATCTCTGGAGTGTCATTCTTACTTACATTAGCTATAAAATTTAATAAGTAAATAGGCGTTAACGTTTATTTACTTGTGTAACGTCTTAGTACGACAGTAATGATATTTTATAGTAATTTAAATTGAAATATCTTCTGAACTACTAACTCTTCGACATACATAGGTTAGTACATTTTTATAACGAATGTCCAGCTGCATAGATTAATGTATTAAAAAATACCTCATTCCATTTAAAAAAATGAAGGTGACCTTCATATTTCTAAAAAAAATTACATAAAAACAAAAATTTGTTTGGTATCGTATGAGCCCCATTTTACCATTTAACTTTGTCCTTCAGACATTTGACGTATCTTTAAAAATAACAAAGATATTTAACAAGTGGTCAAGGTAGGTGAAATATCCGGTATATTATACTTGTCATTAATTGTGTAGTAGCGTTGCAAAGCCTGTAAATTGCTACAATTTTAACGTACCTCGAGAATATTAAAAATATTGTAGAAAACCTAGTAAGGAAGAAAAGCCAAACTTAACAGAATTTCTAACTGTAGAAACAACAAAATATCCTTAAAATTTAGACAGGCTGAAACCCTGAATTATCTGGACCGGATATACCTAATCTGGATAAAATGACCTGATGCATAAGATTCAATTTCTTCTTCTCTGTGGAACACTACAAATTGTAATTTTCACTTGACATTCGAATTTTACGTGTATTTACATTCACAAATATAATCATTTATTGTAGACAGTGATGCTTAGACCGCGGATCTTTATGCATTTATGGCTTCTGAAAATTTTCAAAAATGGGTACAATACAAAATTCTATAGAATTTAGTTTAATTTTTATTTATTTCAGATCTGCAAAGGTCACTACCGTTGGAAATAAGATTCTATTTTATTCCACTTTCTTAAAATTCGTTTACAAAAATTATAAATTCCATAAACATTCGCAGTCTAGTGATGATATTTTGGAAAGATATAGAATATAAGTTATCATTTCATCGCTTACTCTAAACTCTACAGTAAAACAGCGCTATTTTGAATTTTAGCTATAGCGAGTTTTTTAGCGATATACACAGCCATTGTATTACTGCTTCCTACGTTACTACGCGCGGGATGGCAGCTGCGAGCTGTAAGGTTGTATGGATACATTTACAAGGAACACAGCCTACAGGTCGATTTAGTTTGTATAATGTTAACCGCAGTAAGCGTAATGGGTATCTTCGCAATAGTCGGTACGGAATCGACACTTGCCATTTATGGCACATATTTTTGTGGACTATTTGAAATTTCCAGGTAGCTTTAACAACATGTTTCTTATTATAAAAATTATAGAGATTTCCATTAAAGTGGATTTATCAAGATTTTCTTATGAAAAAGAACTTGTTCCTCCCATGCAGGGTAATTCTGGGAACTGGGACAGACTACTGTTCTTTTTTAAACAACAATAGAAAAAAATGATAAATGAAAAAATCATATGCAGTAGCACTTTACTCTTTATTGCAACCCAATTTTTTTCGTTATTATCCTGCGTATAGACGCACTAAATCCAAGGTTAATTGGGAGTTTAGATACTTCCTGTAATAACACTGTCCAACAAATTTCAACTTTTTTTATGATTTCAATATACTGTTGGGTCCTTCTTATGGAGTTTTTTGCGCTTTTTGAAAAACATGGCTTTGAAAAAAAAACATATTTTTCAACTTTAAACAAATATTGTGATGTTATTATAAAAGATATTGAATTGTTCTTTACAGCAAAAGATCCTGTAGACTTTCCCGAATACAGAGACATTCAATATTAATACATTATACTTCGCCCGACATGAGTTGCGGCAGTGGCGCTTACCGCTAGAATGGGCGTTCCACGGGATATGGCGCAGCGAACGCCCGGTGTAGTGATGAGCGCCACAGACGGCAACTCATGTCGGGCGAAGATATTTTGCTTTCTGGTTTGGTAAAAACGTCGATGCTGCAAACTTCCAAGGGGGGTTTCTCAAGATAAAAGTCTGCTCTATCGAGTGGTGTAGTTCGATTTTCCGCTGGACCCTTATTTTTTGAGATAAATTGAAAAATATCCGCAAAAATTGGTGCAAAAGTGGTGTCTCCCCGTCTTTAATGATTGTTTAAACATGTTTAAACATGTTTAAACAATCATAATGTATTAATATTGGATATGTCTGTATTCGGGAAAGTCTACAGAATCTTTTGCTGTAAAGAACAATTCAATATCTTTTATAATAACATCACAATATTTGTTTAAAGTTGAAAAATATGTTGTTTTTTCAAAGCCATGTTTTTCAAAAACTGTGCATATATGAAAAAAATTGAAAACAGATTCGGAATCAGCGCAAGAAACTCTATAAGAAGGAACCAACAATACAATATAGAAAACAAATTTGCTGTTGGACAGTGTAATTAAATGGAAAATTCAATATTTATCATAAAAGTAATATTGAGTCCCTATTCCGACGATTTGTATAATATCTTATGGTTGTGTCTGCAATACAGAGTTGGGCAATAATCAACTAATATTTAAAAATGACTAATAGTCTCTTTGAATGTTAGTCGTAGCAAAATAGTAATTAGTCAAAACTTTTTGATTAGTTAGTGATAACTAATTAATAATATTAATGTATGTTAATCGCACAATAGTGACTGATGACTAAAGATTGATGACTGATTATCAACTACTAATTCACTAATAAGCAACAGCTAACGATTACTTAGAGCTGTGATTAACTATTTGCCATTTAGTTATCACTAACTAATCAAAAAGTTTTGACTAATGACTATTTTGCTATGACTGACATTCAAGAAGACTATTATGTAGTCATTTTTAAATATTAGTTGTTTATTGTCCTACTCTGCTGCAATATATGTATGTACTGTCCAAAGTAATCATTAGACTGCGGATTTTATGTATTTATGACAAAAATGGGCACGTGCAATTTAAAGCAGTGGACGAATTACGAAGATTTAAGGACATCAGAGTACTAATTACAACTTAATAAGACAATTAAAAGAAAGAAGAAATTTCTATTTGGTGTCTGTGTCTTGCAATCAATGCAAACATTTTTTATGTTGCATAAACATCCGCAGTCTAGTAATCATTTTAACAATATCGGGATATAGTTTAATTTTTCAGTTACCGAATATGCTTGGCGATTCAGAATGCGGAAAACGCAGACTCATCTGTGCTAATAAAGGTGCGATCGTCTTTGGATTTGCAGAGGAAAGCCTTCGAGTTTGTATATTCAGTCAAATATCACGGTAACATTAACAGAGGAAAGTAGCCTAATGGGTTCGGAATACGGAGTGGTCTAAAATCTATGCAAAAAGGGTGCCCCTGTCCGCAAATGTTACAATTAGTTACAATTTTGTATTTTACTGTTACATTCAGGACTTTGTCCTTAAGGGGGATCTATACCCTCGGATTGTAACTAGAAAGGAACTAGAATCTTACTAGGTTTTGGGTCTAAACATGGGTTTACGCGCATCGATTTTTTGTCCTTATTTGAGCCGATTTATGGCTGGGTGAGGGTTCATTCTATAGAGGAAGGTTAAATACCGCGCGCTCTGTTATTGATTTAACGAGATTATGTTTATGTCTAATAATGTGAGTACCCAAAGTAGAGAAAAAATCTAGAAAAATAACCGCAGATTTCAATGTATTTTTCTGTCTCAGAGACTTTTTTGACTGATGTGATGAGCAGAGCGCGCCGTGATGAAACTTCCTCTATCAAATGAACTATTGTGTAGCTCAAAATATGCTCGTATAAGGACAAAAAATCGATGCGCGTGATTTCATTCACATAGCAGAGATTTCCCCATATTACGTTCATGAAGACAGAGGTTATCTCTGATGTAGAGCCAATCTAGAGCCAATTTTATTTCAGTTAGTTTAGACGAGATGGTGCCTAGTCAGAAGGACTGTCAATCAGTGCTGCGATATTGTGCAACATTTCACTGCTGCACTGCTGCCAATGTGGAGTCATAGCAAAACTGACACAGACGAGGTACATATTCTCATCGGTGGCACTAATATTAGTGCGACCTGTCCTGTACAACGGCATTCGCGACGAGCTGAATAGAATATGGAAATAGCCAGCAACTCCACCTCGTGTTCATTATGCAGTTGCGTGTTTATCAATGTTACCGAACTTTTTTTCTGCACAGAGGTTGATAACATTGATAAATACCCCAAAATCTGAGTGTATAGATCCCCCTTAAAAAACATTATCCCCATGTCAGGCCCCAGTCAGTCAGGTCTGCCTCGAGCAAATATCGGGCACAGCCTCATATCGTACGATGCGAGCACACGGTGAGCAGTATGCTGGCAGATAGACGCTCGAAGCTGAGTGTGCTCGGAATTTGCTTGATTTTGGACAGCACACCGTGCCAGCATAAAGCAACACTTATTCGGATGCAGATGTATGGTATTCTGCCTGCTGTCCAAAATCGAGCAATTTGCTTACTGGAGACAGATCGCATATGTTGGTTTATTTAATAATACGTAAAAAAACTATGGTTGTTCATCCGTTGCTCGCTCGGTGGTGTTTATTTAACAAATCCACAACGTAACGCACAGTTGTTAACAAATCGTTAACGCAACGCATAAATCGACAAAAACATATACATATAATAGTTAAGGGTACCGGGGCGGCGCAGTATGGGACATACCGATGAAATCTGTGTCAAAATCAAAGAACTTTCGATGGAAATGAGATAGAGCGATGAAATTTTTTGATGAAATTGTGGTACGAACGTTTTTAACCTTGAAAGAATTCGTTAAACATGCACAATTTCAAGAAATTTGTGTTTTTTCCAATACCATGCGCGGAAATATTTTTTTTTAACATGCTATACATATTTCCCATGAATTTTTTCACGCTGATTTCAAATCTGGTCTCAAAATTTGTCTACGGCCTCAGGATTTTGCAAGAAATCGATTTTTGTGAACACAATTTATGAAATCATTTTTTCATTGAAATGAATTGGTAACCCACTAGTTTGAAGGAATATTGTATTCTCATATATAAAACACATTAAAAATAATCATAATGAAGTACTTGAACGTTTACTTAACGTATATCACTTGATGTATCGCTGCGATTGTCGCTGGCACTCCTTATATGTAGGCTATGTGTGACTGTAATGTAATTTAAATTAGATATCTATTTTGCATAGTTATATTTTCATTTACACAAGAAGTAAGGTAAGTTTTCGTCATTTTAACTTATAACGAATTTTTTAACTACTGGTGATAAAAACTGATGTTATCTGAAACTAGAGGGTTATTATTGCTTACAGTTATTTTTGTTGAGGTTTTCGGGTGTAAGCCGTGTCCTAAAGGAAGAGATTTCCCAACGTTTCGCAAGCATTGCAGCTAGCTTCATCAGGGGGTCGGAAGACACACTGATACTGGTGTGTGCCTGATTTGTGCTCCACTTATATAGTGGAGGTTGCTCATGTTCTGGTTCAGTGAGCACCAATCAAAGTAGACTTTTAATTGGGCGGCCGAACAATTAAAAAAAAAAACTGGGAGGAGTGTGTGCCATATTGGACTCAGGTTGTAACCTGCATCCCTGTTGATGTTATTAGGGTGTTTCTTAATTTCCAATGATTCCCGGTGTTTTCTGAGAAAATATCCCTTAGTTCTGGCTAAAACTTTGGCTTCATTGAAAAGTATGGTGTGTCCTGTTGTTATCTGGTGTTCAGCCACAGCTGATTGAATGTAGCCTAACCTGGCGCATCGCTCATGTTCCTTGAGTCGAGTGCTCACACTCCTCCCAGTTTCGCCGATGTAAACTTTACCGCATGAGCACGGGATTTTGTATACCCCTGGCGTAGATAGTTGCGGCTGGGGATCCTTGGGGGAGGTGAGTATCTGTCCTATTTGTGTGTGTGTGGTGAAGACTGTCTTGATGTTGTGTTTTTTGAGAATTCTGCTAATACGATCGGTTGTACCCTGTATGTACGGCAGGAAGGTGGTTGTATAATTTCTGTTGTTGTCGGGCGTGGTCTGTTTGTCTCTCGGTTTCGTGAGTCGGTCTATGGTGCGGTTGATTTTTTGTTTGGAAAAACCATTTTGGCACAATGTGGTCCTTAGGTGATCAAGTTCTTGGGGTAAGTGTCGTTCTTCACTGATGCTGATGGCTCTGTTTATGAGGGAACTGATAACCGAATTCTTTTGGGCTGGATGGTGGTGGGAGGATGCATGTAAATATCTATTGGTGTGTGTAGGTTTTCTGTATACCTGGTGGCCAAGGGATCCATCCGGTTTTCTAGTGATCAGTACGTCCAAGAAAGGTAGAGAGGAGTTTGTGTCTTCTATTTCCATGGTGAATTGTATGTTGGGATGTAGTGAATTTATGTATTCGAGGAAGTTATTAAGCGTGTCTCTACCATGGCTCCATACTACGAAAGTATCGTCTACATATCTGAACCATTGTGTTGGTTTTAGGGGTGCTTCGTTGAGAATTTGATTCTCTAGATGCTCCATATAGATGTCGGCAATGATGGGAGAGATGGGTGATCCCATTGCTGCTCCAGATACTTGTTCATAGTAGGTGCCCTGGAAGAGGAAGTAGGTAGAGGTAAGGCAGTGTTGGACTAGAGGTATTAGGTTTTCGGGTATTTTGTCTTTGATGATATTAATACTGTCACTGATTGGGACATTCGTGAAAAGGGACTTTACATCGAAACTGACAAGTAAGTCTTCTGGTTGTGTTCGGATGGACTGTATCTTATGTATGAAATGGGAGGAATTTTGAATGTAACTGGAAGTGTTACCTGTGAGGGGTTTGAGGATGGATGTCAGGAATTTGGCTAGGTTGTAGGTTGGGGATCCAATAGTGCTGACTATGGGTCTGAGTGGGATGTCGGGTTTGTGTATTTTTGGAAGACCGTAGAGTCTGGGTGCTTTGGATTCTTTAGGAAGGATGGATTTTTGTATATGTTCGGGGAGTTTAGCTTGTTTGATTATGACCGTGGTTGTTCTCTCTAATGATTTTGTGGGGTCTTTGCGTATTGTCCTGTAGGTTTCGTCGTCAAGTAGGTCACGAGCTTTTTGGATGTATTCGTCCTTGTTGATGATTACTGTCGCGTTTCCCTTGTCTGCTGGTAGAACGAGAATGTCTTTGCGTTGTTTGATGTTTTGAAGGGCTTTAATTTCACCTTTGGTTAGGTTGGATTTGGGAGGTTTCGCCGTTTTTAATGCATTTGTGGTGAGCCTTCTTACCTCGTTTGCTTGTTCTGGCGGGAGGTTGTATATGGCATTCTCAACCTGGCTGATGATGTCTTCTGTTGGAATGGATTTAGGAGTGATTGCAAACTTGGCACCTTTGGATAAGACGGACAGGGCGTCGGTGCATAGCGGTAAGTTGGTGAGGTTAATTACCGTGTCTTTGAGGGGCTCGACTTGAGTTTTGGGCACATGGATTTTGTAGAATTTCTCCTTCTGCTTTTGTGTTCGGATGGTATATATTTTTGAAGCTTGCTCATAACTCAGTCGATCTACCTTATTCCACAGTTCCGGGTTGATGGTGTTACTCAATTCGAGGAATAAATGAAAGAGTTTTTTATTTGGTGTGTGACTCTCCAAGAGTCGCGAGGGTGGTTTCTCAAGATAAAAGTCTGCTCTTTCGTGTGGTGTAGTTCGATTTTCCTCTGGACCCTTATTTTTTAGATAAATTCAAAAATATCCGCAAAAATTGGTGCAAAAG
Organism: Lasioglossum pauxillum; assembly: GCA_933228785.1. Taxonomy (NCBI): domain Eukaryota; kingdom Metazoa; phylum Arthropoda; class Insecta; order Hymenoptera; family Halictidae; genus Lasioglossum; species Lasioglossum pauxillum. Next base: position 20,709,361 of record OW121701.1, on the reverse strand, counting down.
TGGTGTCTCTCCGTCTTTAATCATTGTTTAAACAATCATAATGTATTAATATTGGACATCACTGTATTCGGGAAAGTCTACATAATCTTTTGCTATAAAGAACAATTCAATATCATTTATAATAACATCACAATATTTGTTCAAAGTTGACAAAGATGTCTTTTTTTAAAACTCAATTTTTTCAAAAACTGTACGTCTAGGAGAAAAATTAAGGACAGATTCGGAATCAGCGCGAAAAACACTATAAGAATCGCATAGTGGGATTCGAAATACAAAAAAAAAGTTGGAATTTTGTTGGACAGTGTTATCAGTCACTTTTGTAAAGCTTATGAAGTTATTAGTCAATAATCATAATTGTAACTAGCGTTTGCCCAACTCTGATCACAAGATGGCCGCCACTGACAGATTTTCGTAAATATTGAGAGATTTATCGTTCGAATCGAAAAAATCGCTCTGCATCGACATAGCCAGGACATGTAGGTACTTACAAAGGCGGTGGTGTCTGGTTCAACGCACTCAGTACAAAAATCAGGAAAGGGCGTCCTTTCCCTCTCCTTCTACAATTTTTACAGAGTGAGGGTATCGATGGAAAAAGGGGCGAGTCGCAAGATAAATGTCTTCGAGTAACTGGCCCACGAGTGGACCCCGGAAAATAAACAGAGTTCAAATTTTGACGCCGGGGCAACGACAAGACGACACTCGACTACGTGACATAAGCAATCGAGCCCTGGGAAATAAACTGCGGATAGAACTTGGGCGCCTGGCCGATAACGAGACGACCCTCAACCAAAGATACAGACCAGGCGGGCAACTAAACAAAGGGCACCCTATTCTAAGGAAAACCGTTACATATATCATAACAAATAAACATGATATAACATGATAAACTTGCCCCTATTATGTCACTTTCTTCTAGTGATTTCATTGTACATACTAATATTGCGTTGTATTGCATTAAGATGTTATCAATTTTTTCACATAGCTCATTGTACAAACTCCAACGTCAGCAGACAGTCCCTTACCTATTAGCGATTGGAGCAGTTATCATCTCGTTCGCTGTAACCTTATTCCGCGTAAGCATTACTACTGAAATAAGAGAGAATCGCACAAAATTAAGTTGAGTAATAAACTCGATTTTCTCATAAACGGAGCGTCAAATGAGAAAAATGTTATTCTTTTATTGGACTTGTTTTTACATGTTAACATGGGACCCAGGTGGTTCGGAAAATCGAACATTTTTTAATTACTTATTAAATACAAGAATACTGCTGTAATTAGAAATGTGATATATATTACTCAAAATAGATGTACGTACATATTGTATACATCAGAGTTGGTCAAAAATTTAATCAACGATTGACGACTAAATATCTACTTCAATCGTTAATCGCAATTAACAATTAATCTACTCGTTTAGTCATTAATTGTGGTTAACGATTAAATACTTATTAATCGTTAATTGCGGTTAACGATTAAATTTCTACTTTAGTCGTTAATTGCTATTAACGCGTATTAATCGTCAATCGAATAATTGATTAATGATTAACTGTTGAAATTTCGAAATGAAATACGTAATCAGAACTGTATGAATACTGAAAAAAATGTAAACTGAGTTTAGGTGTATTGTCATTTGGTCTATAATACGAGCTTTGTTTACGTGCTTTTATGTTTGAAGTTATTATCCCTGAAAAGCTACGACCATGTTTTTGTTGAAATATATTATTATTTCTGTCAATTACTCTATCCGCTCTCTGCTCCCGCTCTCTGTGTCTCTCTCCCTCCTTATTGCAATTTATGGATAGACCGTGAGCCGATTAACTTTAACGATTGATTAAATCATCCGATTTTTCGATGATTCCTTTTTTAAATCAACGATTGACTATCGATTGGATCAATCGCCGATTTTTCGACGATTTCTTCATTTAATCAACGATTGACGATTCACTTCATCAATCGATTGGTTCAATCGCCGATTTTTCGACGATTTCTTCATTTAATCAACGATTGACGATTCACTTCTTCAATCGATTAAATCAATCATCGATTTTTCGACGATTTCTTTTTTTAATCGTACACATTAATCAATCAATCATGATTAAAATTTTAATCGATTAATGCCTAACTCTGGTATACATACATATATTCGATACATGTTAACAAAACTTATTTGTTAAAGTAATCTTTAATTTTGATAGGTGGCTGTTTATTTGCAGCTTCACCTTGTGGTTTCTTACATTAATTCATAAAATATTCTTGTATTTTTTATTAGAACATGTGTTCGTTACGTGACATGGTCGAATTTATCACTCGACCTAATAATTGCGATAAAATGGTCCCCATTGAACGAAATGTACTAAAACAGTGTTTTATGTGCGACAGTTATTTCTCGTAGTTAAGTTTTATTTAACTTTTGAGGATCTTGTCTTCGCTGTTGGATCTTTATTACTGCATTTTAGTGTCATGTTCTTCAATAATTATTGTGGTCAGATAGTAAAGGAGTCTGGTACATCAATTTACGACACAATGTGAGTCCGTACTTTTACTTACAAAACGTTTCTGCGAATAACGCCTGTGGAATAGAAACCGAATTGATCTGATAATATATTTATATATAAATATATACATATACATATACACGGTGTAAAAATATAGATTTTTTTTCTTCGTCTGTAAAGCCCAAAAAAAAATTTTGTTTCGACTTGCTATCTGTGAATGACACTCGTCAAGGTGCATTAAAGCAAGTATACATATATGCCATCAAAGCCTTGTAACAAACTTCAAATTTTAGTCAATGTCGCGGGATTTCGTACATTCATCTCACTATGCGGCGCGCCAACTGGCTATTGGCCGACTGCGCCAACTCGCGTCTAATAGGTCGCGCTCTGATTGGTCCGTGTTCTTCGTTAATAACTTCTAAACGAAGCCGCCCATTTGCGGATTCTGTACACGTATAAGAAACATGTAATAAAATGTTCCTGTTCCTGTGCAACAGAGTTCAATCGGCATGGTACAAGATACCAACGAGATCGCAGAAAACGTTATTATTCGTAATGTTACGAAGTATCCAAGATGTGGAGTGTAATCTGGCTGGTTTATACAAACTGAGTTTCGAAGGCTTCGCAATTGTAAGTAATAATGGTTTTTCTATTTTAGTAGAGTTATTTCATGTCAAGTGATCACTCTTTTGGAAGCATATATCTTTGGATATTCCTTGTATTGTTGAAAGAATATATTGTTGAAAGAATGGTAAAACATTTGGATGGACATCTTGTTATGTTTATAAAATAATGTGAAATAGTTATTTCTAGAGCCAGACCTGCCTCGAGCAGAAATCGAGCCCAGCCTGGCGAGCAGGTGACGGGCATTATGCTGACAGAACGACGCTCGAAGCTGCTCGGGCGCAATGCTGACAGCTCGGTCTTGGATTCTGCCTGCGTTTAAGAGGGCAGCACGGTCGCACTAATGTGGCGAATGCCGTTATACAGGGCAGGTTGCACTAATATTAGTACCACCGACGAGAATACCTCGTCTGTGTTAGTGCAACGCAGGTAGAATCCAGGACCGAGTGACCAGCATTGTGCTCGAGCAGAGCAGCTTTTGCGCTACTTAAAAGAAGCGCTACTTATGCGCGCGCCGATGCCCGCCCAAAATCGAGAATTTTGCTTACTGGGGTTAAGCTAATGCAAATCCACAAGTTTACAAAATTCCATAGAAATCCAAAGGCATGCGTTCAAAAGCGTGGTCACTTGGCGTGAAATAGCTGGACAAACCAGTGTCACTTGATGAGGGGAAGGATCACGGATTGAGGGGAAAAAGTTACCCTCTCTCTGCCAGTACGCGTGCACGACAGAGACGAAACGCATCACGTGACTGGACCGCGGTAGATGCGTGGGAAGGGTAGTGGGAGGAATAACGTCGATGAAGGAGATGGTAGATTAGGGAATTGCCTTGTAGAAGAGGGAAAGATAGAGTGGGGACACAAATCTTAATCTGGCGACCCTTGTCAACTGATCAAGTTTTCTGTTTCAGATGATGAACTCATCCTTTTCATATTTTACGCTTCTTTGCTCGACCCAATAAACTATTGCAACAAGATAACTGTAAGAGTAATGATTGTAGGCGATCAAATTTCTGGAGAATTATAAATACGTGATTTGGTAATTTGGATGTCGCAATTTCATAGTTTGAGATAGCTAGTTTAGAGACAGCTGATAATGGTACATATCTTCCAGATCAGACTACACGATGTCGTACCATTTAGTTGTGCAAGGAATCTCGGAAAACATTGTTCTCGACAGGACTTACACATATACATACGTATAGGCCACGTAACGGGAACCGTCGAATCCGCAACATAGTTATTAAAATTGGCCACCAATCAATCAACGCAATTTATAATAAGCACCATCGATATAACTTCAACAATAAATTATTTTCCTAATAAGAATATTTTAATTCTTACAGAAAAATTCTACAAAATTTAACAATAAGACGTTAGTGTTTACTTACTTGTGTAACGTCTTAATACGACAGCATTAAGTGTTTTAGACTTATTATAATTGAAATATATCCTGAACTACTAACTGTTCGACATTCATAGGGTAGTACTTTTTTATAGCGAATGTCCAGCTGCATCGATTGATGTATTAAAAAATACCTCATTCCATTTAAAAAAATGAAGGTGACCTTCATATCTCTAAAAAAAATTACATAAAAGCAAATATTTTTTTGGTATCGTAGGAGTCCCATTTTACCATTCAACTTTGTCCTTCAGACATTTGACGTATCTATAAAAACAAGAAAGATATTTAAGGTGGTCAAGTTAGGTGAAATACCCGGTATACAAAGTAGAATTGGTTGATCATGGTCAGACGCGTCAGAGATGATGTACTCCCTCTCTGATGACCAGGCCGGTCTACGGCACGGGCACCGTGGTCTACGGTCTTAGTGGGGGACGTTCGAGAAACAAGAATTATTAAATCCTTCTAACGTCTCAAGAAAACTCAAGCTGTTGGGTCGAATTTTACAAAAGTTATTCGTTTTTAAAAGGTGTACATATACTTGTACACTAGAGTGGACCTTATTTTTCGTCCATGAAATTTTGGGCAGGACGCCCCCCAATATTATTCCATTTCATGAAAAAATGATATATCCAAAGTTTTAGATCAATCGGACGTCGGCAAGGTGTGCCGCATAAGGGTGGACCTTAGCAGCGGCTTAGGAAGGGCATTTAGCGTGTCGAAATTCGAAATGCACGCTGTAGCACGTTTACGAAAACGACGGGACGGTCAGACGAAAAACAGGATGCGAGAAGGACCGCTGTAAGATTTATGGCAAACACATGTTTAACCGTTCGAAAACGTCGGCTGTCCTTGTTTTAGAAAGTTTCTTACGGAAGGTATAGGACAATAGGGATGCTACGCTGACCTGACATTTTTACCCCTTGCTGGGTAAAAGGACCGATGACGTTTTCGCATGGTTACCTGTCGACTCTACGTACCAATCTGCAGGAAAAACTAAACATGTGTTTGCAATAAATCTTACAGCGATCCTTCTCGCATCGTGTTTTTCGTCTGACCGTCCCGTCGTTTTCGTAAACGTGCTACAGCATGCATTTCGAATTTCGACACGCTAAATGCCCTTCCTAAGTTCTTTAGAAAAATCTTGCAGAAAATCAGTGTCGTTCGAGCCGCGGTAGAGAGAACATCTCCAAATATTTGTCAATTCAAAGCTAACGGTTGCTATTAGTTCTGTTTTTGATAGTGATATTTAAACTAATCACTAGACTGCGGATATGGCAATTATTATTAGTACATAACTATGTGTGTAGACAAATGTGAACAGTGATTGTGAGTGTGGAAAAATTTCAAGGCATCTGTGTGAAATAAACATACGAATTATTTAACGATTCGAAAGTGAAAGTGAAATTCTGGATCATCGACTTGACCGCGCACCCTTAGGCCTTATTACTATCTACCACCGGCTGTGCAGTTCGTCGACCTGGCCGTATGTACCTTACCTTTCGGTGCTGCCGTATACCTGAAGACATCTATGCAGTTCGTCACCGAGTGACCCATTGACACACATTTCGAAGCAGCAAATGGATTTACGGCTGAATAAGTGAGTTTTTAATACAATAAGTTTCTGCTTCTCCTCTCATTCGGGTAAAGTTGCCGTAAGTCGAGTAAAGATAATGTGGGTCCTCAACGATTTCAATGACCTTGAATGTGTTTTAAAACTCGACGTTTTAAATATCTTTTTCCTTTGAAATAGTTGGCGGTCGGCTTTAGTTTCGGAGATATTAACACGCCGTGCCCGCTATCAAGAACACCCATATGAATTTACAAGTAATGTTTTTTACGATTATCTCGTAAACTAAAGCCGATCGCCAAAAAGTCTAAAGAGAAATGTTGTTCAGAATCCTGGTCTTGGCAACATATCCAAAGCTCATCGAAATCGGAGAGGAGATAGTACATCGATCGATTTACAATTACAAGTTTTTACAATTCTCTCGTAAACTAAAGCCGATCGCTAAAAAGTCTAAAGAGAAATGTTGTTCAGAATCATGGTCTTGACAACATATCCAAAGCTCATCGAAATCGGAGAGGATTCACATTATCGAGAAACTCTTGCTCGTTGCGATGTCGCGGCGTACCACCGACACTCGCTTGCCAGCGCGGCGTGGCGCGCCGGGCCAGGACGCGCTCTGATTGGTCCGTGTTTTTCGTTAATAACTCCTAAACAAAGCCGAATTTGACTTTTATGCAAAGGAAAATGTCTCTTAGAATGGTCTCAGGAACCATACCCTTCCGGGTTCTTCACGAGTTTTGGGACACCCTGTATAACGGTCTGGTTTATGTCGTTCGACGAGTTACGGCGCGGCGCGGAACACAGTGGGCCAGATCGACGCGCTAGCTGTTCATGAGCTAAAAAATCGAAGTCCTCATATCGATTTTTAACGTATGTACGATATTTCTTAAATGTCCATTACATTCAAAAACGATAATATTAATTAAAGTTATTAAAAACTCTCGTTATAATAAGCGTTCAAAGATTAAACTTTTTCAAATACGATTTATCATCGAAAAAATTCCTTTTTTTCATAACGATGTCCTGGAAAACCTACTAAAGATTAAGTGCCCAATTTTTTTTTGTATGAAGAATGTATATCTATGTTGAGAACGCACCAGGAACTAAACATTAATGTTCATAATTTGTTGTAAAAAAAAATACTTAGTCAAGCAAGGAATACCGTCACAGTTTTTCACCTTTGACAAGGGATAAGTTAAAAGTGTTATATAGTGTCGTGCTCTAACAAAGTGGAACATTTTCAGCAACGTCTCCTCTAAAAGATCCTGCAAATTTCACACCCAAATCGATCCAAACTTGGAAATTATGATGGTTTAAACCGTCGCGTGTCACGTAATTCCGCGGCGAATCGCGTTGTGCGAGACGCATTGACGACCACTCAGGAGCTCTTAAGAGTGTAAAGACCTAACCCAGACCTATCTTACGAATTTTTTAGATTATACAACAATTGATAAGCATTCGAACTTATTACTAGCTCACAGTTGAATCATTTGTATTTGAGAGATTATAGTAACAGCATCGTAGTATAGCATCAGAGCAGTTTTTCCATACTAAAGACCTGTATTTTACCTTTGTTAAGAGGAATTATAGTATAGATTTTTGTTTATTCATAGATAAACAGAGTTATAAGCAGAAAATCCGTATGATCAATCGAATATAGTAAATAACTTTGTAAAATATAATACTTAATCTTGTTTGAATTTTTGTAATTTTTTCAATAAGACAGTAATAACACATTTTTGTTATTTCATTAAATATAGTAAACTTCATTCATTCAATAATTATGAATTACTCTTGTTTGAATGCCTGAATAACCAGTATTCAAATATTATTCATTATTCACACGAGTTTACAGACATTTCCGGTGGTGTAACAAAAAAATGTTTCCTACAAAAAGTAATCAGTACTCAGTCTTCTACAAATCTCAATACAAAAAATTTCAATAATTTCTTTTTTTAATAAAAAATTGTGTTTACCTTCATTATTTATTTATAACTATATATTTTTTATTCAATAATATTATAGCTGATGCGAGACGAATCCGACGATATATTTAGTGCGGTCTTTATGTTTTGAAATAATGGTGAAATACGCGTGAACAGCTAGCGCGCCGATCTGGCCCACTGTGCGGCGCGGCGCACAGTGGGGTATTTGCCCGATTTCAGCGGTCAAAATTCAATTTTAAAAACTAGAGGGCTATTGTTGCTCGCTCGCGAGTAGGGTTGTTTTTGCTCGCTCGCTTCGCGAGCTCGCGGGTAGGACTGCTCTTGCGAGAGGGTTAGTGATACGCATGGCTAGTACGGCCTACTAATATTAATGTTTTTTATTTTGTGTGTGACTCTCCAAGAGTCACACAAAGAACTTCCCGATTCGTTACTCCTTTGCCAACATCGCTAACATCGTTTTTTTTGTACTTTCATCGATATTCTCCCAAAATGTATTCTTGGGAGTAGAGATGATAAATTCACTGTTGCATTGGAATAACTTTCGATTATTCCAAGCGGTAACATTAGCATCAGTTAAAAAGAGATATTTTTTTAAATCTAAAAAAAAATTAAGAAAAAAATTTTTTTTTATGTAATTGCGTTTGGTTCTTTGGTGGAAAATTTTCGTCCTCCCTTATAAATTGCATTGTAGAATCAACTCTTTTCGAAAAAAAACTAAAAATCTAAAAAACTACTTGACCAATATGGACCAAAATCTAATCAGCTCTAAGTTACGACGGGGCACATCGATTGCATCATTCATCATCCTGATCGCGTTGTTACTTTTTCTGAAAACGTTAACGAAAAATTTGATTACATAGAAACGGACACACACACACACACACACACACACACACACACACGAACATTTTGCTGAAAATAGTCTAAAATGACTGCAATGACCATGAAACGTGAAGATCTGCTAAAAAATCGATTTTCGATTTTCGGGGTCATTACAATAACTTCCCTATAAAATCGGGAAGTTAAAAATTTTACATAAATTGTAAAATTTTTGTGGCTTGAGTTAGTTGAATGTCTGAGGAACAATCTCCCATCATTCGTTTTCCCATTCATGTATCCATTAAGCACTGAAAGTCGGAAGTTGAAGTTCCGTTAACCCGCTTTCATTTCTCAATGAATTCACCTAGGTATTAGCAATTCTTACCTTATTTACATATACTAACAGATTTTTGTTTTATAGAAGTTTTTTTAGAAGTTTTTTATATATGTACATGTTTGTAATTATATACTGTCGTGGTTCAATGTATATTGTTTCCAATGCTTTCATTTATTATCATGTTACAGTAACTAGCATAAGCAGATTGTTGATAGTTATGACCTGATATTATAAAATACGGTCATTTAGACAATATTTGTTAACTACAGAATTGATTAATAATATCAGTACGTTAGGAGAACATCTGACAAATGTATGTGTAATGAAATAAAGTAAAAATCAATGCTATATTGGTTTTTATGACAATATTTATTATAGACTTTATTGTTTACAGTTTTATTTACTGATACTTTTGCAACTGATTAAACATTCAGTAACAGAAGAAGATATTAACAATATGTTTTGTACAATTACACAATATAGGTTGTTATAAACCTCATGTTCTTTTTTACTTTTTATGACTTGCAATTAGTTGAAGATTAATGTTCATGATTGAAATTACCCTTCACCTTTCTGTTTTAACATTTTTTGATTTCTTAGCATATTTCAAATTTTTAAAATCACCATTGTAATTGAATTTAGCAACGTTATGTTCGTTAAAGTCGACATATATTAGACCATATATTAGATCACGTTATTAAGCGTTAGGCTTAATTTCATCCTCAAACTTAATCACCACGGGTTTAGTGTTCATATTTTTAGTTAGAAAGTCGGACAATTGTTGCACATTTTCGCGAGGTGGACGATCGAACGGATAGCCCATGGCACGTGCATCAGGATACCTTTTATCTCTCAAGCCACAGTAACTGACGCCATCCTTACAGCAAGACGACTCAACCTGTTCGACCTAAACATTTAAAAATAAACTATTTTACAGTAAATCCTCTATAGTCGCAAAAGGGTCGTACACAATAAATGCAAAAAAATATCTCCTCCACTGTAGTAATCTGATCTCGGCTCGGGTATATCAGTGTGAACCACTACTAATGCGACGCGGAGAGTTGCAGTCGCCGGCACAGTTAAAAGGCCCGCGCTTCCTCACAATTCAATACCAATATAACAATTTTTTCATTATTATCTATTTTTTTATGAAACTTTCACCAACATATTTCTGGCACTTTTCTGATTAAAATAATACCAAACACTATATAATTTCAACTGTATTTAGTGGATTAATTGACGATGAAAGTATCGGACGCAAGGAAGGACAGCGTATGGGAAAGAAAGAGACGTGGAAAGTCGCAGTCGCTTCGGCCGCCCGCAGTCTCTCTTTACACGCGCTGTCCTTCTCTACGTTCGGCTCGTTCTTTGAAGCTCAAAAAAATAGTGTCCGTGTACGAACTTTGCAAACGAACCTCCCCGACGCTTTTGCGACTATAGAGGATTTACTGTACTTCGATTATTCCCCTTCGTTCCCTAAATAATATTCGTATTTCACCGAACTAAATAACACGTTTCAACTGTGTCGAATCGTATTTACTTACAATATCGTCAGTGTAATCTGACACCATAGCAAAAAGCACCATTGGGAAGCCTCCTTTAACACCTTTAGGTACTAACAGATGTTGCGGCCATCCACATCCACAGAAATTGTCAGGTTTAGGACATTCCGTGGAGTCTGTATCTCTAGGCGGGAACGTTTGTTCGAAAGGTATAGTTACCGACGAATCTGTTGACTTCTGTTGAATTACGTTCCGTCCTGGTTGCACTATAACGTTAAAAATACATTAAAAATTCAGCCAACGAAAACTGATTGTTAGATTGGCACAATTAGCTTCGTGCTTTGCTAACAATTTTTCTGGTTCATTTTATTATTCATATTACTTATTACTAGACTGCGGATCATTATGCAAAATAAAAAATGTCTGCGTCGATTCCAAGACACAGCCGCTAAATAAAAATTTCTTTCTTGTTTTAATTATTTTATTACACTGAAACTAATACGTTGACGTTCTTGAATTTTTTAAATATGTTCACTGCTTGAAAGTTTACGTACCAATTTTTGTTATAAATGCATAGAAACCGCAGTCTACTCAGCACATACTATTTAAAAACGTATTGTAACATGTCCTGTTGCAACTGTAACTATGTTCTTAATTGTAACAATATATTTCATATAATCACATATAATCTTCAATTTATATAATTGATTGATCAGTTCACGGTTTTGTTAATCAAATAAACAAAATATATAGAAGAGAACCGCACGAATTTGTTACGATTGAATATCTATTGCACCTAACTCAGACCAACCTAATAATATACTTTTGTATCACTGTGCTTTATCTAAAATGAGTTTAATAATTACTGCAAGAAAATAATCTCTACAGAAATTGTTACATACACTTGAGATAACATGAATTATTTCCGGTATTGAACAATTTCTTAAGAGGATTATTGATCTTTGATAATAATTTCGATTTATAAAAAAATAAAGTTACAAAATGTTCTGATCTGACACGATATCTCAAGAGCCAGTTATCCGATAAACTTCCAAGAATCTTTATAACAATCAAAATCTTCAGTATACCTTGATTTTTTCAAATTTTTTACTATGTCAAAAACCAATCTACCTTGACAGAGGTGGTACAACCGAAAAGGAGGTGATCCTACATAACAAATAATAAGTCAAAATTGTAGAATAAAATTTTATCATTTGAGGCCTCTGTTCTCGGAAACAAAGCTTTACATGAAGAAGTTTTATTCCTCATTTTCGACTTATTTTGTTTATGTAGAATTGCCCCTAGTTTTACCTCCAGTTGTCTATTAGATTGTATTTTACGAGTAATTTGTATGTATAATAAAGATAACATACGTGTCACAGAAAATTTGTCCATTTCGATCATCAAACCCTTTTGTTTAGCAAAACTAAACGGTTGGCGACGTTCGTCTTCCATCGGAGCGATGAAAATTCGAACAGTTCCCTTTCTTGATTCCGTAGTGGTGTTGTTAACAGTGATTGTGTATGTAAAGTTAGTATGATTCAAGTGTGTAAACTTAACGCGTACTGGTTCTGGAGGCAACCAGTCAAGTCCAGATGCCAAATCCACTTCGCTCTGATTCCAGAAAGTATGTAAAACGTTGTCCTCGTTATTAGTTGTCAATTTAACATCTTCTACTTCGATACCTAGATAATCCAACTACAAATGCCAAAGTGTATTAGTTAATATTTCTTTGTCACACAGTGACCAGTTTAGGAAAAACTGGGATGTTTATTAAGGACTTTATTAATTAGTTTCTTCCAACCACATTAAAATATACATATCTGAATATTCAGGGCTTCAAAGCCAATGTAAGTCCCTGAGATTCAAAACTGAGACAATTAATTGCGTCCATTAAAACTTGCAGAAAATACCAGTATATGCAGGGCGGACCGGAAATCATAGTACAATCGGGCAGGGGGTGAATCTACGTGACAAATTAAGAAAAGACTTCAATGTACCATTTTTTCGTCCGGAGCTTCGTTTTCGAGAACATTGAAAGTAGGACCGTCTGACGCGTCTGACCATGGTCAACCAATTCTACTCCTTGCGTATTTGGAGTAGAGATCCCCGTTTCACGTGTATATAAATACACGTAGCACGTGAACCGTGTAGTGCGAATTTAAGGATCCGTGAATACGAATCCGTGAATGTGGATCCGTGTACACGGATCCACGATCACGTGAATACGGATCCGTGTACACGGATCCGTGTAATACACGAATCCGTGAACACGAGTCCGTTCGGCACGTTCGAGTCCGACAATTCTTTTCGACTGTTGACGTTAGAAGTGAGACAATAATGAAGTTGCTGTAAATTGTTCGACGTTAAATGACCGTATATTAAAATGCATATGTAAAATAAATACACGAATATTTGTCAAATTAAAATACACGGGTACCCGTGTACTTAGTATTACGTGGATTAAAATTCGGATTCGTTTATTGCACGTGAAATAGGTACCTCTATTAGATTTGATTCTGGAAGCGGGTAGCGCAGAAGGAAAGAGATACTGAATAAATTAGCGGAAATAGCGCACGAAATAAAACAGGTGTTAGAAGAGCGATGCTTATTATTATTAGCGATGTTTATTGCGAATAGAGAGCGATACTGGCCTGAAATAGAACAATACAAAGAAAAAGAAAGGATTACATAGACAGACATAAGTATGGATTTAAAGACGGCAGCATTGGTGATGCGTAAATATAAACAGAGAATGTAACGCCTGCGTTACTTGAAGCGTGAGCGTGATCAACGACTGTCCAGAGCTAACATTCATTTTGAAAATCAAATTTTGGGGCTACAGGTAACAAAAAATAATTAAAACAATTTTACGAAATACAATTTATTCAATTAATTTCCTATTTTGGTACAAAAAAACTAAAATGTTTACATTCTCAGGTAGTAAACGCGTTCTTTTTCGGGTGACAATATTTCCCGACGTTGAAAAGCAACGTTCGGAACTATCCGACGTTGCTGGTATCGCCAAATACTTAATTGCAAGTTTTGCAATTGTCGGATATTTGCTTATCCGCGACTTCCACCACTCATACGGACATAAATCAAACCGTAACTGTGGTTCCGCAATATATTTTTCATATTCTCCGTGTATGTCGGACATGTCAGCAATGTCGTCATTATATAAACATTGTAAAGGTGTTTGTTGTAATGATGTATCTACATTCCTATTTACGGTTTGACGTGGAAAACTTTCTAATATGTGTTTTATTTTGTTACGAATTTTAATTCTTGTGTGAGGACATTCGTGCTCCAAATCTTTGTAACGAGGGTCGAGGAAGCTAGAAATTTGTATTATTATTATAATACTATCTTCATTAAAATTTAACTGAAATCTGTGGTTTATTTCAGAAAGTACTGTTCCTTTGAATACTCGAATAACCTCATTATCTGTTTCTACAATTTTTAGATGATTTTTTATTAATTCTTTAAGTAATGGTCTTACCATTGACAGCAACGCATTTTTTTCACCACAGAACAATGTGGTTATTATTTGCAACGGTTTCAATACGTTTAATAAACAATCTATGGTTTCCCATTGACATTCCGTTACTTCTAAATTTCTTGCCGTGATTAAATTAGTTATTGATCTGTCTGCAATTACATTAGTTATACAGCATCTATTTATACAAATTCGTTCTAACATAAAAAAGGTCGAATTCCATCTAGTAGAACAACATTGTAACAATGTCGTTTTCGATATTCCCAGTTGCATTTGTTTAATTTCTAGGGCCTTTTTTGCGACGTTGGAATGTTTGAAATGCCTGACTATTTTACTGCAACGACGAATAATTTGTTCTACATTGTCTTCCGTAAGTGTCTTCTTGATTGCAAGCTGCAGAGTGTGAGCTGCACACGCTACGTTTTCAATTTCCTCACTCATCAATGAAATTGCATTTTTTATATTGGAAGCGTTGTCTGTCACTATCGAAACAACTTTATTTGTTATTTCCCAATCGTCTAATGCCTTTTTTAATTCATTAGCGATATTTTCTGCAGTGTGGCGTTCTTCCACTTCATGAGTAGTTAAGGTGTATGACTGTATGTTCCATTGTTTGTCAATAAATTGTACAGTCAGTGTGATGTATGTATCTTGTGTACATGTCCGACATACACGGAGAATATGAAAATTATATTGCGGAACCACAGTTACGATACGATTTATGTCCGTATGAGTGGTGGAAGTCGCGGATAAGCAAATATCCGACAATTGCAAAACTTGCAATTAAGTATTTGGCGATACCGGCAACGTCGGATAGTTCCGAACGTTGTTTTTCGACTGTGCGAAATATTGTAACGCGAAAAAAACGCGTTTATTACCTGAAAATCTAAACATTTTGGTCATTTTATATCAAAATAGAAAATTAATTGATTAAATTTTATTGCGTAAACTTTTGTTAATTATTTTTTGTTACCTGTAACTCAGAAATTGGTTTTTCAAAATGTGCGTTAGCTCTGGACAGTCGTTGTTCACGCTCACGCCTCAAGTAACGCGGGCGTTACACAAATACGTTCTCTGTTATATTTACGCATCACCAATGCTGCCGTCTTTAAATCCATACTTATGTCTGTCTATGTAATCCTTTCTTTTTCTTTGTATTGTTCTATTTCACGTCAGTATCGCTCTCTATTCGCAATAAACATCGCTAATAATAATAAGCATCGCTCTTCTAACACCTGTTTTATTTCGTGCGCTATTTCCGCTAATTTATTCAGTATCTCTTTCCATCTGCGCTACCCGCTTCCAGAATCACATCTAATAGAGGTCCCTATTTCACGTGCAATAAACGAATCTGAATTTTAATCCACGTAATACTAAGTACACGGGTACCCGTGTATTTTAATTTCACAAATGTTCGTATTTTTATTTTACATATGCATTTTAATGTACGGTGATTTCACGTTGAACAATTTACCGCAACTTTATTATTGTCTCACTTCTAACGTCAACAGTAGAAAAGAATTCGATCTATAAACAATAACGCCTGAATTGTCGAACACGTGCCGAACGGACCCGTGTAGTACACGGATTCGTGTTCGCAGCCCCGTGTAACACGGACCCGTGTTCACGGGTCCGTATTCACGTGTTCGTGGATCCGTGTACACGGATCCGCATTCACGGATCCGTATTCACGGATCCTTAAATTCGTACTACACGGTTCACGTACCACGTGTACACGTGTATTTTAGTACACGTCCAAAACCGCGATCTCTAATTTGGAGCCTCGAGCTGGCCGAAATTATTCGAAAGTTATTCCAAGCCTTCGAATAATAGAGGAAAATTTTATTCGAAGCTTCGAATAAAAAAGTTATCTATTATTCGTCGAACGAAAAAATTGTATTCCTTCTTTTCGATTTTTCTTCACATGAAGAATCATCCCCCGCCCAGTTGTACTACGATTTCCGGCCTACCCTGTATAAAGGTTTAGAAGAATATATGTATGTATTGGATTGGAACGAAAGTTCGTAGCGTTTGTAAATTAAAATTGAAAGCAAAAATTCAGATATTTATTCACAGATTTATTCAATAACATATTTTCCATTCTGTTCTATTATATACTTTTTGCCATTTTCGAGGTAACTTCTCGTGTTATTGAATAAACATATGAATAAATACCTTAATTTTATCTTCGATTCCTAATCTGAAAACGCTGTGAACTTTCTTTCCAACCCAATATTTATTAAACGACAACATACGAATACTGCTATGGTTCCAATCAATTGATATGAGAAAATTGGATTTACTAATTGACTTCTGGATTTATCATGTGTACACGTACTAACCTGCGAAATTTGATACGGTGGCAGAGTGTTTTTAAATTCGGAGAAGACATCATTAATAAAACCATGCCATCTGTAGAATATGGGATCCCTCGGGGAAGTGGAATTATCACCCATAACGCCCAGAATTTCCTATAAATACCAAACGTACCAAAATATTATTATTACTACTACTGCAAAATTAGTACTAGCCTAAACCTACCACTGCCGATCAGATGACCGGTTTTATATTTTTCATTTCACAATTATTGAACTTATAAAGTTGCTTACATGGAAACTAATCCGATAAATTTCTTTATCCAAGAACATATTGTGATAAAAATTGCACGAAATCTAAATAAATAGAGTTTTGTCATTTTTGTAAACTAAAAGTTAAGCTCAAACATTTGTTAAAAATTATCAATTAATATGTCTTCCGAATCGTCAAGTCCCTTACAATATCGTGAAAGAAGATCGTACAGTCCTATTTATGTAAACAAAGTATTTTCTCGCGCTCTACTTCGAGAGAATAATTACCTTGTTACGATTGTCTGGATCATGGCAATAAGCAATAGCAAGATGGCCATTATTATGAAGCTCGCCGTAAAAGTCTCGATTAGGAGACAAGATACTGGATTCCACGATATTCCCTAATATATCGATGCCGTTTTGTTCGGTTAATGGTACTTGTTCGCCATTTGTATTCATCACTGATCCGGTATGGATCGCGTTCAATATGCGCTCGCGCCATCTTTCTAGATCGTGGATGGTGAACTCTGCACCGTCTTCTGGTCGTTCTAGATCGTGGAGAACAGATTCGCTAGGACGAGCTGGCCAGGTACGACCGGTGGGACCGTGGAGCATTTTTGGGAAGTAAGCTTCAGTAATTGGCTCCCGCCAGTTGATAAAGTGCTTCACGCGTATCAGGTGGTTGCACAAACGCTCACAGTTGTATCTGAAAACGCAACAGACAATTTGTAGTTGACATCTAATAATGATGTACAGAAGTCGACAAAGCACAACATTTAAAAAGGGATAACTTTTCCAAAATTCGACCACAAGATTTGAAATTTGTTGGGATACTAGAAGAATTGATTTAGTTGATCTTGGTCATAGTCACCAAAAGAAAAGTGAAGGTCAGGATTTTCAGCTTTTTTTTAAGTCTATAATGAAAATTTCAAATCCAACAGCAAGTAAACAAATGTATCTCAGTAGTTTTTTATTCTAAGTGTAACATTATATTGAAATTGAATACAAAATAAGTCGTTTTATTTTCAAAAACCAAAGTGACTTTCAATTCTCTATGCGATTCTCATTTTCAAACGTTATTTAATAAGAATCAGAATTAAGAAACAATGTCCTTCGTCAGCTAGAAGACTCTCGATTTTAGAAATAAAATAGAAATGCTATTAGTTTTTGTTGATATTATTATAGTCTAATTATTAATTGGTTTAAATCCTGCTACTTTTATTCGAAACATTTTCGCGTGTTGCCTAAAAACGAAGATATTTCACGTGGACAGAGTTCGTGGGACACACTGTATATGTAACACATACCGGGCCATAACTTGTTCATGCATGTAGTAGAACAGTTCACCCCGACGATCTTTGTTGACAATTTCCATTTCCGCTGCGAACGGGTAAACTAAATGCCAATGCCAATGGTGCATATTAAACCCAAGATCTTCTCTCCAGTATGCAAGACGATGTTCTATGTTAAGATCCGAAGCGGTCAAGTCTCTAATAATTTCAACTGCAGTCTAGATTCAACAAAAATATTTCGACTTTAAAGAAATTCTCCGAATACTGTAAGTGCTACGAAGTCATTAAGCCTAATCATGTAAATTTGGTGTACAGAGAGGGTTTATGAAATGGTGCTACAACCGGGAAGAGCTTGAAGCTGCATTAAAAAGGAAGACGAAAATGTTCAAAACTTTGGTTTTAAGGGGGCAAGCATTACAAAATGTTAATGTACTTTCCATTTTATTTTCGACATACTCTCTACTCTCCCGACTAACTTTTCCTACTAACTCTTCCTACTCCTAGGTTTTCCCTTCCATACAGTAGGGACAATATGAAATAGTTGATAGTGGGGGCACGGGTACACTAGGAATGTGGACAGCGGTACACTTGTAGGGGGAGCGGTACACTGGTACAGTAAAGTCGCGATTCTTGTCAAACAGCCTGTGTTCTGCACGGACAACTATCGCATAGTGACATTAATTTTTTATGACTGCGTCTACCGCGCCGACCGCGCCGAGAGTTCAAACAAAAGCCGAACGTAGAGGAGGACAGCATGAAATATGGATCGCATGGCCGAAGCGTATCGGTGTGAACCACTCCTAATCGAATGTACAAAAACTTCGTTATTTTTCATTATTTTTTTATGTGACTTTCACTATTTTATTTCTGGCACTTTTCTGATTAAAATAAGACCAAACACGATATAATTTCAACTGTATTTAGTGGTTTAATCGACAATGAGTTTTACCCGAGACAACTATCGCGTACGCGGTCGTTGACAAATATCGCGACTTTACCGTAGTGAGAACACCAGTATACTGGTAGTGCAAATCATGAAGCTACAGCGGGGAAGAAGTTGTCTGGGCCTGACCAACCGGATCTACTTACTTACAAATGTTAAACTTGGCGAATTTTCAGACTCGATTTTCTTAGAAACAAAGTCTTATGCAAAAAAATTTTATTCCACATACTTACGTACCGCCACTTACCAATCACCGAATTAAGACAATCCTATTAAATATGAGATAATGTTACTTACAGCTGCCTGTGCACCGGACTCTGCAGGCATAAGATTAACGTTCTCCTTGATTTGAGTTAAGACCAGATCATCCACAAATTTGTCTGGGAATATTTTATATAATTGTGGTATTGGCAGATGCTTCGTCTCAGGATGATGTAAAATGGCTACTGAGAGAGCATACATAAACAATTCTACGTTGAGACGATCACGACAGTACACTGCTGTCGATAAGAAATCATCGTACGTCTTCGTGCCTGTAAAATATTATATTAGATATACTATGTGTAGACTGCAGATCTTTATGCAAAATAAAAAATATTCTTAATCGATTGTAAGGTTTTAAATAAAAGTGTACAACTTCTTTCAACAATCGTAAAAAATTGAAGAGTGTAAAAATATTCATAAATTCTTCCAATATCTTTGCAGTTTGATATTTTATCTAACAGTTTTCATAATATGAAGCGTGAATAGCTACGAACCCATGAAAATATCGATAAGTTTGCCTGCTAATTTGTGATGGGTTGAGATAAACAGCGAAAAAGGCTCGTGGCGACCCAATTGCATCAGGTGCGCAAGATCCGGAGGATGAATCGGTTTCACATCAATCTTATGCTCGATTTTATCGGCGAAGCGCGAGAAGATTTGCATCGCTGTGGATCGCGACTTTTCAGGCTGAAAAAATAAAAAGACACAAATATTGAACAAGCGAAAATTTCGTCCATCCCTAGAGTATTAAAATTTAATTTCTCAGACCACTATAAATATGTTTCAAATACTTGATGAGTAAGACAGTAATTAGTTTCAAACATCATCAATTATACAATTAAGGAAAAAGTTTTCGCTGAAGAACAAATTACTTCAAATGGCCTAAGAAATTATCCCTGTCAAAGTTCTTCTGCATTTTTGTTCAAAAATGATTTTCAGCGAATTAATGCCACCAAATTTATTTATTTATTAATATTAACAACATCGAATTCAATAAAAAATTTTAAGAAATAACACAGAAATACTTACCAAATAATTAACTGGTATATCAAAGGCGACTTTTTTTTGCCCCTTGGGCATGTAAACGGGTTCGAAGGGTCGGTAAAATAAGTATAAAATGCCCGACTTGTCAATCGCCATCTTGAATAGCTGCGCAACGAACTTCGAAAGCAAAAAGCAGTGAAATCTAATGAAATGAAAGAAGTGTTGACTCCAACGCGATCGAAAGTGATCTGCAGAGTCGAGGAAATCCTTCCTTTAAATATGTGCCCGGAACAATGAACAAAGATTCGTATCTATGCGTATTTTCATGTTTTACTTGCAAAGATATAGATCTTGGATTTGTATTTAATTGAAAATGTACTGAAACAAAATGACGTTTGCGCAAGAAAATTATCTTTCGTCTTAGTATTTCAATCAAGCCGCCCGGCGTACCGTGACAGATACATAATTATGCACTTAGCGTGACACTTGCAGGATCATTGTTTTAACAATTGTCCATCGTTTAACAATTTTCATCGAGCACATCGAAGATACAATTTGTGTACTATTTATCTGGGCACTTTGAACTCTCCAAAATTATCATAACTCGTAAAATTATCGTAATAGGGTCGAAATCTTTACGACCGATCGATTCGCCGCGCCGCGCCGCGCCGCAGTCGTCGACAAAAGAAACTTCATGCATATTATTTATATATGTACATTGTATATTATATATTGAATATTAGGCACTTTTGTAGCAGTAGACGATATCCAATCGTCTAGTAGTAGTAGTAGACGATTCCAATTTTGTTAATATTCCTGTAATCTTTCTTCTTATGTTTATTCGTCTGTTTTCAAATAATGCATTAACAATCTATTTAGTTCGACACATGTTCGACGTAACAGACAGTAACGAAGGTCCCACAAAGCATTAAAACTGCTGAAATGTTTGAACGTATAAACATTATAATCATAAAGATCTACAATTAAACTTAATTTCGTCCATCTGTTTTGTTTTTACTGGTTTCATTAATTTAAATAAATGATTAATTTTATATCCCCTTTTGTAGTTTTCTTCGTTTCATTAATATTAATATTAATACAAAAGGGGATATAAAATTAATAATTTATATAAATTTGTAGCATGTATAGAAAATTCGAGAAGAAATTGTAAAACAAAACGCGGAGCGACAAGCTTTTAGAGCTTCTCGAATGTAGTTTCCTGGCAATCACGCGGGGAAGCGACGCGAGGGGAGCGCGCGAAAAGTCAAATCACGCTTATAACGACCAGGTTGTTGATTTCACGTTCGCGGATAGTAACGAATTTATATAAATAGAGGGTTCACGGAGGGACTCGGCCTATTTGCTATTCCGAAAGAGAGGACGAGGTAACCCAGATAGCACAGGACGACTTTAAGTTGCCGTTTTCATGTCCGGTCTACATCTTTACGTCTCACGTCTCAGTAAGACGCATTTTAGGCGTCCATAAAGGCACCTCTGCTGGGACGCCGTTTTCACGTTAGAAATGAGATGCATAAAAGGCACCTGCCTTCGAACGTGAAAACGTCGTCCCAGCAGAGGTGCCTTTAAGGACGCGTAAAAGTTGCCTCTTTCGGTACGCCGTTTTCAGGTTAGAAATGAGATGCATAAAAGGCACCTGCCTTCGAACGTGAAAACGTTGTCGCAGCAGAGGTGCCTTTAAGGACGCGTAAAAGTTGCCTCTTTCGGTACGCCGTTTTCAGGTTAGAAATGAGATGCATAAAAGGCACCTACCTTCGAACGTGAAAACGTCGTCCCAGCAGAGGTGCCTTTATGGATGTGTAAAAGTTGCCTCTTTCGCAACGCCGTTTTCACGGCAGAAACGATTGAAGTACTTACGAAAATATGTATATCTCTTAATCGTTAATATACTGATACTATACTTCATTAAAAAAAAGTAGTTTGATTTTTACCTAAAAAATATTTTAGGTAAATAATTAAATAATTAGGTTATATAATTATTAGAAGAGATAAACTTCTGTTAAAATATTTTTTATATAATAATATATATGATTTGATATGATTTGAGCGTATAAGAATAAAAAGTAATGAATCTAACAGTAAAGGTTCGCATGGCTCAGCGAGGAAACCATCATGAAGTTAAATGGTAGGCCCGAGTTCGATTCCCGCCCAGAGTATGCTGCATAAAAACTAAATTGTAATAAGGTTTTTTCGAAGAGACAAAATGAAATATTCTCTCTCAAGTAGTACATGAAAGTAGTAATATATATATATATATATATATATATATATATATATATATATAGATTCTAATTTTTTCTTAAATTTGAAGATTTTGTACGTCTTTTCAGATGTCCAAAAAGGCAACTTTTTTGCATCTTAAAGCGACATCTTAAAGATGTCGAAAAGACCTGTGAGAGACGACTTTAAGTCGCACAGTTTTGTAACAAAGACCTGTTAAAGTTGTACACAGTACGTGGAAAAGACGTGAAAACGACGTGCCACAGACGCAACGTACGACTTAAAGATGTACGTTACGTCTTGCGTCAGGCAACTTTTAGGCGTACTTTAAGATGTCTTTGTGCTATCTGGGTTGTAACATTTGTGAAAATAACATAAATTAAATATTTTATAGTTTTTGTTTAAATACGTGAATACACAATACAAAAAATGAAAAAAATTAATCTTAACTTATATTTAAAAATTAGATAAAGTTGTACGAAAATATAATACAAAATTATAATAAGGAATGTGCATGACAAAGGTGCATATCCTAAATTATTATAAATTATAATTGTCATATGTAAATCTCGTACCTTTTTTAAGTTGATTTGAGTAAACTTTTTGCCTCTGCTGCTAATTCTTTAGAGCATTTTTTAGTAATTTTCCTCTTACTACTTATAAGTGGATCGGACGTTAGAAGTAACATATGAAATATGTCTTCTACAATTTTTTTTGTATTTTCTTTTAAAAAGCGGTCGATAGTGCGATGGCATTTCTGCCATTTTTCTTGAACTCTTTTGCAAAAACTTGTAATGTTTGTATGCAAAATATTTTTTGCTGAATCATTAATAGCATCGATGTTAAAAAAGTTTAGATTCAACCCTATTATTGCATCAACTTTGGATTTGGTATCTTTAGAACTTGTTGAATACCAGGTTTCAAACATCAGTCTTCGTGGCATACTCCATGTCTTTTCTAAAAAATGATATAAATAACTAACGGGCCAAAACGGGCAAGCGATATTTAGTATCATTATTTTGAAATAAGTATTCTTCAAAACTATCAAAGAACGAAGTCCGGCCGAGTCCGGGGAAAGAAGTTATACAATTTTACCTCTTCTTAAATAATATTATTAGTTAACCTGTTGTATATGATATACACGGCAAAATAAAATTATACCAATATGTAAAAATTAAATACTTACCTTCGCTTACACGCTCCATTTTTTAGATAATAATTTAAACAACAAACAAACAAGTTATACGATGGAGAAGAATTGGCTTATTTATTGCATTTCACAAAGACAAAACTTTAACGCCGTATTACGTCGTAATAACCACGTGCAATCGAAATATTAGGTTATATATCGAATAAATAAATGTTCGTAAACAATATAGAACGGCAGCGAAGATATCTGAACTTAACCAATTTACCATTTTGTCCGCCTAGAATCAAGGAATCGATCACTGTGCACAGACGAGATACATACTCGTCAAGTAGGAGAAGAATGATGTACTATAGAATGCTCACATTACCCAATCTGTAAGTGCCGTATAACACTATCACCGACGAGATCCTATCTCGTCTCTTTATCTAAATATAACCAGACGATATATGACATTGTTCACGCCCGGGGCGAACCAGCTTGAATAATACATACATTTTGTTCTGAAGGAAGGTGAAATAGCAAGATATTATGGAAGACAATAGGTATAGGATAGAATTGATTAAAAATCAACATATTTATTAAATGTGCAGCTATTAGCTCGATATTATCCCTTATTTATACGATACTAGAAGATCTTACAAATAGAGGATAATACCGATTGCCCAGGTCTCACCACGAGGAGGTTGCTGCACAAGAGATCCGAAAGGGAGTCAGAACGAATACAATATTCCTTCTGGCTCTCTTTCTAACAACGACGGACTTATACTAAATTACGCAGATATGTCGAGTAATTATTGCGGAGCAAAAGATGTGAATCGGAGAAGAAGTCTCCGATCCACGGGGGATCAAAGGCGAATCAGGCAGAAGGCTCTGATTCTTCCAAAGTGAGAAACAAGAGCGAACCAGAGCAGAAGGCTCTGGTTCGAAGGTGACGCGGCACCGGAATGGTAATATTTAAAAGTGAAAAACGTGAAGAATATAGTCACTCTATACTCTATACACAAAATTGCAGCGTCGAACAAGGGTCGTCGCCCACTAGGACGCACGTCGGCCGGACCGCACCGCGCCGGCACGTCAGTTTTGGGTTTCTTCTGTGTATTTCAATGGGAGTGCGCCCACTATACCTGCAACAGCACAGCACGAGCGTGACTCGGTGTCGACCCGTAAAATGTGCGCCCACTAGACCGCATATCAGCCGGACCGCGCCGCCGCACCACGCCGTTTTGGCTTTCTTCTGTGTATTTCAATGGGAGTGCGCCCACTGTACCTGTAACGGCACAGCACAGCGCGACTCGTCAACGCCTCGACAGAAGGAACATTCTCGGCGAGAATGTTTTGCGCGCCGGCACTTTCTGTGGCCAAGAAAACTTTTTATTGCACCGTTATTTCAAGGTTTATAATATTGTATTGTTACAGGTCGTTGAATTCGTCTCGATACCAGTTAGAATATTATGAAATAAAAAATATATGTTAATATTTAAAAAATTGAAGTAACCTTCAGTTTTTTATAAAAATATTTACTTTTAATTTTTGATATCGAGATTTGTACAAAAGTGAATACTGATCAACTTTTGTTGGAAACATTTTTGTCAGATCATCGGATGTATATGATAAATCACGTTAGCAATGCTCACTTGTGGTGAAATAACTTAAGCATACTGTCAATGTTGTGATAATTGTTATCCAGGCACCATAAACAATAATAGCCTTTTTTTAATTTAATAAAAAATATCATTTGTAAGAAGTTCATATTTTACCACAAGGAATGCAGTAATCGTTGACTTTCATTAGAAATATTCGGGAAATCTAGTTTATTAAAAATATT
Source organism: Lasioglossum pauxillum (assembly GCA_933228785.1). Lineage (NCBI taxonomy): Eukaryota > Metazoa > Arthropoda > Insecta > Hymenoptera > Halictidae > Lasioglossum > Lasioglossum pauxillum. Next base: position 20,683,905 of record OW121701.1, on the reverse strand, counting down.
AATTTGCATATGTTATAGTTACAAATAATCATTATCGATGATAATCTGACTTAGACCTTATCGATGATAATTTGACTTAGACCTAATCTGACTCTCGCATGGTCAGTAGCACAAATAAATTTCTGTCCTCGACAATGCGGTTATTAATACTAATAGCCAAAAATTATTTCCATCATCGATAACGGTTCCTTATGACCAAAAAGAATTGTTTTCATTTATAATGGATATTTATCAGTCAAAGATAGTCTATCATCGATAATTATTATTTGTAAGTAGAACATATGCAAATTAATATTTTTAATAAACTAGATTTCCCGAATAATTTCTATGAAAGTCAACGATTACTGCATTCCTTGTGATAAAATATGAACTTTTTACAAATGATTTCTTTTATTAAATTAATAAAGACTATTGTGTATGGTGTCTGAATAACAATTATCGCAAAATTGGCAGTATATTTTAAGTTATGTGAATACAATTTCTTTTATAAGTATTTAAAATTTGAAAATTAGTATAACTAAAATCGTCATTAACTGACAAATATACGAAATCAATTCGAAATCAATACGAACCAATTCTAGTGTTTGGGATCTTCATTTTAATCGTTTTTACGAATCGTTAAGATCGTCTCACGTATACCGTAGGAACAGCACATCCAGCAACCGGCAAAACATTCTCGCCGAGAATGTTCCTTCTGTCGATGAAAAATTGCGGGAAAAAAAATAAGTTAAGTGGTGTCAAAAAAAAAGGGTTCAGGGTCCATAGTAAGTAAAGTCGTGTAAAACTACGATTTTCACCATTTTGAACCGCTTGTAGCTCGTGTGTATGTTAATCGATTTCAATGAAATTTTCAGCATGTGTGTAACTAACATAGATCTACAAAATATATATTTTAAATTTTCATTAAGGACCTAAATTAAAAAGTTTTAAAAAATGCCTTTTTTATTTTTGCATGTAACCTTGTAAATTATAATTTTTGCAAAATCTTTTTTACATATCATTTCGTAAACCAATGTTTCTAATCGATTATACAAATTCAGGTCGTTTGGTACAATTATAAAAAAGTTATTAGTTTTTAAAAGGTGTACGAATACTTTGTACACCCACTGTATACTTTAACAATCGTTCATTACACTTAAATGACGAAAACTTGAAAAACTGTTCACTTCTTAACACTTCAAATAGTTCTTTTCTCGTAACCTTAATCTCCTGCACAGCACGGTCGACGCGACTACCTGTAAAGAATGCGCTGTATTGATCGAAGGGACAAAGGCGGGGACTCATTTTTTTATTTGTTATATTATTTATAAGCTATTTTTTCGAACTAGTAAAGCAAGATCGGCGTACTCTTTGAAACTTTTTTTGTAACTCGAGCTCAAGTAAGCATATTGTCACGCCCGGTGGTTCAGCCACCGTTAATAATTAAATATAATCAATGATGTATTACATATACTTTTGAATTTCTTTTTATGTTTAATCTAATAATGTTGTACGAGAAACTAATATTCAATACTCTTGTTAAAATCAAATCGAACTATCGTATATTATACCACATTGCGTGCGATAGAATTAAGAAATTCATACTTCATTCGAATCGTCTTGAGCGAAAGAACTGCGTAGCGAAATTATTTCATAAAATGACCAGATCACTTCCAAAAATAAATCATGATCTAAAATCCACTGAAGACTGTCCATCGAGAATCGATGAGTAATAATTGTTCGTCACCCCATGTGCGACGTAAATGTAATTCGATCTGGCCAGGGGAGCTACAGATAAGAAAACAGCTAAGAAGAAATGGATCCAGGAAATGCGCAGGGTAATAAGATCTAGCTATGACGATTATGACGACAACAATCGCCTGACGAATTTGACGAGACAAAGGATTGATTAGTCTATAAAAGGGATGACTCCTCAGGAGGAGCTGACACTCTCAAGCACACTCTCTTTACAAATCTCCAGTTAGTAAAAGTACAATTAACAGTCAATATTATTCTTCACACTCTCTTCACAAGTCTTCACGAAATCAAATAATAATCAATTATATGAAGTATTAACTCACAATCAGTTACAAATATCAAGTGAAAGTTCTTTTTTTTGTGTGATTTACACCACCCAAACATCAAGAAGGAAGAAACCACATCTGTAAAAATCAAGCCAGAAGACTGTTTAGCGGTAATTACTAACAATTTATAATAAGATCACAATAACTCTATGTATCCGAAATTTGACGCTTAAAATATAGTTCTGCTTATATTTTTTATCCAAAAATAAATCAAAACTTCAAATCATTTTTAAAGACTATACCCATCTTCGATCTCTTCGTACCAGTTCCTCAAATAAAATCACTTAGAACATTAAGAAATCCTCGATTACCCGAACCGAAGCCGGTGAATGCAGGTAGGTTCAAAACTGCGTTATATCTCAATTATAATCTTTTCAAACATTTCAATCTATTTAAACGTAATTTCAATTTTTACTATTCAAAATCTAAAATACGTCCACCTCAGGACGTAACAATATCAATATTTCCTAACCAAGAATAGTATATGACACAATATGGTGTATTAACAGTATGTACAACTTATCTTTGTGTTAACAATAATTGCAGATGAAAGTACGACCCTGACGCTTCAATATCCATGTGGATAACTTAGCGAATTTCAATTGGAGAAAACGGGATTAACGCAATTACGTCGTCAAAATTACTGACTAGAATAACTGAGATTTACCGTCCGAACCATAGCCTAACTTTGAACAGGTGCACCGACTACTGCGTTGCGTTAACAATAACAATTTTCACGCTACATTGTGGGCCGTTTCTTAGAGTACGTAATGATGGTATTTGAAATTAATTTAGAGAAAATTGTTAAATCGACTTTTGTCGTCGTAATTTGGTCATTCGGCCGCGTCCCTCTAATAAAATCGTAGTCGTTACAGTAAAATAAGAAACGATTGTGTAGGCAGCAGGGACTTCAGGGACTTGAAACGGTTCTGGAAATAACTGTTTCAAACTGTTATATATCGGTTCTGATCGAAACAGTTATGAAGAACCGAAATGATGTTATAATTGTTACGAGAATATCGGTTCTGGCTTATATCGGTTACGGTTACGGTTCTGGAGAACCGATATTATTTCGGTTCTGTAACTGTTATTTTTCGGTTCTGGATTTCGGTTCTGGATTTCGGTTCCGGATTTCGGTTCTATCATTTTGTATTCTGTATTGTGTTCGGTCAGTTCGGTCTTATATATTTATTATACAAGTAGTTATTTTTCGTTATTTATAATTTAAACAATCTTTAAATAAATAAATTTTTATAATTTGTTCTATATTCGTTATTTAAATTGATATACCAATCATTTATTGTTAAAATAATTGTTTAAACAAATTTTTATAATTTTTTTCTATATTCGATATTTGAATTGTTATTTCAATAATTTGTTGTTAAAATAATTGTTTAAACAAATTTTTATAATTTGTTTCTATATTTGTTATTTGAATTGTTATTTCAATCATTTGTTGTTAAAATAATTGTTTAAACAAATTTTAACAACAAATTATTGAAATAACAATTCAAATATCGAATATAGAAACCAATTATAAAAATTGGTACAAATTAAAAAAATTTGTTTAAACAATTATTTTAACAACAAATTATTGTAACAACAATTCAAATAACGAATATAGAAACAAATTATAAAAATTTGTTTAAACAATTATTTTAACAACAAATTATGGAAATAACAATTCAAATATCGAATATAGAAAAAAATTAAAAAAATTTGTTTAAACAATTATTTTAACAATAAATGATTGGTATAACAATTTAAATAACGAATATAGAACAAATTATAAAAATTTATTTATTTAAAGATTGTTTAAATTATAAATAACGAAAAATAACTACTTGCATAATAAATATATAAGACCGAACTGACCGAACACAATACAGAATACAGAATGATAGAACCGAAATCCGGAACCGAAATCCAGAACCGAAATCCAGAACCGAAAAATAACAGTTACAGAACCGAAATAATATCGGTTCTCTAGAACCGTAACCGTAACCGATATAAGCCAGAACCGATATTCTCGTAACAGTTATAACATCATTTCGGTTCTTCATAACTGTTTCGAGAACCGGAATCGATATCATAACTGTTTTCAGTCCCTGGTAGGCGGTGCTAAGTGCTAATGCTCGCCACTCAAAAGTAACTGCGCCCAAAACCTGGTAATCTGCAATAAACAAATTACTTCAGCGTGTCTTTAGAATACATTGACTATCGCCAGAAAACTCCGAAAAAGTCCACGATGTCACCGAGTCATAAAGCAATAAAAACTCGACCGTACGCCCCAACATTATTACCATCGTCGGACTCACACCCGGACCGCCTACCTGCGTATAGTAAACTGGTGCCCTACCGTCGAACCTACAGAGGTGTCTTGGCACCTATAGCTGCTATGATCTGGGCTACAAGATGCGTCAACTTTAAATAAAAATATCTGAAGATTAAGTCTAAAGTACGACATATTCGAGCGTTCAGAAACACGGTTTCCAGACCACAAAATAACAGTAATTACTCTGTCCAACACAATCAATCTTTTTTCATGTTACACAATTATTGTTGGGTGATTCTTATAAGGTTTTTTGCGCTGATTCTGAATCTGCCCTTAATTTCCCCCGAGACGCGCATTGAGAAACATGATTTTGAAAAAAAAATATTTGTCAACTTTAAACAAATATCGTGATGTCATTAAAAAAAAAGATATTAAAGATATTGAATTATTCTTTAGAGGAAAAGATTCTATAGACTTTTCTGAATACAGTGATATTCAATATCAATACATTATGAATGTTTAAACATGATTAAACAATCGTTAAAGATGGAGAGACAACACTTTTGCGCCAATTTTTCAGGATATTTTTCAGTTTATGTTACAAAAGAAGGGTCCAGCGTAAAATCGAACTACATCACGCGATAGAGCAGACTTTTATCTTGAGAAACCACCGTACGAAGTTTGTAATGTCGACGTTTTTTTCGAACCAGAAAGCAAAATATCTTCGCCCGGCATGAGTTGTCGCCAGTGGCGCTCACCACTACATAGAACGGTCTGGGTTAGGTTGTTTGACGGGTTACGGCGCGGCGAACGACCGCGCTAGTGGTGAGCGCCACTGAAAGTGCCGGCGAGGTGCGGTCCGGCTGACGTGCGTTCTGGTGGGCGGCAAAACTATCAGCGCGGAGTCAATTTGACGACGGAGCGGCGCACAGTGGGCCGGATTGCGAATTCACGCGACATTTTGCGAAAAAATCAACTTTCTAATTTTGATATTTTCTCAATTGATATTGATTTCTAAATGTCTACCGACCACGAAAATGAAAAAATTAATCAAATACAATAGCAGTTCTAGTTGTAATACACGCATGATGTTAGACAGTTTAGGAATATCGATTCTCCCTACATAATGTGGCTGATCATTCTTAAAGTGTCCCAATAACTGTGATCAACTTCTTGCCCTGAATTTTTTTCTACATCAAAATGCATACTTTATTGATAAGAAATCATACTTTTCATTGACAATTATGATACATAACATATCTAAAAAAATACTGAGCAAAACGAAAATAATCGTTAAAATAAATTAAAAAATAAATTATTTCAACGAAATTTTCTAAAATAATTTTAGTTTTTTGTATAATGCACTGTAATATATGTGTATAATGTATATTGTATATATATTAATAATGTATTATGTATAAGCATATGTATAATGTCTAAATATTTTCGCTATTTATAACAATATAAAAAAATTTCTTAGACAAAAGTTGTATTGTTTATTAAGTTAAATATACTGCAAAAAAAATTTTTTTTTGAAAAGTCAATTTTTGAGATTTCAAGGTCACGAATTTTTTTTTAAATTAATGCTACATTTTGTTTCTACATTATTATAGTGCGTAAAAAGACAAATTCAACGATATATAAAAATATATACTAATGATATACTACAGTGGAGGAAATCGAGTTACAATATTCAAAAATTTTCAAAGTCGATGCGGCAGCACTTCCCGTTATCCGATCGATTTCAAATTTTGCACACATTATTTTTGCGTCAAGTGTCGCAATTTTAGGGAGTGTCCCGAAAAAAATTCAACAAAATAATTTTCACCAAGTATAACTAAGGTCCACCCTAATACACACGCTATTTTTCTCAATTAATCGCATATACCATTGCAATCAGTTTCAAATTAATTTCACCACTTCAACCTCATTACCGATATAGTCTAATAATACGGAATAATTGGTAGATGGGCACCGTTGAAGTCTCACGCATGTCGGGTTATCGAAATTCTTCAGTAATTATTTTGTAGCGCGGATCTCGGCAATTAAGGAGGCATGAGATAATTATGCGCTTGTTTAATTGCATATTGGAATTATCGATCCGTCCTCCACTCGGCTAACAAGAGTCTCGCAGTATTATTTCGACAAGTGTTTTATTCTTTTACCAGCCCATAGTCATTCGCATATTTGCCAGGATTTTGTAGAAGGTGGTAGCCAAATAAACTGAATTTTTACGGATATTTTAAGCAAACGTGTTGATTGCTTTTCAACTGTGAAGAGTCTTCATTTTCAAGTATGAACAATTTTACTTCGGGGCGTGAGACGTACCTGTGGATCCACAAAACTTACTACAGTAATCGCGCGTTCACTGTCCAGGGTCGTCTGTGCGATCACTGTTCAGTGAAAAAAAATTTCAAGGTCATTTTTATGAGATTTCAAGGTTATCGATGTTTTTTTTAATGGAATGAGGTATTTTTTAATACATCAATCGATGCAGCTGGACATTCTTTATAAAAAAGTACTAATCTATGTATGTATTTTGGAGATATTTAAATTGAAATATCTCCTAAACTACTAACTTTTCGATATACATAGGTTAGTACTTTTTTATAACGAATGTCCAGCTGCATCGATTGATGTATTAAAAAATACCTCATTCCATTTAAAAAAACATCGATAACCTTGAAATCTCATAAAAATGACCTTGAAATTTTTTTTCCCTTACACCGTTATATGTGGCCCTTCAAACAGTGTAACGTTGTCCTACGAAGTTTTTTTGTACAACGAAAAGTAACGGAGATATTTAGGTGTCCTGCTTTATCGAATTCACCCTGTATAGTAACCGCGGGTTTACTGTCGAACAGCCGTGTTCTGCACGGACAGTATTCCCGCAGTGACATCATTTTTTTCACAATGTAACACCAATATTTAATCTTCTTTATTTTTCATTATTATTTTATGGAACTTTCGCCAACATATTCGTGGCATTTTTCTAATGCAAAATGGTACCAAACACGATATAATTTCAACTGTATTTACTGGTGTAATGGACGACGAAAGTTTCGAACGAAATGAAGAAAAGTGTATTGGAAAGAAAGAGACGCGGTTGTCGAGTCTTACATTGTCGAGAATTACATTGTAATTTAATTGGCTGAAGATCTGAATTATAAATTACAACATAATTGAATTACAATTTAATTCAATTACTTTGTAATTATAATTCTGGAGTAATTCAATCCTAATTCTGCACAACTCTGTATTCGGTTAGCAAGAAATTAATTTCGGTAGTTTAAGATGAAATAAATCCCAATTTTGGGAGAATTTTGAAGTTTTATGGGCGCGGAATTATGAAGCTACTAGGAAGATGGCGAAAAATCATCGAATAAGATCAAGGAAAATATTTTACTAATTAAAGTTGATTGCTTGAATAGAAAAATTGGGTTTTATTTCACCTTAAAATACTGAAATTACTTTCTTGCCAACAAAATAGTAGTGGGAAGAGGTTTGACGAATGGTGCGAACCTTGCGGTTCTCGAAGGGGAATATGTTGGAACCCCCTGTTCTATGCGAAGACGGCTGCTTCGTTGGTCTGGTCCTTTGGCTCGATCACCGCCTACGGTTTGCTAGGGGATTGTCATCTTGTGGTCCTGGTTAGTTTGCTCCATGGGGTTACCCAGGGGTGTGAAGGACGGCCTTTTTCGGTGTTCGAAATCCGTTGTGCTGGAGGCTCGAAATTCTCGGTCCTTGAACTGGCAACCGTGGTTCGTGATGACCAGCCGCGGGCATAATCTTTAAGTAGATTTTAAATATAAAATTGTTTAAAATTGAAAATGAAGATTCCTCAAAAAATTCTATCAGTTTACGCTCAAATTACAATAAACGAGTGCTTTAAATATCCGTAAAAATTCAGTTTATTCGGTTAACGGCTTCTTCAAAATCCTGCCAAATATGCGAATGACTATGGGCTGGTAAAAAAACAAAACACTTCTCGAAAATATACTGCCGGACTCTTGTTAATCGAGTGTAGGGCAGATCGATAATTCCAATATGCAATTAAACAAGCGCATAATGATTTGATGTCTCCTTAATTACCAAGATCCGAGCTGCAAAACATTTACTGTAGAATTTCAATAATCCGACATGCTTGAGACTTCAACGGTGCCGATTTACCAGTTATTCCGCATTATTGGACTACATTTGTAATAAAGTTGAAGTGGTGAAATTAATTTGAAACTGATTGCAATGTTATATGCGATTAATTGAGAAAAATAGCGTGTGTATTTGTGTTGACAAGTTTACCCTGCTGACAGTAACATTGTATTGCATATTGCAGTCAGCGAATTTAAAAAAATTTTCGGAGCATCGGGAGCCTCATCTTCCTCGTCACTCCTCCTTTTTTTGCTGTCCGTGGTGTCAGCACGAATCCCATTATTACGTCAGCGGTTAAGTCTTCAGTGACAGGCTCATCTTTGTCATATTCAATCCAGTAATTTGAAACCGATTACAATGGTATATTGAGAAAAATAACATATCTATCGATTGTACAATATAATTTCAGTTTTTTAAGATGATGTTTGTAAATTAAATTCTTTATTGGATAAATCATTTCACTCACGCCAAGTAATATTGCAATGGTGCTGCTGTCATCATCTAATTCAAACATGTCCCTACTCAAACAAAATCGAAATATATACAAATTTTGTCATTAATATAAGGCAATGTATGCCAATTGCGTTCAGTGATCGATAGTTAACGGCTTCTGCAAAATCCTGTCAAATATGCGAATGTTTATGGGCTGGTAAAAAAACAAAACACTTGTCGAAATAATACTGCGAGACTCTTGTTAGTCGAGTGGGGGGCGGATCGATAATTTCAATATGCAATTAAACAAGCGCATAATAATCTCCTGCCTCCTTAATTACCGAGATCCGTGCTGCAAAATATTTACTGTAGAATTTCGATTATCCGACATACTTGAGACTTCAACGGTGCCAGATTTGAGACACATACTTAAGACTTCAACGATTTACCAGTTATTTCGCATTATTGGACTAAATCTGTAATAAAGTTGAAGTGGTGAAAATAATTTGAAACCGATTACAATGGTATATTGCGAAAAATAACATATGTATCGATTGTATAATATAATTTCAGTTTATTAAGCCGATGTTTGTAAATTAAATTCTTTATTGGATAAATTATTTCACTCACGCCAAGTAATATTGCATGGTGCTGCTGTCATCATCTTCTTCTTCACTCTCCACTTCTTTTATTGTCCGTGGTGTCAACACACTTTCAATTACTATATCATTGGTTAGCTATTCAACGACAGGTTCGTCTTTGACATATTTAACCAGGGACCAAAAACAACAGTTATTCTAAAATTTTCTACGATAAAAATCATTAATAAAAAGTTGATTATTATTGAAATTTAAGATAATCTATACAAAATATAAAGAAAAAAATTCGAAGAACAAAATGGTTAAAAAGTATCGATTTTTATACTTTTTGGTTACAAGTAACAGTTATTAGTGTCCAAAAAATTGGATCCTCCTCGATAACTGTTATCGATGAAGAAAAACTATATCAATTTTCAAAAATCTCGGAAATTGAACTTTGTATTAGGAGAACATGGTATTGAAGGTGGTGGCACGAAATTCAGTAGTACAAGTCAACGACAAGTCAGACGTTCAAAAATTGGCGACAATTTTCAAAAATCTCGGAAATTGATTAGGAGAACATGATGTCGAAGGAGGTATTCGAAATTCAGTAGTATAAGTCAACGACAAGTCAGACGGTCGAAAATTTGCGAAAATTTTCGAAAATTTCGAAAATTGAGTTTTGTATTAGGAGAACATGGTATTGAAGGAGGTGGCACGAAATTCAGTAGTACAAGTTGTCACGTCCGGTGGTTCAGCCATCATTAATAATTAATATAATCAATGATGTATTACATATACCTTTGAATTTCTTTTTATGTTTAATCTAATCATGTTGTACGAGCAATTAATATTCAATACTCTTGTTAAAAATCAAATCGAACTATCGTATATTATACCACATTGCGTGCGATAGAATTAAGAAATTCATACTTCATTTGAATCGTCTTGAGCGAAAGAACTGCGTAGTGAAATTATTTCATTAAATGACCAGATCACTTCCAAAAATAAATCATGATCAAAAATCCGCTGAAGACTGTCCATCGAGAATCGATGAGTAATAATTGTTCGTCGCCCCACGTGTGACGTAGATGTAATTCGATCTGGCCAAGGGAGTTACAGATAAGAAAGTAGCTAAGAAGAAACTGATCTAGGAAATGCGCAGGATAATATGATCTAGCTATGACGATTACGACGACAGTAATCACCTGACAAAATTGACGGAACAAAGTATTGATCGGGCTATAAAAGGGATGACTCGTCATGATGCACGCACTCAAGCACACTCTCTTTACAAATCTCCAGTTAGTAAAAGTACATATTATTTTTTATACTCTCTTCACAAGTCTTCACGAATAATAATCAATTATACGAAGTATTAACTCAGTTACAAATATCAAGTGAAAGTTTTTTTTGTGTAATTTACACCACCCAAACATCAAGAAGGAAGAAACACCATCTGTAAAAATCAAGCCAGAAGACTGTTTAGCTCTGTTTAGACTGTTAATCTCGTGAAATCTAGCGTGCTCAAACACACACCTTGTGTGTTGCAACGTCATGCATCAGTGCATTTCCTACAGACTTGGTAATTCAGAACTGTACTGTCGGTACCATTGGCCGCGACACCAAAATGGTAATATTTAAAAGTGAAAAGCGTGACGAATATAGTCACTCTATATTCTATACACAAAATTGCTGCGTCGAATAAGGGTCGTCGCCCACTAGGACGCACGTTGGCCGGACCGCACCGCGCCGGCACGTCAGTTTAGGCTTTCTTCTGTGTATTTCAATGGGAGTGCGCCCACTATACCTGCAACAGCACAGCACAGCGCCGACTCGTCAACTCCTCGTCAGAAGAAACATTCTCGGCGAAAATGTTTTGCGCGCCGGCACTTTCTGTGGCCAAGAAAACTTTCTATTGCAACGTTATTTCAAGGTTTATAATATTGTATTGTTACAGGTCGTTGAATTCGTCTCGATACCAGTTAGAATATTATGAAATAAAAAATATATGTTAATATTTAAAAAATTGAAGTAACCTTCAGTTTTTTATAAAAAAATTTACTTTTAATTTTTGATATCGAGATTTGTACAAAAGTGAATACTGATCGACTTTTGTTGGAAACATTTTTGTCAGATCATCGGATGTATATGATACATCGCGTTAGCAATGCTCACTTGTGGTGAAATAACTTAAGCATACTGTCAATGTTGTGATAATTGTTATCCAGGCACCATAAACAATAGCCTTTTTTTAATTGAATAAAAAATATCATTTGTAAGGAGTTCATATTTTACCACAAGGAATGCAGTAATCGTTGACTTTCATTAGAAATATTCGGGAAATCTAGTTTATTAAAAATATTAATTTGCATATGTTCTACTTACAAACAACCTAACCCAGACCGTTCTATGTAGTGGTGAGCGCCACTGGCGACAACTCATGTCGGGCGAAGATATTTTGTTTTCTGGTTCGAAAAAAACGTCGACATTACAAACTTCATAGGATGGTTTCTCAAGATAAAAGTCTGCTCTATCGCGTGATGTAGTTCGATTTTACGCTGGACCCTTCTTTTGTAACATAAACTGGAAAATATCCTGAAAAATTGGCGCAAAAGTGTTGTCTCTCCATCTTTAACGATTGTTTAAACATTCATAATGTATTGATATTGAATATCACTGTATTCAGGAAAGTCTATAGAATCTTTTCCTCTAAAGAATAATTCAATATCTTTAATATCTTTTTTTTTAATGACATCACAATATTTGTTTAGAGTTGACAAATTTTTTTTTTCAAAATCATGTTTCTCAATGCGCGTTTCGGGGAAAAATTAAGGGCAGATTCAGAATCAGCGCAAAAAACTTTATAAGAATCACCCAACAATAATTGTGTAACATGAAAAAAGATTGATTGTGTTGGACAGAGTAATTACTGTTATTTTGTGGTCTGGAAGCCGTGTTTCTGAACGCTCGAATATGACGTACTTTAGACTTAATCTTCAGATATTTTTATTTAAAGTTGACGCATCTTGTAGCCCAGATCATAGCAGCTATAGGTGCCAAGACACCTCTGTAGGTTCGACGGTAGGGCACCAGTTTACTATACGCAGGTAGGCGGTCCGGGTGTGAGTCCGACGATGGTAATAATGTTGGGGCGTACGGTCGAGTTTTTATTGCTTTATGACTCGGTGACATCGTGGACTTTTTCGGAGTTTTCTGGCGATAGTCAATGTATTCTAAAGACACGCTGAAATAATTTGGTTATTGCAGATTACCAGGTTTTGGGCGCAGTTACTTTTGAGTGGCGAGCATTAGCACTTAGCACTGCCTACCAGGGACTGAAAACAGTTATGATATCGATTCCGGTTCTCGAAACAGTTATGAAGAACCGAAATGATGTTATAACTGTTACGAGAATATCGGTTCTGGCTTATATCGGTTACGGTTACGGTTCTAGAGAACCGATATTATTTCGGTTCTGTAACTGTTATTTTTCGGTTCTGGATTTCGGTTCTGGATTTCGGTTCCGGATTTCGGTTCTATCATTCTGTATTCTGTATTGTGTTCGGTCAGTTCGGTCTTATATATTTATTATGCAAGTAGTTATTTTTCGTTATTTATAATTTAAACAATCTTTAAATAAACAAATTTTTATAATTTGTTTCTATATTTGTTATTTGAATTGTTATTACAATAATTTGTTGTTAAAATAATTGTTTAAACAAATTTTTTTAATTTGTACCAATTTTTATAATTGGTTTCTATATTCGATATTTGAATTGTTATTTCAATAATTTGTTGTTAAAATTTGTTTAAACAATTATTTTAACAACAAATTATTGAAATAACAATTCAAATAACAAATATAGAAACAAATTATAAAAATTTGTTTAAACAATTATTTTAACAACAAATTATTGAAATAACAATTCAAATAACGAATATAGAAACAAATTATAAAAATTTGTTTAAACAATTATTTTAACAACAAATTATTGAAATAACAATTCAAATATCGAATATAGAAAAAAATTATAAAAATTTGTTTAAACAATTATTTTAACAATAAATGATTGGTATATCAATTTAAATAACGAATATAGAACAAATTATAAAAATTTATTTATTTAAAGATTGTTTAAATTATAAATAACGAAAAATAACTACTTGCATAATAAATATATAAGACCGAACTGACCGAACACAATACAGAATACAAAATGATAGAACCGAAATCCGGAACCGAAATCCAGAACCGAAATCCAGAACCGAAAAATAACAGTTACAGAACCGAAATAATATCGGTTCTCCAGAACCGTAACCGTAACCGATATAAGCCAGAACCGATATTCTCGTAACAATTATAACATCATTTCGGTTCTTCATAACTGTTTCGATCAGAACCGATATATAACAGTTTGAAACAGTTATTTCCAGAACCGTTTCAAGTCCCTGAAGTCCCTGCTGCCTACACAATCGTTTCTTATTTTACTGTAACGACTACGATTTTATTAGAGGGACGCGGCCGAATGACCAAATTACGACGACAAAAGTCGATTTAACAATTTTCTCTAAATTAATTTCAAATACCATCATTACGTACTCTAAGAAACGGCCCACAATGTAGCGTGAAAATTGTTATTGTTAACGCAACGCAGTAGTCGGTGCACCTGTTCAAAGTTAGGCTATGGTTCGGACGGTAAATCTCAGTTATTCTAGTCAGTAATTTTGACGACGTAATTGCGTTAATCCCGTTTTCTCCAATTGAAATTCGCTAAGTTATCCACATGGATATTGAAGCGTCAGGGTCGTACTTTCATCTGCAATTATTGTTAACACAAAGATAAGTTGTACATACTGTTAATACACCATATTGTGTCATATACTATTCTTGGTTAGGAAATATTGATATTGTTACGTCCTGAGGTGGACGTATTTTAGATTTTGAATAGTAAAAATTGAAATTACGTTTAAATAGATTGAAATGTTTGAAAAGATTATAATTGAGATATAACGCAGTTTTGAACCTACCTGCATTCACCGGCTTCGGTTCGGGTAATCGAGGATTTCTTAATGTTCTAAGTGATTTTATTTGAGGAACTGGTACGAAGAGATCGAAGATGGGTATAGTCTTTAAAAATGATTTGAAGTTTTGATTTATTTTTGGATAAAAAATATAAGCAGAACTATATTTTAAGCGTCAAATTTCGGATACATAGAGTTATTGTGATCTTATTATAAATTGTTAGTAATTACCGCTAAACAGTCTTCTGGCTTGATTTTTACAGATGTGGTTTCTTCCTTCTTGATGTTTGGGTGGTGTAAATCACACAAAAAAAAGAACTTTCACTTGATATTTGTAACTGATTGTGAGTTAATACTTCATATAATTGATTATTATTTGATTTCGTGAAGACTTGTGAAGAGAGTGTGAAGAATAATATTGACTGTTAATTGTACTTTTACTAACTGGAGATTTGTAAAGAGAGTGTGCTTGAGAGTGTCAGCTCCTCCTGAGGAGTCATCCCTTTTATAGACTAATCAATCCTTTGTCTCGTCAAATTCGTCAGGCGATTGTTGTCGTCATAATCGTCATAGCTAGATCTTATTACCCTGCGCATTTCCTGGATCCATTTCTTCTTAGCTGTTTTCTTATCTGTAGCTCCCCTGGCCAGATCGAATTACATTTACGTCGCACATGGGGTGACGAACAATTATTACTCATCGATTCTCGATGGACAGTCTTCAGTGGATTTTAGATCATGATTTATTTTTGGAAGTGATCTGGTCATTTTATGAAATAATTTCGCTACGCAGTTCTTTCGCTCAAGACGATTCGAATGAAGTATGAATTTCTTAATTCTATCGCACGCAATGTGGTATAATATACGATAGTTCGATTTGATTTTAACAAGAGTATTGAATATTAGTTTCTCGTACAACATTATTAGATTAAACATAAAAAGAAATTCAAAAGTATATGTAATACATCATTGATTATATTTAATTATTAACGGTGGCTGAACCACCGGGCGTGACAATATGCTTACTTGAGCTCGAGTTACAAAAAAAGTTTCAAAGAGTACGCCGATCTTGCTTTACTAGTTCGAAAAAATAGCTTATAAATAATATAACAAATAAAAAAATGAGTCCCCGCCTTTGTCCCTTCGATCAATACAGCGCATTCTTTACAGGTAGTCGCGTCGACCGTGCTGTGCAGGAGATTAAGGTTACGAGAAAAGAACTATTTGAAGTGTTAAGAAGTGAACAGTTTTTCAAGTTTTCGTCATTTAAGTGTAATGAACGATTGTTAAAGTATACAGTGGGTGTACAAAGTATTCGTACACCTTTTAAAAACTAATAACTTTTTTATAATTGTACCAAACGACCTGAATTTGTATAATCGATTAGAAACATTGGTTTACGAAATGATATGTAAAAAAGATTTTGCAAAAATTATAATTTACAAGGTTACATGCAAAAATAAAAAAGGCATTTTTTAAAACTTTTTAATTTAGGTCCTTAATGAAAATTTAAAATATATATTTTGTAGATCTATGTTAGTTACACACATGCTGAAAATTTCATTGAAATCGATTAACATACACACGAGCTACAAGCGGTTCAAAATGGTGAAAATCGTAGTTTTACACGACTTTACTTACTATGGACCCTGAACCCTTTTTTTTTGACACCACTTAACTTATTTTTTTTCCCGCAATTTTTCATCGACAGAAGGAACATTCTCGGCGAGAATGTTTTGCCGGTTGCTGGATGTGCTGTTCCTACGGTATACGTGAGACGATCTTAACGATTCGTAAAAACGATTAAAATGAAGATCCCAAACACTAGAATTGGTTCGTATTGATTTCGAATTGATTTCGTATATTTGTCAGTTAATGACGATTTTAGTTATACTAATTTTCAAATTTTAAATACTTATAAAAGAAATTGTATTCACATAACTTAAAATATACTGCCAATTTTGCGATAATTGTTATTCAGACACCATACACAATAGTCTTTATTAATTTAATAAAAGAAATCATTTGTAAAAAGTTCATATTTTATCACAAGGAATGCAGTAATCGTTGACTTTCATAGAAATTATTCGGGAAATCTAGTTTATTAAAAATATTAATTTGCATATGTTCTACTTACAAATAATAATTATCGATGATAGACTATCTTTGACTGATAAATATCCATTATAAATGAAAACAATTCTTTTTGGTCATAAGGAACCGTTATCGATGATGGAAATAATTTTTGGCTATTAGTATTAATAACCGCATTGTCGAGGACAGAAATTTATTTGTGCTACTGACCATGCGAGAGTCAGATTAGGTCTAAGTCAAATTATCATCGATAAGGTCTAAGTCAGATTATCATCGATAATGATTATTTGTAACTATAACATATGCAAATTAATATTTTTAATAAACTAGATTTCCCGAATATTTCTAATGAAAGTCAACGATTACTGCATTCCTTGTGGTAAAATATGAACTTCTTACAAATGATATTTTTTATTAAATTAAAAAAAGGCTATTATTGTTTATGGTGCCTGGATAACAATTATCACAACATTGACAGTATGCTTAAGTTATTTCACCACAAGTGAGCATTGCTAACGTGATTTATCATATACATCCGATGATCTGACAAAAATGTTTCCAACAAAAGTTGATCAGTATTCACTTTTGTACAAATCTCGATATCAAAAATTAAAAGTAAATATTTTTATAAAAAACTGAAGGTTACTTCAATTTTTTAAATATTAACATATATTTTTTATTTCATAATATTCTAACTGGTATCGAGACGAATTCAACGACCTGTAACAATACAATATTATAAACCTTGAAATAACGGTGCAATAAAAAGTTTTCTTGGCCACAGAAAGTGCCGGCGCGCAAAACATTCTCGCCGAGAATGTTCCTTCTGTCGAGGCGTTGACGAGTCGCGCTGTGCTGTGCCGTTACAGGTACAGTGGGCGCACTCCCATTGAAATACACAGAAGAAAGCCAAAACGGCGTGGTGCGGCGGCGCGGTCCGGCTGATATGCGGTCTAGTGGGCGCACATTTTACGGGTCGACACCGAGTCACGCTCGTGCTGTGCTGTTGCAGGTATAGTGGGCGCACTCCCATTGAAATACACAGAAGAAACCCAAAACTGACGTGCCGGCGCGGTGCGGTCCGGCCGACGTGCGTCCTAGTGGGCGACGACCCTTGTTCGACGCTGCAATTTTGTGTATAGAGTATAGAGTGACTATATTCTTCACGTTTTTCACTTTTAAATATTACCATTCCGGTGCCGCGTCACCTTCGAACCAGAGCCTTCTGCTCTGGTTCGCTCTTGTTTCTCACTTTGGAAGAATCAGAGCCTTCTGCCTGATTCGCCTTTGATCCCCCGTGGATCGGAGACTTCTTCTCCGATTCACATCTTTTGCTCCGCAATAATTACTCGACATATCTGCGTAATTTAGTATAAGTCCGTCGTTGTTAGAAAGAGAGCCAGAAGGAATATTGTATTCGTTCTGACTCCCTTTCGGATCTCTTGTGCAGCAACCTCCTCGTGGTGAGACCTGGGCAATCGGTATTATCCTCTATTTGTAAGATCTTCTAGTATCGTATAAATAAGGGATAATATCGAGCTAATAGCTGCACATTTAATAAATATGTTGATTTTTAATCAATTCTATCCTATACCTATTGTCTTCCATAATATCTTGCTATTTCACCTTCCTTCAGAACAAAATGTATGTATTATTCAAGCTGGTTCGCCCCGGGCGTGAACAATGTCATATATCGTCTGGTTATATTTAGATAAAGAGACGAGATAGGATCTCGTCGGTGATAGTGTTATACGGCACTTACAGATTGGGTAATGTGAGCATTCTATAGTACATCATTCTTCTCCTACTTGACGAGTATGTATCTCGTCTGTGCACAGTGATCGATTCCTTGATTCTAGGCGGACAAAATGGTAAATTGGTTAAGTTCAGATATCTTCGCTGCCGTTCTATATTGTTTACGAACATTTATTTATTCGATATATAACCTAATATTTCGATTGCACGTGGTTATTACGACGTAATACGGCGTTAAAGTTTTGTCTTTGTGAAATACAATAAATAAGCCAATTCTTCTCCATCGTATAACTTGTTTGTTTGTTGTTTAAATTATTATCTAAAAAATGGAGCGTGTAAGCGAAGGTAAGTATTTAATTTTTACATATCGGTATAATTTTATTTTGCCGTGTATATCATATACAACAGGTTAACTAATAATATTATTTAAGAAGAGGTAAAATTGTATAACTTCTTTCCCCGGACTCGGCCGGACTTCGTTCTTTGATAGTTTTGAAGAATACTTATTTCAAAATAATGATACTAAATATCGCTTGCCCGTTTTGGCCCGTTAGTTATTTATATCATTTTTTAGAAAAGACATGGAGTATGCCACGAAGACTGATGTTTGAAACCTGGTATTCAACAAGTTCTAAAGATACCAAATCCAAAGTTGATGCAATAATAGGGTTGAATCTAAACTTTTTTAACATCGATGCTATTAATGATTCAGCAAAAAATATTTTGCATACAAACATTACAAGTTTTTGCAAAAGAGTTCAAGAAAAATGGCAGAAATGCCATCGCACTATCGACCGCTTTTTAAAAGAAAATACAAAAAAAATTGTAGAAGACATATTTCATATGTTACTTCTAACGTCCGATCCACTTCTAAGTAGTAAGAGGAAAATTACTAAAAAATGCTCTAAAGAATTAGCAGCAGAGGCAAAAAGTTTACTCAAATCAACTTAAGAAAGGTACGAGATTTACATATGACAATTATAATTTATAATAATTTAGGATATGCACCTTTGTCATGCACATTCCTTATTATAATTTTGTATTATATTTTCGTACAACTTTATCTAATTTTTAAATATAAGTTAAGATTAATTTTTTTCATTTTTTGTATTGTGTATTCACGTATTTAAACAAAAACTATAAAATATTTAATTTATGTTATTTTCACAAATGTTACAACCCAGATAGCACAAAGACATCTTAAAGTACGCCTAAAAGTTGCCTGACGCAAGACGTAACGTACATCTTTAAGTCGTACGTTGCGTCTGTGGCACGTCGTTTTCACGTCTTTTTCCACGTACTGTGTACAACTTTAACAGGTCTTTGTTACAAAACTGTGCGACTTAAAGTCGTCTCTCACAGGTCTTTTCGACATCTTTAAGATGTCGCTTTAAGATGCAAAAAAGTTGCCTTTTTGGACATCTGAAAAGACGTACAAAATCTTCAAATTTAAGAAAAAATTAGAATCTATATATATATATATTACTACTTTCATGTACTACTTGAGAGAGAATATTTCATTTTGTCTCTTCGAAAAAACCTTATTACAATTTAGTTTTTATGCAGCATACTCTGGGCGGGAATCGAACTCGGGCCTACCATTTAACTTCATGATGGTTTCCTCGCTGAGCCATGCGAACCTTTACTGTTAGATTCATTACTTTTTATTCTTATACGCTCAAATCATATCAAATCATATATATTATTATATAAAAAATATTTTAACAGAAGTTTATCTCTTTTAATAATTATATAACCTAATTATTTAATTATTTACCTAAAATATTTTTTAGGTAAAAATCAAACTACTTTTTTTTAATGAAGTATAGTATCAGTATATTAACGATTAAGAGATATACATATTTTCGTAAGTACAATTAGAGTACAAGTAGAGGCAATTGCCTCTTTCGCAACGCCGTTTTCACGGCAGAAACGATTGAAGTACTTACGAAAATATGTATATCTCTTAATCGTTAATATACTGATACTATACTTCATTAAAAAAAAGTAGTTTGATTTTTACCTAAAAAATATTTTAGGTAAATAATTAAATAATTAGGTTATATAATTATTAAAAGAGATAAACTTCTGTTAAAATATTTTTTATATAATAATATATATGATTTGATATGATTTGAGCGTATAAGAATAAAAAGTAATGAATCTAACAGTAAAGGTTCGCATGGCTCAGCGAGGAAACCATCATGAAGTTAAATGGTAGGCCCGAGTTCGATTCCCGCCCAGAGTATGCTGCATAAAAACTAAATTGTAAATAAGGTTTTTTCGAAGAGACAAAATGGAATATTCTCTCTCAAGTAGTACATGAAAGTAGTAATATATATATATATATATATATAGATTCTAATTTTTTCTTAAATTTGAAGATTTTGTACGTCTTTTCAGATGTCCAAAAAGGCAACTTTTTTGCATCTTAAAGCGACATCTTAAAGATGTCGAAAAGACCTGTGAGAGACGACTTTAAGTCGCACAGTTTTGTAACAAAGACCTGTTAAAGTTGTACACAGTACGTGGAAAAGACGTGAAAACGACGTGCCACAGACGCAACGTACGACTTAAAGATGTACGTTACGTCTTGCGTCAGGCAACTTTTAGGCGTACTTTAAGATGTCTTTGTGCTATCTGGGAAGGACCACGGCCGCTCTTGGTTAGCACCCTGGCAGGAGAGTACGGCGATAATACCTGGACGCCTGCCGGGAGAACGGGAGAGGACGGCAGTCTGTTCCTGGTCGCTCGTTCGACATGGAGAGTACGGCGATAATACCTGGACGCCTGTCGAACGAGAGAGAACGGCCAACTCCTGGCCGCCCAGGGCTCGACAGAAGAGTACGGCGACAATACCTGGACGCCTTGTCGAGCGAGAGAGGACAGAGCATCTTCTGGTCGTTTTGAGTAAAATACCACGGAACCTAGCTAGAATTATTTTATATACCTCACCTTCCTGTACCCATGTTCCTAACCAAAATAAATCTGTTTGTCCAGCATTTCCTGGTTAATCATTTTTCCATGGCTACTTCAAATAACTCTAAAATACCATTACTGTCGTACTAAGACGTTAGCGTTTACTTACTTGTGTAACGTCTTAGTACAATAGTAATGATGTTTTAGAGTTATTTAAATTGCAATATCTCCTGAATTACTAACTTTTCGACATACATAGGTTCGTAGTTTTTTATAACGAATGTCCAGCTGCATCGATTGATATATTAAAAAATACCTCATTCCATTTAATAAAATGAAGGGGACCTTCAAATGTCCGAAATACCTCCACCTGCAAAAAAACTATTATCGCCACCGGATGACCCCCTTCGTACTGTGCAATTTTATTTCAGCAAATATTTCTGTAAAACTTATACATATATAGTTTCGAAGTTATCTGAGGTGCTAATAGTTATTGCCCCACCCTGTATATCATAGGTATATCTTGCGATATTTTCGTATTTTTAAACCCAACGTGTATGAAAATAAAGCGTTTTACCAAAAAAATTTCCTTCCTCTTTGTGCTGTCAATTCTCGATATATGAATTTCACATTTTTTATATGATTCTTGTTGAATACATAATAAAGCCATTAATAATTAATAAATATAAATTATTAATTAATTTCAGAGCTGAGAGAACTCGTTTATTATTATATCATTACAAGGAAATCTTTACGGAAGTCACGTTGATTAATTTACTATACGATAAATAATGCTATTTAAAAAAAATTGGTTAATATGAGAAATTATTATTTTCAAACTAACATTACCATTATATAGAAATGAATATTTTCTGCTGAAATTATATTTTCTTGTTACTGGTTCTTCTATATTCTTAAAAGTATAGTACTGTATTGATCAAACACATCAGTATGTATATATCTCTGAAGCGAAAGATACGTACACATATTTTGGAGTACAGTGATTACGTATAACAATTAAAACTGTGTTTATTATATATTGTGAAACATATTATTATATTGACGAGTAATTGTCTTCTATTAAATAGAATAAGAATTATATAAAAATGATGAAACAACGCAAAAGTAATAGAAACAGTAAATTTGCTCGAATGAGTGAAGAGGAGCGTGCCCGTTATATGCAACATCGTGCTGAATTTGAACTTGAAGCTAGGAGGCGTAAACAACAATTAATTGCAACCTACATTAAAGTACTAGACTTATTAACGTATTGTTATCCATGCAGATTTTTTAAACTCGCAGGGGCATAAAATTCAATCGGTATTTAAATAAGAATGAAATCTAATTAAAATTTAATAACGTTTCGTCCATGCCTTCAACTTATAAAAAAAATAAATTTGTCTTTGATTCATATTATTCTGCAATGCGCACTGAAATTAATACTGAGCAATAAAATAAATTGTTACAATTTTGTTACATCATTGTGAATATTATCCATATCTTTACAGAATAAATTAAAACATGAAAACGTATTTTCGAAATTAAACACTGCTAAAATCAATGAAACATGGAGACTTGTTTTGAGACAAATAAAATGTAAAGAAATTTATGAAAACGTAAAGGATCTTTCTGAATCATTCGATAGAGTTGTAAATTTGAAAGATAAAACAATTTGTCAGTTGCAAAGTGAATTAAAAGTAGCAGATGAAGATCATAGAAAACTGCAAGAAGCTCACATTGAGTTGATGAATGATATAATCGGTATTAATCGAATTGAATTCAGCGTACTTCTAGTACTGTAATAAATCATAGATATGTAAACAAATCTAATCTCTTTTTATGTTATGTAGGAAAATATAAACACAAGTTGCAGGACTTACATGATTTATTCAAATTAGATAACAATAAATCGAGTGCGTTAGAGTTAGCATTTTTGAAAATTAAAATGGAACAAGTCTATAAGGAAATGCAATCAACTGTAGTAAAGAAAACTGAAAAGTTGAAGGAAGAAAAATTTACAGCGAAGACAAGAAACGCTATTAATATTCGTAATATTTTAATTTTGGTAATACTGTAAACATAAAATGTTATTACTCTTTAGGCAGTTTATAATAGACAAATTTATTGTATGGTAGGAAGAAGACGTAATGTCGAACCTTATACATATATCTTCGCAAAACCTTAAAAACCTTTGGGAGCGATTGAATAGAACGCTTATTGAATATGAAAGAGTTACAAAAAATAAAAAAAAACAATATGAATATTTAAAGGAACAAGATAGTGTATATCAACAATGTATATTACAATACCCAAAAGTACAGTTGCAACTACAAAACGCTGCTGAAAATTTACGATGCAATATACAAATTCTATCACTGAAGAGAGATGAACAAATTGTAAACCTTAAAATGAAAAATACACATATAAAGAAGGAAACAAGAGATATGAAGCAGTACTTTAGTACAGTTCAAGCTGTAGACTATGTTAAATTAAAGAAGTTGACTGTTTTTAGCAATGATGCATTAAAGGTTAAACAATATGTATATATGTGCTTTCCTTTGCCACATACCATACTGTTCATAACATGAATATTATCATTTCATTTTTAGGACTTGCAGAAAACCATGCAAAAATGTTCGACTATTCTTGAATTAATTACAATATGCTCTAATTTGGAACCATTTCACGTTAATTTCAGAAATTATTTTATTGAAGGCGAGGTAATCCTTTTTACAACATTATAAGATAAATTAAAATATTTTTTGACAAAATTTAAAAGCTGGAAAAATTTCACAGATTCCTAGTTCACATGATAAAATTGAGAAATTCTGGCAAAAGTACAATGACGTAGCAGCAAACAACATTTTATTAAGAAAGGAATGCAAAAAACTTAGTTTAGAAAACAAGAGATTAAAGTACAAGTTACAAGCCCACGTTGTAAGAATTTCTGGGGTGCCTGAAATACGCATGAACACGTCAACTTCGATTTGAATAATCTTTATATTCAAATTACTTTTTATAACTGCAAAAAGTAGGTAAGTTATGTTTACATTAGAATGTAATATATATCGCACAATATGCATTTAAATGTAATTTAATATCATAACGAATTAACGATGTATAAAAATTCCACCTCCCAATTCCAAATATTTATAAGGTCTAGCACGAGTACGGCCTTTTATGGGATGAAAGAAAATTTTTTCCTTTGATACTGTATTTTCTGTTTCCAAATAGATATCGAAACACGCTCTTAATCGCTGCAATTGCGCAGATAAGGTTGGTGGTTTCGTCCACATTACATTTATTTCTCTTTCAATATCTCGTAAAATGTCGACAGCAACTGGTACCGTAGGATTTATACTTATATTAAATACTGCCGCTATCTTTGGATAATCAGGTTTTATAGCAATTTTTGCAATTAACTCGTCTGAAATGGATAACGTATATTTAAAAAAAAATCTTAAATAATAATTTGTATATAAAAAAATTTGAAAATATCTTACTATTTCCACGTCGAAGAACAGCTTCATAGAATATGTCTAATGAAGTCACTAAGCCTTGCTGCTGAAGAGCAGAGTTCGCAGAAATAGCATAACCGTTCCAAGACATTGTTGTAAATTTTTGGAGAATTGTATTAAGTTTTTGTGGTAAGATGTCGTTGGTACTAGCAAGAATTGGTAAACTTCCAGATTCCAAGTGTCGAATCTCCATACATAATTCCAATCTAGCTTTCAAGCGTCTTTTAATCTCTCTTAATACACTTTCAACACTATCTTGAGCTATTTCGCAACGTGTAACCTAATAGCATTCAAACAATTTCATCAGTTGAAACAGTTTAGAACCATAAAATACATAACATACGATATTTATGTTTATACCTTTTGTTCGCGAGAATCAGGTGAAATGAAATTCAAGCCAGCCATTCTTTGTGCCCATTTATATGGAATTCCTAATCCAAGCGATGAAAAGTTACCCAAACTATATCGACTTAGTTGATAGTAATTAGCTGGATTTGGACTTTCTAATCCTAGATCTCTTGGGTACAATTCCCTTAAAATTGATTCTGATGCAAGCATATCTCTGCAAAATAAATGTATAAAAGTTTCGAGAAAGTATACATAAAACAGCATATACTTAATAATGTATGGGAAAATAGCATACCCAGTACTATTGCTCTCAACACCTTCAGTTTTCAATTTTGATTCTACTGTAACTACTTTCAGGAACATTATGTAAAAAAACTGCAATGTCAATTTCGTTTCGTCTGAAAACGTTAATGTTTTAAAATATTTTACATTCATTTAGAAATATTGATTTGCATTCTTGAAACTAACTTTTTAATTTAATAATTATCTTCACGTGTAAGGGGTGTCTTTGAAGCAGCTTTAATCTTTTCTCTTCTTGTCTAGCTTCCCTAGATAATCTATGGTGTCTCTTTTTATGAATATGGGTTTCCTCTATGATACTTTCAGATAAAGTTTCAGGATCTGAATCAGATTCCTGCAATCCTTCCTGATTATTTGCACGTTTTGCTTCTTCCTCGTCGCCTTCTATTTTTACTGTTATAGTGCTGTCTGTAGGAAAATGTATATAAAATAAAATGTGGCATGCTTAACGAAATTTTAACATCGAACGTACCATATGCATCTCTATAAGCAGATGCTTTTGCATAAAGAACATATAATGGCGAAGCAAGTAATGTCGCTTTGTGATGTTCTTGTCTGATTCTGTCTAATGGTAATCCAAGGCTTTCTTGGAGTGGTTTGCTTGCCTAAAATATAAAATAGTTATTACTTTTCTGCATGTTCTAGAATATTGGAGTTCGATAATACGCATATTACTTCTAATATTGAATAAAGTTGAGGTGCCAGATTGTCAAGTCGAGATTGTTTAGATTCTATGCTTAATGCTACTGCTTTTTTACTTTCTGTTAATTCATCGCACAAAGCAGCAAGCTGTTTTCTTTGTGTTAATTCCCACTCCAAGCGAGCCAGTCTCAATTGATGTGGATTATGTTTTGCGATGTCCTAAAACAAATTAATTCATAGTATCATAGAAGTAAAAGTAATAAATCTTACTTGGAATTGTTCTATTATTTAACTTACAGGTCTCGATATGTTCTCAGGGGCTTCTTTATAAAATTCTTCTTCTGATACAAGCTGTATCAGTTCATCTTTAGACCTAAGCAGAATCATATTAATTTGATGTGCAAATTACATTTTAAGAAGATTATATAATAGGAAATATTTACTTGAACTGAAGACACTTAAGAACTTCCTTCTTCAAGTGCATCACTTCGTATAACAAATTCTGTAAATGTAAATGTCTACTGTCAACACTGCCTTTCGAAGCCATTAAAGAATCTCTTGCAAATTTTGTACGAAATTTTTCCATTCTATTTAATTTTTTAAGCTCGATAAATGCTAACGATGTTTGAATTTGAAGTTCACGTATTTCATCCTTGGCCTAGAAGAGATAAAATTTAGATGCTCAATAATCAAATTAACTAAATACAGAATAATATTTCAACAGAAGTACAAACAATTACATCTCCATTAATTTTTAGTTCCGCTATTTTATTCATAGCTTTACGTATGTTGTCACAAGTTGATAAGAAATTTTCAGAATCATTTTCTGACAATCTTTCTGTGGCTTCTTTCTCTTCGTAACTAATTATAGCCTAAACATAAAAGATTGTTTTATTGAAACTAAAACGCAAGATATGCAGTTAAAATTAATATTTATACCTTATAAGTATCTCCATCCTTAAGAGAAATTCCAGAATTCCCACTAACTGATTTTCTCCGCTTTTTCGAATTTTCGGAATCAGTTTCCTTACCCATTCTATTCACAAACCTTAAATTATATAGAAAGTTCCAAACATGAGAGACTTATCATACACAATAAACTATTATTTCTTTTATAGAAGTCAAAATTTATACAACTTTAATGAATATATATTAATTATTTAATAGAAAAAATAATGTAATTATGACCACTTGTATATAGAAATTATTTAATTTAATTTTTTAAAACTCTGTTACATGTCCATGTTGCATTTTAATACACGCTACACAAATACACAAAGCGGCACACCGGGTGAGGTTATGTTTCCACTCTCTAAAATTTCAAGAATATACATTCATCTATTATAGGCTATATTTATAACTTTCTTCATTCGCACGTGTTGCACTATTATGTAGATTATTTTCCAAATTTTTTATTGAAAAGCAAAAGACAAAAATGAATTGACCCCGACGTGATTTGAACACGCAACCTTCTGATCTGGAGTCAGACGCGCTACCGTTGCGCCACGGAGTCTTCGTACAAAACTCTTTTAATATGTAATTTCTTTACGAAGACTACGAATGCAAGTACGTAGAATATTGCTTTTTCTAAATATGTTATTGATATAAAATATTTTCATTACTTTTCATAGACCACCGAATGAAACAAAATGCAACAATTATTTAAAACTGATAGTATAGAATTGTGTATATACTGCTGTGCAAAAGAAAGAAACATCCGGCCATATTGAATAGAAAAACGTAAAAAATCAAATAAGAACACAATAAGTTTTGGAAAAGGATTCCGCTGTTTAATTGAATAGTTCTGAGAATATATACAAAAATTAGGATCTTTCAGCTGAGCGTTGATTTGTCGGGTGCAGTCGGGTGACTCCTCTCCCGGTTGCAGCTTATTGACGATCATTTTTGATTCCTTGATTAGTCTCGCCAACTAGAATTTTGTCAAAGATCTCTGTGGGAACTCTCTCTCTCCCTCTCGCTATTTTCTTATCTATTCTAAAGCAATTGTGCCTAGATAAAATAAATTAGAGACCCCACTCCTGACGTCAGATTGCGGACTCCACTCTTACGCTTAGGTTTTGGCGGGAATAGCCGACATTGGAGCTCAGCGTCACCATGGCAGGAACGTATCTACGTCCTAAGTTTGTGGGGAAAGTAGTGGGGAACTATTACTGGCCGGGAAGTACCGGAAGAGTAAAACAATTTTTATGTATGTATTATATATTATATGTATCAGACTCTATGTATATACATATTAAATTTTAATACAACACCCACATGTTATATATTCATATTTCAAAATTAAATCATAAGATATTTTGTGGACCAAGATACCCCATTTTAGCCATACCTTTACGTTACCCAGTGTACAAGACAGTACAAGTATATCTATATTATATATATATTAGGTCAATCGGAAAGTTCCGTCCGTTTAGCGTCCAGTAGCCGTAGCTCGAACTGTCGTTAACTATAACGTCTAAAGTAAGGTTAACTTTTTAGTTTGGATATCTTTCAATAAAATTCAATACATAACAATATACGCTTGCATCAACAACATCATTTTTTTCTACATTGAAAATGTCAGAATTTGAGCCGAATAAGCGTCATTTGCGCGAAGTGTTAATCTTTTGCTTCAATTGGAAAAAAACTGCAGCTGAAGCTCATCGAATGATTGTAGACGTTTATGGCAATAATGCTGTTTCCGATAAAACATGTAGAGAATGGTTCCGACGCTTTAAAAATGGTGATTTTACTGTGGAGGACAAAGAGCGTTCTGGACGGCCACGAGTATTCGAAGATGAAGAATTGCAGGCATTGGTGGATGAAGATCCATGTCAAACGCAAAAACAAATTGCAGAAGCGTTAAATTGTGCTCAATCTGTTATTTCCGATCGTTTAAAAGCCTTGGGGACAGTCTACAAGAAAGGAAAATGGGTCCCATATAAACTCAAGAGACATTGAAAAGTGAAAAATCATCTGCAAAATTCTGCTTGCGACACGTCACAAAAGTTGTCAAAGAAACGTTAGAAGCACTTCGCTGGGAAATGCTACCCGAAATGCTTATTCGCAGGCTGTGCCCCTTCTGACTATCACTTGTTTCGGTCGATGGCACACGCACTTGCTGAAATGCTGAGGAACGATTTAATTCTTACAAAGATGTCGAAAAATGGATCTCTGACTAGGTAACCTCCAAAGATGACTCATTCTTTCGTCGCGGAATTCGCTTGCTGCCCGAAAGATGGGGAAAAGTCATCGCTAACGATGGACAATATTCTGATTAATATACTTTTTCATTTTGTTTCTTAAAGCTCTACTTTTTGTGAAAAAACGGACGGAACTTTCCGATTGACACAACAGAACCGTGATACAAATTATATCTTTCCACAAGTATTTTATACTTCATATTGCATATATGTATATTGTTCTTACTATTCATTTTTTAAAATAAAGTAGGTTGTGAGGAAATATATACAGATTTCGTCGATCACCTGTGCGGCAATACATTAGACAGAGCAAGAAATAGGGAGTTTTGAAATAATCGCGCGCCGTTCCTGAATCGGTAGAAATGGCGAGAAGAGTCCGCGGTCTCTTTCTCTTTCTTTGACTTATCTTGAACTCAGAAACTCAGAAGCGATAAATAATTAATTTGTATGGTGACGGTTAGATATCATTATTATGTTTAGTGTCTGCTGGAAACTTGGGTTACCGTTACCATGAGGTGACGGCTGCCCAGTAAGCCCAGATAGCCAAGCGATCCTCGCGCACAGATCGAGCCCGGCGTGTCGGGGTCAGGTAGACGGGCCGAACGTCGCTTGAATGGGCAAAAGGCACACGATGGCTATAATCTGAGGAGGGCACTTATGACCGTGAGGGCTCGTAACGTTCCCTCGGCGCAAACCCGGCACAAGCTTCCCCTCGGCCCGTCGGTCCTGGTTCCTGCCAAATTTTGACCGTGTGGGCTCGTAACGTTCCCTCGGCAGCTTGTGCCGAGGGAACGTTACGAGCCCACACGGTCATAACTGCCCTGGCCAGAATCGAGCATTTTGGCTATCTGGGAGCAAACGTGCTCAATTTTGGACGGGTATCTACCAGTGATGCCATATGGAGCTCCAAACGGAGCTCCCGTACTCTCCTCCTTACCCCTTCCACTATTCCATTCCAGCACCGTGCGCAGGCGCACACTCCACGGTCCCCATCGCGCACGTGCAACGTGTCTCCCATTTGCTCCACTCATTCCCCGTCATCAGAGAGGGGGTACATCATTTCACCGTGACTCCCCGCATCTGGCATCACTGGTATCTACGCACGCATAAGTAGCGCATTCTGTCGGCAGAAAGACCGGGCATCTGCCCGGCTGCTTCTGCCGAGCAGAATCCAGGACCGAGCGGCCAGCATTGTGCCCGGGCAACTTTTGCCGGGGCCGGGCCGGGCCGGACAGATGCCCAGTCTTTCTGCCAGGCATATGCGCGCATAGCTGCCCGTCCAAAATCGAGCATCTTGTGCTTTGAGCAGCTTTGAGCGTCGTTCTTTCAGCATAATGCCCGTTACCTATTAGCTAGGCTGGGCTCGATTTCTGCTCGAGGCAGGCCGGCAGGCCTGAGGTTCCTGAGACCATTTGAAGCGACATTTTCCTTTGCAAAAATGTTATCCGCGGCTTTGTTCATGAGTTATTAACAAAAAACACGGACCAATCAGAGCGCGACCTAGACGCGAGTTGGCACAGTCGGTCCGGCGCGCTAACTGTCGATTGGCCGACTGTGTCAACTCGTGTCTAGGTCGCGCTCTGATTGGTCCGTGTTTTTTGTTAATAACTCATGAACAAAGCCGCGGATAACATTTTTGCAAAGGAAAATGTCGCTTCAAATGGTCTCAGGAACTTCCCATATCCGGGATATGCAGGAATTTTGGGACACCCTGTATGGTAAATACATCAGCGCTGTCATAACTACGTGATATTATATACTTTATGGTGAGGTTGGAGTATAGTATATTCTCTATGTTGATTTGTATAACCATGTATAACATGTGCTTGTTCGTTATGTGCGTTACTTTCAATTTGAATCTGGGAAGGTGTTATTTCATAGTTATTTAGAATATAATAAAGCACGATTTCAGAACTATCGTTTTCTACGTATTTGCATTGGCAGTGGAGCGATAAAATTGATTACACTTGAGTCACGGTTTTATACTAAAAATATTTCTATAGATGTTGTTTAGTACATACATACATAAGTATGTTATGTATTATAAATTGTAAGGTAAGTTACAGGAATCCAGCGTTCTTAGTTTATCTCTTATACATTGTTTTACATTTTTGTTGTGAAGAAAATATATTGTACATACACGTTCAAGCAATGTGATACTTCTATGAAATATTGTAATAAATTGACATTTGTCTAACCTATAAGTAATAACTTGGACGCCGGATTTTATGCACTTATAACAAAAATGAGCAAGTGCAATTTAAAACGATGAAAATATTAAAAGACTTTAAGAGTGTTAATATATTCTCACCACATTAAAATTATTAATGAAGATTGTAAGTTTATATTTAGCTCCTCCGTCTCGCAATTGATGCACAAACTTTTTGTTTTGCATAAAAATCCGGAGTCTAGTAATAACACTTTGTTTTACGTGATTTTATTTAATTTTCAGATTCTGTAATGTGAGGAATATACCATACTGAAGTTGAAATGAGTGGAATCCATGAAACTGATCAAAATCATGATAGTAATGAAATGGAAGTTGTTGAAGACAACGCTATGATAGATACCGATGATGAAGGTGGATTAAGAGTAGATGATGATATATACATTCCACCACCTATCAAAGCTGCTCATGAACTTGATATTAGTGGTCCTAGGCTCATGATTATCAAGATTGTTAATGAGAACTTTAAAAGTTATGCTGGCACTCAAACAATTGGTCCATTTCATAAGGTATACGGCAGAAAGTTTTATAAAAAGTATGCATCAGGGTTGGACAAAAATAATAAAATGAACAGTCACAAATTACGATATACGTTGTGTCGCATATCACACAAATTCGTCTTATACCAGTATAACAACAAAGTATTGCTGGGAGATGACGAGAAGGTTCCTGGCAGGAATGCGGTGGTGAGCTTGGAAGGAGCGTGCCTTCTATTGGCTGAGGTGGACACACACACACACTACTACACTACTATGCAGCACGACAGACCCATCCTGCCTCTGTGTTGTCCCAGAGCCCTTCTTGTCATCTCCCTACCATATATTACTCCTCGATCGATAGCTAGAAAATTTATTCGAATAATGCTCAACTGCAGTACATATACATCAACTAAATTTTCTTTTTTGTAGTGTTTCTCAGCGATTGTTGGTCCGAATGGTAGTGGCAAAAGTAATGTGATAGATTCAATGTTATTTGTATTTGGATACAGAGCTAGTAAAATTCGGTCAAAGAAGCTGTCAGTTTTAATACATAATTCCAGCCAACATCAGAATATCAACAGTTGTACAGTATCTGTACACTTTCAAAAAATCATTGATAAGGTATTCACTAGAACATTTTCTATTTAAGTTACAACTATTTCTCAAATATAAATACTTTGTTGTAGCCTGGGGCAGACTATGATGTTGTTCCTAACAGTGAGTTTAGTATATCACGAACAGCACTTAAAGATAATTCTTCGCATTATGAAATTAATAGGAAAAGGGTGCAATTCAAGGAGATTGCAAAGCTGTTGAAGTCCTATGGTGTGGATTTAGATCACAACCGTTTCCTAATCTTACAAGTATGGAATGCAATATTATTCTATCAATGCTCTCTTTCTATTTTACCGTTATACCAATTACATTCATCTGCAATTACAAGGTTCACTTTCTGGTCACATTTCATATGATGAAATATATTAATTATGACTATGGAATATTGATAAAATGAACAAAATTTTAAGATAATATATAGATAGTGTGATGATTAGACAGTAGATCTTTATGCAAAATAAAAGTTTTGTACCTGAATTGCAAGAAACTGGAGTGAAATAGAAATTTATTTTCTATCTTAATATGTTTAATAGGTTGAAAATAATAAGATAGCATTTTTAAATTCTTCTAATATTTTTACTGTCTTAAATTACACCTATTCATTTTTAAGAATAAGAATACTTTCTAGTTTTATTTCATTTTAAGCTACACAATTTTTATGTATTTGTGTAGCGAGAGGGATTTTATTTGATTATAATTATTTTTCCTTGATCTATTATACCAGGGAGAGGTTGAACAAATAGCAATGATGAAACCTAAAGGACAAAATGAAAATGATACTGGTATGCTTGAGTTTTTGGAAGATATAATTGGGACAGTACGTTATAAGGAACCATTACAAAAATTATCAGAAAAGGTAGAACTGCTTACAGACTATAGAATTGAAAAGTTAAATCGTTTGAGAATTGTTGAGAAAGAAAAAGCAGCTCTGGAAGAACCGATGCAAGAAGCAGTGCAATATTTAGAATTAGAAAACACAGTGACAGAGATAGAGCATCAACTTTATCATTATAAGAGGTAACTTATTAATGTTTATATACAATGATTTTATGAAATTTATAAAATTCCTTTTTGTAGATTCGAAACTACGAACGAATTAGAACAACAAGAAAATAAAGCTAACGAATTGAATACGGATATTGCAGATCTTGTAGATAAAATGAAAGAAGTTCATGATGAAAAAAGCAAGCAAAATAAAATAATCGAGGAGAAAAACAAGAAATGGGATTGCTTACAACTGAAAAAAGATGAAATTTCAACTCAGTTTAATAATATTCGCAAACATGATGAATCACTTCATGCGGAACTTGTGGAGACCAATAAGCGTCGAAAAGCTAACATTGCGACGTTAAAAACAGTAAGCTACATTACTATACTATCTATAGTGAAAAAGTTGAAATATGTAGCGTTTATATTACATAATTAAATAATTTAATATTATTTGTAGGAGAAAGCTCAAGTAGAAGAACTCCGTAACGTGCCTGAGAAAAGCATGAAAAGTATTCAGGAATGTGAGCAGCTTATTGAAACTAATTTAAAACTGAAAGAACACGAGGAATCAGTACTGGAAAAGTTAATGGTTGGATTACGCGAAAAAACGGAACCACTATTAAACGAACGTTCTGTACTTGAAAAAGAATTAATTTCTCTAAGGAAGAACGTTGATGAAGCTCAAGCAGCTTTCAATCTTGCACAATCTGAATTTGAATTATATATTTCCGTAGAAGCGACAGAAAGAGGCAAGCTAGAAAAGTTGCAAAACTCTTTAAAATTAACAGTAGACACTTTAGCAGAGAAAGAGCTACAGTTGAAGAATTTACAAACAAAAATTCCGAGTTCTCAGCACAATTTGACCCAAGCGCAACACGCATTGGAGACAATAAAGCATAAAGAGATCGAAGAGACCACAAAATTGAGACGGATGAGAATGTCGTATGAAGAACAAAAGTGTGCTATGCAAGCAAATCGATCAAGAAACAGAATTATAGATAGTTTAATGCGAGAAAAAATGGAAGGGAGAATTACTGGGATATTCGGAAGATTGGTAAGCAGATAAAAAATTCCGTTCTTTGTGAATGTTAATTTTATTTATAAGATTGTAAGGAGATGACGGAGTGACGACGTGATGCTTTGACGATCGCTCGCAGAGAACTGTCGATTTTTATTTTAACAAAATTATAACGTAAAACATACATCTGTTAACAAAACATTAACGCGACATGCAAATCAATAAAAACATATATAACACGTAAATCGATAAAAACATATATAACACTTAAACATATGTCATGGCATGCGCACTCACACACAGTCATATGACATGCACACTTACATAATTCTTACAACAGCTTACAAGATGTTCGACAATTAACGCTAATCGACATAAAATTTAAGAAATCGATATTTTCAAACAATTTACTATTTAGAATATACCAGACGATTGTTGCTTAATTTTCGAGGTTTGATAAATTTATATTTAGACTCCGGATGTTTATGCAAAATAAAAAGTTTGTGCATCAATTGCAAGATGCAGGAGCTAAATATAAATTTAGATTCTTCATTAATAATTTTAATGCGGTGAAGATAATATATTAACACTCTTAAAGTCTGTTAATATTTTCATTGTTTTAAATCGCACTTGCTCATTTTTGTTATAAATGTATAAAATCCGGAGTCTATAATAATTAATTTTATAATTCTATATGTAGGGTGATCTTGGAGCTATAGACGGAAAATATGACGTCGCGGTTTCAACAGCTTGTATGCCCTTGGACAACATTGTGGTAGACACAGTATCCACAGCACAATCATGCATATCATTTCTACGTCAAAATGATATAGGACGTGCAACGTTTATCCCTCTAGAGAAACAGCAACGTCTATTGGACAGATGTAGACAGAAAATACAAACACCTGAGAATGTACCGAGGCTGTTCGATCTTATACATGTCGAAGATGAAAGGGTACTGCCGGCGTTCTATTATGCATTACAAGATACATTAGTAGCAAATGATTTAGATCAAGCTACGCGTATTGCGTACGGTCAAAGACGGTTCAGAGTTGTTACACTGAAGGGTGAATTAATTGAATTGTCGGGTACAATGAGTGGAGGTGGAAGAACAGTACTGAAGGGTAGAATGGGGCAAAAGGTAATTCGAAACGAATTATCTGCCAATGACATTGAAAAACTACAAGGGAATTTGGACAAACTACACGAAGACTGTACTAAACTCAGAAACGAACATCAATCTTTAGAAACTCAGATTCATAGCCTAACTGTAGATCTAAAAGATATGGTTGTTGAAAAAGAAAAACTGTGTATCCAAGCTAAAACATTGCAAGAGCAAGAACCATCTTTACGACAGCAGCTGAAAATTCAGGAGAAAAAGGTTACAGAGTCTGTTGCGGATCCGAAAAAGGTCGAACAGCTCAAGAAAAGGATGAATATAGCCGAAAAATCATTGGAGGAAGTGAAAGACAATTCAAAATCCGTTGAAAGTGAAGTGCAGCGTATTAGTAGAAAAATAGAGGAAATTTCAGGAGGTCGTGTAAAAGATCAGCAGAAGATGATAGCTAATCTGAATAAAACAATTGAAAAAGCTAAGGCCGAGATTTGCAAGTTGCAGGTTGCAATGAAAACGTCTGAAAGGAATTTGAAAAAGGTCGAACAACGCATAGATAACCTGGGAAACGATGTTCAATCCGCTGAACAAAGGCTTCGAGATATTCAGAATGAGAAGCAGGAATTAGAGGTACAAGGGAAACAGTGTATACACGAACTAAATGAACTTAACGAAGCTCTTTCGGAAAGAGACACAGCTATGTCATCCCTTAAAGAGGAGTTAGACGCTTTGCAAGCGCGGGAGAACAAAATGAAAAGCGTTAAAATCGATTTAGATCAAAGAATGAAAGAGTGTAAAAGCGGAATAAAAATGTTGAAACAACAAATTTCAGATTACACGCGAAAAATTCCTGAATTGAAGCTCCAAGCTATACCTGGCAAAGAGTTAGTGGAACTGAGGGAATTAACTGAAGAACAACTACGCGAGCTGGATGAGAAAACGCTTTTGAATGACTTACAAAAGGCTAAAAAGAGATTACCAACCGACGTTCCAAATATGCAGGTTATCGCAGACTATAGAGAAAAGGATGTAATATATTTGAAACGTGTAGCAGATTTTGAAAAAGTAACGGGGGAACGTGACAGAATGCGAAAAATTTATGAAACTGCGAGACTTCGTAGAATGCACGAGTTTCTCGCTGGTTTTGGGGTAATTACAAATAAGCTAAAAGAAATGTATCAAATGATAACACTGGGCGGCGATGCGGAATTGGAGTTGATCGATTCTTTGGATCCTTTCAGCGAAGGCATTGCTTTTAGTGTCAGACCACCCAAGAAATCGTGGAAAAATATTTGTAACCTTAGCGGAGGTGAAAAGACATTGAGCTCCTTAGCTCTTGTGTTCGCGCTGCATCACTATAAACCAACTCCCCTCTATTTTATGGACGAAATCGACGCTGCTTTAGATTTTAAGAATGTATCGATCGTTGGAAATTACATCAAGGAGAGAACGAAAAATGCGCAATTCATAATTATATCGCTGAGATCGAATATGTTTGAGTTAGCGGACTATCTTGTCGGTATATATAAAACGTACAACTGCACGAAGAGCGTTAATGTTGATTTGAGGAAGTATTACGAAAATAGTGGGATCGCGCCACCAACGCAAATTACATCGAAAAACCAGCCAAGTGCCAGCCAAGCACAAAGATTCAGCTTGCACACTCAACAGAAGGAGAAAGGTGCAACACTAAATCCTAGTAATGTGAGAACCTCAGAAAAAAATCAAGAAGGGAACAGAGACAATGCATTTCAGTAAGTAGAGATAAATGATGCAAGATTTATATTTTTAATTCCTGGGCTAATTCCTTATTTTGCCAATCCACCTTACAAGTGGCATTTAAATAGTGACTCATTCGAACAATTAGAAATGAGTTAGACACTCTGTTTATTGTTCCATTTCTTGAAATTGTTTAAAGTAGTACTTATAGCACACATAAAAAGACAGATAGAGGTATTTCAAAGCCGAAGAAACATGAAATAAATTAATGGAATTCTCCATTTCTTTTTTAGGTCACTCGAGTTAGGATTGTGCCCAACACCGCAGAAGACACCTATACACAATCGACGATCTAAAGATGATTCCGCATTAGACACAGACAACGAGGACATCAGTGTATCTCCGTCAAAAAAGAAGCGTAGGATATGAACATCGTAAAAATTGTTTTATATTTTTGTATAAAAAGTTTAAAATTATATTCGACTACGTGAAAATAGAATTGTATAGAGGAACCTAAAACTTTCAGTTGTATCTTATGAGAAATTAAATGATTAGTATTTTTATGTAAATTTTTTATGAGAAGTGACAAAATGATTAATATTTTTATGTAAACTTTGCGTATGTAAAAAGTGTATATTATATCTTATATATTTAAAACTTTATTTTAGCATTGATTTTATATTGACTTTATACATTCTGGTATTAAATACTAAGAATAATCTAACACCATTTTCGTTTTGTGCTTAATTGCTTCCAATCATACCTGCTTTCACCTACCTAGAGATATACTAAGTCTCGAGTTTATATATATTAATTTTGTAAAGATACATTTTCGCTATTTTTCTTTTCACGCAGTCTGTTGTGGTGAAGGTTGTCAGTAGGAAACTAGCGAGATATACGTGCAAGAAAAAGGAGAGGAAGCCGTTTGACGGTGGGGCGCATGTGTGATATAGGTAATATCGAGTACGAGATTAGAATTTGAACAGTCTGTGTTTGAAAGTGTCAGAAATAATGTCTACAAAGAAGGAGCAGTTCGTTAATGATGATTTTCACAGGGAAGCCGCCAAATCACCAGGTAATCCATTGAATATTTTACTTTAAGTATTTCCCTGAAAAAGTTACAAAATTTGTTGGAAGTATTATCGACGCAGACATCCATTTGAATATGTTTAAAAATTTAACTGTATCAGTTTAAGTCAACTGGAATTTTGAGAATATTAGTGAAACGTTAGACTGTCTTTTTTAGTAATAGTTATATAAAATTCTAACAGGTAAAACACAATCAGTTCATAACATAACGGTTTAATGACGTTTCTAGTACGTTTTAAACTATCGAATAGCTTGTAAAAACAATTCAATAACAGCGTGTTAGTAGTTAATAGTTGTGTTTTGTTCTACTAACAATGTACAGAGTTATTTGAATATATGTACTACCTAGTAATCAATACTGCATATGGATATTAGTGCAAATTATATATTCTTGTTACAGAAACAAAAGATAAAGATAAACGTGTTTCATTCGTTAAGCTGTTTATAAAATTAAAACTAGTTTATTGGAAGTAATACACATTATTTATTACAATTTTAATGTATGCAGTGTTACAGTAGATTTGTGTATAACAACATTTTGTTATAACATATGGAATCATATTATGTGTATTGTCAATTTTTAATCACATACTTTTATACTATATTACTGGAGGCGTGATATCCTTTATATTATTATTTCTTATATTTCGCAAATGAGTCTGATTGCGAAATATTGGAGATAGACATAATTGTGTAATATTAGCGATATCAGTGTAATGGCTGGTCGAATTATTTTTAAACAATTTATGCTTCGTGTTTGCGTAATAGATGACCGAGAAGTTTATTGGCGATAAAACGTCATGGAAATTATTGTATGTAGCGAAGAAACACATAAGATATCAAAAATATTCTATTCAATTAACTTGATAATGACTATCGAAGGGAGTAGAATTAATAAACTATTAATTGTTTTGTTTATTATCTATTAAATGCCAGTCGATTACACGCGTAATTAACGTAGGTAATCAATGTTAATTTTTCAATCGTACAATGTGAAAACTAACATAATCAAATTTATCTCTAAAATCCTTGTAAATTACTTATACAATCATATAATATTGTGAATCGTCGAACGGTAGTTACATATATGTGCATTGATCTTATCAACGATGTTATCAAACATATAAAATGATATCGATAGAGCAATTGATAAATCTTTAGAAATATCTCTCGTTTTCGAAGTATTCATTATCCGAATGTTTAAGACAGTTAGATTTATTAAAGTTCTCATAAAAGACAGTAGTTAAAGGGCGGCAATATTTTCTATAATTACAATTATAATACAAATATAAATTATAATTACAATTGTTCCGGGTTAACTAAAACGTCTCCTTGCAGTTTTGGAGGAAATTTGACGACGAGTGTCACTTTTTCGATTAAACTTTGTTAAATTAGATCGAAAGCTCAATACTATTTGTATTTATTCGTAGTAATTAAAAATCAAATCAAGACTCTTTCGATAAGCTTTATTTCGTGATATTTTCTTTCAGCATTGTGGATGCTTTTGTTCACGTTTTATTTTTATACCAAATCAGTTCCAAAAGAAGTTGAACGCACAGATAGTTATTTCTGATTATTTATTTATAAAGAAAGACCATTAGTATTGCTTTTCTTAAATTTTCGTATAGTATGGGCGACGAATTTATTCGTCCAGATTTCGAAATTAATTTTGAGGCCAATATATATTCAGTGTACCACATATGATTAGGATATGAAAAATGCAAGACGGTAGCAAGAATGCTCAACATCGCATGTCTTAATTTCGTAATGTTTATGTCATTAAATAAAATTACTGATTTTATGGGATTTTCGAGGTTGCTGGGCTGCCAGTGAACGCGTCAAGATCCTGTAACCGTGGATTTATAATTTCTTAGAGTCATTGCCGTTGAACCTTCTGGCATTGAACATAATCAGCGCACTTTCGCACACAATATCGCGCACCTCAGCGGCGGCCTGTTTTGGTTTATGAGATTCGCACTTGTTTCGATCACCTGTTCAAGGTACCTTGACCACCTGCGCCACAGTGCGCTACACGTTTCCCTCTCCAACGTGGCATTAATCAACCAGCTTTCCGTTTTCGAAGGCGTTCAAACCCAGAAACAAATCTCTGCCAAGTTCAGTCTTCATTAGACAATCTTCACTACGTAATCTTAACTAGCCAATCTTCAGCAGACAGTCGTCAAGACCGAGGCAGTACACAGTTCGAATCCTTGACGCTTAGCAACGTAGATAACGCTACAATTATCCTTGCAAATAATTCCTTCCGTTAATTATCAAAACAGGTGATTTGTACAATAAAATTGCACAACGGCATTTCGAATTGTACTGTGGCGATCGCCATTCCATACCACACCGTGATCTACATCGTTGGAATCTGTTAACACTTTGAAGCATGGTAGAGTTTATTATATGTTTATCCTTGATCGAGATTTGGTAATAGTGTTCTCAACAAAAAATGGTGTATTGAAACAGTATTTTCTGGTTAGAATAAGAATACAATACAACGAATCCAGTTTAGACTCTGCATGTAATGCAAATTACGTTTGATTAAAGAGCAAAACGTTGTTAGTTAATATTCTGTATCCTTGATCGAGATTTGGTAAATAGTGTTCTAAAAAGGAAATAGTGTATTGAAACAATATTTTCTGGTTAGAATAAGAATAGAATAAAACGAATCCAGTTTAGTCTCTGCATGTAATGCAAATTACGTTTAATTACAAAGCAAAACGTTGTTAGTTAATATTAAATATCCTTGATCGAGATCTGGTAAATAGTGTTCTCAAAAAAATATGGCGTATTGAAACAATATCTTCTGATTAGAATTCTTATTCTAATACAATAAAATCTAAATCTAATCTAAATCTAATCTAAATCTAATCTAAATACAATAAAACAAATCCACAGTTTAGTCCCTGCATGTAATGTAAATCTCGTTTAATTAAAAAGCAAAACGTTGCTAGTTAATATTCTTTATCCTTGATCGAGATTTGGTAAATAGTGTTCTCAAAAAAATGGTGTATTGAAACAGTATTTTCTGGTCAGGATAAGAATAAAATAAAACAAATCCACAGTTTAGTCCCTGCACGTAATGCAAATCCCGTTTAATTAAAAAGCAAAACGTTGCTAGTTAATATTCTTTATTCTTGATCGAGATTTGGTAAATAGTGTTCTCAAAAAAATGGTGTATTGAAACAGTATTTTCTGGTCAGGATAAGAATACAATAAAACAAATCCACAGTTTAGTCCCTGCACGTAATGCAAATCCCGTTTAATTAAAAAGCAAAACGTTGCTAGTTAATATTCTTTATTCTTGATCGAGATTTGGTAAATAGTGTTCTCAAAAAAAATAGTGTATTGAAACAGTATTTTCTGGTCAGGATAAGAATACAATAAAACGAATCCACAGTTTAGTCCCTGCATGTAATTCAAATCTCGTTTAATTAAAAAGCAAAACGGTGTTAGTTAATATTCTTTATTCTTGATCGAGATTTGGTAAATAGTGTTCTCAAAAAAAATAGTGTATTGAAACAGTATTTTCTGGTCAGGATAAGAATACAATAAAACAAATCCACAGTTTAGTCCCTGCATGTAATGCAAATCCCGTTTAATTAAAAAGCAAAACGTTGCTAGTTAATATTCTTTATTCTTGATCGAGATTTGGTAAATAGTGTTCTCAAAAAAATAGTGTATTGAAACAGTATTTTCTGGTCAGGATAAGAATACAATAAAACGAATCCACAGTTTAGTCCCTGCATGTAATTCAAATCTCGTTTAATTAAAAAGCAAAACGGTGTTAGTTAATATTCTTTATCCTTGATCGAGATTTGGTAAATAGTGTTCTCAAAAAAAAAATTTTCATAAAATTTAAAAATTTTCAACAGTATTGTTCTTATTCATATAATGTGTTTTTTAGTGGATCTATATGTATATTCTGCAATTTGTCGTCGTTGACAAAGTATTGCCAAATTATAATCGTACATAAAATTATAGATAAGATAATATAACGCAAGTTATTAGCACA
Source organism: Lasioglossum pauxillum (assembly GCA_933228785.1). Lineage (NCBI taxonomy): Eukaryota > Metazoa > Arthropoda > Insecta > Hymenoptera > Halictidae > Lasioglossum > Lasioglossum pauxillum. The sequence goes on along the minus strand of OW121701.1, from coordinate 20,641,333 downwards.
AGCGTCCCGGCTTTTTTCAATACCTATGCACGTCGATACATTTTTTATATCCCCTCGAGAAAATAAAACGGCTCGGAACACGTTTCGCGTTCCGCGTAATTAACATAGTTAGTAACTTTGTATTCTTCGTATTCACCTGATGAATTCTCTTCAAATTAAAAGGAACCTACTTTGTTCAATTTCGAACAGTGAAAGAAAGGTTCCCACACAGTTGACCTTGACCCTTTTCCCAAGGTCGAATGTTCTTGCGTGGTATTTTCACTCGTTACTAGGAACAAATGGAACTACGGATCGTAACTCGATCGTTCTATTGAAACACGATGGACAAGTTTCGTCATCTATTAAATGTCGTTGGCGCATTATAGTTGATCAAAAAACAGAGGCGACGCTACGTGGAAAAATAGGCGAAATATTATACGCCCGAGATTTTCTTTTCGAGAAAAAAATTGAATTCGGAGATTGACAGAGTACGAGCGAATCAAGGATCGGGCGACGCGTCTGTTCAGTACTTGCCAATTCTACTTCCGAAGGCGTTCGAAGCGTTTCGGTCTATTTAAGCATTGTCAAGTGTCCATAATCTGATCGATAAATATTACTTGATAAGTTCTTGAAGATGAAACATCGATTTCCTTTCCAAAATTGGTGTTGGTCGGTCTAATTGTTACGACCACAGCTATCCATTTCAAGTTAAGGCAATACGGTGTCAGGTAATACTATCGTGTACACCTGCATGCAATAAATACAGTTTATCTGTACACGTGAAGGCTTAACTTAGAACATAAATATGTTAATAAATGAACTTGCATAACAGTTAATACCGATGATGGAACAAGAATGAAAAATATTTTGCGGAACTGTTTGTTGTACGTTTTGTATAACGGAGATATTTCACGCCTGAAAGATGCTATGTTACGTTCACTATTATGTGGAGGCAGTTTAATTACAATTATCAATATGTATCTGTTCCCACGTGCGCGACGGTCTACCACTCATACAAACATCCGTATTAATTGTTAGACTGAAAAGTTGATCCTTCCTTTAGAAGAGTAGCTCGAGTCAATTCAGACTTAATATCTTTTGGGATATTTCTATTCCATGTATTCTCCGATTTTTATAATTCCGACTTGTATTTGATGTGTGTTTAAGAACACGCTGAAAGACACGGCTGTGAGTAGCACATGTGTTTATTAACCCTTTGCCTTACAATTTTTCTTTTTTCTTTTTTATTTAATCTTACCCAGATCCCTAAATGGGGTCTATACAGCTGAACGTGATATACACATTATTTTACAGAGTTTTAGAGTTACAGAGTTACACAGTTTTACAGAGTTCTACAGTTTGAGTGTCTGTTTAGCAGATTGTTTAGTATATCTGGTTATATACGCAGGTTGCATTCCTTCAAGAAATTAAAGATACGCGAACACGCCCGGATGTTAGGTCTGGTAAAGAACATATCGGCTCTGAGGGGCAGAAAGAACCCTATCCTGCGTAGATCATCAGTTACTCCCTTGCCTTACAATATCGTGTCTGACTCGTGATGAAGATTCTGAATAGATTTTAATAAAAATGCATGTCAATAATTTCCTATAACCGAGAGAACATTATATTTTGGTTTCGTTAATGTACAGCTATTGGAGAACATATAGGCATACCGTAGATACAAGTTTTCACCTTTTTTAAGAAATTACGATCTACAAAAAGGTTTCAATGCCTGAAACTGTAAAACAAATCGTAGGGCAAGGGGTTAATATTGCGCCCATTTACAAGCGCGTTGTCTGTTCAACTTCAGATTACAGCTGATCGTATGATCGCAACAAACCAGAGGATTATTTACATCGATGTCTGTCTCATACTTGTCAGCGAAGCGGTGCTCTAAATACCTGCACTTTCAAATGGCTCAGCTGAAGCTCATACGATCTTGACTTCTCTTAACGAATTAATCAGTATCTAAACACTACGTAAAAGGGAACGATGAATGGAATACCGTTCTTGCAACAATTTTTTCCCCGCAACACACTATTCTTAGATTACAATATATATATACAGGGTGTCTAAAAAGTGTTATACCTCTCTGCCGGCCTGGGCAATTCACGAGCCGCAGACGACCTTCTCCCTACTCCTGGGCCCTCCCCACCAATCTTCTATGAAGTGTAGGAGGAGGTTGGGGAAATTAGGTATATACAAAGGAGGATTTTAAGTTTAGCCACTTGCCCTACGATTTATTTTACGGTTTTAGTGATTATAACGTTTTTGTAGTTCGTAATTTCTTAAAAATGGAGTAAAGGGTATAGCCGGATAAGCATGGGCCAGCGGCCCCCGCTCCGATTTTCCTGATTCCTGTCTTAAAACATCGTTTCATGTTTAAAAAAACATTGTGTAAAATTTCAAATGTCTACTCTCACCGATAGGGGTGATATTGAGGTAAATTCCCCCCGCACTTAAATGCAATTTGCTCTAAAACGAGAAAAGATGTCGACATGGGATAAACGGCAAACAAAAGATATAGATGCCGACTTTGCGGCATGTTCAAAGGCGGCATGCCGCGAAATGAGCGAAACGCGAAACGCGAGAACTCATTCAATTAATAATTATGTTTATTTTATAGAATATTGAAGTGCAAACAATAAAATTCGTTTAGTTTATAAATACATATAAAAAAAAGAAAAAAACAAGAAAAGTTGAGTTGAGGAGGATTCGAACTAGAGCCCTCCAGAGCATCGAGCAGAACCTCTAACACCGTGATCATACGACAGATTTGTGAGAAGATTCTTCTTTCTGTTACTTGACAGCAACAAACTAGCTTTACACACATTTTTCTTCTTCAATGTAAGCTATTTCCTAGAATATAATTGTTTAGACTTCCAACTGTAATCATATATTCGAAGATTTAGTCGTATTTTTACATGTATCAACTTTCCGTACAAGCTCCGACTTCCCGTTCGCTCCCGTCACTAGCCACCGCAAGGGGACTCGGTCGCTGCGTCATTACTGATCAAACCGAGCGTTCGCCGGCATGCTTTATTTTTTTTGACACTGTTCCACCAAATGGACACTTCTGAAATTTTTTTACAAAATAGGTTAGAATCATAGCAATATTTTAGAATTTTTTGGTAGGTGTCAATCCAGGGGAAGATAGTTAAAAAAATTCCCAAAAAATTAATTAATTATTTTCAACTATAAATAATTGGCCAAAAATTCTGAAAAAAATCTGAAATATAGAGTGTATCTATATCTTTTGTTTGCCGTTTATCCCATGTCGATATCTTTTCTCGTTTTAGAGCAAATTGCATTTAAGTGCGGGGGAATTTACCTCAATATCACAAAATCGGAGCGGGGGCCGCTGGCCCATGCTTATCCGGCTATACCCTTTATATCTATTGTATGCCTACCATATTCTCCAATAGCTGTACTTTAACAAAACCAAAGTAGAATTTTATGTATTTCGGTTTAAAGGAAATTAATAACACACATATATGTATTGGACTCTGTTCAGAATCTGTAACACGAGTCGGACACGATATTGTAGGGCAAGGGGTTAAATTAATTTGGAAAATTAAGAGGAACTTATAATAAATTTAATTTTGTATAGGGGGGGGAGGCCGCATAGGGACAATACGATATAGTTGATAGTGATTAAGATATAGATTAAATCATTATTGAAATATTAGAAAGGGAACGATCAATATTATAAATTTTGAGGCAGCTTTCTTCGGGTTCGAACTCACCGAGAATGCCTTCCTGAAAACATCTAATGACTCCACTGTCGGATCTTTATGCGAAATAAAGTTTCATATTGCATTGATTGCAGGACACGGTAACGAAATAAAAATTCCTTTCCTCTTTTAATTATCCTACCAAGCTGAAACTAATACACTGATGTCCTTGAATCTTACTAATACGTCTCCTGCTTGAAATTGTACGTACTCATTTTTGTCATAAATGCATAAAATCCTGTCTCGCATATCTTAAGCTGAACAGATAACATTTCTACTGAAATATGAGAATTACGAGGGGAAAAACAGTTCCGTTCGACGTACATCATCCTTCAAGGATAACGAATGAAACGTATTGGTAGCAAGCGATATGCAACGCCAGCGGGGGATTTATTAGCCCTCAGACAACGGACGATTTTTATAGCTATTATAATTGGCAATGCTTAGGACCGATTAAAATATTTCAGCTAATAAAAATGACAAGGCTTTATTTGTTTAGATCTCACGCAATTTTTAATACAATATGGACAAAAAAATGTATCGAATCAATTTCCATGTATGCAACTTCATAATTCCAATAATCATAAAATGAAAAATATGAAACTGGTCATTTGACCGACGGTAATAGGTTTAGTGTTAATCAATAATATTTAAAAATTGACTTTTGATGATATCTCGTGTAGACACATTAGTCTTTCCGATATCGTCAATGAAACAGCTATTCAGTTATTTTAATTGCCACAAATTGGGTACTTAAATGACAATTTGGGTATTCTCGGTCAAAATAGACCCGGAGGGTTAAACGATTCTCGTGTGTGAACGGCAGGGATTGAAAATAGTTAGTTGAAAACAGAATACGGAATGACAGAACCGAATCATAACCGAAATCGGAACAGAAATCCAGAACCGAAAAATAACTGTTACAGAACGAAAAATAATATCGGTTCTCAAGAAACTCAAGAGGTTTCAGTCACAATCGATATATAATCGTTTCAAACAGTTATTTTCAGAACGGTTTCAACCCCTGGTGAACGGTAATGATCAAATGCAAAAGAATGTCGTTTCCTTTCGCTGTGTTTTTGTGGAACTTTCGCAGACGACGCGGTGAGGTTCACTGAATAAACGCTGAGATTAGACGTAATGCTGCTCTAATAACTTATCGATAACTCCGAATACGTTGCGTAGTTGGAAATTACGAGTTAGTAACGCAGGAAATCGACGTCTCTTAGCTACAGTGGCGAGTATATAAATATAAATAGGGAAGTTTATCCGCAATTATATAACACGATATAGTTGCTAAAGAGCATCTACTCTGGACAAGGCAACAATGGGTGGAAGTCATTTTCACTGATGAATCCAAATTCAATTCCTTCGGATCAGATGGAAGGTGTTACGTAAGACAGCGAGTAGGTGGAGAATTTGATACAAAATGCTTGAAGTCGACCGTTAAAGGAGGAAGTTTTGTAATGGTTTGGACCGGTATGATTATAAACGGTTCTGGCCCAATTTGCAATATCAATATGTTGACATCCTGAATGAACATGTAATTCCTTTTACTCAAGAAAATATGCCGGAACATTGGATATTTCAGGCAGATAACGATCCCAAACACACGTCTCGAAAGGCGAAGTGGTTTTTGGAAGAACATAATGTTAATGTTATGTGTTGGCCATCATAGTCGCCCGATTTAAATCCAATCGAGCATCGTCGGAATGGCGTAGATAATGAAATTAAAATGAAAGAACCTACGAATTTAAACAATCTATACGAAATAATCGAAGATGCATGGAATAATATTTCAATCGATCGCTGCATTCGACTTATTGATTCTATGCCTCGTCGTTGTGCTGAAATTATTAAAAAGAAAGTTGGCCCAACAAAGTATTAGTTATTATATTATATAGTATTATTAAATATGTTATTCATATTGATTACATTGTAAAATAAAATACATTCAGTACATAAATCTGTGTTTCCCTATTTATATGCTCCCCAAAAATTTTCTTATTTTAAGTTTCGTATTTATTTTACTAAAAGTTAAGCTAAGTTAATTATCAAAACTTTGTGCAAAAGTTAGCTTCAGGAGTATACTCTTAATATGCGCAAAGAAAAAAAGAGACGTGATAACTACAACTTCAGAAGAATGTAGTATACAATTGACGGGACAATTTCCCTATTAGACACAGATCCAAGAAGCATTTGAACACTAAAATACCCGATTTTGATGAATCTTTCAGATACAGACTACAAAATGTATTTTTTAAATATTCTCTATTTTCAAAGTTTTACTTTACTTTGCACTACTTTAAAAATTGCGAACAATAATTTTAGTGTTTAAAAAGTTATTTTTCGCATCTTGTACTAAACTAATTCCTCCAACACTAACTTCTCAAAAAAATCCAAGTGGTATATGGTCCGATGTTATAATATTACTTTGATTGACTGTAGCTCTTTTGGAGTGCAGTGTTAATTCTAAATGCAATGAAAATGTGCTGCATCTAATGAATATAGTAACACATTCAATTATTTACGTTTCTATCACGACAATATTATGTGTTTGGTGATCGAGGCATTAGATGTGCTTGAGATAATGCATGAAGTCGTATTAGGATAAGATAATTAAAATGATTTACATATTTGACAAACACAGATACGGAATCGTGTTATTTAATGCTACTTTGGAAGACAATTATATAGTTGTTTGAATTACGGAAGGAAGGAAATCATCACCAAACATTGTACGTGATTATTAGACTGCGGATGTTTATGCAATTTTCAATTTTTGTAGACGAATTTGAAGAAATTGGAATAAAATAGAATCGTATTTTCCGTGGTAGTAGCCTTTTTAGATCTGTAATAAATGAAAATCGTACTAAATTCTGTCATATTTTATATCTTAACATTTCTTGAAAATTTTCAAAAGCCATAATTGCATAAAGATCCGCAGTCTAGTAAATATTTAAATTGAGGAGTATGAATATACAATCCCAGGTACTATATAAAAATGTGCTGCACAAAAAAGCTGCTTTCCAGATGAAGGAAGAAACAGAGATGTAGAATATGTTAAGCAAATCTTTGATATTTCCTTTTGTAACCTAATGTTGCTCAATATCTTCAAGGATGCTAACAATTGTGCATATTATGTATAATATATTTAGTGTCCTATTTTTTACAATTAAAATTACTCCAAGTAAAAAGAAATTAAAGTCTGTGAGAGAACTGTCATTACAGACAATAACAACAAAAAATACGTTGTATGGGAACATTTGTAATATTTTTGCCAAACAAAATATTAAATAATTTTGTTTCCACTTGGAGAAATTCATCCTTGATTCTGATAATATAAAATTACCTTTTTACTGACATGAAAGTATTAATTTTCGGTGAAATGATTATATTGTGGTTAGATTTTCTGCTGAAGTCAATATTCATGAGAACTGCTACTGAAATGTTGATGATAATTTTGTTAAAGGAATGCGATTATTTGTATGTTCTAATGTTATCTACGCCTAAGTTACGAAAAATACTTAAGGCGGGTTTTCCAAATATGTTTCGATAGCTATCAGTTTTGCGGAGTGATTTAAAACGTTTGATTGTCATCTCAGTCTAATTGAAAGACAGATTTGATTTGGAAAAACCAAATTGAAATTGATTGATGTCCGTGATTACTACATTATAACATGATCTTATCTGTGATCGATCGTGTCGTTCAAATTATATGATGGTACAAAAAAGTAATTTTCCATCTTTTAGATTTATATTATATTATATTATTTTAGATTTATGTACTAACACTACCACGGACGTCGTTACAATTTTGCGGTTTACCAGTAAACAGAAAGATAACAGATCCTGTAGATCTAATACTTGCGATTCATATGCAATTTATTCCCTTCCTTTTCTTATTAGTAGACTGCGGATCTTTATGCATTTATGATTTGTATAAATTTTTTAAAAATGCTGGAGTATCAAACTAGAGGGCTATTGTTGCTCGCTCGCTTCGCTCCCTCGCGAGTAGGGATGTTTTTGCTCGCTCGCTTCGCGAGCTCGCGGGTAGGACTGCTCTTGCGAGAGGGTTAGTGATACGCATGGCTAGTAGGGCCTACTGATATTAATGTTTTTTATTTGGTGTGTGACTCTCCAAGAGTCACACAAAGAACTTCCCGATTCGTTACTCCTTCGCCAACATCGCTAACATCGTTTTTTTTTGTACTTTCATCGATATTCTCCCAAAATGTATTCTTGGGAGTAGAGATGATAAATTCACTGTTGCATTGGAATAACTTTCGATTATTCCAAGCGGTAACATTAGCATCAGTTAAAAAAAAAATTTTTTTTTTAAATCTAAAAAAAAATTTAAAAAAAAATTTTTTTTAATGTAATTGCGTTTGGTTCTTTGGTGGAAAATTTCCGTCTTCCCTTATAAATTGCATTGTAGAATCAACTCCTTTCGAAAAAAACTAAAAAACTACTTGACCAAAATGGACCAAAATCTAATTAGCTCTAAGTTACAGCGGGGCACATCGATTGCATCATTCGTCATCCTGATCGCGTTGTTACTTTTTGTGAAAACGTTAACGAAAAATTTGATTACATAGAAACGGCCATACGCACACACACACACACACATACGAACATTTTGCTGAAAATAGTCTAAAATGACTGCAATGACCATGAAACGTGAAGATCTGCTAAAAAATCGATTTTCGATGTTCGGGGTAATTACAATAACTTCCCTATAAAATCGGGAAGTTAATTTGACAGAATATAATATAATTTTGATTTCTTTTGGATCTAAAAATGCTATTGCCAATGAAAATAAGATTTTATTTGGTCCCACTTTCTTAAGTTCGTTTACGAAAAATGAGAATTGCATAAACATCCGCAGTCTACTTATTAGATTTATAAAATAGTATACTACAAAAATATACTATAATACAGTGATATATTGTAAACAATTAAGAGGAAGAATGCAACAGAAAATAATCCGTACTTGGAACATTGTTCTAATCTGAGGGGATTTATATAATCTTGAATTCAACTTATGGCTGACGTTATCCTATTGTGCTGATATAAAATTTTGTCTCGAATAGAGTCAACTTGTTTTCCTTTCTGCTATTGTAGATTGTATTTAACGAGCTATACTTTTCGAAAATGAATGTTCATGCCTTGATCGAGAGTTAGTAAATAGTGTTCTCAGAAAAAAATAGAAATAAATAAAACGAATCCAACGATTAGTCCCTGCATATAATGCAAATTACTTAGTAACAGTTTATACATAATTGAAAAGCAAAACTTTCTTATTTATTATTTATGCCATTTGAAACAACTGGAAAGTGATAAATATTCAGATAAGACGTAATATCGTACTTCGTTCGGCAGCGATTGCAAATTAATGGTTAAAACTTTAAAAACGATACGATATCTCCGAAGTAAAAACAAGTGGTTCGCTTAATTTGGTCTAGAGGATATTTCAGCAAGAGGTTTTGAAAAGACTGAGGCGTGGGTGATTTTATCGACATTTGGCATATGATAAAACACTTTGATGGGTAAAACTAAACGTAATTTATTTGACATAGAAACGATGGAACCATTCGATTAACCGTGTATACTATTTTTTATCTACGAGTGTTCGTAGATAAAGTGTGCGTACAATCATTGATAAAATTTGATAATCAATCATCCAAGTCTGAACTATTTCGACGTTCATTATATTAAACTATGCATAACCAAGAGAATTATCGTAATCGCGAATTCCTGAAGCTGGACATTTTTTCTTAAACGAGTCTTCATTCCGTTAATGGAATACCTCTATCTGACATTGAAGATACTAATCATTGCACAATACACTACAGAAATGTTACTCACAAGCAGTGCTGGATGAAATAGTATTTGAAATAAACAACAATATTTTTAACGATTATTGTCTAGAGTATGTTACATTGCTTAATTCATACAAGTATCCCAATATACATAATTGTTTGATAATTTTGAAGAAAGCTTAAAGTCTAGCGTAAGTTCTGTTTCAGATATTTATTAAACTATATGTACAATAATTATATACAACATTGTAAAAAATATGGGAGATAAAAATACATGCCAAACTATTGTGAATTGCATATACTGTGCCGATATGTTTATATTATCGCTGTGTAATTTCTAAAATACGGGAGTCCAGTCGTTTGCATCATAAACCTGTTCGTTTCGATTATCTTTCTGTAGTAAAAAAAATGCCCGTACGTCATAACGTGACGCACTTGCGTGAACAGGTATTGGGTCAAGTATAAGATTTTCATGACGATCAGGAACAATTAAGACAATCCTGATAATTATTCAGGACGTATCCTCGACATGTTCACGCATCAGAGAGAAACCCAGAGAGACCATTCTTCATTAATGTAGGAATGTTTGATAGCCATCAAAATGTCTTCCCAGAACTCGCTTCACTTTTCCCGGTTTCTGCATTCTGGATTATTTCGCTCTCATGCGATATAACATCGATCCTCAGAGAAGATGATGACCTACATTAACTCGACTCCTATCTTGGGGGTCATCGACGATCGACACACATTGGTCATCGGCGACCGACAATTACAATGTCATTTACATCGGTTGAAATAAGACAATTTATTAAGTACTTGAAGAAGTTTCTGCTGTCCTTTTGGCAAATAAAAGTCCTTCGTTCCTATAGAAAAATAGAGAAGATTTTATTCAGAGTATTCTCTCACTTTTCAAGTGATAAATGGTTTCCACGATAGAAGACATTCGGTTTGTGTGACGTAATCCAATCATCATTTTTATACATCTTCATGTAAGAACTGAGATATTGCTGGGAAAGCCCAAGCTGCATTGATCGGAATAAACGGTAATCTAACGGAACAGTATGTGGTGAACATTCCTTGACTAGTTTTGCAATGTGTAGTCTAGCACAGATAGTGTAGCCAGATTAAGACTTGTGTCCCCACTCTACCTTCCCCTTCTACGATGCTACTCCCCACACTTTCGCTGCGTCACGTGACGCGTTTCGTGTCTGCCGTGCATGTATCCGGTACTGGCAGAGAGAGGGTAACTTTTTCCCCGTGATTCGTGTTCCCTCCCCGGCTTCCCCTATCTGACGATTCTGGTCTAGCACAGTGTCGCCAGAAAGCTACTGAAACAGATGCTTTTTTCTCTCCTTTTCCCCTTTCACTATCCCATTCCACTACCATGAGCACACTCCAACGTCCCCCACTAAGACCGTAGACCACGGTGCCCGTGCCGTAGACTGGTCTAGTTATCAGAGAGGGGGTAAACTGTATTCCCCTCGATTTCCTCGATCTGGCGACACTGGTCTAGCATTGTCGTTCTAGAAATTCACTTTGCCATGTCTTTTAGCATATTTTACGCGTTTTTCTTTCAATGCTCGACCACAAAGTATTGAACATATCATTTTGTTAGTATGTTTCATCGGTGCAAAAATCGTTCTTATTCAATTTTCAGTGGTTTTTAAACTTATGTAGTCCGGGGCCCCCCTCTTGAACAACATTTTTTTTGCGGACTCCATCGTAACCCTAGGCATTTTACATAGTTCTTGAGACCTAATTTGAAACATGAAACATTTTTTATTTTAGTAAAAATATCTGTTAATGTCAAAATGTCAAAATTGTTCGCGAACCACAGTTTAAGAACCACTGCTGTAGCTAGTATATTATATGTAATAGAATGCTCCCCGAGATTTTTGCGACTCCGTCTTAATAAATAACATGACTTTTTGAGAAAATTGTATCATTGGTACGATTTTGCTCTTCACTGTAATTACAGTTAGTATAATAATACAATTTCGTTTATAACAAGATGAACAACAACCTGTTGAACAAAGAAATGTATGTATTTCAGGTCGATTTGGAACACGACACCTACAGCTTCTCCTCTGGTTCTTGGGGAACGTGATTGGATATTGCCTCCGAGTATGCATGTCGGAAGCCATTGTGGCGATGGTACCATCGTCGACGAGTAATCATACGTCCGAATCCGAAGTATGTTGTATTATTTGACGAACTATAACTATACTAATTTACCCATTCGATACAAATAACAAAATCTATGACTGACAAAATGTGTATTTTCAAATATCATACATAGAAATGATTACAATAATAGGTTACAGAAATAAATTCTGGTAGGGGTAGTAGTGTTATAGATAAATCGCGGATATTATGAATTTATAACAAAATCGAGTAGTTACAGTTTTAAGCAAAAATATTGAAGAGTAGGGATATATTAGATCTGCGCTCGGATTTACTTACTCGCGACGGCCGAGTTTCGAAGCCTACGCCCCCTCGACCCGGCCGCGCGTCTCGGCCATACTCGCTATTCGTGGCGCCTAGGAGAACTATGGCCTCCACAAAGAGCGAGACGCGCGGGCGGGTCGAGAGGGCGTAGCCTTCGAAACTCGGGCGTCGCGAGTATCCGAGCGCTGTATTGAATGATTGCATAAGTTCGTGTCCGATTTGAAAATAAAATTCAATGGTTAAATTTGAAAGAATACAGCTGTATTAATTAATTATACAGTCACCATTCTTTTCTAATTGTAGAAGAAGACTATAACATTTCTTTTACACTCTTTTACAATCATCTGATATTATCTTCAATCTATTAAAATAATCAAAGAAGGAAAGCAATTTCAAAGTGGCTCCCGTTAGTTGTAGCAGATACGGACAATTTTTATTTCGCATACGCAGTTTAGTTACAAGTAGACTGCGGATGTTTATGCAAAATAAAAATTGTCTGTATCGGCTACAAGAAATGAAAACCAGATTGAATGTAATTTCTTCCCTTAATGATTTTAATAGAGGAGAAATCATATATTGGCATTTTCAATATTTTCAATTTTCCAACAATTTTGAATTTAATCTACTCAATTTCGCTATAAATGGATAAAGATCTGCAGTCTAGTATGTGTAAAGCTCTTTATTGTCCTGATGACCTATTCTAATTATAGACCTTTAATTGGAGCTCAACCGATAAGTCTACCATCCTGAGTGCTTTCTTTTGGGGATACACAGTCATGCAAATACCAAGTGGTTACATTGCAAGAGTTTGGAGTGCGCAAAGGCTACTTGCTGTGGGCATGCTACTTTGTGGTGTTTTGAATATTTTAACACCGACTGCTGCACATTACGGGGATATGATCGCTGTCTGCATTTGTAGGGCATTGATGGGTCTCTGTCAGAGTTGCCTCTTGCCTTGCACACACACCTTGCTTTCGAAATGGGCGCCTCCGAATGAGAGAGCACGATTCGGTGAGTTACCTTTGTTTGTTAGTCTTCCTAACCGGAGTACATCCATGAATTCTACCATTTTATTTTAATAATTCCATGTAGTCTAGTCAACGAAAAGTTGTAGTCGAAAATGGGAGGAACACAATTTTTAACTTTGGGTCTTTGTTTGGACTAGTTAGGAGGTAAACATACTACATAAAAGGCCCCACTCCTAGGAGGTGAGCGGAGGGCAAGGGGGCACGTAGAACGTCCCCTTTTTCGGTTTTCCGCTTATATCTCGGAAACTATGCGTCGTAGCGATGAGACCATTCTACACAAAATTAAAGCTGACAAAGTGTGTCACAAGATTGATTGGATTCAGTTTTTTGCTATCTCGCATAATTTCCGAGATATCCGCGCTCAAAGTTCAATAATTGTGCTGAAGAGTTAGCTAGTCAAATAAGGCAAAAATAGTGAACTTTGAGCGCGGATATCTCGGAAACTACGCGAGATAGCGAAAAACTGAATGCAATTAATCTTATGGTACATTTTGTCAGCTTTAATTTTGTATAAAGTGGTCTTATCGCTAGGACACATAGTTTCCGAGATACAAGCGGCAAACCGAAAAAGGGGACGTTCTACGTGCTTCCCTGCACCCCGCTCACTTCCTAGGAGTAGGGACTAACTAGTTTAAACGAAGTCCCAAAGCTAAAATTGTGTTCCATCCATTTCCCTCTACACCCCCATTATGAGCATTCATTGACTGGACTAATGAGAATATGTGGCTCTGAATAATTTCCAACTTGATCACATTTGTTTTAGGTGCGTTCGCCTATGCTGGAGGACAATTCGGTACCGTGATCTCGTTCCCAATTTCCGGGGTGTTGGCGGCCTCCTCTTTGCATTGGCAGTCTATATTTTATGTTTTCGGAGCTCTAGCTGTAGTTTGGAGTATCATATTCTTCATTTTTGGTTTTGACAGTCCGTCCGAACATCCACGGATGTCAGAAATGGAAAAGCAATATGTAGAAAACAGTTTAAAGACTTCTGAACAAGAAGAGTCCGAAGGGTCGTCCGCCGAAACGGTAAGAATATTCATTGCTTGGTATCGAAGTACCGTCTTATTAAGTAGCAAGAATGTCACATTTTGGTAAAGAAAAGGCCTTTGTCTGTTCCCAAGTATGTTTGAAATGAAATTTCATTTTGATTTTTTCATGTATTCAGATAGAATCTAAGATGCGCGTCTAAGATCTAACCAAGTCTCCTTCAAAAAATATTTTTCCTTGTTCGAGGAATATTTTCTTTTAATAACATCGCGATGAGTTGTTAATCACAGTAACGTTACGTGTGTCTGGTAACAGGCATCAGATCAGCGGTCGCGGTTATTTAATCATGTTGCATACCTGCTGCATTATATAAAAACGAAGTTTCCATATAAATTGAACGAACGGTATAATTCATCCAGAAATAGTATTTACGTCTCTAGAGGAAACGGTGATCCATTTTTCATCGCTGACGTTATCCCACGAATTCCAACTTTTTTATACGTTAGAATTACTAATAGGCGATCCTTCGATCTTCTAGATACCATTTTTCTTCCTTGCTCTTAGTTTTTCGAAAGAATTCGTACCAAACAAAATTGTTGAATTTTGTTAGCTTATAAATATTTTATGTGTTAACCGTAAAAACTTTGCGAACGTCTACGAATTGCTTTAAAATAATTTTGATGACTTTTTTAAGAAAAATTCTTACAAGAATATAACTTCTATTCGGAGCAAAACACTTTCCATAGTTATGAAAAATTGCAACGGATTGCAATGGATCTCGATTTTAACGTTGAAAAATATATGTTCTATTAATGAAATTCCTGTTCGACGTTGGCCAAGCATTGTACAATGCGCAATTTAGTATTAATCTCTATACCACGAGAGAACGGACTTGTGTAACGACCAGTTTTCGTTCTTCGTTGCGCATCTTTGCCCTAATTGGTTCAAGAAAATGGGGAGTGGGTAGTGGAGTGAGAAATGATAGGCTCGCTGCGCCCCCACCATCTAGATCAGCTCAGAAGGCTGCGCAGAACGAGTCCGTTCTCTCTTGGAATTTTCCACATGAATAGACTTACTTCTCGTATTTCTGGATTCCACTTGTATGATGCAAACATGAGCCTACTACATATACAACAAATATTCGAGCTTCATAATAAATATCATTAAAAAATCAATGGTATAGAAAACGGCAATATGTATTATTTTTTTGGTGTTCATTTTATAATATGCTTACAAGGAGTTAACTCAAGATGTTAAACAATCATTGTATGTAATGTTTCATGATTTGACTTGAACGGGAATTCATGTAAAACTAAACATTCTGAAGTGTATAAAATGTAAAAAGTGAACATGTGAAACTAAAAAAGATGTTCATTCTGTCTAATGTTGTTTCCAAAAGATAGAGATTTATTTATCGTGTAGGGTTTCTAAGTAGTATCTACAAGAAACTTATTATATATTGAATTTGTCGCAACAGTATTTTTCCAAAATTACAGTAGTTAACAGTTGTGACAGATACGTATACATAGGAATTCGACGATCACTTTTGATCCACATAATGGCTCAATAAGAATGTTTCAAATAGCCTTGGTTGGTAAACCAAGAAGGTGTTCTTGCTCTAATAATACTTGTTCCTTGACCGTCCAGAAATCCGTGTTTGCCGCGTAGAAACTTATTATAACATAAGAGAAGGATTTAAAAGTATTACGTTCCATTATACACAGAATTGATAAAACTCGTTCGAAGCGATTGTACTATCGCTGGCTGGCAATCGAACTACTGATGTGTAACTGTCTCCACAGTTTATCTCACGAGCTTGTAATTTATTTTCTAATATAATCTCTTCTGAGGATCGCCTATTTTCTAGTCAAGGCTACGGATAAGATTCATTTTTTCAAAGTGCTGCATTACAATCAGACATAGCACTGACAAATAAAAATGTCAAGAATTGAATGAAACCAGGAAATGAGGTACAATCAGAATTAAATAACACTTTCCGTGATATACACTACTGTGCAAAAGAAAGAAGCACCCAGTATAATTATAAGATATAATAACAAACGATATCTTTTTGTAGAAATTCTATTGTACGATGATTGATTTATTTTATTTGAAGTATTAGATAATCCACAATAACAATAGCACATATTCTCAGAACTATTCAACTAAATAGCGGAATCCTTTTCCAAAAATTACTGCGTTCTTATTTGTTTTTTTACGCTTTTCTGTTCAATATGGCCGGGTGCTTCTTTCTTTTGCACAGCAGTGTGTGCCATGACAAGACGTTCATGCAAAATACAAATTTTTGGTAACAATTACAAAAGATGAAAGTCCAAATTTGTAGACTCCTTTTCCAAGATTTTCCCTTCTCATTTCTCCATAATACAAACACGGCGGTTTTCACTAGTCAAAAACGCTAGATAAAAGATCGATCTAGGGTGCTATCTGCCCCAAAAGTCCTATTTTCTCGGTTACCAGGGTAATTTGCATTATTCGGAAACGCATGTAGCTATGAAAATAGCCGAATAATGCAAATTACGCCTTGTAAACGAAAAAATGGGACTTTTGGGGCAGATGGCGCCCTAGATCGATCTTTTATCTAGCGTTTTTGATTAGTGAAAACCCCCGTGTTTGTATTATCGAGAAATGAGAAGGCGAATCCCGCACCTTTGCAATCCTGGAAACAAGTCTAGTCCCTTATGTCCCTACTCTACCTTCCCCTTCTACGACGCTACTCCCCACGCTTCCGCTGCGTCACGTGACGCGTTTTCTCCCTCGAATCGTGCTCCCTCCCCTCATCTAGCGACTCGGGCCCCCATATGTACCTCAGGGTGAAAACTCACTTGTTCGCTATTTTTACACATCGTAAAATGATTAACCCCTTGCCCTACAATATCAACACAGTCTAATCAATACTAAACAATTGTTAATGTATAGTTATTGGAGAACATGTGGGCATACAATAGATATAAATTTTCTCCTTTTTTAGTAAATTACGAACTACAAAAAAAATTCTAATCACTGAAACCGTAAAATAAATCGTAGGGCAAGGGGTTAATTCTGTCTGTATTGTGAGACTACCTCTTTAAAATGGATCATTATAAACGAAACAGATTTTGTTGTTTCAAGGCACAAGATTAAACATTGACAATGCACACTGAATGTCCTCTAATTGGTGGATTAGAATGCAAACGATATTTGTAATAAGTGCAAATGTCCGGGGAAATGAATGTTTCTGTTAATTACTGCTTGAACTGGTATTACACATTTTAATTATTTTGTTATCAGGTAATGTCGATACCGTGGAAAGCAATTTTCACGTCAGTGCCGATGTGGGCTCTTATAATTGTCCATTGTGGTCAAAACTGGGGATACTGGACCCTCATCACTGAAATGCCAACTTATATGAACGGAGTTTTGGGATTCGATATGCAACAGGTAATTACAAATTTAATTTAATTTAATCAATCGATCGATACATGATGATACGTGACGTTTCGAACCTGAAAACTATTTAGTGTGTTTACATTAATACACGAGAAGAATCGCCATTTAATGCCAATATTTAGTTCAATGTCAACTCAAGGTCATAGTGTAGTAGGTCAATGAACTCGTCTAGAAATTGCCTACAAAACTATGCAATCAGATTGTATTATACACAGTTCCATTAAAAAAATGCAAGGTGATCTGGACTTTTCATTGAAATAAAACTTTTTGTAACATTCCCAATGGTGCAATTTATAGACCATAGAGAACTCATCAACATTTCTTCGAAACATGCTTTTGTCTGAAAAATCCTGGAAAATTATTTTCTTTTCTCTTCTGTGAAATAATTGGAAACCAAGAAGAATCGTTGTGTGAAGAATGGGTGTTGCCAATTATAAATAAGGATGTTCTCAATCGTACAGTAAAGCCACGATATTTGTCAGCGACCGCGTACGCGATAGTTGTCAGGTGCCTACCCACTCCACTGCCGGTCAACGCCGCAGGACGGCAATGATTGATCTCGGCTCGGGTATACCGCTGTGAACCACTACTAATCTAATGACAAAAAATTACAAAACTTCTTTATTTTTCATTACTTTTTTTTATGGGCCTTCACCAACTTATTTCTGACATTTTTCTGATTAAAATAACATCAAACACGATATAATTTCAACTGTATGTAGCGGTTTAATCGACGATGAAAGTTTCGGGCGCAAGGGAGGATAGCGTATGTGAAAGAAAGGGACGCGGACAGTCGCCGTCGCCGGCACAGTTCAAAACTTTCATCGTTGATTACACCACTAGATACACTTGAAACTATATCGCGTTTGGTGTCATTTTAATCAGAAAAACGCCAGAAGTAAGTTGGCGAAAGTCCCATAAAAAAATAATTAAAGCTTGTCAAATCTAGCTGTGCGGCTGAATGTCCCCCGCAAGAAGAAATGACCCCGCTGCGCAGTGGTAAATAGGCGGAACTTCACAACGATAGGGAACTGATCGTCACCTGTCAAATGATGCACGTGGCGATAGTTCAGTTAAAAAGTAAAGTGACACAAGTGTATTCACACAAACATATAAACAGTTGTTTTATATGTTTACTGCTGTAAGAAATAATGGACAGTACTCACTTTTGACGAGGTGTGTACCTTACGGTTCAAATGTTGCATCCTTCTCTCGTCGAGTGCGGTCTTTGTCTTTTTCTGCGCATTCCTAAGTTTTGTTCAACCGCACAGCTACATTTGACAAGCTTGTACATTCGATTACGTCGATTAGTAGTGGTTCACACCGATACGCTTCGGCCGCGCAATCCGTATTTACATGCTGTCCTTCTCTACGTTCGGCTTTTCGTTTGTACTCTCGGTCGGTCGGCGCGGTAGATGCAGTCGTAATACAATAATGTCGGTATGCAATAGTTATCCGTGCAGAACATAGGCTGTTTGACAAGAATCGCGACTTTAGTGTATTTTGGGAATGGTAGCAGATTAACATTAAACCTACGACGAAGGGTCAAATGTCCCATTTTAGATTTTTTATTTGACAATTATTGAAATTGTAAAGATGTTTTCATGGAAATTGATCGAACACATTTTTTGACTCCAGTACATATTATAGTAAAAATCGCACAAAATGTAAATAAATTTAATCTTGTTATTTTTACACACATCAGTCACGTTTGATGGTCGCATAGTGGGGTATTCCGCTGTAAAACGGGAAGGTCATAAATAAGTATGTCGTTGTATCCATCCTGACTCCAACTATAAGATTATGAAATAAAAATTGTACTTTAACATTTAAAAAATCAAAATAATTCTTATTTTTTGTCGAAAAAATTTTTTTTTCGAAATTTTAAATATACAATTTTGTACATGTCTAAATGCTGTTCAACTTTTATTTCAAACATTTTGTCGTCAGATTATCCGAACTCTTGAAAAGTAGTAATAATTGAATGCTTCGATTACGATGTGCTGAGTTGAGATAGGTGTACAAACTCTTCACAGATTTCATTCTTTTATCATCTAAATTAGTATTGTTATTAATATTCCAACATTGCCAATCATTTTGTAAGTTTTTTTTCGATTTCGAAACTTTATTGACGATTTTGATAATCCATTCCGCTGTATTCCGCATTTTTTCTGGTACCATTACATTCGATAAAGGTTTACGATCATAGTCCAAAAAGAATTGGTTCCGGATCGTTCTGAATTGGAGAGTTATAACTAATTTAAGTAGAAATGAGCATCGAAAGTCGCGACTTTCGTATTGAAATCGAAAAAAAAGCTTAAAGAATGCTCGGTAATGTTCAAATATTAATAACAATATTAATTTAGATGATAACAGAATGAAATCTGTGAGTGCCCTGTATACCTACCTGAACTCTATGTACATCGTACTCAAAGAATTTCATTATCACTACTTTTAAAGTGTTTCGGATAATCTGATGACAAACTGTGTCGAATAAAAGTTGAACAGGACTTAAACATGTACAAAATTCTATATTAAAAATTTCGAAAAAAATTTTTTTCTACAAAAGATAAAAAATATTTTGATTTTTGTAACCTTAAAATACATTTTTTATTTCATAATGTAATAGCTAGCGTCAAGACGAATCCAACGACCTACTCTTTTATGACCCTGATCCCATAAATAAAGCTACGATAATTTATTCCCGTTTTTCAGCCAAATACCCCACTGTGGGTCGGTATGTTTAGTGTTAAATGACTGTTGTTTCTAACACGTTTCTATTTTGCAGAATGGACTGATGTCAGCCTTGCCCTATCTGACGATGTGGATTCTAAGTTTCCCAATGAGTTGGTTATCCGATTATGCCCTGCAGAAAGGTTTTCGAAGAGGAGTAGTTAGAAAAGTTTGCAACACTATTGCACACTGGGGACCAGCAATAGCTTTGATTTGCCTTGCCGCGGTGCCAATCGACAGTCCCGCTGTGGTCGTAACCATGCTCGCAATAGCTGTGGGATTAAATGCTGGAGCGCTTTGTGGATTTCAGATAAATCACGTCGATCTGAGCCCTAATTTCGCTGGGACAATGATGTCCATTACAAACTGCATTGCGTCAGTAATTGCAATAATCGCTCCTCTAATTTGTGGAGTTATCGTACAACACGAGGTACTTTCAATCATAATATTAGTTACGGTAGAAAAATGGGCAGACAAAGTGTTCACACTATCGACTCCCCTACCATTGCACGCGTTGTAGCTATTGAACGAAGACGATGACGAAGTATTCTTTGCCTACTCATCATCTGCCGGACGAACAGTACTTGAACAAGCTTCTGCTGTTTATTGATAAGTGGCAGGATTTTTATTTTATTTACTTTCAATTATCTTATTTTTTCAAAATAATACTATTAACACTAATTAGTATCTACTTGTATGTTCTAAAATGAAAGCAATCGGGGATAATTCTGTATTTTATTATCTAAAGTATCTAAAGTACGCAACCACTAGACAGCGGACCTTTATGTAAAATAAAAATTGTCTACACGAATCACAACAAATCGGAGTGAAATCGAAATTAATTTTTTTTCTTAATATGTTTAATCGGTTAGAAATAATATAACAGTATATCTAAATTCCTTAAATGTTTTTACTATTTTAAATTACACCTACTCATTTTTTTCATAAACGCATAAAATCTGCTGCCTAGTAATCACAATAGATCATATTCTATATTTTTCTATTCAAACGAGAGACTCTAGTTTACGAACGGCAGGAATTTGTTCGAGTATCTAATAATTTTGTTATAAAAATGCTTATGTTAACACCATGCTTTATATGCATACGTTTCTATTTCAGGACAACAAGGCGGAGTGGTCAATAGTATTCTATCTTTCCGCTGTGGTTTACATTCTAGGAAATTCAGTCTTTATTATGTTCGGTCAGGGCGAAGTTCAACCATGGAATGATCCCGCAATTCCGAAGACTGCGTAGGAAATACTGGCGCGTTATGTACTCAGTACATTAGAACCTTGATCGTTGTATGGAACAGTACCGGAAACACGTGCAAAAGTCGAGGTTATACAACGAAAGAGGTAACAACAATCGTAGTACAGTAAAGTCGCGATTCTTGTTAAACAGCCTGTGTTTTGCACGGACAACTACCGACATTATTTTTTTTTTACTGCGTCTACCGCGCCGACCGACCGGGAGTACTAACGAAAAGCCGAACGTAGAGAAGGACAACATGTAAATGAAGCGTATCGGTGTGAACCACTACTAATTGACGAAATCGAATGTACAAAACTTCTTTATTTTAAATTACTTTTTTATGGGACTTTCACCAACTTATTTCTGTCGTTTTCCTGATTAAAATGACACCAAACGCGATATAATTTCAAGTGTATCTAGTGGCGTAATCAACGATGAAAATTTTGAACTGTGCCGGCGGCGGCGTCTGTCCGCGTCTCTTTCTTTCCCATACGCTGTCCTCCCTTGCGCCCGAAACTTTCATCGTCGATTAAACCGCTACATACAGTTGAAATTATGTCGCGTTTGGTGTTATTTTAATTAGAAAAATGCTAGAAATAAGTTGATGAAGGCCCATAAACAAATAATTAAAAATAAAGAAGTTCTGTCATTTTTTTCATTGGATTAGTGTGGTACCCGAGCCAAGATCAATCATTGCCGCCCTGCGTCGTTGGCCGGCAGTGGAGTGTGTAGGCACCTGACAACTACCGCGTACGCAGTCGCTGACAAATATCGCGACTTTACTGGAATTCGTAGTGTCGATCTTCGTTTCTACGTAGACCACAATCCCCACCACGAGTTCCAGAACCTTGAACACCTTGCGGTGGGTGTCAATGAACGAAGTTGCAACTAGCGAGGTTGTACTGTACACCGTGTCGTACCTCGTAAGATAGATTGCAAAAATGGTTCGAATTTAGTGTCTTGCAATGTTACGGTATTGTTGAACGGTATTTATACTTTGTCCTAGTATAACGAGTTCCTATAAACACATTCCCAAACATTGTTTTGCGTACACAATGAGTAGACTGTGGATCTTTATGCAAAATAAAAAACGCTTGCATCGACTGCAAGACGCAGAAGCTAAATAAAAATGTCTTTCTTCTTTTAATTATGTTGTTTAATAAATTATTGAATTTAATAAAATTGAAATTGATATGTCGATGTTCTTAAATGTTTTCTTTAAATTGTACGTACTCATTTTTGTTGTGAATGCATAAAGTTCGTAGTCTAATAATGAGAGATCGCCAAATCTGGACCGTTTTACTACGAAATGCAAATGTTGCCAAAGTGGAGCTTTAAATCTCCTCGAGCTTTAACGCGATGTCCATTTAAGTTTTACCGCAGGAATACTCTGAGAACTTGTTCCACGAGTTCATTACGTTTTGTACATCTGTTACGGCCATGAGTTAGTTCATTAAAGACGAATGTGGTATGGATTATGGAGTACTGATCGTCCATCAGAAGAGGCCAGTGAGAAACTTGTAGGGACCACGTGACATCCCTACTCCGCGCTACACGTCTTCCACAATTGGCCGAATTGTTTTTGGTGACGCCAATTCCTACCAGAACCTAAGCGTAAGACTGGGAGTGCCGAAATCACTGTCATCTCCTGATGGACGATAAGTATGACCACTTGAACTATCCATGGCAACAGAATAACGTACCGCAAAATCCGAAAACCGTTTTTAGTCGAACAATTTGACGACGAAGTTTAGCATTTAGGCGTTAATCCTGCACGATAATGATTTTCGTCGGCGATGTTTGCAGTTAGAGGAGACTCATTACTAGATACTCAATATCGACCGAACATTGTCATAATTGGTCTCACTCTCGTCCTGAGAAAACCTGACTGATTCATCGATAGAACTTTCGTCAGAATATGCATTACTATAGCTTTATGCAAAATTGTCCGCACCAGTTGCAAGAAACAGTAGTCATATCAAAGTTTCTTTCCTTTTTAATGATCTTAATAGATTGACAATAACATACTGAAATTCTTGAATTCGATTAGGTTGTTGCACATGAAATGTTCGATTTTAAAATGTAAATTCCAAAGGAAGGTTTTGATCGAGTTGTTTCCAGGATTGCAAGGGTGCGGAATTCGCCTTCTCATTTCTCGATAATACAAACACGGGTAGTCAAAAACGCTAGATAAAAGATCGATCTAGGGCGCTATCTCCCTCAAAAGTCCTATTTTTTCGTTTACGAGGGTAATTTACATTATACGGCAGCATGTAGCTATGGAAATAGCTACAGGCGCAGTTGTATGCTTCCGAATAATGCAAATTACGCTGCCGAATAATGCATATTATCCTCGTAAACGAGAAAATGGGACTATGGAGGGAGATAGCTCCCTAGATCGATCTTTTATCTAGCGTTTTTGACTGCTGAAAAATCCCGTGTTGGTATTATCGAGAAATGAGAAGGCGAATCCCGCACCCTTGCAATCCTGGAAAAAGGACTCTACCCCTCTAAGGTGTTAAATTTTATTTCGTTTAACAATTTGACAGCTTATATGCAACGATCTATTATTAATCTTTTTACTATTTTAATTTGCAATGCCTCATTTTTTCTGGAAAGGTATAAAATCCGCAATCTATGCATTACTTTGATACTACTGACATTGCATTTGGTAAAATGACGAATCAATGGCAAATCGATATATGTAGTTAGAATTCAACGGTAACAATTTCTGAAGTGTTAATGTAAATGATCGTATTATTAATGGTTAGTACTGTAATCAATTCGAATGGTTGTTATCATAATAGCCGTTGTTATAGATATAGTTAAATAATAAACAACGTGGCACAGCAATGCAAATAACGTAGTCAGAACAACGATAAGCAAATAATAATTATAATTCTCTAACGTTCGTTGTAATGTCGGCAATATTATAATTCATGACGATTATAATTAGACTGCGAATATTTCAGCGAATGCATGTTATCGTAGGAGATAGAGTATCATAGGAGATGGAATATTTTCGGGATCACACGAAAATATTTTTTCATTTCATATAATTTGCATGTTGCGTATCTCCTGCATACTTTTTGTAAACATTATTTTTATTCTGATGTTCCATGTACATTCATTCGATTGATTGGTTGATAAATAAATTTATAAATTCTTGTAAATGCCACGTATTCGGACTGTAATGAATGCATTTAATAATTTTTAAAAGGCTCTTATACATATATTTTCAGTGGAATTGAAAGTATAATCACTAGACTGCGGATCTTTGTGCAAAATCTTTCTATCTGAATCGCAACAAACTGGGGTGACACGAAACTTTAATTTCTTCCTCAATATATTTAATTAACTCTTCTGTTCTAATGCTTCAAATTACACATATTTTTATTATAAATGCGTGAGATCCGCAGTCTAATAATCACAATCCTAATGTAAAATACCTGTCATATACCTCTTTTATTGTATTACGTGATATTGTACCCTAATTACATTGTATTATACTATTTTAAACAAATTCTCGTCTATTTTACGAATTGAGGGGAATAAGTTACCCTCTCTCATCTTTGATTTAAATTATCTGGAAAAGTACTACATAAGTAACGAGTATACAATTTCAAATATTATTGTAAGACAATCAAATTTAAACAATGAATTATAAAATTATTACAGAAAATATACTCCTATATTTATTACGATAATTATCAGTAAATAGAAATAATTTTTTAATGAGTCTCAGTGGAAATTTCATCCGGATATCTATTATGTTTTAAGAGTTATGATAAAATGTCACTAAAATTCTCGATCCAGCCCACTGTGACACCAGACTGAGACTGGTCTCGCACCTTCCCCTTCCACGATGCCATTTTTTTATTCTTTAAGAATGAGAGGAAAAATACCTTTATGTACATCCCATTTTTCACTTTCAAAAATGAGCAGATCTAGTGATGAGGAGGACTTTGTTATGTTTCTGTGGTACCGTCAGATAAAAAAAAGAAGAAGAAATCTGTAGCAGGCTTGATAATAATTCTTTTCTTGCCCCGTAGCACTTGAAACAAGGTTCGAAAGCATTTTTAAACTTTGTTTTAATATCACTATATCCCTGTTCATATTTCAGCATAAAAGTACTTGTTTGTTTAAAAATGGATAACCATAAAACTAAACAATATAATTTAATGCAATAAGAAGCATTTTATAGCTGGCTTGTTAATCATTCTTTTCTTGTCCCGTAGCACTTGAAACAAGGTTCGAAAGCATTTTTAACTCTCAGAGACGGACTTGCCCCATTTTCGGGGCAAGTGCGTCCTAGTTGACACTTTGTACAATATCCTATTGAAATGATAATTTTCAAGCAAAATTAGAATCTTACATAATATTAATTCATCAGTAATAACTGTGGCAAGAGTTTGATACCAAGAACGTTAAGTTTTTACATACCAGACTGAAAATACATTAGTTTAAACTCCAACTTTGCAAAAACTAGGGCGGGCTTACCCCACTCCACCTTATGTAGAATATCCTGCAAAATAATCTATAATTAAAAAGAAATATTTCCGCAAGTTAAAAAGAAACACATTTTTCGCGAATGTTTATTGATAAAATATAGTGAAACCATACTACAAAAAGACGTTTCCTTTCCAGATTTTGCCTAACATATTTTTCAACGCGGTAAATAGTTTAGAAGATGTTCGAGAAAGATGATTTTGGCAATAAAATTTGTTATTTATTTATTAATATCGAAAAATGTTATGGCAAACGAGACTCATCGAGCTCGATGAACGCGTAGTCGTAGTCGTAAGTGTTTGATAGTTAGTTTATCTATCATCGCTTAGCGTAGAGGGCGTAAGAAATCGACTGGTTTTTAGCGATGTCGGTATTTCAGATCGTGCGACTCGAAAGTTACGAATCTAAACTCCATATGGTGAGCTGAGAATCATAATGGTGTAAGTTTCATGTACATTTCGAGTAAAATAATGTTTTGCATTTGTTGCTATATAAAAAACTCCATATACGTACTGAGGTTGGAAAAACACACCACGAATTGTATAAATGTACAAGCGAATTAGCTAATTAAGATTGACTTATACAGGGTGATTCTCATAAAGTGACCGATTGAACTATTCTTGAAATGGATAGACATACGAAAAAATCGATTCAACGAAAAATGTTCTGCTCGGAGGGGGATATCTACTGTTGTATGCGTTGGAGTTCTAGGTGGAGGATCCTAGGTGATCCCAAGGTCTTTAAAAAAGAACAGTAGTGGAAGGGAGTCCGTGAAAAGAGGCAGTCAGGACAAATGCAAATAGCGGGGCCTCTCAGTCCTAGACGTGCGGTTTTTTAATGGGTATTGGGGATACGGACCACCTGCGTCCCCCGAGTTCCATACTACTCCTTCTGGGAGTACATAAATGTATTTTTTCACACATTTTTAAAGGAAAAAAAGGTGATCCCAAGGTCAATTTAATTTTTATAAATGGAGTTCTATATTTTTTGGCCTATAGAGTAAATCCTCCATAGGTGTGACAGCCGCGGGGGGATTTGGACGCATCTATCATATAAGTTAGCTATTTCTCATCTCCAAAGGCCGAGCCGAACGTAGAGAAAGACAGCGCGTGTAGAGAGAGACCACACGTGGGACTTTGAACAGTGCCGGCGACGGCAACTGTTCGCGTCTCTTTCTTTTTTATACGCTATTCCTTCCTTGCACCCGGAACGTTCATCGTCAATGAAACCACTAAATACAGTTGAAATTATATCGTGTTTGGTATCATTTTGCATTAGAAAAATGCCACGAATATGTTGGTGAAAGTTCCATAAAAAAATAAAGAAAAATAAAGAAGATTAAATATTGGTGTTACATTATGATGACGCACGGGCGTTTGAACTGTGCCGGCGAATGCGACTCTCCGCGTCGCGTTAGTAGTGGTTCACACCGATATACCGAGCCGAGATCAGATTACTAAGTTTGGGGGGGATATTCTTGGTCGCATCGATCGTATAGAAATTGTTGCGCCTGTAGAGGATTTATTGTAGTCTGATAGCGTCCTATGTGACGAGTTTGTTAACCACAGCACAAGGTCTTCCAAGGTCATGCTAATTCATCCGGACAAATAGCTTCAACTACTATGCTTAAAGAAAATAACGTATTTATTAATGCGTTATTTGGAAACATGCCTAATCTATTTTTTAATTAATTCGTAAGAAAGGAAATTCTACGCATTACTAAACTTCTTCAGTTTGAAAATATGTGATATAATCCCATCATTTTGTTAAAATTTAATTACGTTATGTGACACCAGTCAAATTTTGTTATATTTTCTTTTAAGTAACTAATATTTCTTCTCTCTTTTCTTTATGTATTATTTGTAAACTGCGGATCTTTATGCAAAATAAAAAATGTTTGCACTGATTGCAGGACACGGAAGCCAAATAAAAATTGTATTCTTCCTTTAATTATCCTATTAAGCTGAAACTAATACATTGACGTCCTTAAATATTTTTAAAATGTCCACTACTTTCAATTAAAAACAACCATTTTTGTCATAAATACATAAAATCCGCAGTCTATTGGTTTCTTTTGAACTCCTTTCACATAAGTCATATTTGGAAGTCCTCATATTTTGCAAATATCGTTTTAGTGTTGATAATCATAGTTATGCTCCACATTGTATTTTTTCATACATCATAGTGTTCTTACAGAAATTTCGTCTATTGAACTGTCTTATTTAGATAAACATATTTCGATTACTTTTTCTGATATTTGTTATTTGAAACGTACCCAGCTCTCGTCGTAAGTATAGTTAGGCGCCACTGCATGTATTATCCTTGTCCTAGAACTTCGTGTATTGTGATAGTGTACGAAGGTCTATTTAGGACCGATCCATTACGGAATGTGGTACAGGTAAAATTGCGTAAGAAGTGACATCGACGGTAATGTCACAGAATATTAATAGCATCAATTTGCAATCCCATTATCTTGTAGTAGTTGTTTTCGCAGCAATTTGATGGTCTTAATTTGTATGAGAATGGGACCTGCTGGAAAGTTTTGCTTCCTTCTGTCTTACCCTTGATCAAGTGTAATTAATCCCTGTCATCGCATACTGACTGCCATGTCTCTCTGGTAATGCGCACTGCAATGCCCGATGCATATTCGTGTACAAACTGTTAACACGACTGGTACGTATGCATATGTTCCTTTAAATAATGACGAAATTGAATTTACTCAGATTTTGTACGATTTTTACATCAGAATAACTTTTTTAAAAGTGAACCGAGCCACTTCACTTTTTCTGTGAAGATAGAACAATTAATTTAACAGATGCTGTGAAATGAAAATTTGAAACATGTTAGAAAATAGTACAAGTTGCTTTTTATAATTTTTTCATGCGAGTCTGTAATGGAAAAATTTTTTTTGTACATTTATGCCAATGATATATATATTCTGAAAATGTTATGAGCTGCAAACGATTAAAAATTTTGTGGAGATAAATTTTTATAAAATATATTTAATGAGATAAATGGATAAATTTGAAGGATGAGCATATAATAGGATAACATTTTTTAACATTCTTACGGACTTCAATTTGTAACATTTTTTACAATAAAAGATAAGGTTCCCCTGCTGCTGAATCATGAAAAAAGTTTCTTAGGCTAACACCTATTGTGTAAGCCTAAACATTATTATGTATAATTGCAGAGGGAGTGAAATAATACGCACACCAGTTGCAAACAGGAGATTACAAGAACTGAGATATGAATTCCCGTCATTCTACTGCTTTTGTTACTCATTATCTATCTGAAAATAATATACCAAGATTCATTACAAAAATCATTACGTTCACAGTAACGGAAATATTTTAAAAGGATGCAATGTTTGCATTGTAAACGAAAATGTCGCATTTATGATGAATTCTATAATGCAATTACCGCAGATTGAAGAAATTTTATTCGTCGATGTTTCTTAAAATTTGGCTCAATGTTTATAAATAAAGTTTTCCTAAAATTTAGATGTATTGGGTTTTGTATAATGCAAAAATCACGTTTTAAACTTGAAAATCCGGTTTTAGATGATAACGTTAACGTGCAACTGACCATTTGATTACAGACATTAACATTAAAACTTCCGATCACCTCGGGCTACCAGATGAAGTAATCGTTCGCTGAACATTGTATGCGTTGTGAGAAAACGGGATAAATATTTATGATTCACATTTTCTACGAATATTATTTATTTTGCTTAGCCAAGGGAATATTTTATTTCTCTATATATTTTATTGTTATTTATTTAATGCTTGAAACCATGCAAGTATGGTATAAGTAGCATATAGAATAATATATATAATTAATGTAGTTTCTAATATTTTTGCAGTAGCTATATAGTATAAATAATTGTTTACTGTTCCAATTATAATCCAATTGTTTTGGAATGATATGTTGTACAGGGTGAACATAAAGCGTTAGAGATGAATATCTCCAAAAATATTGATTATACGCAAAAATGTTTCAGATGAAAGTTGTTCAGTACCGAGGGGTACATCATGTGATGAGGCTTTTATTTTTACCGGTGGACCCCCCAAGGTGAGGTGAAGGTCAACATTCTTTTTTTAAATAGAATGTCTATTTTTTTAAACCATAGATCGATAGAGTATCAAATTCTGAGCATAAAAGTGTTGACCTTCATATGTCTTAAACCTAATAGTTAACGAGATATTATCCAAAGAAGAAAGAAAATTGTTTCGATAATATCTCGTTAACTATTAGATTTAGGACATATGGAGGTCAATGCATTTTTACTCAGAATTCGATAGTTAATCGATTCATGATACAGAAAGTAGGTGTTTTTATTTTTAAAAATCAAGGTGACCTTCACCTCACCTTGCAGAGTCCATCGGAAAAAATAAAAATCCCCCCACACGATGTCCCTCGCGGTACTGAACAACTTTTATCTGAAACATTTTTGCGTATAATCAATATTTTTGGAGATATTCGTCTGTAACGCTTTGTAATGTTCACCCTGTATATTATCTACGAAACGATGAATTTCTAGAATTCACTAACAGCGGCGATTACGTTAAAAGATCAGTGTGACGTCATAAGTTTTCCCAAGAATTTTATCAACATAAATATCGATGTCTCGGGATTGTCACGAGATTGTCTTCTGTTATAGCAGATTTATCGGCCCGCGAATCATTCTGATTTATATCGGATGCTTGACCATTGCAATTACAAAATTGCTATTTAATCTACAAGCAGCTGCTTTTATCTCTGCGAGGTGATATCCTCAGTCGTAGTTTTTTCTGGTGAACAATTTCCACGGTGCCGATACTCTAGCAACTGTATTTAAATCTTAATTTAAGCGATCAAATCATTATATAACTAGCAGTGTATTCGTCGTTTACTGCTCATCCTGGATTCCCTGTTGCATCGGCATATTCTCGAGCAGGATCGTTGAAGTTTCGAACAAATTATATTATGCTTTTTAATTACATAACGAAGAAAAAGTGATAACCACGCGGCGGGGTCTCTGTGTCTGCGCGCGTTGTATACTTATTATGTGTATGTATACGCTCGGCGAGCACACAAGTTCGACAGGAAGAGTGGGGGAATCCCTTTTCGGTGATGGACTATAAAACCACGATCAACTGATTGATGGATCGTAGTGTCTTTTTCGCGAGTTAGCTCAGAACTCGACCCTACCGAAGAAATCGTGTGGCGCGAACCACTTTCGTTATCAACATGACGCACTCGCACAGCATGAAGAGGGTATCCGTTATATCCATCTCGGAAAAAATGAAGATACCGGCTACAAAACCAGAAGGTATTCGCGACAGTTTTGTTTCTCGAATTTTTCGATTAGCACATCGCCTCACCAGACAGCCCAACTGAGCGGCGTATTGTGTGATATTTCACGAATTGGAAAACAACAATACCGATCGACGTTCGAGTGCTAGTTTTGAGCGATCATTATCGCGGTTCCAAGTTGTTCTAGGTTGTTAACAGTACCGTCCGACAGTCATTGCCACTTTTCGGGAAACTATCATTGCCTACGAATCGTCGCTTCTAACACAGACACGTTTCGCGTGTGTATCAATAATCCGAACAAGATAATGTACGAAATCAATCCGATAGTGATTTAGTGACAGTAATCACAGATAACGCGTTATTTGTGACGCTTCTGCAAAGATTAGCCTTGTTTGTCCTCGTTCGAAATCGTGATTTTCACGTGCTGGGGAACTCCCGCTTGCAAAATGATTTTACGACACGACACACACTTGTATTTTTTAAACGTAGGTTCGTAGAGTGCTTGCCAGTTTCGATAGACACTCGTCGAAATTTTCGTTATGATATTCGTGTAAACAAACGTGTAAACAAACAAATTTACGCGTCTTCGACTCGCAGTTTCTGCTGCATTCGCTTCCAGAAGTGTCACCTGAGTGATTCGCTAAATACGCCCTCCAGTTTGAATAGTGAATAACTGAAAAATCGTCTAGGACCGATACAGAAAAAGTTTTCTCCGGAGCGGCGATAATATAACTCGGCAAATACGCCTCCTGGTGGTTTGTCATCGCGATATATGCAGTGTAATGCCACATTTAAACTGTAAACAACGTCGGAAATCGTCTAGGACCGATATAGAAAAAGTTTTCCCCGGGAGCGGAGGAGGCTTAGGCAAATTGTCGACGCAGAACCGCCGAACAACACACCGCCATACTTTGAAAGGAATACGTCGACTATTCATTCGCTAATAACTCAGCAAATACGCTTCCTGGTGGTTTGTCATCGCGATATATGCAGTTTTATGCTCCATTTAAACTGTAAACACCGTCGAAAATCGTCTAGGACCGATATAGAAAAAGTTTTCCCGGGAGCGGAGGATGCTTAGGCAAATTGTCGACGCAGAACCGCCGAACTTTGAAAGGAATACATCGATTATTTTCTAATAACTCGATAAATACGCTTTCTAGAGATTTGTGATTGCGATATATGCTGTATAATACCTCGATTAAACTGTAAATAATGTCGAAAATCATCTAGGACCGACTCTCGTATTGTAAAACCGAAACTTCCCGTTAAAAAAATTTGCTATACAGGCTGATGGGTAGCTGGTGGTACAAAACAGATGATTCTACATGAAAAAAATACGTCGAACATGTGGAATATAATGTTTTCATACGAGGTTTTGCTTTCGAGAAAGTCGAGCTTGAAACTTCGGCGAAGAAAATTAGGCTGTGCTATCGAAAATCGTCTGACGCGTCTGTTCATCAGCTACCATGGTTCTAATACTTCTTAGAAATACTAATCACTAGACTACGGACTTTATGCATTTATGACCAAAATGGGCACAAACACTTTAAAACAGTGGACATGTTCAAAATATTTAAGGACATCGATGTATTACTTTCAGCTTAATAGAATTATTAAAAGAAGAATACAATTGTTATTTGGAACACTTTTTATTTTACACAAAGAACCGCAGTCTACTAATCACACAAAAATTTCATTCTACATTTTCGACTTGTTTTTTTTAAATAAGTCGTTTATTTTGATAGTGGCCTAAGTCCATTTAAGCTTAAATTGAGTATTTAAGAGTCTGCGTTTCAATGAAATTAAAAATATACGTATAGGATACCAATGTATCACACTCCTTAAATGTATCTAAGAGAGTTAGCTTTACAATTCCTATTAAAATAATAGCAATTTTAATAATATGTGTCTTCTTACCAAGAATGGACTTAAGCCACTTTCAAAATTAACAACTAGATTTGTCATAAAATTTGAAACAGTCCAAGTTCATTCGATATAATTTGAAATGCTTCAAATTGGAAAAACAATATTCAATTTATTTTATATTTCATTAATAGACAGCGGATTTTATGCATTTATGGCAAAAATGAGTAGGTGTAATTTAAAACAGCAAGACCATTAGAAAAATTTAATAAAAATACTGTTGTATTATTTTCAACCTATTACACATATTAGGAAAGAAAATAAATTTCTATGTCGTTCCAGTTTGTTGCAATTCTGGCAGGACAGTTTTATTTTGCATAAAGTTCCGCTGTCTATTCATTACAAAACTTGAAAAACACCATTTATGCAATTCAGGAAATCTTCTAACTATATAAATTACTTAACAATTTACTCCTTGTTTACATTTTGTGTATGTGGGAGGGATTTGAAGAAGTCATGGTACTCCGGTGGTATATCTCGTAGTAAGTCCATCATATCCTTGAATTTTGCTGTTGTAATTTGTCTTACACTTTAATAAAGTGGTGTCAATACTATATTTTCGAATTTTCTTGGTCTACTCCGACGTTGTAATAAATTCAGTATTTTAAACTCTACATTCTCATCCATTGATATCTTATAGAAAATTTTATATGGTTCATTTCTCAAAAAACGCATCCAGCATATTTTTAACCAATTTATTGTTTCTCCGTTAGAATTCTTTACTCTTTTAAAAATTGCGTCCTCCAGAAATCTTGTTCCATTTCATTTAAAATAAAGTTATTACCTTTCCGGCACTTCTTGATAACATTATAATAATCTTGGGGGACAAACAGTAAATTATTTTTCTTTAATGACATTTCTACGACGCCAAAATCTCTGTCATTCGGTAAAAACGAAAGTCCTGATACTAAGAATTCATGGTCCATTTGTCAACTGACCAATGGACTTAGGCCACTTTAAATAAAATAAAAATAAAAATTTGTATCATTCTATTAACCAGCTAATTTCCTGTTTACAAAATCTTTGTGATTTTCAATAGATTAGTTACGATTTGCTTCAGGATGAAAAGATAACGCAGAAATGTAAATATTAAAATTGCTAACTTGATTTTTTTTGAAAATGGACCTAGGCCACTTTCAAAATAAACGGCTCAAATGTGGAATCTTTTCTGTCGAAATACAAGAAGTTTTATTATAATTAATGGACGTGCAGTTTTGCAGACGGGTCCACAGTTGAGTAATGAGAAGATGCGAAGGCAAAGCGGCCGTTAATTAACTATTTAAAGTACGTTTGAACTTGGAGTTGTCGAATCGCAAGGACTATTCGGAGCACGATGTACGATTGCAAGCAACGCGGTACAAGATAATGAATTTTTCGTGCAACGTGTGTAGCATACGTACGTGACGAATCGCTTTGAATTCCAAAACGTGACGTCAACGATTATCCTCAATGTCAGATTTCTCGCGATGTCCTAGAGACGCGAAATGAACGATTTGCTCGTCCGCATTCTCTGCATTGCTTGGCCATGGAATGCAACAAACACATGCTGCTGCGGTTGTTTCTCCGCGTGAGTGCATGCGCGACGATAAGTGTAACATATAAGCAGACTACGGATCTTTATGCAGTTATGGCTTTTGAGAATTTTCAAAAAATGCTAGCATACAAAATTCTTCAGAATTTAGTACGATTTTTATTTATTTCAGATCTAAAAAGGTACTACCACCAAAAATATGATTCCACTTTACCACGCTTATATTAACTTGCCGTGTTGTTGTTGTTGTTGTATGTGTCAAATCTTGTAATCGACTCTTCCCATAGTCCAATCTTGCTGAAATTTTGTATACACACTTGCTTCCGATGGCTATAAAAGTAGAAAATGAAACATATAAACAAATTTTTTAAAACCACGCTTATATTAAAATGCACTAAAAAGGAGAAAATAATTTTTTCCTCGTTCTCCATAAAATACCGAATCCAGTTAAATGATTAATAATATTTTTCCCCAAAATTTTAAGGAATTAGTTCAAAATTTCTTCTGTTATAAAATTGGTGTCGGAATAGATAGAAAAATTTAATGTAAATTTAAATAAATCATGACATTAGTGACTATAAGAATAAAAGCGTGGAGCGCCCACGAAGATTACGTCAATATAGTTTAGCGTTCCACGCTTGTATTTTTATAGTCACTAATGTCATGATGTTATTTAAATTTATATTAAATAATTTAATTAAATATAATAATTTGTAATTATATATAATTATAATAATATAATTAACTTAATATAAATTTAATGACAGAAGAAATTTTGACCTAATTGCATTTTTAGGGAGAAATATTAATCAAATTGACTGGATTCGGTATTTTAAAAATAAATATAATTATTTAAAATATAATAAGAAAATAATTATTTTCTCCTTTTTAGTGCATTTTAATATAAGCGCGGTTTTTAAAAAGTTTGTTTTTATATTTTATTTTCTACTTTTTATTCCACTTCCTTAAAATCGTCTACCAAAATTGAAAATTGCATAAACATCAGCAGTCTACTTATAAGTGTAACCAAAGTGCAGAATGGCTCTTTCTGTTTGTGTATCCCCCGAGACTGACTTTACGATGCGGGTCAACACTCAAGTCGCGATAAATTCAATGAACTCTCTTCTCCCGCGTAAGGCTAGAACATGAAATTAAATTTAGATTGCACTGCTACACGCGGTACATAGGTCATGTGCGTGACAGATCGTCCAAGCATGTGGATAGTGGAGGATCTGCATAATTTTGTTGCGACATTTAATAAAGTAATGTGCTTTTAGTACAACTAAGTGGATGCGCTAATTCCAAGAAATATTTTAACACTAAATTATAGAGAAGTTACAATAATTAAGAGAAATTACAAACTACAATAATTTTATTTAAAATAATAGTACAACAATATATTTGGACTCATTTTAAAGCTGAAAGCCTCTACTTTGGCAGACGACCATTCATTTTTGTCGGATAGTTTGGAACGATATAGCAAGTGAAACATTGAGGTCACGTTATCGGTCGAAAATGCTACAAATTGAAACATCTGTGAAAACATTTAAACATTGTTTTCCCGAGTGAAATTGCAATAGATTTAGAGATTCACGCTTCCTCTTTACAACGAGGCCTTGAAACTTGAGATACGATGTTCTTTGGTTGATTTATTGAATTTTGAATGGGAGGTGTACTGCCCAATTTGCAAAATATAAAATGCTCTGGACGATTTTACACGACCGAACTGGTTCTTTACTTCTGTTTCATAAAACAATAAAGAAAATCGTAAATATAGTTTTAAAGAATCGTTATAAATAGAAAGCTTCAAGCTTTACAAAAATTGAAGACTTATCTACGAGAAAAATGTTTTAATGTTTGTAGGAACGTCTGTAGAGACGTTCGCAGCATTTTCGATCAAAAACGTGTCCCCGTCATTTCACATGCTACATCGTGCAGAAATATCCCAGAAAAAATGGAATGACAGTATACAAAAGCAGAGATGTCAGGTTTTAACACAAGTGAAAGTTTATTCATATATTTTTCTTAACGAAATTATCCAAGATTGAATATAGACAATTTCTCGATAATCGGAAATTTAGTGCTCAAACACTTTTTTCGGTCCAGTATATTTGTTTGTAAGGCATTTTTAGGATTTCGGGAGATTTGATCGCTCACAGTAATGTACGAAATATTAACTAGTAGCAAGGTCATGTTTATTATAATACTATTAGTATTGTTTCATAGGAATTCGCAAATAAATAAGGTATTATATATTTACAATAAATATTATATATAATTCATCCACACAAATGTTTATATACAAACAGGAAGAACATAATGTTGTATTTTACATTCTGACGGTAAACGCTATATGTTACAATACTAGACACACACACTCGCTTCATTCTTAACACTCTTCACAAATATACAAATGATTAGTCTTGATGTATAATATTAAAATGGTATCACCATTCGAAATTTGATTATTATAAATCTTACAAGTTTGGAGTAGAAAGCATCGTAATTTCTAATTTCACGTTTAGTCGCACTTGCAAAATTGTTCGAAAACTACGTTCAAGTATATTCCGAGAATTACAGCACTGTATACATTTTATTGCTAGAAATATATTTAGCGGATAATTACCGCTCTATGAGCGGAAAACTTAATTTACAAAATTATTAATACATTATTACTGCTGTCATATAGACAAATTGAAACGCTTCGTCTTAAAGAATTACGGCTAAATTAGGTTTCGTAACTGTCGATACATGAAAATTATTTATGTATTTTCAGCACGAGAAACTCTATCGAAAAATAAATGCACTAACTCTCCGACGATGGCACCTGGGTCTATTTCGACCCAGACTATCAACACCATAATGAATCACTCGATTTCTGGCGGTTAGGTTAAAGGAATAACTTACATTAGAAACGACAGGAAAACTGATGAGTGCACGCGAAGGACTCTTAAAAATATTTTGAAAATATTGATAAATGACTTTGTGAATGGTGCTAAGTATCGTCAATTGTACAGGTGTAAGAGGGATCCGTCCGACCAGGGACTCAAAAAGACATCAACAATGTCGTAGCAGTATTATTAATTTCATTCTGGTACCACTCCTGCGTTAATTTTTCCCTTCTTCGTGTATCCATTCTCCACCGCTGCCTCTGTTACGGATTTATCGTTACTTTCCGTTACGGGATCGTTCACTTTTGAATTTTGCTTATGCCAAACAGAACGAACACGAGATTTCTAAGAAACTAAATTACAGCTGATAAGGAGAATGTGTTTCTTCATTGCAAGACGTGTGACTGAAAAGTAATGACATATTAGTAATAATATTTCACAGAAGAGTCTGAGCTATGTGATAACGTATATTGATTAAAAGTATTTTGTTTGACATCAGATTCGTTAATATCTTATCGGCTATCGTTTATTGAGACAAACATATTATTTGATTGAATTGATACTTGATTATTTATCTCCTGTCCACTTAAATAGGCCATGCGGTTCGCCGAAGTTGTATGCAATTACATTCTGATGTATTGTCCCGATTAATGAAGCGTAAATGGATTGACTACAGTCATTGTAAATTCACCCATTTGTATATAGTAAACAAACAGGCAACTCTCATTAGACACTCGAATGATGTTGTTCTTGTGTTGGGGAAATTAAATAACTTAAAAAGACAACTGCTTGTTTCGATTGCCGAAGAGAATTCTTTTTATATGAGCGGAAAAAACAACACACCGACATTAGAAGTCTGCGACGTTTGAATAAAATGTGGCGATTATGCGAAACACGATTTCAAGCCTCTACCCACGCCATCCGCAAGTCGAAGCATCACCTTATCGTGTAGAGTAATTATATTTTCTGCTGCATGGTTAATTTTATAAATGAATTGATCAATCTCTGCGAAAACTGACACATATTAGATGCTTCCAGTCGTCGTCTCAATATTCGTCGTAGAAGTATAGTTATTTATCATGCCCTTCATAATTTGCAGCCTGGTTCGGATGTAGACATGTGCAAATTTCTTTGATGGCCTTGGGCTTTATGTGCTGTTATGCTGTTCGAGTTACTACATCCGTGACACTGGAAGCGATGACGAATGCTACCTCTGCAAATCCTGACTTTGAAGTATGAATCTTCTTTTATTTTAATTTTTTTTTAATCTTAATATCCGCGGTATGATGGGGCTATTCTAGCGTAAATCTATAGGTTCCCCCAGAACAAAGCAGAAAGACTGATTTTTCTCATAAACCAATTAATCAGGCTCGATGAAATCTTCAGCATATATACGTATAACTTATATGCATCTACAAAATGTTCTAATGTATTAAGTAGATTGCTGATCTTTATGCGTTTATAGCGAAATTGAGTAGATGAAATTCAAAATTGTTGGAAAGTTTTTAAAATTGAAGATGTCAATACATGATTTCTCCTATATTAACATCATTAAGGAAAGAAATAACATTCAATTCGATTCCTATTTCTCACAATCAATGCAGACAATTTTTATTGTGTATAAAGATCCGCAATCTAGTAATAAACAACTTCTACTATCTTTTTTCCGTAATTCGGAGCGAACGCAATTTTCCCAAAAGTTTCATATCATCTAGTAAATAAATCCATCTAGCTTGGCAGAAAATTGGAGTAGTTCAGGTTATTTATAAAAAAAATCGTGTGTGTGTGGAGTCCACGCGCGACAGAAGTGAAACTTTTTGCTTATTAGGTATAGATAGAGATAAATTATTAGTATTTTTTTATTGAACAAGAGATAATAAATGAGAATACAGTAATTCTTGAATCGAAGTCCCAACACCCGTGTTTTGAACGGACTTCAGTAGCGTAGAGAGGCTATTTTTTTATGACTGCGTCTACCGCACCGACCGCGCCGAGACTTCAATCGACGATGCGAACATAGAGACGGACAGAATGAAATAAGATCGCGTGGCCGAAGCGTGTCGCCGTCGCCGGCACAGTTTAAAGGCCCGTGCGTCATCACCAAAGTTGTATCTTCTTTATTTTCCATTATTTTTTAATGGAACTTTCATCAACATATTCGTGGCATTTTTCTAATGCAAGATGATACCAAACTCGATATAATTTCAACAGTATTTAGTGGCTTAATCGACGATGAAAGTTTCGGGCGTAAGGGAGGACAGCGTATGGGAAAGAAAGGGACGCGGACAGTCGACGTCGCCGGCACAGTTCAAAGGCCCGCGTTGTCGCTGTCCTTCCTTGCTCCCGAAACTTTCACCGTCGATTAAACCACTAAATACAGTTGAAATTATATCGCGTTTGGTGTCATTTTAATCAGAGAAATGCCAGGGATAAGCTAGTAAAAGTCCAATAAAACAATGAAAATTAAGAAGTTTGAGAATTCGATTCACTCGAGTCAATGTGTGGTGTTCACACCGATATACCCGAGCCAAGATCAATCATCGCTGCCCTACGGCGCACAGTGGAACTTTTCGTCCAAATCGGAGACAAAATCAAAGAACTTTCGATAGAAATGAGGTAGAGCGATGAAATTTTTTTAAATTATAGCTGAAACTTGGCAGAATATGGGAAAAATAGGGAGATTATGGTACGAACGTTTTATAACCTTGCGAAAATTCGTTAAACAATTCGTTCACAAAAATCGATTTCTTGTAAAATCCTGAGGTCGTAGACAAATTTTGAGACCAGATTTAAAATCAGCGTGAAAAAATCTACAGGAAATGATGTGCAGCATGTTAAAAAGAAATTTTTTCCGCCCGTGTTATTGAAAAAACCGCAATTTTCTTGAAATTGTGAGAGTTTAACGAATTTTCTCAAGTTTATAAAACGTTCGTACCATAATCTCCCTACTTTTCCCATATTCTGCCAAGTTTCAGGAATAATTTAAAAAAACTTTCATCGCTCTACCTCATTTCTATCGAAAGTTCTTTGATTTTGTCTCCGATTTGGACGAAAAGTTCCACTGTGCGGCGCGGCGCAGCGTTGTTCGGCAGTGGAGTGACTAGGCAGTGGACTTCGAATAGATAGGCGACTCAGGACTTCGATTGAAGAATTACTGTAGTAAGGATGCGGGTATGATCTCAAATGAAAGAAAAACAATTCAAAATTAATGTTTTCAAATATATTTTACAAGGATTACGTTATTTAATTTGACGAAAACATGAATCAAATGGTAATTAGTTTCTCATTTTTTATGAATTATTATCCGGAGAATTATCAGTGTCTATTATATTGACAATTGGCTTATGATAGCTAAAATACGAGACAAACGTTTGGTATTTAATACTAAATTCCTAGAAAATACAGCATCAATTGTTGCACCCGACCTGGTAGTTGGGGTATTTACATTATTGTTGATTTTTAATTTGAATTCTCTAGCCAAAAAGTCAATGAGAGAGGTTGACTTTCAGGTTTGAAGAACTATTTACATAAAAATGAATGATATTTATAAAGTACCTATCCTCCCCCCCTGCTACCTTCCCTTTCGACCGCTAGTGCACGCGTTGGAATGGCGTCTCCGCTGACGCACACTACTCTACAGGTTCACCCACCATTTACCTAACTATTCCCCTCAGGCGATCGGAATTTCCGTAACGCTCGAAAATTGTACCCCCCTCAGCAAAGAAGTTTCACTTCAAAAGTCATTCTGATTGAAAGTGTGTGCCATCAGTTATGAGACGAGATATAACAGCAAAGTTCCTTCCCCTTCTTCGACGGTATTCCACCACTATTCCGCTACGGCCCGGTCACGTGACGCGTTTCGTCTCCGTTATGCATGTGTTACAATGTCACGTGACACAATGTCACAAATTCGGTACTGGTAGAGAGGGGGTAACTTCAATTCCCCTCATTTGGCGACTCTGCATCACAGAAGATCATCTAATTTCGTTTGCCTTTGTTTCGTAGCAATTCGAATGGAACAATTCGACGAAGGACATAATCTTGAGCTCCTTCTTCTGGGGCTACGTGTGCACGCAAATTATTGGAAGTATAATTGCCCACCGTTGGGGGGCTCAAAAGCTGTTTTCAATTGCGCTGTTTATTTGCGGCTTAGTAACTCTCCTCGTGCCTGCGGCAGCAAAGTATAGCGGCTGGGAAGCAGTATGCGTTTCAAGAGTAATCGCAGGTTTTTGCCAAGGCACTGTACTACCTTGTCTTCATACACTACTTTCCAAATGGGTACCCATGGATGAGAGAGGTCGAATGTGTAAGTATTGAACATATTTCTATCTTATTATTTTGTCCAGCATTGTAGGCATTCTTAAATTACAACTACAGTGTTCCCGCGATTGTTGTGAGAACCTCGGGGGTATCGAGTCTCAGGAAACGAAATGGTACTACGTTTTTTGACGTGTGCCGAACATAGATTTCTTAGATAACTTTTCCAAGTGTAAACGACGATCATCCTGGGTAAACAACGGTGCTAAGCGGGAAATTGTTGTATTGTTGTTCGGGATTCAAATCGAAGAGTTTACCGGTCGATTGAGATCCACTGACAAACGTCGCTTCTTATGGGTTTTTCCTATGTCTCAAGACGCGTGAAGAACACACGCTGTGTGTTATTATTTTCGACGCCGCTGTCGTGACCCGTAAGCCACCTCCATTTGAATCCCGAAACAATCGGCTCTACGATCGATCTGTGCCAATCGCGTAACACCGCGTTCGCCGAATCGGCGTCTGTTAGAGACCCCCTCGGCGAAGAGGATTCTCATTCTTTTTCTCGCGCTCATCGCGATTAGATCACCATTGTATCTTCTACGTTTCTCAATCGCTTTTCTAGTACTCACCACAATTCAGTACATTGCTATCTCAAATTCAAATATCATTAATAAAATGATGTGCGTATTCAAGCGAAATCACGCAGTTCTCCGCGAGTTTCATTTACTCTCCGTTCCATGAACTTCACCTTCCTCGCGCGTCCAAATCTGGGCGATCCCGGCACTCGGCCATTCCGACCGTCGCACAGTGGGCGAGAAACCGATCTTTTTGGACAAAAATCTGCCGACAACTCAGTTTTTTATCGATTCAATTGGAATTTTTTTTTAAATATTCGTGAACGACTATACTTTGATGACGTGCTGCGCGAAAATCGTTAACTGTCACAAGAAATCAAGAATCCTTATCTACAAAAGCCAATAACTCCGATACTTCATTCGCCTATATCATAAATTTGCATATCCCAGCTGAGTTGCCGACACTTCTTAACCCTAAACCTTAAACCGTAAAATTTTAAACTGTAAAAAAATTAAAAAAACAAAAATTTTATTAAAATTTATCCATGGTATAAACTACCTCCATCAGTTCATAAGGTACTGCAACATGGAAGTGAAGTACTTGCTACATTTGAACTGCCAATTGGTTTGTATTCAGAACAGCCCCAAGAGGCAAATAATAAAGTCTTCAGGAAATCACGAGCTGAAAACTTCTGAATATGTTGCCGCAAAAAGACAAATATAGATATTACACGGCATATGTTATTATCATCCAATCCACTTATAAGCTCTCTAAGAATAAAGGATGGCAAGCACAAGGAAGTTCTTTTTCAAGAAGCGAAAACGCTGCTGTTGCATCAATAAATGAATGGTGAGT
Organism: Lasioglossum pauxillum; assembly: GCA_933228785.1. Lineage (NCBI taxonomy): Eukaryota > Metazoa > Arthropoda > Insecta > Hymenoptera > Halictidae > Lasioglossum > Lasioglossum pauxillum. Next base: position 20,598,061 of record OW121701.1, on the reverse strand, counting down.
CTCAGAAGTGCCGAATGTAATTCTATTCAATTGGTAATTCTATTCAATTGGTAATTCTCAGGGCCAGATTTACAGTTTAAAATTTTGCGGTTTAGGGTTTAGGATTAAGAAGTGTTGGCAACTCAGCTGGGATATGCAAATTTGTGGTATGAGCGGATGAAGTATCGGAGTTATTGGGTTTTGTAGATAAGGATTCTTGATTTCTTGTGACAGTTAACGATTTTTGTGCAGCACGTCATCAAAGTATAGTCCTTCACGAATATTTAAAAAAAAATTCCAATTGAATTGATGAAAAACTGAGTTGTCGGCAGATTTTTGTCCAAAAAGATCGGTTCCTCGCCCATTGCGCGTCGGTCGAAGCCGAACAATTGTACTAATGTTACTCCATACATTTTTTTTTTCTTTTTTTGTTTAACGGCGGTGGGGAAATGCTCTTACGCACACCCCCTCCTCCGGTGGAGGTCGGAGGGGGTAGTGTGGGACTCGGCTTCCTCCTAAGATGTTGTTTGGAGGAATTATATGGCCTTTCGCCTTCGCCTATACCCACTAAAAGCCCACCGCTCAGGACCCTCGGGACCTTTCCCTCATACCTCATAACGATGCTTATACATATACCTCCGCTGACCGGCTTTCCGCATTCAGCGGAGTATGCTACTCTGTACCTGAGAATGATACATGGCGTATCATAAAACCAATACCTTAATTTCTTTGCAGCGCGATCGACCGCCCAAGGGGGAACCCCCTAGTAGTAGGGATAAAAAATTCACATCATCCGCGTACCCGAAAGTCACATAAATCGCGGGAACACTGTTTTTTGAATTTCACGTACTCATTCGATCATAAATGCATAAAATTCGCAGTCTGATGAGTCTAATCAAAGGCATCGATTGCAAGGAATAGGAACCAAATATTAGGTTGTTGCATATGAAATGTCTGATTTTAGAATGTAACTCTTATAAAACGTTTCGATCAAGAAATGGTGTTATAGTGTCTAGGTTTATTGTTACTAAACGTACCACGACCGGTCAAATGACCGGTTCTAGATTTTTTATTTCACAATTAATAAAATTATAGAGATACCTTCATAAGAAATTATTTACTAAATATCTTTATTAGAACACATGTTATAATCAGAACCGCGCAAAGTCTAAATAAATCCATTCTTGTCATTTTTATAGGCAACCACGTGCCTGTTACTTTTATACAGTGACTCCCATTGATATATTCGTACGCTCTCAAAAAAACGATAACTTTGTTAATATTGGACTATGTGTTTCGAACTTTTTTGGGAAGCTAGAGTAATTTTACTACTAGCTAGAGTAAGTTTACTACAGGATGCGAAAATAAATTTTTTCAAAAACTGCATTTGGTCAGAATTGTAGAGAAAATACTAAAACTTGCATTTTACAACGTTTTTATGCGGTCCTATATTGAAATTTTAAAAAATACGTTTTGTAAATCAGTGTCAATTATATGCACTGCGAAAGTTTCATAGTAATTGGTTGGTGCGGGAAAAAATGACAGGCAGTTGGAGGCCGAAGATCGCGAAAAACCTGCAGTTTTTACCATCTTTAAACGTTTGTAGTTCATTATAACGTCGATCGATTTTGATGAAATTTTCAGAATATGTTTCATCGATACAGATCTACGAAACGTGTTTTCTAAATTTTCCATATAAGCCCACATAAAAAAGTTGGAAAATACAACTTCCAGTACTTTCTCTGCAATTCCGACAACTTGCAGTTTTTTTGAAAAAATTTTATCACGTTGTTAGCAAACCAGTTGTTCTAACTTCTCCAAAAATTTCAAATCATATATTCCAATATTAAAAAAGTTATGGTCTTTTTAAGAGTGTCCGAATATATTAGCGGGAGTCACTGTAGCTCGGTACGTTTAGTGTTACATAATATCATAATATGTTCAATTTTAATTTAGATGTATAGTTTTACTTTTAAATAAAGTTTATTTCAATGTCAACCAACGCGTCTGTCGTGTATTCCTGTTATATGTCTGGAAAAATAACTTATCGAGGATAACATTATGTGATTTTTGGTCAAAATGTGATCGTTAATTAGCTTACTAGTCGTTGATGGTAAAAAAGAACTACAAAATCAAGATAACAATCTTGTAAATGAAAAACGTGAATGACCATAATATCATAGTTTTACCGTAATACAATCAAGAAACTTGAAATTAGTAGATAGAATATGTTGGGTAGAAAATTGCGTTTGTTTAATGTCACTGTTAAAAATCGGACATTTCATATGCAACAACCTAATAGAATGTTATTTCCTCCCTTAATAATTTTAATAGATGAAATATAATATGTTGTCATCGTTAAATGTTTCAAATTTTCCTACAATTTTGAATTCCGTCTACCCAATTTTCCTACAAATAAATAAAAATCCGCAGTCTACTAATCATAACGGTGACTTTCCGCACGATCTACGGTTTTGTACAAGCCACTTTATATTCGTCACGTTTATTTCAGCGACGTTTGTCTACGCTGGTGGTTGGATCGGAAACGTTATCAGTTTGCTCAGTTCCGGTCTACTGTCAGTCTCCTCTGGAGGCTGGCCCAGCTGCTTTTACGTTTGGGGTGGTATGACTATTGTATCCGCTACACTAGCCTACTTCATTGGCAAAGAATCGCCAGCTGAACATCCAAGCATCCCTCAGGACGAGAAAGAGTACATCGAAACTAGTCTGGGAGTGACTGAAACTGAAGAGGTAGGCAAAGTGGATACTGTATTTCAAATTAATGTGTTAGACTGTGGATTTTTATGGAAAATAAAACCTGTACAAGTCAATTGTAAGGAACAGAAATTAGTTACAAATGTCTTGTTTCCTCTTTTAACGATTTTAATAACTTGAGAATAATATACCAGCATTCAATCCTTCTAATATCTACACAGCGGATTTTTTGCATTTCTGACAAAAATGAGTAGGTGTAATTTCAAACGGTAAAAACATTAGAAGAATTTTATAATACTGTTATATTATTTTCAACTTATTATATATATTAACACTTTGCCCTCCGAGTTATTTTAACTGGAAAATTAAACATTTCTTCCGATCTAGAATATTTCCATTCCCTATGATTTATGCAATTTTATGGATATGAAATTGGTGTAATACCTCATACAATACGAAAATGTTTAGTAATTGATTAGATACCGATATATTTCATAATGTAAATAATATTTCGAGTAATAGTACAGCAATTTTTAGTGGTGCCTCAGAGGGGACAACGGAGTGCAAAGGGTTAAGAAAGAAAATAAATGTGTATTTCACTCCGGATTGTTGCAATTCAGCTAGAAAATTTTTATTTTGCATAAAGATCCGCTGTCTGCTAATGCCTTTCTACTTTCTGCTATCTATTTAATCCTTGTTGAGGATCAAAGTTGATTTTTTCGAGAACAAAGTAGAATAAAAAATGTTATTCGTCATTTTCGACTTATTTTTCAAATGTAGAATCACTCTCTGTGTTCGGTTGTACCATTGGTTTCCAAACACTGTGAATATATGGTGATAATGATATATTTATAATAGAACGAATGATGATGTTTTAGAAATTACCTACTCCGTGGATAGCAATGTTGACCAGCATTCCTATGTGGGCACTGTTGGTGACACAGTGTGGTCATAATTGGGGCTTCTGGATGCTGTTAACAAAAATCCCGTCATACATGGCATCCGTCTTACGCTACGACATCAAACAGGTAACTAGAAGAATGTAGAAAATTCTACTTATTGATAAATTTTAGAACAAGCCAGTTAAAAATGTCATTGTTCGTGTTAAACCGACGATGGATCGAACTGAGATCGTTCGTGGCCAATTTTCTTCTTCTTTTTATCGAAGTTCAAGATTAACAGAAACTGGAAGCACACTTTGGAATAAACAGATAGTACATATAAAGATCTAAATGATTTTAATTTATGAACTAAATTAAACTCAATTAAACTAAAAGTAAAACGAAATTGCACTACATCGGACCAGTTTAGTTTTATTTTGCCAAAGTCTAGCGGGGCAAAATAATAGCACGCGTGCATAGAAACTTGAAATACCAACAATTATTTTAAATTAATTTCTAGCAGTACCATATACATTTTATCTTATAAATTTTTTTTTTATTATCTTGATTTTATGGAATTTTTGCTGCATTAATAGCCAAAGCGTTATAGAATTATGAAAAATTTCGATCGATCACTGACGTGCCAATTTTTATACTTTTTAGAATGGTATGCTGACCGCGCTGCCTTATCTTACGGCATGGCTTCTTAGTTTTCCAACTAGCTACGTCTCGGATCTTCTTATAAAAAAGAATATCGTCTCGGTTGGAGCTTCGAGGAAGATTTGCAATTCGATCGGTCAGTGGATCCCAGCAGTAGCTTTAATCGGCCTCGGATACGTTGACAAGGACCACCCCCAAGTAGCAGTGGCGATTCTAGTTATCGCTGTTGCTAGTAACGTTGCCGTTTACTGTGGTCACAACGTGAATCACATGGATCTCAGCCCAAACTTCGCCGGCAATCTAATGGGCATCACAAACACAGTTGCGAATGTTTGCAGCATTTTGGCTCCGTTGATTGCCAGTGTCGTTGTTACGGAACCGGTGAGTACACAACCACGGCACTGCCTCGATATCAGAGTTGGGCATTAATCGATTAAAATTTCAATGATGATTGATTGATTAATGTGTACGATTAAAGAAAGAAGTCATTGAAAAATTAACGATTGGATCAATCGATTGATGAAGCTAATAGTCAATCGTTGATTAACCCTTTGCACTCGGAGCTATTCTAACTCGAAAATGAAACATATCTTCCGACCCAGAATAATTCCAATCTATATAATTTTTTTTCATTTTATGGATATGAAATTGATATAACACTTCATACAATACTTAAATGTTTAGAAAGTGATTAGCCACCAAGATATTTAATACTGTAAACAATATTTTGAATAATGGTATCGCAATTTCTGGTGGAGACTCTGACTCACCACTCGAGTGCTAAGGGTTAAAAGAAGAAATCATAGAAAAAGAACGTAAAAGCACGTAAACAGAGTTTACATTATACAGTATACCACATGATAATACACCTAAACTCAGTTTACATTTTTTTCAGTATTCCTACAGTTTTGATTCCGCATTTCATTTCGACATTTCAGCAGTTAATCATCAATCAATTATCCGATTGACGATTACAATTGAAAGGAATGTAGTCGTAAATCGCAATTAACGACTAAAGTAGAAAAATCGTTAACCCTAATTAACGATTAATAAGTGTTTAATCGTTAACCTAGGAGATTCATTGTTAATTGCGATTAACGATTGAAGTAGAAATTTAGTCGTCAATCGTTGAATAAATTTTGGCCCAACTCTGCTCGATATACACTACTGTCCAAAAGAAAGAAGCACCCAGCCATATTTAATAGAAAAGCGTAACAAAATAAAATAAGAATAATTGTACAATACAATTTCTACATAATGATATTGTTTGTCATTTTATCTTATAATTATACATACTGGGTGCTTCATTCATTTGCACAGTAGTGTATGTTCTTTCTACTTTTTATTATATAGCCCCTCTGCCCCATAATAATAGTAGCAGTTGATGAATTTAATTTGTCCCATAATAATAGTAGCAAAAGAAAATAAATATAGAACGCAACATTTATTATCAAAAGACAAACAATAAATTAAAAATATTACTCTTAATTTTTATTTTGGATGTTCAGATAGTTTCTGGATTTTTCAATAATTTCGTTACTGCATTTTCAACTTGCAGGTAAGATCCCTTGGCTGCGAAGCGTTGCTTCCCCTTGCGTGAGCTTAAAATTATTTGAGCCTTCGTTCTTCATTGCTTCCAGCATAACTTGCTCTTTTTCATCTTACTTTTATAATAGGTTGATATTCGTCTGAAATGAAACAATTGATTTCGATCAGCGGATGGAATTAGAAAAATAGTTATAATTCGTAATAATTAGGTTAACCTAAAAATTGAAAGATGTGTCAAAACAAATGACAGATGTCATGAAACCTTGATTTTGATTGAAGGCTTCGCAATTTTGCGCTACAACATAACTTATAGCTGCATTCGCCAATAATTCCCGTTTAAATATTCACTTGCCACTATTATTATGGGACAGAGGAAGTATCAAATAAATTACTAAATATTTAAATATTGCATGAGTAAATTATATCAGTTTAATATGCATAAAATGAAAAAAATCGTATACAATGGAAATATTCTAGATCAGAAGAAATGTTTAGTTTTCGTGTTGAAATACTTCCAAATGCAAAGGGTTAATATCGTTATAACACGAAGTTCTAGTACACTTCAGGTGTAAGATACTTTTCAGATATGTATCTCTCAATCACGTAGAAAAAGCGATGGGGTGTACTCGTTTTGTTAATTACATAACTCTTGCAATACTTACACAAATGAAGATCGATTTACCACATTGATTGAATGTTATTGCTAATATTTCATTACATTTCAGTCGGACGTGTTGCAATGGAGGAATATATTCTTCCTGTCAGCTATAATTTACTTCCTTGGAAATCTTGTGTTCATTCTGTTTGGTACAAGCACAATTCAAAAGTGGAACGATCCCGTAACGGAAAGTAAAGATAAATCCGTAACAGAGGCAGCGGTGGAAAATGGATACGCGAAGAAGGGAAAAATTAACGAAGGAGTGGTACCAGAATGAAATTAATAATACTGCTACGACATTGTTGATGTCTTTTTGAGTCCCTGGTCGGACGGATCTCTCTTACACCTGTACAATTGACGATACTTAGCACCATTCACAAAGTCATTTATCAATATTTTCAAAATATTTTTAAGAGTCCTTCGCGTGCACTCATCAGTTTTCCTGTCGTTTCTAATGTAAGTTATTCCTTTAACCTAACCGCCAGAAATCGAGTGATTCAATGATGGTGTTGATAGTCTGGGTCGAAATAGACCCAGGTGCCATCATCGGAGAGTTAGTGCATTTATTTTTCGATAGAGGTTCTCGTGCTGAAAATACATAAATAATTTTCATGTATCGACAGTTACGAAACCTAATTTAGCCGTAATTCTTTAGGACGAAGCGTTTCAATTTGTCTATATGACAGCAGTAATAATGTATTAATAATTTTGTAAATTAAGTTTTCCGCTCATAGAGCGGTAATTATCCGCTAAATATACTTCTAGCAATAAAATGTATACAGTGCTGTAATTCTCGGAATGTACTTGAACGTAGTTTTCGAACAATTTTGCAAGTGCGACTAAACGTGAAATTAGAAATTACGATGCTTTCTACTCCAAACTTGTAAGATTGATAATAATCAAATTTCGAATGGTGATACCATTTTAATATTATACATCAAGACTAATCATTTGTATATTTGTGAAGAGTGTTAAGAATGAAGCGAGTGTGTGTGTCTAGTATTGTAACATATAGCGTTTACCGTCAGAATGTAAAATACAACATTATGTTCTTCCTGTTTGTATATAAACATTTGTGTGGATGAATTATATATAATATTTATTGTAAATATATAATACCTTATTTATTTGCGAATTCCTATGAAACAATACTAATAGTATTATAATAAACATGACCTTGCTACTAGTTAATATTTCGTACATTACTGTGAGCGATCAAATCTCCCGAAATCCTAAAAATGCCTTACAAACAAATATACTGGACCGAAAAAAGTGTTTGAGCACTAAATTTCCGATTATCGAGAAATTGTCTATATTCAATCTTGGATAATTTCGTTAAGAAAAATATATGAATAAACTTGCACTTATGTTAAAACCTGACATCTCTGCTTTTGTATACCATCATTCCATTTTTTCTGGGATATTTTTGCACGATGTAGCATGTGAAATGACGGGGACAGGTTTTTGATCGAAAATGCTACAAACTGAAACGTCTGTATTTCAGCGCCCACGTGTTTTAAGCCGAGTCAGGGGCTGATGTAGAGGCGAATCTTAAGATTTGTAAGGATTTATGGTAGGGCTTTATGAGAATAAATAGAACCGTCGTCGGGCGATAGCGGCTGGCACTTTGGGCTATCCAGCTATCATTCGGCAACAGTAAAATTAACATGTATGTACTGTGCAAATGCTGGAGAGATTTTAGGACTCACGCGACAATAGAAGCTACTTTTGAGGAAACTATCAGGTAGGCCCATTAAGACACTTGTTAGGGTTGCCATTAGGTTTATTAGCGACAGTCCCAATAGCCCTCGTAAAGAGTCATAAAACCCCGAATTTCTAAAGACCCATGGTACGGGACCCCGCTATGGTAAGAAAGACCCGTTACCTGAATAATGCACAAGGCACGTTGAGGGTGTGGAGCCCGCGGAAATTCCGCTACAGGGTCAAACTCGCGACACGTACCCTCGTGAATTTTCCACTCCTTAGAGAAGTGTTCACGAGAGTGGGGGTGCAAAGTAACCCCACCTATCGGCGACAAAGATGTATTTCCCGCTTTGCATTTTTTTGTAATGTTAGGAAACTTCAGTCTTGTCTGGTCTTGTCCTAACCAGCCAAGCGAACAGTTCACTAAATAAACGGATAGTTCGTCCTTATACAATTTCTCCTTCAGTTAACATTAAAACCTCCTACAAGGACATGTTTATGAGGTTGCAACGAGTGGAACTTGCCGAGGGTATGCAACCCAAGGTAAGACTGCCCTAAAGAATAGGGACTTTGTTCGAGGAGGATCTGAACACGGAGTGGGGAAGACAGGGTGCCTTTTTGTGAGAGGACTGTGTCACACCCCACGGCATTCACCCCAGAACCACCTCATTGTCAGAGTATAAAGTCGCGATCACTAAAGTTCACATGTAGAAACATTAAAAATTTTTCTCGTGGAGAAATCTACTATTTTGTTAAATCTTGAAGCTTCCCCCTTATAACGATTCTTTAAAACTAATATATTTAAGAACCAAAAACATCAATTCATAAATGTATAATTTATTCCATATATTTGGATATACATTGAATTATGCGTGCATACATAAACACACATTAGTTGATAAGATCACAGATACAGTTACGCACACAAATGATCACTAGACTGCGGATCTTTATGCAAACTAAACATTGTCTGCATCGGTGCAAAAAATAAAAACCAATCTGCATGTTGTATTTTTTCCCTTAATGATTTTAATAGAGGTGAAATGATACTGTACATATATAGATGTCTTCAATATGAAAAATTATCCAACAATTTTGAATTTCATCTACTGAATTTTGCTTTGAATGCATAAAGATCCGCAGTCTACTGATCACACACAAGTAAAGTCAACTGGTCACACTGTGTAAGGTTAGAAGATAGTGAAAAACAATAATAAAAATCAATTTCTACAACTGTTTTAGCTGTGCCAATAACGAAGATGTAAAAGATATGTTTTGTAAACTCGTATAAATTATTACTCGTAGAAATTGATTAATTGACTAATTATTTATGTATTTTATAATCATATTATATGTATAATCATATAATCATGTATATATTCCATAATTATATGTATAATTATTAATATTGATTAACTATATTTTTCACTTCTGGCCTTACAGATAAATTGAAGTCGTTTGTGCGTGGTCTATTCATAAAAAAGGTATTCTATAAACCTTTACATTACATATACATTAAAAATCCCTATATGTAGATAAAAAGTGTATGTGATCAGTTATGTGCGTGACTGAAAAAATACGCACGATGTTTTAAACACACTAGTTGATTAAAATACATATAAATATGATAAAAATACATATAAAAATTATAAAAATAGGATCGTGTTAAATATCGACAAGATCAGTAGCAATGACATAAACGTCTTTTCAGTGCCGCTGGATTTGAACAACATTTCATTGTCAAGCAACCAGTCATCTAATATACGTCTGTAGCTTGCGATCCATTTCATGTTTCTCAACGAATTTTGCACTACAGTCTGCACGACGCTGTCACTGGCTCTATACGTAACGGCGGTCTTGGACAGCTGCGAAAGAAAACAATTAGAAAACAAGTTATGACCAGTACCTCCAAAATGTACGTACGGACGAAAATTAAGAAACATTATACGCTGGTTGGAGTTACAAATACGTAACACGGAAAGATAACATTCCCAACTTAAATGTAGAATAAGATTTATGTATTTCGATTATGCAAAGTGATTCAGCTCAGTGCGTCACCTAAACAACTTGTAAATTATTTAGTATATGAATAAATAATAATTCAAGTTTTCCTGTTTCGTTTTTTTATGCGCATATAAAGGTCATTGATCATTACTTTGATTAAAAACCATTTAAAGAATATCTGAATAACTATTAGTTTTTTATCCTGTACACAGTTTTGTTTTAGGCTTCATATCTCGATAAAAAAGCGAAACAGAAAGAAAATCAATTGTTACATGGTACGCTACTAGCGAAACCATTTCGTTTCAACCATTACTTCGTATATCAAATGGTTTACAAGTAAGTTAAGTGGCATACTTGTTAGCTAAATCATCCTGTACTATAAAAAAATTGTATTGTATGTTTATGTTTGGAATGTTATCTCTTTGTGTTACTTATTATTCCATCCAATCTAGGAAAAGCTTCATTTAAAAAAACAATAGTAGCGGTGTACTAGTAAAAATGATAGAACAAAAACATTTGGTCACCGTACCCTCAGGAAGTCTTCGTTATTCGTTGTTACGGTTGAAACAGACCTTGCAACGTTTGCTATTTGAGCATCAAAATCATGCCTGAAACAATAAAAAGAGTATCGTATCAATCAGTTGATGCACGCCGATATCGGGTCCTTATTTTCTCACTTACATATTCCCAATCTTCATCATCTGATAATCAAGCACGTACTGAACAATATGAGCACCCGTTACATTACTATTCTCTACGACGGCTCTAGCCGCAGTTTCGAATCTTATATACGCGTCTGTTCGTCCGGAGTAGATCAGGAATTTGTGGAGAATTGTACGGTTATTGGAGCAACCCAGAACTTCGAGCGGACTGGTTCTCCCATCTCTGTCGAATGTCCCTTCTATGAGCCTATTTAGAACTTCATCCCATACCTTCTCGCTAGCGGTCCTCAATCCAGTGCAAAGAATAGCGCTCTTCAGATCTGGATCGATACTGCAACACATCATTAGTTTTCCTGGTTTACTTAAAGGGGCAGATTCGTTTCCAGGACTGCAAGGGTGCGGGATGCAACTTCTGATTTCTCGATAATGCAAAGATGAGGTTTTTCAGTAGACAAAAGTGCTAGATAAAAGATCGATCTATCAATCCGCGATCGCCCTCAAAAGTCCTATTCTTACGTTTACGGGACGTAATTTGCATTATTAGACAGCGTGCAGCTGTCGCAGCTTTTGAAAACAACTACAGTTACTCGAATGAATATTCGGACGCTCTAAAAAAGACGACAATTTTTTTAATATTACACTGTCACGTCCGGTGGTTCAGCCGTTAATAATAATTGATAAAATCAATCATGAGTAATTTATGACATACATTTTCTGAATTTCTTTTTATATTTGCTCTAATAATGTTGTACGAGAAATAAATATCAAATATTATAATTAATAATTAATATCGAACTATCGTAGATTATACCACATTGTATGAGATGGAATTAAGAAAACTCATTTTGAATTTAATTCTTCATTGAACAAATTAAGAATACAGCGAAATCTATTTCATTAAATAATTGAGACAATTTGAGGAATCTATGAGCAATGGATTGTTCCCAGATCTATGAGATGCATAGAGTAATATGATCCATCCAGGAGGATGGTGAAAGATGAAATGTAGAAAGCGATTAAGAGGAATTGGTGATGATGCAGCCATCTCATAAAGATTAAGCCTAGAACAATGGATTGGTTAATCTGTAAAAGGGATGGCTCCTCATCAGGAGCTCAGTTGACAGTCAATAATTAAAGGTTACACTATCATTCAAGTTCGTTGGTGTTTTATATTGGGAGTTTAGTGAAGTCAGTGAAGTTAAAGTTAAGGGGTGTTAACCCGCCGGATATTTTTAACATCCACTCAAAACTTACTGATGCTTTGGATTCCTGAGCCATGTATTGAATTCTTTATGAGCCTCATCCAAGCATTCTTTAACGTCCGCTAGGCAAGCCCATTTCATCGCTTTCTGTTTGAGAATTTTCATGGGGTGATCGTCCTTTGGCGAAGACACATACGTCACATTCTTCGTCAGGCTCTGCATTATGTACCTGATGTAATGCTGAAAAGATTTATAAAATATATTACTCTGGGGTCGAAATAAATTAACAATGTTATTAGAGGAGAGAAGGACCGATTTGGAAAACCACGAATATAATTGAACGTTTTTTATTTAACAAAAAAAATGATTCGTCATCTGAGGAAGCAGAAGAACTAAAATGTGAAACTTATATTTGATATTGCATTTATTAATTGAAGTATTCGATGGATCATCAATTATGTAACAAGATGAAGCGTTCCGATCGTCATTTTTACGAAAGTTTATCATTAGTTATCTAGAGTTCAATGCTTTGGGTTGGAACGAAAGTTCGTAGCTTTTTTAAATTAAAACTCAAAGATAAAATTAGGATATTCATACGTAGATTTGTTCAATAACATATTTTTCATTCGCTTCTATTACTTTTTGCCATTTTTTAGGTGACTTATGTTACTTAATAAGCCTCGGTGTGAATAGATATCTTAATTCTATTTTTGAATTTTGATTTAAAAACGCTACGAACTTTCGTTTCAACCCAATACTATGTATAAGATAAAATTCATTAGGGCACAATATTGCAGTGTAGCGAATCCCCCACTACCAGTGTGTCGGTTCCCCCACCAACTATTTCATATTGCCCCTAACAGTGGCGCGTTATCCAATGGGCAACTTGGGCAAATGCCCGGTGCCCCAAGCAAAAGAGGGCTCCGAACACAAACCAAGATCCAAGATCCAAATTCTACGTTTTTCTCAAAAAGTTATTTCGTTGGGGTTAGGGGCCCCGAAATTCTATTTTGCCCAAGGCCCAACTAGTTATAACGCGCTAGTGGCCCCTACCGTGCTTTGCCTCGCATGAATGCGAGGATATGGCCTCCGAATATCCCCAACTGCCTCCTATACTCCACAGGAGTTTGGCGAAGAGAACTCAGGAGTAGGGAGAGGAGTCTGCGTCTCGCGAGCCGCAAGTTGTGCAAGTCTGACCTACGCGTTTTCGTACCTTGAAAATCTCATAATTCTTGGAGGTGAAGATTAAGGGGCGCAAGAATTCCAGATTTTTAAATGTAGTCATCCACGGAATGTAATCGATTTCACGATGCAAGTACAACGTGAGGGACATTGCAGTCTCGTACTTGGTGTTGTTGGTACGAGCCATTGTCAAAACGTCGTCTATCAGTTGAGCACGGTTCACCGGATGAATGCGATGCATGTTACCACTGTTCAAGTACTGTGTCAAGTTCTGCCATATTTTATCATCATAATTTACACGGTAGTAACCTGCAATATAACAAGTCGACACATTTTAACACTTTACCTACCGGAAGCCTATTAATAGGATTTTCAATAATTGTGCTGTACCAACAGAAAGCATAGAAATTTTCTTTTACATTGCAATCTTAACACTAAACCTACCGAGCCTCAAAAGTAACTGGTACATGTTCCCTTATAAAAATGAAAAGATTGATTTCATTTAGACTTTGTGCAGCTCCTATTACAATACGTGTCCCGCTAAAGATATTTATTCAATTGTTTCTTATGAAATCAGTTTTATCACTTTTCTAATTGTACAAAAAAAACTTGGTACCGGTCATTTTGACCGGTGTTGGTAGGTGTAGTGTTAAATGAAACTATTAGATCACGTTATTGAGAATGACTTGTTAGTTCACAATGAAAATTGCTGTTGCTATTGAAGGTCCCCTTAAGAGGTGTTTAGCCATGTACCATAGATTTATGAAAATTATGCAATAATCACCGGTCGGTAATGTGATGACTGTTTTTTTTGTTGCTGTTAGAAGCAGACAGTACTCTTCAAGGTCTCAAATGAATTTCATTATTCATTTCATTATTCATTTCATTATTCATTATAGAATTTAATTATTTAACCCTCATTCGTTCCTCGTGGCAAATTGACACATTTTATTGACGCAGTCTAATAATCCCGATATAATTACTTTTTACACTGCTCGTACCTGTTTGTTGCTTATTCAGAAGAATCCAATCCGCCTTCGGTTCCGAAATCGTTGGATTCCTGACTTTCGGATTCATCCAATGGGTTACCGATGTGTCCGTGAAATTCAGTTTATGATTCGTTGTGTATGTAATGGGTATCCACCACCTCTTCTCTATATCAGTATCGTAATATAAGAATTGTTTTTGACTTAGCGTGAAGTATCCAGGTGCGGTCTTTTTCACGGTCACCATCGGATATCCCGATTGCATAATCCAAGTCGCAACAATTTTCGTGAGGGGTACACCGCCCCAGACCTTATCCTTTCCAGCAGCATTTTGTAAGTGTCTGATCAGATTATCGGAATCGGCGACGTTGTATGAACTGCAAATATTATTAGCATGAGTAACTGAATTCGAATGATTTCTTTATAAAACTCTAGCCATCGTATTCGTGACACTTTTCTGAGTGAAATGAGACCAAACACGATACAATTCGCATTGTAATATATATTTGATCGTTTAATCGATCGGTCGGTTTTATGGAGGTAAAACTAGTAAAACATCATCTAAGAGTTTCGAGACTTTTTGGTATTCATTTAAACTTGTTTTGTCCTTCAAAACATCTGGTTATGATTTATCTATAATTAAACGCTAAGGGTATATGAGCTTGAAATTAGTACATAGTTTAGGTGTCTTCGGTATCTAAACTGTTTAATTTAATTAATTTATCTTAAATGCTGTAGAATCTGATAACGATTCCTAAAATGTACGTAATACGATTGTAATTTGTAGGATTTATTGTAATAAGTCAGTATAACATAGAGAATATACATTTATATATGTCTAACATCGGTATTTGATGATAGAATGCTAAACTCTTTGAAACTGTCCTTTCTACTTCTTCCGTGCAATATGTGCACGGCGCGCCCGCCGGAAGGTTAAGTGACGATAGTAATACAATCCTCATTTGCTGTCCGGGGTCACCTGTGCCAACGCTGTCCAGTGCCTGCCCACCCCACTGCCGGACAGCTCCGCGCCGCGCCGCAGGGCAGCGAAGATTGATCTCGGCTCGGGTATATCGGTATGAACACCGTGCATTGACACCATGAATCGAATGTTGAAACTTCTAAATTTTCATTATTTTCTTATGGGACATTCACTAACTGATTTCTGGCATTTTTCTGATTAGAACAATACCAAACACGATATAATTCCAATTGTATTTAGTGGTTGAGTCGACGTTAAAAGTTTCGAACGCAACGAAGAAGAGCGTATGGGACATTCTTTGATCTGTATCGGCGACGGCGACTGTCCGCGTCTTTCTTTCTCCTACGCTGTTCTTCCTTGTGACCGAAACTCTCATCGTCGATTAAACCGCTAAATACAGTTGACATTATATCGTGTTTGGTCTTATTTTAATCAGAAAAATGCCCAAAATAAGTTAGTGAAAGTCCCATAAAAAAATATGTAATGAAAAATAAAGCTTTTTTATTTGGCATTACATTGTGAAAACGCGCGGGCCTCTAAACTGTGCCGGCGACGGCGACACGCTTTGGCCACGCGATCCGTATTTCATACTGTCCTGTATGTTCGGCTCTGTATTGAAGTCTCGGCGCGGTCGGCGCGGTAGAAGCAGTCATAAAAAAATAGTGTTCCTATACGACCGCTGTCCGTGCAGAACATGGCTGACGGCTGTTGGACAGCAAATGAGGATTTACTGTATAATATATTTAGTATTTTCTAGTACACTCTAAGTATATTCTCGTATATTATGGATTATGATACATTATTGTATATTCTAAGTGCATTGTAGTATATTCTAGCATATAATACCAGGGACTGATAATACTATATTCCAGTCTATTACAGTATATTCTAGTTTGATATTGGAATATTCCAGTATATAAATGTAGGGTGGTGATGCCGTTGTGAACTCCGCTGAATGTAGATATTAGGATATTAGGAATAACGACGCGACGTCGTTACCGTTATTGATTTTGGCTTTCAGATGTTGATTGATTTGATTTGGAATGTGACGGTTGACAGAAAAAATACGTTTTTTGTAAATCTCAGACGGAGATTTGTGAATACTCTGACGAAAGATATCTTTGATCCTACATAAGAGTATACATACTAGTATATATGATATATTTTAGTATACTATAAAATAATCGAGTTAGTGTAAAGTATATTCCACATTATAGATTACTCTAGTGCATATTGTCCTATACTAGAATGAAATTCAATATTCTAATAGAGTATAATACATTATAATATACGTAGTATAATATAATTGTTAATTGAATGTACAAATACGACCCGAATTACTTCGCGTTTAGGTCTCATTTTCATTAGATATGTTGATTTATCGATATTGTTTATGATACTTACTTATCACGCAAATAATTTTTCAGAGCAGTGTGGAAGACCTTTTCTGTCACAATGTGGGACAACATTCGAATAATGCATCCACCTGAAAAAATGCGATGAACATCATTTTTTAATTTGCTGGTTTGTTACTTTTTACGCGTTGTTGTTGAGATTATGCAGCATATTTGCATATAACCTCTATCTTCGTCGCGAGCCATACTGTCCCCACCATCAACCAGTCCGTTTTCCCACTACTTAATGGGGGTAGACTCGTTTCCAAGATTGCAAGGGTTGCGCGATTCGCGTTGTCATTTCTCGATAATGCGAACACGGGATTCTTCAGTAGTCAAAACGCTAGATAAAAGATTGTTCTAAGGCGCCATCGACCTCATAAGTCCTATTTTACGTTTACGAGAATATGCATTATTCGGAAGCATGTAACTGTCGTAGCTTTATGAAAATAGCTACGTGCACAACTGTGTGCTTCCGAATAATGCAAATTACGTCTCGTAAACGAATAAATAGGACTTTTGAGGATGATTGCGGCCTAGATCAATCTTTTATCTAGCGTTTTTACTACTACAAACCCCATCTTTGTATTATCGACAAATGTGAACGCGATTTTCGCACCCTTGCAATCCTGAAAAAACGAGTCTACCCTGTAAACTGTATGCACTTCTTGCGGTACGATCGTCGATTGTGGCCAGTAGTGGGGGAACGTCACCTCCCACCTTAGCGGAATGAAGTTGGAGAATGGGCCAAATGTGGCTCGAGGGCCGCGAGTTAGACAGATCTGACGTACGGGATACTTACTAGGGCTGTTACTTTTCCGAAGCTTCGACTCTTCGACTCTTCGAAGATTTCGAAGTATTGAAGCTTCGAAGCCTTCGAAGTGCACGAAGTTTCGAAGTCTTTGAATTGTATGAAGTTGTAACTTAATCAATTTTTTAGCTGTGATGAACTTATACGATGAACTTAGCAGCGAAATTTCGAAATTCAAAGCTTCGTGCTCTAATAATTTACTACTGAGGTTCGAATTTTGAAGCTTCGATAATTCGATTCTCATCACCTTCGTAGTTTCAGAAATCGAAGCTTCGAAGCTTCAACATCTTCGACCTTCGAAGGAAAGTAGCAGCCCTAGTACTTACGAAGATTATCGTTATTAATGCTTTTACCTTTTTGATACGAGATAACGTCAAACAAGGCGACAATTTCTCTCGGATGGGTTGCTTTTTTGTTCATGGGACGTGAGTCCTTCCCGTCTAAGAGGAACGCGCCCAATTGCATGGACTCCACAGGAAACAAATCCATGTAACGCCATGTTGGCCTCACCTGAAAGCGAATATTGTTATGGTGCGGTACGTTGCTATCTTTTATTTACATTTGCTTATTTTTATACATACTGTTCATTCACAACTCAAAATATATTTCTAAAAAAAATATAATAATAAATATATAAATTATGGTGTACTCTTTTCATAACTAATATATATCACAATTGACCCAGTATCTAACAACAAAGTATATATTTCTGTTTATAAAGTTTATATTTCTGTGAGATTCTTGACTTACGGGTCTTACCAAGAAAACTCCCTATACACCAAAAATTTCTACATTTCTAAGGTGGTAATATACAATAAAAATAATTGGAAATTTTAGGTAATTTTCAAATGGTTCTCCTGTAAAATATCCTTTTATTGACTTATGTCACTTTTTTATGAATGAACGATTATATACTTTGTACTTACTTTATCCGTGATGAAGTACTGAAAGTAATTGGCGAATCCCTCGTTCAGCCAAATGAACTCCCACCATGTTGGGGTGACCAAATTGCCAAACCATTGATGTGAAAATTCATGGGATATGGTTGTTATTATATTATCTCTGTCTATACTCGTGGAGACGCCCTCCTCGTACAAAAGGAAGTCTTCCCTTTAACGTGAATGAACAAAACGAATGATTTAAAGACATTCAATGCACCTTTACAAAATGTTTCAGCAAATAGTTCTTCTGCATATGCAAAATAATTTGTTTTACGCACAGGTGAAAAAGAAAACGGTGTAAACCTCATCGATAGCGGCGGCCGGGTCCGTTTGACCCAGAATATTAAAATTGCCTATCAATTATTTAATTTTCTGGCGACTGAACTGAACGAATGAAATGTCGTATAGGCAAACAACATTAATTTATATAGTTGATATCAAGTAAAGGAAAATGTAATGAAAATCATGCGTCACAAAAAATGGGAGTATTTAAAATTTACCGACAATTTCAGATTTTTTTTAGCTTAAATAGTATGTAGTTTGAAGTGTTGATAATAAAGTGAAATAATACGAATGTGAATGCTCGAAATTAATAATTATTAATTAAATTGCATTTGTGCAAATAAGTTCCTTCCACTTTCTTTCTACGATCACAGCTTTGACCGAATTCGAATTACTTCCCGATTTTGGTGCCATCTCAAGGAGAGTTCGTTTAGTTTTAAGATGAATCGTGATGAACGCTCTAAGAGTTTCCAGTCCTATGCAAGAATTTGAAGCAATATGGCATGCGAGAAGCATCATTTGCGTCACTGCTTAATCTTTGCATTCCAGCTTAGGAAATCAGCTGTTGAAGCTACTGAAATGGTTTGTGCGGCACTGGGAGAGAACGCTGTATCTCACAGAACATGCAAAATTTATGTAATAACATAAAATGTTGTTCTATTTTCATCAGTAATCAATTGTTTTTTTCAGTTGAATATCAACCCATTATAAAAATAAGATGAAAAAACAAGTTATGCTGGAAGCAATGAAGAACGAAGCCTCCAATAATGTTAAGCTCACCATAAAGGAAAAGCAAAGCTCGCAGTCAAGGGATCCTACTTACAAGTTTAAAATGCAGTAACGGACTTATTGAAAAGTCCAGAAACTATCTGAACACCCAAGATAAAAATTAGGAGTAATATTTTTAATTTATTAACTTCCCGATTTTATAGGGAAGTTATTGTAATTACCCCGAAAATCGAAAATCGAGTTTTTAGCAGATCTTCACGTTTCATGGTCATTGGAGTCATTTTAGACTATTTTTATCAAAATGTTCGTATGTGTGTGTGTGTGTGTGTGTGTGTACGTATGGCCGTTTCTATGTAATCAAATTTTTCGTTGACGTTTTCAGAAAAAGTAACAACGCGATCAGGATGATGAATGATGCAATCGAAGTGCCTCGTCGTAACTTAGAGCTGATTAGATTTTGGTCCATATTGGTCAAGTAATTTTTTAGATTTTTACTTTTTTTTCGAAAAGAGTTGATTCTATAATGCAATTTATAAGGGAGGACGAATATTTTCTACCAAAGAACCAAACGCAATTACATAAAAAATATTTTTCTTAATTTTTTTTTTTAGATTAAAAAATTTTTTTTTTTAACTGATGCTAATCTTACCGCTTGGAATAATCGAAAGTTATTCCAATGCAAGAGTGAATTTATCATCTCTATTCCCAAGAATACATTTTGGGAGAATATCGATGAAAGTACAAAAAAAACGATGTTAGCGATGTTGGCGAAGGAGTAACGAATCGGAAAGTTCTTTGTGTGACTCTTGGAGAGTCACACACCAAATAAAAAACATTAATAGCAGTAGGCCCTACTAGCCATGCGTATCACTAACCCTCTCGCAAGAGCAGTTCTACTCGCGAGCTCGCGAAGCGAGCGAGCAAAAACAACCCTACTCGCGAGCGAGCGAAGCGAGCGAGCAACAATAGCCCTCTAGTTGTTTAATGTAATCTAGTTTTCGTGATAATAAATATTATTTTCTTTTGCTACTATTATTATGGGGCAAATTGAATTCATCAACTCATACTATTATTATCGGACAGAGGGTGTAAAATCCTGAATTTGGAAAAAAAGGGGAAAGAACTCATTTGCACACCTAATATTTCTCTATTTACAAGTTCGACACAGTGATACGTATTGTCAGTGAAAGACCTGCACGATTAAAAACGGACAGATAAGATATCAGGAAGCAGGAAATGATTACCCGTAGGTGCAAATGCCCCAGTTCTCCATAGCACTTGGATTGAAGTCTCTGACGGTGACTTGGTCCATCTTTGGATTCATTTTGAAGTATGGAATTTCGGTGTACTCATCCAACGCTTTCATCGCTTCCAAGCTGAAGTTATATGCTAAGTCCGTCTTAAGTATGGAGTCTGGTTTCGTGTAAATTTTAAATCTGTTGTCGTCATGCATTTTATAATCGTAATCGGACACAACGAACGCCACCAGGTAACTAGACATCGGCATGCTACGTTCGAAATAGGTTGTAATAGTCTTGTCAGCATGGTATGTTTTGTTCAATATTGGCATATTCGAGATCACGGTCGTATAGTTGCTTAAATGTTTGATTGAAATATCGTAAACTGCTTTATACATGGGTTCGTCCCAGCAAGGAAACGCAAGCCGCGCGCCGGTTGGCTCGAAGTGCGTCGTGGCTATCCACCTGTAACATTTCGAAAGTTCCTTGGTAATTCCAATGGTTCTTTCTTTCGGAAGAATCGAATATTTTCCAATTCTCCATTTAAAATAACATCGCCACATCGTAAACAAATGTGCACACTTGACTGCAGTCATATTCCGATATCCATGAAAGAGTAAACGTGTCCCAAAAATGTTGCACACCTGATAATTCCTGAGGTTATACTGTACTTTATCGATAAATGTCCCAGAACTATCACCACTTCTGCGGGGTGTACCCCCTTGAGGGGCCGTGAAACTCGAGAGGCTTCGGTCGCCGAGAAGTATAACTCATACGGATCGGGTATATCGGTGAGACCACACTAATCCGAATGGCAAAACTTCTTTATTTTTCATTGTTTTTTATGGAACTTTCACCAACATATTCGCAGCATTTTCCTAATGAAAATAATACCAAATATGATATAATTCCGATGATATTTACTTGTGTAATCGACGATGAAAGATTCGAACGCAAGGAGGAACAGCGCACGGAAGTTTTTTGAACTGTGCCAGCGCGCTGCGACTCTCCGCGTCTCTTTCTTTCCCATACGCTGTCCTTCTTTGCATCGAAATCTTTCATCGTTCATTACACAAGTAAATATTATTGGAATCATATCATATTTGCTATCATTTTCATTAGAAATATGCCACGAATATGGTGGTCAAAATCCCATCAATAAATAATGAAAAATAAAGAAGTTTTGTTTTGGATTAGTTATGTTTACACTTCTCGGCAAACGAGGCCTCTCGAGCTCCGCTGTCCTTCTCTATGTTCTGCAAACGTCCAAGAATAGTATCGCTGGCGGATAATTGTCCATGGGCAGACACGTGTTGGGGACAATTATCGATAACATATAGTATCGAGTAAGTTTTTCTTCCGCGAAAATGTTCTCCGTATCGACAACAAACGCGGACTAATCAAGTGTTAGCATTGGCCTAGCCGGAATCCGTTTGCTTCAGCTGCGCTTTGATTGGTCTATGTTTTTCGTTAAGAACTGTTTAACAAAGGCACGGAGAACATTTTCGTAAAGGAAAAAGTTACGTCAAATCACCTCAGGGATCACCCGTTTCAAAAGGCCAAGAACAGGAGTGGTACTAGCCCGGATTATAATATAGTTTAGGAGATGTGCAAAAAGCGGGGCCCTAGACTGTGCTCTCTCGGACACATTAAAGGATAGAGAGGAAAGGGCCAAGGTCCTAGACGTGCGGTTTTTTTAGTGGGTATTGGGGAAACCGAAGACCTATTTCCCCCGAGTCCCACACTACCCCCTTCTGGGGTGTATATAAATGTGTTTTTTCAAGGAAGTACAACATTTTTCGGACACTCTGTATTCTTAATTATTGTTTTTACGGAAACTGTTGCCATCAGATTTGCGACATTTTTCTGTTAAGAATGAGACGTGAGTTATTCAAACGACGATTTAGTAGAACCTCGATTATCCGAACTCAATATTCTCAAACAGTTCACACAACAAATCCTTATACAACAAGATTGATTGCTCAAGTAACGATTAAATCTTTTACTGTTGCTAGATGTTTATTCTATTATCCGAACACTCAACATTAACTCGAACATTATTTCAATCAGAAAAATGTCGCGATTATATTGTTAGAAGTTTCATAAACTACTCATTCGAACAGTGTTGCCAGATCGAGGAAATCGAGGAGAATACAGTTTACCCCCTCTCTGTTAACGAGATTAATACGTGACCAGTCTACGGTTTCAGTGGGGGATGTTGGAATATGCTCATGGTGCTGGAATGGGATAGTGGAAGGGGAAAAGGAGGGGAGGAAAAATCGACCAGTTTTGGTCGATTCTGGCGACACTACATTCGAAGCGAAAATCCTTTATCAATGAATTCATATCGTTTCATAATTAATAAGAAATATGGATATTGCGTAATTGGCAAAAAGCGAACTTTGAGTCGTCGACTGTTAAACATGAATTAAACATGATTATCGTTATAAAGGTGTCATATGCTTACTTGGTTTCGTTTCTAGTGATATATCTGCTCTTGTAAAAACCCTGCCTCGATTCAGTCAGTATACCTTCGTAATTAATCTTAAGAGTGTAAACATTGTCTATCACGAGATCCGATTCACAATACATGATGAGTATCTCCATTTCATGATCGGCATGCCATTTCCTTATCGGGTTTCCTTCTATCTCAACTGTGTCTATGATTAAATCTTTTTGATTAATCATTAACACTGAAGTTGTGATCATCATAGTGAAATCAACGATTAATGTTCCAACGAAATGATTCTCCATGATATCTGGTTCCACGTGGAGCATATAGGAAAGGGGTTTGCTATCGTACTGAAGAGTGTATACTGCGTCTGTGTCGGTCCAGATGACCGACGACAGCACGAGCAGTGAGAACAGCCCGAAGGCTGTCATCTTGAACCGCTTTGCTGCTGAAGCCCTATGCAACGGAAGGTCCTCCTACAATGATCCTGTCTTGACAAAACGCATCTGTTAGTTCTTTCATAGGAATGTAACACTCTGTTAACATTCTCAATTAATTTATTCAGAATAGGTCATCAAGTAAAGTGAAAATTTATATTCATTGCTTTAAAATTTTACTGAGAAGAAAGAATAGTAAGCCTGGAAAATTGTTTCGATATCTCGTTAAAAACCTCCTCTTTGTAATTGTAAAGAAATTGAAAAGAATACAACAATACAAAGAAACAATACAAAAATTCGTAAATATTAATAAATGCATAATAATCAATATTATCATCAATAATCTGTTCACTTCTGATGTAAAGATTGATAATTTTTAATTGTGAATACAGAAATTCGTAAGTCATTTCACAGTATCAGTTATCATGTGAAAATATTCGACATGTATCTGGAAAACAAAATTTTAAAAAATTGCTATTGGTCGGAATTGCGAAGAAAAAAGTAAGATTTTTCAATTTTTTTATCTGTATGCAAAATACAAATTTTCTATCTGAAATGCAACAAATTGGAGTGAAATAGAAATTTATTTTCTTTCTTAACATGGTTAACAGGCGGAAATAATATAACAGTACTTCTAAATTCTTGTAATGTTTTCACTGTTTTCAATTAAACCTACTCATTTTTATTGTAAATACATAAAATCCGCTGTGTAATAATCGCTAGTAGTGAATCTATATCTTCAGTTTCAATCTAATTTTGTAGATTTGTCAGTTACATACGCGGTGAGAATGTCAACAAAATCTGTTGACGTTGTTATGAATAACAAGCATTTAGAGGTGATCACGCAAGGCCAAAATTCGGATTTCTCCCTGGAGATCCCATTTTGACATTTTTGTTAGTCGTATCTGATTTCGACGAAACTTTCTTCGTGTATATAATTGATATAGTTCTACAAATTTGAAGAAAGTTTCATTACATGTACAGATAACAAAGCTGAAAAAACTGATCATTACTTTCTTCTTCACAAATTCGACCATTACCAATTTTTCCAACATTTTATGTACCCGTTATTCAGTAAACTAATTCTTCTAACATGTCAAAAAATCTTCCTTTGGTTCGATTTTTGAAAAACCACAGCGTTGTGTAATGTAATACTTTTTACCACGGGTTGTATAAAGAGTAACGTACAATGAATCCAAATAATATTGCTTTCCAACATTGGATTATAGGACTTCGATGTTTTATAGATGTTAGAACAATTAGTTTACTACATGACGCGCAGAAAATATTTTGAGAAAATTGCAATTGGTCGGAATTACAGAGAAAATGCTAAAACTTGTGATTTTAAACTTGTTTATGAGATTCCATAATGAAAATATAAAAATACGTTTTGTAGATTTGTGACGGTTATACATATTCTGAAAATGTCATCAAAATTGACTAACGTTGCTACAAACTTTCAAAGATGGTAAAAATTGCAATTTCTATAACTGTAATAAATCTATGGATTCTTACATCTTTCAATGTTTGTCATTTTCTCAATATCAACTGATTCTGATGAAATTTTCAGAATGTGTACAATTAAACAACGACTTTTAGTATTTTCTCTGCAATTCCTACTAATTGGTTTTGTTGAAAAAACCTTTTTCATGTAATAACAATTAATTGTTCTAAACTACACTAAAAAGTCTGCTAAAATTATTTTGATTCACAGCATTAATGAAATATACTTTAACATTTTACATAATTACAATAAAAAGTATTTGCAAAGACAACAGTTATCTATTTATTTAATCGCCCGCTATACTGTATAACATTCAAATAAAAAATATTGAGAAATTGGGAACACTAATGCTGAATATCTTCACACGTTTTACGTCTCCATGGATGTGCCACGGGTGGAATAAAAGTTCCCTTTTTAAAATAACTTCGCGATTAATTTACATGCTCGCATTCGCGAAAAGTTTCTTGCAATATGTTTCAATTATGTTCGCATAACTAGAGAGATAGGAATACACAAACCTTGTATCGAAGATCCTTTTGGCCGATCGCTTCTTCACTTGATTACTTTTGCAGAAATTGAACACAGTGGATTTGCCGATTATGTCGACGATAACGCACCTCGCGAAATGATTATTGTTTCCGACGATCTGTGCTGTTAGACGTGCCAGAGGGCAACTGATAGCGGTCGAACAATTTTGCAAAATTCCCTTCAGCGTTTGAATACGCCGTTTACATGCTAGGAGATGTCGGTATTGTACGGTGTGTGTTTATAAATATCGATGGAAGAATGTTGTGATGTAAAACCGTTATTCTTTGATTTCTCCCTGCCACACGATCAATTTCAAATTAATCTCGCAAAACAGATCACATCGAATTACCGTGCTCTTTTGCGGGTGGGCGGACGTAGCTTCCTCGATTCTTGCGTCTGATGGACAGTGGAGTATTTGCAGGAGCAGAGTGACCAATCTTTTTTAAATTGTACTCGAAAAGGAACAGCTTTATTGAAAAAATCGCTTTCTTTCACAGTTTCTTTGAGTGTTTTCCAAGATATAGACGCAAGGATTTAATTAATTCGTAAAATTGATTTAGTTATAAGTAGATTGCGCATGTTTATACAGTTTTTAATTTTCATAGGCGAATTATAAGAAAGTGGTATCATGTAAAATCTTATTTTCATGTAGTTGTCTTTGTGATTCTTAAATAAATAAAAATCGTACTAAATTCTCTGGAATTTTATATTTTAGCATTTTTTGAAAATTTTCAAAAGCCACGAATGCATTAAGAAGAATGCAATATTTGCACGCATATTTTTCTCTTTAGGTTCTGCAGGTACGGTATCTTGCAATTCATCAAATTTTTATTTTGCAAAAATCCACAGTCTAGTAATAATAAACACAATAATGTATAAGTGGGAACGACATTTTCAAAATCAAAGACAGAAATCACGTTTTATCGAAAATGTAGAAAATTTCTAATTTCTAATTTAAATTGCTAATTTCTACGTGAAAAAGTTTTATATAATAATTATATAAATCCTTTTTTGAGAAAAGTTGATCAATTGCTGCAAGAAACTGTGTCTTCGAAAAATTATAAAAACAAATCTACGCAAATTCAAACACAGCAATTGTGAATAATTACTATTGCGTTAAATAATAATCGAGTATAATATTTGTTATTACGAATAAAATATTTGAATTCGAATAAGATTCGTTACATGTTTCCTTCAGTTTCATTTGCCGAAACCCTGTACGAAGAGAATGTGATTGTCAACAATTTTTTTCAGTTAGACCAGCCGCTTAAGAGCATCGGCGAATATTGGTGAATATTTCTCTGTCCAAGCAACATTTGCCGAAGCGACAACGATCTCATGTTTCGCGGTCGTCAACACTTCGTCGAGTCCCTCGAAGTTTTCCTCGACAAACTTTCTTAACTGCAAAATAGAGATGTGAATTGTAATTAAATTGTAGATTTTAACGCATTTATATATCACGCACAATTTTCAAAAGTACATATATGTACAGTGGATCCAAATAGTATTTGAACACTAAAAGCTCCGATTCTCAAGAAATCGTCGACTTTTTCGATATTTTCAACAGTTCGACATATCGAATTGCATAAAATATTTTGGAGAAATTGAAATTGGTTATAATTACAAATAAAATGATAGAAGTTGTTGTTTACAACTTTTCTATATGGGCCTATGTTAAAATTTTAAAAATACGTTTTGTAGACCGGTAGATGAATAGATTGTAGATCTGAAAATTTCATCAAAATCGGTCAACGTTGCAATGAGCTACAACCGTCTGAAAATCGAGAAAATTGTTCTTACTATAACTGTCATAAATGTAAAAGTTGTAAACAACAACGGTTAGTACTTTTGTGTAATACCAACCATTTGCAATCATTACAAAATTTTTTTCTAATTTCTCAAAAAGATCCAAGTCGTAACACTAAACCTACCATCAGAATTTTATTTTATAATACGATTATTGATATAATGAAAAGATTTCATAAGAAATGTTTAGTTAGAGCACCTATTACAATAGGAGCTGCACAAAGTCTAAATAAAATCAATCCTCTCATTTTTATACGGGAACATGTACCAGTTACTTTGAAGGCTCGGTAGGTTTAATGTTAAAAAATGTGCCAATATTATTTTGATTGACTGTGTGAGAAATTTCATTGAAAACATTAGTGACTAGTACCTGTTCCGTTTGTTTCTGCGACGTAATCGCGTTCCCGATCGCTGTGATCACTTTCCCCAGAAAAACGTAATCTCTCCTAAAACGACCGAAAATTATATTCGCGTAAATTCAGGCGAGTTAAAAATTAAACTTGAAGGAAGCCAAGGTAATCAATTATCGTCCATATCGATTATTGTTTGCGGAGCGAGAAAGCATACGCGGAATTATTGACGATTTGTTGGCAAATTGTACCATACGTACGAGTCATTCACCGTTAGCCCTATAATTTTAGTTAAGAAAAAGAACGGTAAAGATCGCTTGTGTGTTGATTTTCGTGCTCTCAATCGTATCACAATCTGTTCCGTCGCAAAGAACCATAATCCTCCACAAACAGTCGTGTCCGCGCGAAAGATTTGTAGCGGCCAGCTGTATACAGAAAAATTAACGTGTGCTGTGCAAATGCTGGAGAGATTTTAGGACACACGTGACAATAGAAGCTACTTTTGAGGAAACTGTCAGGTAGGCACATTAAGACACCTGCTAGGGTTGCCATTAAGTTTATTAGCGACAGTATCAATAGCCCTCGCAAAGAGTCATAAAACCCCGAATTTCTAAAGACCCATGGTACGGGACCCCGCTATGGTAAGAAAGACCCGTTACCTGAAGATGCATAAGGCACGTTGAGGATGTGGGACCCGTGGAAATTCCGCTACAGGGTCAAACTCGCGACACGTCGCTCTCGTGAATTTCCCACTCCTTAGAGAAGTGTTCACGAGCGTGGGGGTGCAAAGTAACCCCACCTATCGGCGACAAAGATGTATTTTTCGCTTTTCATTTTTTTGTAATATTAGGAGACTTCAGCCTTGTCCTAACCAGCCAAGCGAGCAGTTCACTAAAATAAATGGATAGTTCGTCCTTATACAAACTTTCCTTCACTGAACATTAAAACCTCCTACAGATTAATATTCCATTACAAGGTACCGTAATCGTCCACAAAGAGCCATTTCCGCGCAAAGAGTAGTATACGAAGGGTCCGCGATCAGGTCCCCCTTTATGACAGCATCACGATATAA
The DNA here is from genome assembly GCA_933228785.1 of Lasioglossum pauxillum. Lineage (NCBI taxonomy): Eukaryota > Metazoa > Arthropoda > Insecta > Hymenoptera > Halictidae > Lasioglossum > Lasioglossum pauxillum. Next base: position 20,569,354 of record OW121701.1, on the reverse strand, counting down.
CGTAAAGATCCGTATCTCCCTCTACCAACTGCATGTCCCAGTACAAAACATTGGAATCCCGGAGGGTCTCCATCCGCACCTTTTTTTGCGACATAGTCTTGACTAGGGACTTCCAAGTTAAATTCACTTTCCACTCTATAATTGTCCGGATGTACCCAAAATATTACTTGATCACCCTCAGTCCGGATTAACAATGCCCACAGCCATAAAGACACGGGTTTCAAGAACCCTCGGCCTCGTTAAGTACGGTCCCAGGATGTACACCCTCGTTCGGCAAATGTGGTTCAAGGATACGGATTAAATTCTTTACGACACATTTTAAGAGCACATGGCACTCGACCATTAGGCAGTTTTCATTACCAAAACGTTCCATTTCACAAGTCAGGTATCGACCTCACTCTACCATCCGACAATTACACTGTCCAACAAATTCAAACTTTTTTTTACCTTTCGATTCTCACGACGCGATTCTTAAAGAGTTTTTCGCGCTGATTCCGAAGCTGTTCTTAATTTTTCTCCTAGGCGCACAGTTTTTGAGAAATTTGAGTTTGAAAAAATGACCTATTTTTCAAATTTGAACGAAAATTGTGATGTTATTATAAAAGATATTGTATTGTTCTTTACATAAAAAGATTCTCTAGACTTTCCCGAATCCAGTGATGTGCAATAGTAATACATTATGATTTAAACATGTTTAAACGATCATTAAAGACGGAGAGATACCACTTTTGCACCAATTTTTGACGACTCTTTTGATATATCTCAAAAAATAAGGGTCCAGCCGAAAATCGAACTATACCACGCGATAGTGCAGACTTTTATCTTGAGAAACCCCCCTTTGAAGTTTGAAACGTCGACGTTTTTACCGAACCAGAAAGCAAAATATCTTCGCCTGACACGAGCTGCCGCCAGTGGCGCTTACCGCTAGAATAGGCGCTCCACGGGATACGCCGCGCCGCACAGTGGGCCAGATCTACGCGCTAGCTGTTCATGAGCTAAAAAATGAAAGTCCTCATATCGATTTTTAACCAATGCACAGTGATTCTTAAATGTCCATTACATTCGAAAACGATAATATTAATTAAAGTTATTAAAAACTCTCGTTACAATAAGCGTTCAAAGATCAAACTTTTCCAGATACGATTTATCACCGAAAAAATTCCTTTTCTTCATAACGATGTCCTGGAAAACCTACTAAAGATTAAGTGAAGAATGAAGAATGTATATCTATGTTGGGAACGCACCAGGAACTAAACATTAATGTTCATAATTTGTTATAAAAAAAAATACTTTGTCAACTAAGGAATACCGTCAATGTTTTTCACCTTTGACAATGAATAAGTGAAAAGTGTTACAGAGTGTCGCGATCTAACAAAGTAGAACATTTTCAGCAACGTCTCCTCTTAAAGATCCTGCAAATTTCACATCCAAATCGATCCAAACTTGGAAATTATGATGGTTTAAAGCGCCGCACTATGGTCTGGAAACCCGTTTTTCGTGGCCAAAAGTCAATTTTTCAAGATAAATATTTTCAAATAATTTTTTTGGAACAGAGTAAGAACCATCCAAAACTTCCAAATCCAAATTATTATTCATTTCCGATTATTCATTGCTGAGATATAACGTTTTGAAGACGTTACTTCGTAAAATTCAGATTAAACAAAACTTTTAAAATAGTCATCATAGGCTATCAAAATACAAGTTTAAATGATAATTTCGTATGTGTCAGCAGGTATATTTTAGGTGTGTAATACTGTTGTTAGCATCTTTTTATCCATAAACAAATAGTGACAAGTTTAAACAATATAAACTTTAAGAAAGGTTTTAAAAAAACGGCACAAATCGGTATAAATGGAACCTTTTGAATATGAAATCGTAGACATTTCTGAATATAGTGTATAAAGTTTCATTTGCCCGTTTCTGCCCGTTTTAGTTGTACAACGTTTTTAATAAATAGTAACCGGGATTTTCAGGCGCTCCGAACGCGTTCGCTTGCTGCTGCATGACAAACTTTGAGAACGGTTTTACAAAAACGGCACAATTCTGAGGGGTGAGAGGGAAACAATTTTTTGATCAAAAAATAAGGTCAACCCTAAATGTATATGGATGTATATTTATTGTTTATATCATTCGTATTTATATTTTATATATTTTTATAGTTTATGTACATTTATAGTTTATTTATCTTATTTGTGCTAGTATTATTACTTATGTTATTCTTGCGGCAGAATAGTATTGTTAACACGATTTTTAAGACATTTCCTACGATCTGCCAGAAAAATGTTTCCAACAAAAGTTGATCAGTATTTACATATCTATAGATTTCAATACACAAAATTTTAAAAAAATCTTTTGTTTATGAAAATGGGAATCACGTCAATTTTTTAAATGTTACTATATATTTCTGACTTTATAATATTATTGCTGGTGTCGAAACGAATTCAATGACCTAGCATACTATAACCTTCAACTTTAAATAACGCTAAAATACTTTTGGCCACGAAAAACGGGTTTCCAGACCATAGTGCGCCGCGTGACACGCAATTCAGCGGCGAGTCGCGTTGCGCGAGGCGCATTGACGACCATTCAGCAGCTCTTAAGAGTGTAAAGACCTAACCCAGACCTATCTTACGAATTTTTTAGATTATACAACAATTGATAAGCATTCGAACTTATTACTAGCTCACAGTTGAATCATTTGTATTTGAGAGATTATAGTAACAGCATCGTAGTATAGCATCAGAGCAGTTTTTCCATATTAAAGACCTGTATTTTACCTTTGTTAAGAGGAATTATAGTATAGATTTTTGTTTATTCATAGATAAACAGAGTTATAAGCAGAAAATCCGTATGATCAATCGAATATAGTCAGTAACTTTGTAAAATATAATACTTAATCTTGTTTGAATTTTTGTAATTTTTTAAATAAGACAGTAATAACACATTTTTGTTATTTCATTAAATATAATAAACTTCATTCATTCAATAATTATGAATTACTCTTGTTTGAATGCCTGAATAACCAGTTTTCAAATATTATTCATTATTCACACGAGTTTACAGACATTTCCGGTGATGTAACAAAAAAATGTTTCCTACAAAAAGTAATCAGTACTCAGTCTTCTACAAATCTCAATACAAAAAATTTCAATAATTTCTTTTTTTTAATAAAAAATGGTGTTTACCTTCATTATTTATTTATAACTATATATTTTTTATTCAATAATATTATAGCTGATGCCAAGACGAATCCGACGATATATGTAATGTGGTCTTTATGTTTTGAAATAATGGTGAAATACGTTTGAACAGCCTAGCGCGCCGATCTGGCCCACTGTGCGCCGCGCCGCGGCGAACGCCCGTTGTAGTGGTGAGCGCCACTGGCGGCGGCTCGTGTCGGGCGAAGATATTTTGCTTTCTGTTTCGGTAAAAACGTCGACGTTTCAAACTTCAAAGAGGGGTTTCTCAAGATAAAAGTCTGCACTATCGTGTGGTATAGTTCGATTTTCTGCCGGACCCTTATTTTTTGAGATAAATTCAAAAATATCGTCAAAAATTGGTGCAAAAGTGGTGCCTCTCCGTCTGTAATGATTGTGTAAACATGTTTAAACAATTTAAACATGTTTAAACAATCATAATGTATTACTATTGCACATCACTGGATTCGGGAAAGTCTAGAGAATCTTTTTATGTAAAGAACAATACAATATCTTTTATAATAACATCACAATTTTTGTTCGAAGTCGAAAAATATGTTTTTTTTTAAACCCAAATTTCTCAAAAACTATGCGTCTAGGAGAAAAATTAAGGCCAGATTCGGAATCAGCGCGAAAAACTCTATAAGAATCGCATAGTGAGAATCGAAAGGATTTTTGGCTGTTGGACAGTGTTATCGACAATCCTTGAACAATTAAGGGCATCCTGATTGGAAAATAGAAAGTGGACAGGAATCAATCCGGACAGCTTCCTCTCTTCTTACAATAGACGACGCATACCTCTCCTTACCTAAGGCCAACCTCTCAATCCTCGAGGAGCCTACGATACCTCTCGCCTACCCGTTTTTGATATGGCGTCGGGCTTCTACCAAATCCCTATTGCAGAAGATTCTATTGAAGTCTATCGAATTCATTATGAATTTCTGAGGATCCCGTTCTGGTTAGCCAACGCACCCGCTGTTTTCCAAAGAGCAATAAACACCGCTCTTGTGCACTTGCGGAATAATGTAGCTCTTGTATACCTGGATGACCCTTAACATTTGTAAGGTTTTATGGTAGGACCTGGGCGTACGTGACGTCCTGAACGGGGATGTATAAGAATAAACAGAATCGTCATCGGGCGGTGGCGGGTGGACACTTTGGGCCATCCAGCTATCGTTCGGGAAGGTCATGTTTATGAGGTTGTAACGAGTGGAACTTGCCGAGGGTATGCAATTGTCACGCGGCTCAATCGAGGAAAGAAGAAAACTAACGTTAGTCATCGAACTGACACTCGTACTTTGCCGCGAATAAAATAAAAGAAAGATTAACTCGCGAAGAAATATATCTCATGACTCTTAAGAGGTGAGGTAAAGCGAAATGGGAAATGTTCGTGGGAAAAGACAATCTTTTTATTACAATCGTTACAGTAGCTCATCGGGCATATATACTGGGTCTTATCGGCGCATCGTGGGGGTATCGATTGGGTCTCAGGTGAATTGTCTATCGAATGGTTTTCTTATCAGCGTGTCATATGGATATCGATTCAGATATTGATTGAGGTGTCGGTTGAGCTATTGATTATGTTTCGGATTATCGCATGGTTACACAATCCAAGATCAGACTGTCCTAAAGAATAAGGACTTTGTTTTAGGAGGATCTGGCCACGGAGTGGGGAAGACAGGGTGCCTTTTTGTGAGAGGACTGTGTCACACCCCACGGCATTCACCCCAGAACCACCTCATTGTCAGAGTATAAAGTCGCGATCACTAAAGTTCCCATGTAGAAACATTAAAAATTTTTCTCGTGGAGAAATCTACTATTTTGTTAAATCTTGAAGCTTCCCCCTTAAACGATTCTTTAAAACGAATATATTTAAGAATCAAAAACATCAATTTATAAATGTATAATTTATTTCATATATTTGGATATACATTGAATTAAGCGTGCATACATAAAAACACATTAGTTGATAAGATTAAATATACAGTTACGCACAAAAATGATCACTAGACTGCGGATCTTTATGCAAACTAAAAATTGTCTGCATCGGTGCAAAAAATAACCAATCTGCATGTTATTTTTTCCCTTAATGATTTGAATAGAGGTGAAATTATAATGTACATATATTTACATCTTCAATTTGAAAAATTATCCAACAATTTTGAATTTCATCTACTGAATTTTGCTTTAAATGCATAAAGATCCGCAGTCTACTGATCATACACAAGTAAGGTCAACTGATCACACTGTGTAAGGTTAGAAGATGGTGAAAAATAATTATAAAAATCTATTTCTACAACTGTTTTAGCTGGGCCAATAGCGAAAATGTAAAAGATATGTTTTGTAAACTCGTACAAATTATTATTCGCAGAAATTGATTAATTGGCTAATTATTTATGTATTTTATAATCATATTATATAATCATATAATCATGTATATATTCCATAATTGTATAATAATATATATACATATATTAATAATTATATGTATAATATATTAATAATTATATGTATTATTATAATCCTATATATTAAAAAAAGTGTGTGTGATCAGTTATGTTCGTGACAGCAAAAATATACACAATGTTCTAAACACGCTAGTTGATTAAAATACATATAAAAATTCATTCGCATATTGTACCTGTCATGTAATATTGATACTCTCTTCTCGACTCCATTTGTAACATATTATTTATCGCAATCAATTTAAAAGATTCACAGTTTTGTCATATTTGAAACAGTTTCGTTTTATAATACTTTCATTCCATTGAGAACATTGAATATTTATTATCTCGACGGGATTTAATATCGCTGCTTATAAGTAAAATTGATTACAAGTACTTGTTTATAAGAGGCATTTTGCCGTAGGATGCAAGAAGTTTAGAGGAATATTTTGAATAGCATCGTGTTAAATATCGACAAGATCAGTAGCAATGACATGAACGTCTTTTCAGTGCCGCTGGATCTGAACAACATTTCATAGTCAAGCAACCAGTCATCGAATATACGTCCGTAGGCCGCGATACATTTTCTGTTTCCTCAACGAATTTTGCACTACAGTCTGCACGACGCTGACACTGACTCTAAACGTAACGACGGCAGTAGCATGTCACGTAATAATTAATTTTTTCCTGTTTCGTTTTTTTATGAGCATATAAAGGTCATTGATCATTACTCTAAGTAAAAACCATTTAAAGAATATCTGTGTAACTATTAGTTTTTTATCCTGTACACTATTTTGTTTTGGGCTTCATATCTGAACAACATTTCATTGTCAAAGATGATTAAGTACTTGTTTAGAAGTGGAATTTTGCCGTAGGATAATACTTTCACTGCATTGAGAACATTGAACATCTATTATCTAGACGGGATTTAATATCGCGGCTTATAAGTAAAATTGATTATAAGTACTTGTTTATAAGAGGCATTTTGCCGTAGGATGCAAGAAGTTTAGAGGAATATTTTGAATAGCATCGTGTTAAATGTCGACAAGATCAGTAGCAATGACATGAACGTCTTTTCAGTGCCGCTGGATCTGATCACCATTTCATAGTCAAGCAACCAGGCATCGAATATACGTCCGTAGGCCGCGATACATTTTCTGTTTCCTCAACGAATTTTGCACTACAGTCTGCACGACGCTGACACTGACTCTAAACGTAACGACGGCAGTAGCATGTCACGTAATAATTAATTTTTTCCTGTTTCGTTTTTTTATGAGCATATAAAGGTCATTGATCATTACTCTAAGTAAAAACCATTTAAAGAATATCTGTGTAACTATTAGTTTTTTATCCTGTACACTATTTTGTTTTGGGCTTCGTATCTGAACAACATTTCATTGTCAAAGATGATTAAGTACTTGTTTAGAAGTGGCATTTTGCCGTAGGATAATACTTTCACTGCATTGAGAACATTGAACATCTATTATCTCGACGGGATTTAATATCGCTGCTTATAAGTAAAATTGATTATAAGTACTTGTTTATAAAAGGCATTTTGCCGTAGGATGCAAGAAGTTTAGAGGAATATTTTGAATAGCATCGTGTTAAATATCGACAAGATCAGTAGCAATGACATGAACGTCTTTTCAGTGCCGCTGGATCTGAACACCATTTCATAGTCGAGCAACCAGGCATCGAATATACGTCCGTAGGCTGCGATTCATTTTCTGTTCCTCAACGAATTTTGCACTGCAGTCTGCACGACGCTGTCACTGGCTCTAAACGTAACGGCGGTTTTGGACAGCTGCGAAAGAAAATTAGAAAACGAATTATAACCAGTACCTCCAAAATGTATGTACGGACGAAAATTAAGAAACATTATACGCTGGTTGGAGTTACAAATACGTAACACGGAAAGATAACATTCCCAACTTAAATGTAGAATAAGATTTATGTATTTCGATTATGCAAAGTGATTCAGCTAAGTGCGTCACCTAAACAACTTGTAAATTATTTAGTATATGAACAAATAATAATTAAATTTTTCCTGTTTCGTTTCTCTATGCGCATATAAAGGTCATCGATCATTACTTTTATTAAAAACCATTTAAAGAATATCTGAGTAACTATTAGTTTTTTGTCCTGTGCACAGTTTTGTTTTAGGCTTCATATCTCGATAAAAAAGCGAAACAGAAACAAAATTAATTGTTACATGGTACACTACTGGTGTAACCATTTCGTTTCAACCATTACTTCGTATATCAAATGGTTTACAAGTAAGTTAAGTGGCATACTTGTTAGCTAAATCATCCTGTACCATAAAAAAATTGTATTGTATGTTTACGTTTGGAATGTTATCTCTTTGTGTTACTTATTATTCCATCCAATCTAGGAAAAGCTTCATTTAAAAAACACTAGTAACGGTGTACCAGTGAAAATAATAGAACAAAATATTTGGTCAGCGTACCTTCAGGAAGTTTTCGTTATTCGTTGTTACGGTTGAAACAGACCTTGCAACGTTTGCTAGTTGAGCATCAAAATCATGCCTGAAACAATAAAAAGAGTATTGTATCAATCTGTTGATGCACGCCGATATCGGGTCGCTATTTTCTCACTTACATCTTTCCAATTTTTATCATCTCATAATCAAGCACGTAATGAGTACTATGAGCACCCGTCACATTACTATTCTCTACGACGGCTCTGGCAGCAGTTTCGAATCTTATATTCGCGTCTGTTCCTCCGGAGTAGCTCAGAAATTTGTGGAGAATCGTACAGTCGTTGGAGCAACTCAGAACTTCGAGTGGGCTGGATCTGCCTTCTCTTTCGAATGCCCTTCCGACAGCCTATTTAGAACTTCATCTCATATCTCCTCGCTAGCGGTCCTCAATCCGGTGCAAGGAATAGCGGTCTTCAGATCTGGATTGAGACTGCAACACATAATTGGTTTTCCTGGTTTACTTAAAGGGGCAGACTCGTTTCCAGAATTGCAAGGGTGCGGGATTCGCCTTCTGATTTCTCGATAATGCAAAGATGAGGTTTTTCAGTAGAGAAAAGTGTAAGATAAAATATCAATCTATCAATCCGCGATCGCCCTCAAAAGTCCTATTCTTACGTTTACGAGACGTAATTTGCATTTTTATACAGTGTGCAGCTGTCGCAGCTTTTGAAAACAACTACAGTTACTCGAATGAATATTCGGACGCTCTAAAAAAGACAATTTTTTAAATATTACACTGTCACGTCCGGTGGTTCAGCCGTTAATAATAATTGATAAAATCAATCATGAGTAATTTATGACATACATTTTCTGAATTTCTTTTTATATTTGCTCTAATAATGTTGTACGAGAAATAAATATCAAATATTATAATTAATAATTAATATCGAACTATCGTAGATTATACCACATTGCATGAGATGGAATTAAGAAAACTCATTTTGAATTTAATTCTTCATTGAACAAATTAAGAATACAGCGAAATCTATTTCATTAAATAATTGAGACAATTTGAGGAATCGATGAGCAATGGATTGTTCCCCGATCTATGAGATGCATAGAGTAATATGATCCATCCAGGAGGATGATAAAAGATGAAATGTAGAAAGCGATTAAGAGGAATTGGTGATGATGCAGCCATCTCATAAAGATTAAGCCTAGAACAATGGATTGGTTAATCTGTAAAAGGGATGGCTCCTCATTAGGAGCTCAGTTGACAGTCAATAATTAAAGGTTACACTACCATTCAAGTTCGTTGGTGTTTTATATTGGGAGTTTAGTGAAGTCAGTGAAGTTAAAGTTAAGGGGTGTTAACCCGCCGGATATTTTTAACATCCACTCAAAACTTACTGATGCTTTGGATTCCTGAGCCATGTATTGAATTCTTTATGAGCCTCATCCAAGCATTCTTTAACGTCCGCTAGGCAAGCCCATTTCATCGCTTTCTGTTTGAGAATTTTCATGGGGTGATCGTCCTTTGGCGAAGACACCTGATGTACAACATGTACCTGATGTAATGCTGAAAAGATTTATAAAATATATTACTCTGGGGTCGAAATAAATGAACAATGTTATTAGAGGAGAGAAGGACCGATTTGGAAAACCACGAATATAATTGAACGTTTTTTATTTAACAAGAAAAATGATTCGTTATCTGAGGAAGCAGAAAAACTAAAATGTGAAAGTTATATTTGATATTGCATTTATTAATTGAAGCATTCGATGGATCATCAATTATGTCACAAGATCCATCGACCAACAACGTCAACGTTGGAGAAATATCACCAACAACATCAACACTGGAAAATTAGCACCACCACATTATTCTAAGGCGTGCGAAGCGATTGTATTGAACAGTCTTCAAAAGCAAAATCTACCTTATGGTAATTACTAAAACTTTACAATAAGATCTTAATAACACAATGTAACCGAAATTTGATACTTAGAATATACTCTTGTTCATTTTTACTTAAATCATATTTACAGAGTTACCCAACTTCGATTTCAACTATCCAAATCCTCAATTACCTGAACCGAAGCAGGTGAATACAGGTAGGTTCGAAACAGCGTTGCATCTCAATTCTAATCTTTAAATTAAACTATTCATCTTTCAAACGTCCACCTTAGGACGCAACACATATTACGCTATTGAATAATGTAAATTACGCCTCGTAAACGTAAAAATATGACTTTTGAGTGCGATCGCGACCTAGACCTTTTATCGAGCTCTTTTGACTACTGAAAAACCCCATCTTTGCATTATCGCAAAGGAAGAGGCTATGAAAAATGGGAGTACATACCATCGTACGCGTTTAACACTAGGTTGACGGAAGTCCAATATCTCGTACAGACCTGAACATTTCAACGAACAGAACACCGCGCCGAACGGCGATCGGAATGGATTTGTGCTAATTCCAGATTTTCTTGCGAAGTCTGTACGAAGCATTAAAGACATCAGATTCGAGTTTAAATGACTTGAATTTTTAAAGCTGTTATAACATTTCGAAGAACGGTGCCACGAACGCCGCCGCGCGCATTTCGGCGTGCATTCGTGCGCGCGATGGATCGATCTACGGCAAAATGCCACTTCTAAACAAGTACTTAATCATCTTTGACAATGAAATGTTGTTAAGATATGAAGCCCAAAACAAAACAGTGTACAGGATAAAAAACTAACAGTTACTCAGATATTCTTTAAATGATTTTTAATGAGAGTAATGATCAACGACCTTTATATGCTCATAAAAAAACGAAACAGGAAAAAATTAATTATTACGTGACATGCTACTACCGCCGTTACGTTTAGAGCCAGTGACAGCGTCGTGCAGACTGTAGTGCAAAATTCGTTGAAGAAACAGAAAATGTGTCGCAGCCTACCGATGTATATTCGATGACGGTTACTTGACAATGAAATGTTGTTCAGTTCCAGCGGCACTGAAAAGACGTTCATGTCATTGCTACTGATCTTGTCGATATTTAACACGATGCTATTCAAAATATTCCTCTAAACTTCTTGCATCCTACGGCAAAATGCCTCTTATAAACAAGTACTTGTATTCAATTTTACTTATAAGCAGCGATATTAAATCCCGTCGAGATAATAGATGTTCAATGTTCTCAATGCAGTAAAAGTATTATCCTACGGCAAAATGCCACTTCTAAACAAGTACTTAATCATCTTTGACAATGAAATGTTGTTCAGATATGAAGCCCAAAACAAAATAGTGTACACGATAAAAAACTAATAGTTACTCAGATATTCTTTAAATGATTTTTAATGAGAGTAATGATCAACGACCTTTATATGCTCATAAAAAAACGAAACAGGAAAAAATTAATTATTACGTGACATGCTACTACCGCCGTTACGTTTAGAGCCAGTGACAGCGTCGTGCAGACTGTAGTGCAAAATTCGTTGAAGAAACAGAAAATGTGTCGCAGCCTACCGATGTATATTCGATGACGGTTACTTGACAATGAAATGTTGTTCAGTTCCAGCGGCACTGAAAAGACGTTCATGTCATTGCTACTGATCTTGTCGATATTTAACACGATGCTATTCAAAATATTCCTCTAAACTTCTTGCATCCTACGGCAAAATGCCTCTTATAAACAAGTACTTGTATTCAATTTTACTTATAAGCAGCGATATTAAATCCCGTCGAGATAATAGATGTTCAATGTTCTCAATGCAGTAAAAGTATTATCCTACGGCAAAATGCCACTTCTAAACAAGTACTTAATCATCTTTGACAATGAAATGTTGTTCAGATATGAAGCCCAAAACAAAACAGTGTACAGGATAAAAAACTAATAGTTACTCAGATATTCTTTAAATAATTTTAATTAGAGTAATGATCAACGACCTTTATATGCTCATAAAAAAAACGAAACAGGAAAAAATTAATTATTACGTGACATGCTTCTACCGCCGTTACGTTTAGAGCCAGTGACAGCGTCGTGCAGACTGTAGTGCAAAATTCGTTGAAGAAACAGAAAATGTGTCGCAGCCTACCGATGTATATTCGATGACGGTTACTTGACAATGAAATGTTGTTCAGTTCCAGCGGAACTGAAGAGACGTTCATGTCATTGCTACTGATCTTGTCGATATTTAACACGATGCTATTCAAAATATTCCTCTAAACTTCTTGCATCCTACGGCAAAATGCCTCTTATAAACAAGTACTTGTAATCAATTTTACTTATAAGCACCAACATTAATCCACCGCGCGCACGAATGCACGTCGAAATGCGCGCCATTCTTCGAAATGTAGTCATAGCTCCAAAAATTCAAGTTATTTAATCGCGAAGCTCATGTCTTTAATGCTTCGTACAAACCTGAACATTTCACTTTAAAATTTTAATTCACTCAATAAACTGCCAACATTTTCTGTATTTCTTTGTGGAGTATACGCCGCTGTATCCCATAGTTGTTCACAAGAAATTCTGGAAATAGCACAAATCCGTTCCGTTCGCCGTTCTGCGCGCCGAAATGTTCGCAGATATGCGCGGTTCGCCTGTACGAGGCATAAAACTAAGAACAGGAACCGCTCCGGAGCCGGAGGTCTTCCGCGTGGAATTGCGAATAGTGCACTGATTCAGTGATGGGATATTCGTGGGCCGTGGGCCGTGGGCGGTTCCCCTGAGTCCGCTGGTTTCCCCTTCCCTGACGTTCCGTCGTATCCGTGTCGACCGCGCATGCCCGTGTTGGTGCTTGCTCCATTGCACGCGCGCTACACAAAGCAGCGTACCCCTACTCTGTCCGTGTAACTACCTGCTCTACTGATCGACGCCCACGCGTTCCTTCGGTTTTCACGTTACCGAAATTTCAAAAGCATGAGGCGAAAAGTCGGAATCTGGAGACGGCGCGCATTTTGCTATAACTTTTGATATCAGAGAAATTAGGCCTAATTAACTTCCCGATTTTATAGGGAAGTTATTGTAATTACCCCGAAAATCGAAAATCGATTTTTTAGCAGATCTTCACGTTTCATGGTCATTGCAGTCATTTTAGACTATTTTCAGCAAAATGTTCGTATGTGTGTGTGTGTGTGTGTGTGTGTGTGTGTGTGTGTGTGTGTGTGTGTGTGTGTGTGTGTGTGTGTGTGTGTGTGTGTGTGTGTGTGTGTGCGTATGGCCGTTTCTATGTAATCAAATTTTTCGTTAACGTTTTCAGAAAAAGTAACAACGCGATCAGGATGATGAATGATGCAATCGATGTGCCCCGCTGTAACTTAGAGCTGATTAGATTTTGGTCCATTTTGGTCAAGTAGTTTTTTAGTTTTTTTAGTTTTTTTCGAAAGAAGTTCATTCAACAATGCAATTTATACGAGAGAACGGGAAGTTTCCACCAAAGAAACAAACGTAATTACACAAAAAATTTTTTTTTCGATTTTTTTAAAATTAGAAAAAATTTTATTTTTTTTAAATCTATTTTTGTACCTTAAGATGATGTTTCCGCTTACAATAATCGAAAATTATCCCAATGCAAGAGTGAGTTAATCATCTCTACTCCCGAGAATACATTTTCAAAGAATATCGATGAAAGTACAAAAACATTTATATTACAATCTTTAAATAAACAATCAGTTCAAAACGAATTGTTAACTGAGATTAAATTGAAAATTAATATAAAATATATGATAATTAATAACATTGATGTTGAAGACGGATTGGTTAATGGAGCATGCGGAATATTAAAATTTATTACTTTTCAAGAAAATACTAAAATTCCGTCTATATTGTGGTTAGATTTTCAATTGGCCATAGTAGGAGTGAAAGTAAGAACTCGTTATCGTGATTATATGAAAAACGCAAATATAAATAAAAATTTAACACCAATAATAACAAAATATCGAATCAAGTAAATATTTCGAGTGAAGAAACATAAGAAATCACACGTAGTCAATTTCCAGTGGTTCCTGCTGAAGCGATTACGATTCATAAAAGTCAGGGACAAACATACGAGAAAGTATGTATGGATTTTAAAACATCAGAAATACGAACTTTACAAATGTTGTATGTAGCACTGAGCAGAGTTTCAAAATTGAGCGCGGTTTATATATTTCGGGACAATTTAAATTAACAGTATCGAAGAAAACCAAGATCAATACTGCAACCCCGGATAATGAGGAGTTCTATCGTTTGCGAAAAACTAATTAAGACAATTTATTTTGCAACATTAGTATGCTATAACAAGGAACCAAGCGAGCAACGAGCATACGATGTTGGTTTAATGCGACGTCAAATAGCAAACATTTTGATACGTAGAAAACTATTGAATTTCCCCGAAAACGTATAATCTTCTTAAAACGTACACTTAATAAATAATAATAATAATATACAGCAACTAACGAATCGGGAAGTTCTTTGTGTGGCTCGTGGAGAGTCACACACAAAATGAAAGACATTAATAGCTGTGGGCCCTATACTAGCCATGCGTACCACTAACATTCTCGCAAGAGCAGTCCTGCCCGCGAGCTCGCGAAGCGAGCGAGCAACAACAACCCTACTTGCGAGCGAGCGAAGCGAGCGAGCAACAATAGCCCTCTAGTTCATTTTTTTAAATCAGGTTTAATGATGTAAACAGAAATATATTTTGTATTTTTTAACTAATGTTTTCGTTGATTCTTAAGGTGTAGCCGGAAAAGATGGTCAAAAGTATGCAACCAAATTTGTTTTTAGTCACGTCATATTCAACAGAAAATTATGAAAAAATTCATGAATATTCTACCGAATAGCATACACTACTGAGATTTTTTCAAAATTTTTGGTTGCAAAATCGATTTATAAACAAATCGGGAAACATAAAATTGCCGATTTTATATCAAGGTCTTCAGTTGACCACATTTATATAATTACGTTAGTTGTGTCTCATTCTGATTATTAATGTGTATTTTTTTCAGATTTTTCGGATTATGGAAACATGTTTTTAAAAATTGAAAACCTCCAAACATTCGGAGAAAATGCATATTTTGTATTGAAGTTTTAGGTGACACCAGTTTAATAAGAATTCAGTACTTAGATATTATTGAAGCAACAGTTCTTAATTTTTTTATAATTTTGTGGAGATTGCGTAGTCGTTAACAAAACAACTATACGGCTCAGTCGTCGCCAGATCGAGGAAATCGAGGGGAATACAGTTTACCCCCTCTCTGTTAACCAGATGAATACGTGACCAGTCTACGGTTTCAGTGGGGGATGTTGGAATATGCTCATGGTGCTGGAAAGGGATAGTGCAAGGGGAAAAGGAGGAGAGGAAAAATCGACTAGTTTTGGTCGATTCTGGCGATACTACATTCGAAACGAAAAATCTTTATCATTGAATTGATATTGTTTCGTAATTGATAATAAATATGGATATTGCATAATTGGCAAAAAGCGAACTTTGACTCGTCGACTGTTAAACATCAACGATATTTAGCTAAATCAGCAGTTCATTATATTTATTAATTAATATCCGTTGCAGGATTATCGTTATAAAGGTGTCATATGCTTACTTGGTTTCGTTTCCAGTGATATATCTGCTCTTGTAAAAGCCCTGCCTCCATTCGGTCAATATACCTTCGTATTCAATATTAATACGGTAAATACGGTCTTTTATGAGATCCGATTCGCAATACATGATCAGTACCTCCATTTCTTCATCGGCATGCCATTTCCTTATCGGGTTTCCTTCTATCTCAACTGTATCTATCATTAAATCTTTTTGATGAAGCACTGACACTGAAGTTGTGATCAGCATAGTGAAATCAATGGTTACTGATCCAACGAAATTATTGTCCATGATATCTGGTTCCAAGTGGAGCATATAGGAAATTGGTTTGCTATCTAGCTGAAGTAGATATACTGCGTCTGTGTCGGTCCAGATGACCGACGACAGCACGAGCAGTGAGAACAGACCGAAGGCTGTCATCTTGAACCGCTTTGCTGCCGAAGCCCTATGCAACGGAAGGTCCTCCTACGATGATCCTGTCTTCACAAAACGTATCTTGTTAGATCTTTCATAGGAATGTAACACTCTGTTAACACTCTCAATTAATATATTTAGAATAGGTCATCAAGTCAAGTGAAAATTTATATTCATTGCTTTAAAATTTTACTGAGACGAAAGAATAGTAAGCCTGGAAAATTATTTCGATATCTCGTTAAACATTACATCTAGGACATATGAAGGTCACTAAACTTTTACGCAGAATTCGATACTCTACCCAACCGATTCATAATATAAATAGTAGGTCTTTCTATTTTGAATAAAATCAAGGTAAAAAGTGGTTACATCACAATTTTTTCTCCTCTTACCATGCAACTTTTGTATGTACAATTTTTTTGTTTTGTTACAAGTAACTAAAGTGTTCAAGGTGGACAACGTTGTTGCCCCACCCTGTACAGTAAATCGGTGCACGAGACGGGACCGAAACCGCGTGCAACAATTGAGGTTGTGCAGTGAAAAAGGCAGCCCAGTCAGGGTGATTCGTAGTGTCGATCTTCTTTTGTTTCTACGTAGCCGTCATAAAATCAGTAGACATCGGATCTTTATGCAAAATAAAAATGTTCTATCTGAATTGCGACAAACTGGAGTGAAATAGAAATTTATTAACACTCATTGTCAGTTGTCCCCTCTGAGGTACCTCTAAAAATTGCTGTACCGTTATTCAAAATATTGTTTACATTATTAAATATATCGGTATCTAATCTATTACTAAACATGTATGTATTGTATGAGGTATTATATCAATTTCATATCTACAAAATTTCAAAAATCATAGGGAATGGAAATATTCTAGATCGGAAGAAATGTTTAATTTTCCAGTTAAAATAGCTCCGAGTGCAAAGGGTTAATATTGTTAACAGGTTGGAAGCAATACAACAGTACATATTTCTAAATTCTTCTAATGTTTTACGGTTTTCAATTAGACCTACCCATTATTATTATAAATATATAAAGTCCGCAGTCTAATAATCATCATCGCGAGTTCCGCAACTGTGAACACCTTGTGGTGGCAGCCACTAGTAGGCAACGAACGAAGCTTGCAACTAACGAGGTTCTACCGTAATAGCTAATTTTGTAGGCAGGTATTATAACAATTTATTGGGTATGCAAATAAGTTTGTTCGGTTTTTTACAGTGGAATAAATCACAAAACCGAACGAACTTATTTGCCAACCCAATAGTACTATTTTTAAATGACAAATCGCACTAATTAACACGCTGGACATTACGCGATTCCATTTAAGTGAGCATCGACGATTATTATAAGCATTCAGAATAATTCAGTTTTCAATTATTTATACTGTGTATTTATTAAGAATCACACGCGCCAATCCAGCAATCAGACTCTACTAATCGGAAAAGACGAACAGTACTGAAAAATGAGGGGTCAGACATTGTGCTTCATCAGCGCTTTAAACTTTAAACGCTGCAAATAAAGAGGAGCCGTATGATATGATGTGCTGCATCATGTACAAGGTGTGTCAATAAAGTAATGAGACTGATTTTTTTTCAAGTTTTTATTAAAATATAATTACAATGCAATATTGTCTCCTTCAAAATAGGTCCCTTGGGAAGCCACACAGCGCTGGAGACGGTCCTTCCAATCATCATAGCATTGCTGGAACTCGGATAGTGGAATAGCCTTCAGCTGGTCGGTTACAGCTGGGTTGATGTTTTCAAGTGTCCCAAAATGAGTTCCCTCGAGGTGATCTTTCAATCTCGGGAAGAGGAAAAAGTCACAAGGGTTCAAGTCTGGTGAATAAGGAAGCTGAGGAGCCACAAGAATGTTTTTACTGGCCAAAAACTCGTTTATTGAGATTGCAGTGTGACATGGCGCATTGTCATGACACTCATTTTTAGAACGGACAGGAAAAAACTGTTTCACGAAAACTAACGCTACGGAGAAACAAATGACTGTAGCGAGTTCAAACTCATACTGGAGTCGTATCACATGTGCACCTGACGCTGCTCAAAGCCTCTCGTCTCCAGCGTTGCCGGATCGAAAGCGACGTTGCCAGTCTCATTAGTTTATTGACACACCTCGTAATTTGTGACACGATGTAATATTTAACAGTGAACTCCCATACCAAGCATTATTACCTAGACTGTGGATTCTTGTGCAAAATGAAAATTGTCTGCGTTAATTTCGAGCTACAGGAACTAAATTCATTTATTTTTGCTGCAAAATGGAGCTATGTCACTTGTTTCGTGAGATATCAAGACTTTAGTGAATAGTATTCCAGTAGAAATATATTAAAGTTGGGACTACAATTCTTTTTTATGTAAGCTAATTAATACAAAGGTAATGTAATTGGAGAAGGATGATCGTCTTTATACAAGATCTCTTTCAGTTAACATTCAAACCTCTTATAAGGTCATGTTTATGAGGTTGTAACGAGTGGAACTTGCCGAGGGTATGCAACCCAAGATCAGACTGCCCTAAAGAATAAGAACTTTGTTCTAGGAGGATCTGGCCACGGAGTGGGGAAGACAGGGTGCCTTTTTGTGAGAGGACTGTGTCACACCCCACGGCATTCACCCCAGAACCACCTCATTGTCAGAGTATAAAGTCGCGATCACTAAAGTTCACATGTAGAAACATTAAAAATTTTTCTCGTGGAGAAATCTACTATTTTGTTAAATCTTGAAGCTTCCCCCTTAAACGATTCTTTAAAACGAATATATTTAAGAATCAAAAACATCAATTTATAAATGTATAATTTATTTCATATATTTGGATATACATTGAATTAAGCGTGCATACATAAAAACACATTAGTTGATAAGATTAAATATACAGTTACGCACAAAAATGATCACTAGACTGCGGATCTTTATGCAAACTAAAAATTGTCTGCATCGGTGCAAAAAATAAAAACTAATCTGCATGTTACTTTTTCCCTTAATGATTTTAATGGAGGTGAAATTATACTGTACATATATTGACATCTTCAATTTGAAAAATTCTCCAACAATTTTGAATTTCATCTACTGAATTTTGCTTTAAATGCATGAAGATCCGCAGTCTACTGATCATACACAAGTAAGGTCAACTGATCAGACTGTGTAAGGTTAGAAGATGGTGAAAAACAACAATAAAAATCGATTTCTACAACTATTTTAGCTGTGCCAATAGCGAAAATGTAAACGATATGTTTTGTAAACTCGTATAAATTATTACTCGTAGAAATTGATTAATTGGCTAATTATTTATGTATTTTATAATCATATTATATAATCATATAATCATGTATATATTCCATAATTGTATAATCATATGCTATAATTAATACAATTATATATTATATATATACATATATTAATAATTATATGTATAATTATTAATATTCATTAACTATATTTTTTACTTCTGGCCTTACAGATAAATTAAAGTCGTTTGTGCGTGGTCTATTCATAAAAAAGGTATTCTATAATCCTATACTGTAAAAATCATATACTGTTAAAGATCCCTATAGATAAAAAGTGTGTGTGTTCAGTTATGTGCGTGACTGCAAAAATACACACAATGTTTTAAACACACTAGTTGATTAAAAAACACATCAAAATGATAAAAACACATATAAAGATTATAAAAATAGGATCGTGTTAAATATCAACACAATCAGCAGCAATGACATAAACGGCTTTTCAGTGCCGCTGGATATGAACAACATTTCATTGTCAAGCAACCAGTCATCGACTATACGTCCGTAGGTTGTGATCCATTTTATGTTCCTCAACGAATTTTGCACTACAGTCTGCACGACGCTGTCAATGACTCTATGCGAAACGGCGGTTTTGGACAGCTGCGAAAGAAAACAATTAGAAAACGAGTTAGAACCAGTATCTGCAAAATGTACGTACGGACGAAAATTAAGAAACATTATACGCTGGTTGGGGTAACAAATACATAACACGGAAAGGTAACGTTCCAAACCTCAATGTAGAATAAGATTTATGTATTTCGATTATGCAGAGTGATTCAGCTAAGTGCGCCACCTAGACAACTTGTAAATTATTTAGTATATGAAATGGTTGAAACAAAAGTACCATGTCACGTAATAATTAATTTTTTCCTATTGCGTTTTTTTATGAGCATATAAAGGTCATTGATCATTACTTTGATTAAAAACCATTTAAAGCAGGGGTGGCCAACCTGTGGCGCATGCGCCAAACGTGGCGCATTGGATGATTCCAAGTGGCGCATTGGACCCTTGCGTTTATACTTATTCTTTCGAAGTAGACGCCATAACTGATTCCATCTTTATATATTCAACACCTGAGAGCTCTCAGTTGAATTTATTCAGCCTTCTTACTCATCAATTCGTCGCAATTTTTTGACAGTTTACACTTATAGGATGGGAATTGCGGTGTTCAAGACAGTGATCGCCCTATCGTCCAAAAAATCATTTCTCATTATTGTAGATTAGTGCTCCAATGAACGTATGTCTTTTCAACTGGCGTAAGTTAATTAATTTAGTGGCGCGATTGAGTTATCCCTTTTCCTCCCCTAACCGAAGCAGATCCTACCCCTATACAACGAACATAAGAAGGTAGAAAAAGTGCTTGAGTTGTATGGCGCACCTGAACTCGTATGTGAAACAATTTTGTGCATGGTATGCAAAAGATTAGCCACCCCTGATTTAAAGAATATCTGAGTAACTATTAGTTTTTTATCCTGTACACAGTTTTGTTTTGGGCTTCATATCTCGATACAAAAGCGAAACAGAAAGAAAATTAATTGTTGCATGGTACGCTACTAATGAAACCATTTCATTTCAACCATTACTTCGTATATCAAATGATTTACAAGTTAAGTGGCATACTTGTTAGTTAAATCACCCTATACTATAAAAAAATTGTATTGTATGTTTATGTTTGGAATGTTATCTCTTTGGTGTTAATTTTTATTCCATCCAATCGAGTAAAAGCTCCATTTAAAAAACACTAGTAGCGGTGTAGCAGTGAAAATAATAGAACAAAAACATTTGGCCACTGTACCCTCAGGAAGTCCTCGTTATTCGTTATTACAGTTGAAGCAGATAATGCAACGTTTGCTAGTTGATCATCAAAATCATGCCTGAAACAATAAAAAGAGTATCGTATCAATCAGTTGATGCACGCCGATATCGGGTCCCTATTTTCTCACTTACATATTCCCAATCATCATCATCTCATTATCAAGCACGTACTGAATAATAGAAACACCAGTCACATTACTATTCTCTATGACGGCTCTGGCCGCAGTTTCAAATCTTATATTCGCGTCTGTTCGTGCGGCGTAGATCAGGAATTTTTGGAGAATCGTATCGTTATTGGAGCAACCCAGAACTTCGAGCGGATTGGTTCTCCCTCCTTTATCGAATGTCGCTTCTCTATCGAATATTCCTTCTGACAGCCTATTTAGAACTTCATTCCATACCTCCTCGCTAGCCGTCCTCAATCCAGTGCAGAGAATAGCGCTCTTCAGATCTGGATCGAGACTGCAACACATCATTGGTTTTCCTGGTTTACTTAAAGGGGCAGACTCGTTTTCAGGATTGCAAGGGTGCGGGACGCGTCTTCTAATTTCTCGATAATGCAAAGATGAGGTTTTTCAGTAGAGAAAAGTGCTAGATAAAAAATCGATCTATCAATCCGCGATCGTCCTCAAAAGTCCTATTCTTAAGTTTAGGAGACGTAATTTGCATTATTCGACAGCGTGCAGATTGTACTGTATAATATGTTTGGCTTTTGATATGTAAATACTAGAGGTGTGCGGGAACCCGGAAATTCCCGAATCCCGATGCCGGGAACGGGATGAGAAGCCTCGTATCATGTCAGGATGGGATCCCAAAAATCCTGGGTTTTTCTCGAGAATATTCGGGATTCCTGGTGGTGTTCGGGTTTCCCGTGAATTTTTTCGGGATTTCTGCAGGGCTGTCTGAGATTGCCGGAAATGTTCGGAATTCCTGTAAAATATCCGGGATTCTCGATAATATCGGGGATTCCCGAGAATTTTCTGGGAATGAAGGCGACCTCGAGATCTCTAACAAAAATATTATAAAAACAAATATTTTCATAGCATCGTATGAGCCCCATTAAACCATAGAACTGTGTCCAAGACATCGTTTCCTTATAGAAGTTTATGGTGACAAAATTCAATTAAAATTATAATATGGACGATGTTTCTACTTTTCGCTCAAAACTTACTGATGCTCTGGATTCCTGAGCCATGTATTGAATTCTTTATGAGCCTCATCCACGCATTCTTTAACGTCCGCTAGGCAAGCCCATTTCATCGCTTTCATTCTGAGAACTTTCGTGGGGTGATCGTCCTTTGGCAAAGACGCATACGTCACATTCTTCGTCACGCTCTGCATTATGTACCTGATGTAATGCTGAAAAGATTTATAAAATATATTACTCTGGGGTCGAAATAAATGAACAATGTTATTAGAGGAGAGAAGGACCGATTTGGAAAACCACGAATATAATTGAACGTTTTTTATTTAATAACAAAAATGATTCGTCATCTGAGGAAGCAGAAGAACTAAAATGTGAAAGTTATATTTGATATTGCATTTATCAATTGAAGCATTCGATGGATCATCAATTATGTCACAAGATGAAGTGTTCCGATTGTCACTTTTACGAAAGTTTATCATTACTTATCTAGAGTTCAATGCTTTGGGTTGGAACGAAAGTTCGTAGCGTTTATAAATTAAAACTTAAAGAT
This sequence comes from Lasioglossum pauxillum, assembly GCA_933228785.1. Lineage (NCBI taxonomy): Eukaryota > Metazoa > Arthropoda > Insecta > Hymenoptera > Halictidae > Lasioglossum > Lasioglossum pauxillum. The sequence goes on along the minus strand of OW121701.1, from coordinate 20,546,500 downwards.
AAAATTAGGATATTCATACATAGATTTGTTCAATAACATATTTTTCATTCTCTTCTATTATTTTTTGCCATTTTTTAGGTGACTTATGTTATTCAATAAGCCTCTGTGTGAATAAATATCTTAATTCTATCTTCGAATTTTGATTTAAAAACGCTACGAACTTCCGTTCCAAGCCAATACTTTGTATACGATAAAATTCATTAGGGCACAATATTGCAGTGTAGCGGATCCCCCACTACCAGTGTGCCGGTTTCCCCACTATCAACTATTTCATATTGCCCCTACCAGTGGCGCGTTATCCAATGGGCAACTTGGGCAAATGCCCGGGGCCCCAAGCAAAAGAGGGCCCCGAACACAAACCAAGATCCAAATTCTACGTTTTTCTCATAAAGTTATTTAGTTGGGGTTAGAGGCCACGAAATTCTACTTTGCCCAAGGCCCCAACTAGTTACAACGCGCTACTGTCCCCTACCGTGCTTTGCCTCGCATGACTGCGAGGATATGACCTCCGAATCTCCCCAACCCCCTCCTACACTTCACAGGAGTTTGGTGAAGGGAACCCAGGAGTAGGGAGCGGAGTCTGCGTCTCGCGAGCCGCAAGTTGTGCAGGTCTGACCTACGCGTATTCGTACCTTGAAAATGTGATAATTCCTGCCAGAGAAGATTAAGGGGCGCAAGAAATCCAGATTTTTAAAGGTAGTCAACCACGGAATGAAATCTATTTCACGATGCAAGTACAACGTGAGGGACAGTGCAGTCTCGTACTTGGTGTTGTTGGTGCGAGCCATTGTCAAAGCGTCGTTTATCAGTTGAGCACGGTTCACCGGATGAATGCGATGCATGTTACCACTGTTCAAGTACTGTGTCAAGCTCTGCCATATCTCATCATCATAATTTACACGGTAGTAACCTGCAATATAACAAGACGACAAATTTTAACACTTTACCTACCGGAAGCCTATTAATAGGATTTTCAGTAATTGTGCTGTACGAACAGAAAGCATAGAAATTTTCTTTTACATTGCAATCTTAACACTAAACCTACCGAGCCTCAAAAGTAACTGGTACATGTTCACTTGTAAAAATGAAAAGATTTCATTTAGACTTTGTGCGGCTCCTATTACAATACGTGCCCTGCTAAAGATATTTATTCAATTGTTTCTTATGAAATCAGTTTTATCACTTTTCCAATTGTACAATAAAAAACCTGGTACCGGTCATTTTGACCGGTGTTGGTTGGTTTAGTGTTAAATGAAACTATTAGATCACGGTATTGAGAATGACTTGTTAGTTCAAAATGAAAATTGCTGTTGCTATTGAAGGTTCCATTAAAAAGTGTTTAGGCATGTACCATAGATTTATAAAAATTATGCAATAATCACCGGTCGGTAATGTGTTAAGACTGTTTCTTTTTGTTGCTGCTGGAAGCAGACAGTACTCTTCAAGGTCTCAACTGAATTTCCACTGACAGTAATAATTGATGGACATACAATGACACGCGTAATTATTAAACCCTCATTCGTTCCTCGTGTTAATTTGACACATTTTATTGACGCAGTCTAATAATTCCGATACAATTACTTTTTACACTGCGCATACCTGTTTGTTGCTTATTCAGAAGAATCCAATCCGCCTTCGGATCCGAAATCGTTGTAATGCTGATTTGCGGATTCATCCAATGGGTTACCGAAGTATCCGTGAAATTCAGTTTATGATTCGATGCGTATGTAATGGGTATCCACCACGTCTTCTCTATATCAGTATCATAATATAAGAATTGTTTTTGACGTAGAGTGAAGTATCCGGGGCCGGCCTTTTGCACGGTCACCATCGGGTAACCCGGTTGCATAATCCAAGACTCAACAATTTTTTTGAGGGGTACACCGCCCCAGACCTTATCCTTTCCAGCAGCATTTTGTAAGTGTTTGATCAGATTATCGGAATCGGAGACGTTGTACGAACTGCAAATATTATTAGCATGAGTAACTGAATTCGAATGATTTCTTTATGAAACTCTAGCCAACGTATTCGTGACACTTTTCTGAGTGACATGAGACCAAACATGATACAATTCGGATTGTAATATATATTTAATCGTTTAATCGATCGGTCGGTTTTATGGAGGTAAAACTAGTAAAACATCATCTAAGAGTTTCGAGACTTTTTGGTATTCATTTAGACTTGTTTTGTCCTTCAAAATATCTGGTTATGATTTATCTATAATTAAACGCTAAGGGTATATGAGCTTGAAATTAGTACATAGTTTATGTGTCTTCGGTATCTAAACTGTTTAATTTAATTAATTTATCTTAAATGCTCTAGAATCTGATAACGATTCCTAAAATTTACGTAATACGATTGTAATTTGTTGGATTTATTGTATTAAGTCAGTATAACATAGAGAATATACATTTATATATGTCTAACATCGGTATTTGATGATAGAATGCTAAACTCTTTGAAACTGTCCTTTCTACTTCTTCCGTGCAATATGTGCACGGCGCGCCCGCCGGAAGGTTAAGTGACGATAGTAATACAATCCTCATTTGCTGTCCGGGGGTCGCCTGTGTCAACGCTGTCCACTGTCTACCCACCCAACTGCCGGCCAACACCGCGCCTTGCCGCGATGATTGATCTCGGCTCGGGTATATCGGTGTGAACACCAGTACAGTGACACCATGAATCGAATGTTCAAACTTCTTACTTTTCATTTTTTTCTTATGGGACTTTCACTAGCTGATTTCTGGCATTTTTCTGATTAGAACAAGACCAAACATGATATAATTAAAATTGTATTTAGTGGTTCAATCGACGATGGAAGTTTCGAACGCAACGAAGAACAGCGTATGGGACATTCTTTGAACTGCGCCGGCGACGGCGACTGTCCCCGTCTCTTTCTTTCACATCGTCTATTAAACCACTAAATACAGTTGAAATTATATCGTGTTTGGTCTTATTTTAATCAGAAAAATGCCAGAAATAAGCTAGTGAAAGTCCCATAAACAAAAATGAAATGAAAAATAAAGCTTTTTTATTTGGCATTACATTGTGAAAACGCGCGGGCCTCTAAACTGTGCCGGCGACGGCGACACGCTTTGGCCACGCGGTAGACGCAGTTATAAAAAAATAGTGTTCCTATACGACCGCTGTCCGTGCAGAACATGGCTGACGGCTGTTGGAGAGCAAATGAGGATTTATTGTATAATATATTTAGTATATTCTAGTACATTCAAAGTATATTCTCGTATATTATGGATTATGATACATTATTGTATATTCTAAGTGCATTACAGAATATTCTAGCATATAATACCAGAGACTGATAATACTATATTCCAGTCTATTATTATACTTGTGAACTCCGCTGAATGCAGATATTAGGATATTAGGAATAACGACGTGACGTCGTTACAGCTATTGATTTTGGCTTTCAGATGTTGATTGATTTGATTTGGAATGTGACGGTTGACAGAAAAAGATGTTTTTTGTAAATCTCAAACGGAGATTTGTGAATATTCTGACGAAAGATATCTTTGATCCTACATAAGAGTATACATACTAGTATATGTATATGATATATTTTAGTATACTATAATATAATCGAGTTAGTGTAAAGTATATTCCACATTATAGATTACTATAGTACATATTGTCTTATACTAAAATGAAATTCAATATTCTAATAGAGTATAATACATTATAATATACGTAGTATAATATAATTGTTAATTGAATGTACAAATACGATCCGAATTACTTCGCGTTGAGGGCTCATTTTCATTAGATATGTTGATTTATCGATATTGTTTATGATACTTACTTCTCACGCAAATAATTTTTCATGGCAGTGTGGAAGACCTTTTCTGTCACAATGTGGGACAACATTCGAATAATGCATCCACCTGAAAAAATGCGATGAACATCATTTTTTAATTTGCTGGTTTGTTACTTTTTACGCGTTGTTGTTGAGATTATGCAACGTATTTGCATATAACGTCTATCTTCGTCGCGAGCCATACTGTCCCCACCATCAACCAGTCCGTTTCCCCACTACTTAATGGGGGTAGACTCGTTTCGAAGATTGCAAGGGTTGCGCGATTCGCGTTGTCATTTCTCGATAATGCGAACACGGAATTCTTCAGTAGTCAAAACGCTAGATAAAAGATTGTTATAAGGCGCCATCGACCTCATAAGTCGTATTTTACGTTTACGAGAATATGCATTATTCGGAAGCATGTAACTGTCGTAGCTTTATGAAAATAGCTACGTGCACAACTGTGTGCTTCCGAATAATGCAAATTACGTCTCGTAAACGAATAAATAGGACTTTTGAGGGTGATTGCGGCCTAGATCAATCTTTTATCTAGCGTTTTTACTACTACAAACCCCATCTTTGTATTATCGACAAATGAGAACGCGCATTTCGCACCCTTGCAATCCTGAAAAAACGAGTCTACCCCTGTAAACTGTATGCACTTCTTGCGGTATGATCGTCGATTGTGGCCAGTAGTGGGGGAACGTCACCTCCCACCTTAGCGGAATGAAGTTGGAGAATGGGCCAAATGTGGCTCGAGGGCCGCGGGTTAGACAGATCTGACGTACGGGATACTTACTAGGGCTGTTACTTTTTCGAAGCTTCGACTCTTCGAAGATTTTGAAATATTGAAGCTTCGAAGCCTTCGAAGTGCACGAAGTTTCGAAGTCTTTGAATCGTATGAAGTTGTAACTTAATCAATTTTTTAGCAGTGGTGGCGTATTTTTTTCGAAATGTAGGAGCGTCTGTAATTGTATGAAATATAACTTAGCGGCGAAATTTCGAAGTTCAAAGCTTCGTGCTCTAATAATTTACTACTGAGGTTCGAATTTCGAAGCTTCGATAATTCGATTCTCATCACCTTCGTAGTTTCAGAAATCGAAGCTTCGAAGCTTCAAAATCTTCGACCTTCGAAGGAAAGTAGCAGCCGTAGTACTTACTAAGATTATCGTTATTAATGCTTTTACCTTTTTGATACGAGATAACGTCAAACAAGGCGACAATTTCTTGCGGATGGCCTGCATTTTTGTTCATGGGACGTGAGTCCTTCCCGTCCGAGAGGAACGCGCCCCATTGCATGCCCATCACAGGTAACAAATCCATGTAACGCCATGTTGGCTTCACCTGAAAGCGAATATTGTTATGGTGCGGTACGTTGCCATTTTTTATTTACATTTTCTCATTTTTATACATACTGTTCATTCACAACTCAAAATATATTTCTAAAAAAAATATACTCTATATATATAAATAAAAATCAAATGCTGTTCGTTGGTAAGCGCATCAGTTGAGAACGGCTGGGCCGATTTGGCTAATTTTTTAAAAAAATGTTCGTAATAGTCCGAATAAGGTTATAGGGTAAGAAAAATTGGAAAAGTAGCCCGGAAGAATGGAAAATTCGGGAAAAACTAAAAGTGCTTTTTGAATCGCGTTTCAATACAACAAAAAAACGAACGTCGCAGCTTTTAATCAATATTTCAATAGACATTTACATTATCGACGCCTGTTTGCATTATCGACATTACAACATCCGCCGGTTAGTCAATTTCTATTCCAATTTATTTCGTTACATGCGCAAATGTCGTTTGACAGCTTAATGTCGTTTGGCAGCCTGAAGTGACAAACGTTTATACAGTAACAAAGCTGGGGTTTGAACCATGAGATGAGCCGTTGTTTTGGGAAGGTTTTACAGCAAACCGCATTCGAAAAAGACCATTCGTTCAAAAGTTGTGACGCCATTAGTGACCAAAGACGACTTCTTCGCCCTGTTTTGGGCACGTTTCTGCTTATATTTTTTGACTTATAGCACCTATATTCAATTTTAGGTACTCGTTGGAAGAGGGAGCGGAAGAGGGAGAGGGAGGGAGAGGGTAAGAGAGAGAGGGGGGAGGGGGAGAGACACATGGATGTGAACAAACAAAACAGAAATCCCTTACATAGAGAAAATAACTCAGAAAATTGCGTACAAGCGAGATTTTATCGAAATTGCCCACTGTGCTCCGCCTGCCCGGAGGACCTGGCCACGAGCAGCTAGTAACAATAAATATATAAATTGTGGTGTACTTTTTTATAATTAATATATATGACAATTAACCCAGTATTTAACAACAAATTATTTTCTATTTCTGTGGGATCCTTGACTTATGGGTCCTACGAAATGTAGATCTTAAGGAGTGCGTGTCCATGTTATCGTAGTGAATGAGTGTGTGTGACGAGATCGTTTTCGGGGATTGAGATTGATTGAGATGCAGAGCAGTGCGTTGTGAATCGTGAGAGCGTGAAGAGTCGTGCGAGAGATCGAGGAACGAGTTTAGAAGGAGAGCGAATTTAGAGTGAGAAAGCGAGCGAGCGAGTTCATGTCATATCATTTTGTTTTCTTAATTTTCTATATTATTAAATATCATTGCTTTCACTTTCGTGTATTCGAAAGAGAACTCCCTATACACCAAAAATCCCTACATTTCTAAGGTGGTAATATACAATAAAAATAATTGGAAATTTTAGGTAATTTTCAAATGGTTCTCCTGTAAAATATCCTTTTATTTACTTATGTCACGTTTTTATGAATGAACGATTATATACTTTGTACTTACTTTATCCGTGATGAAGTACTGAAAGTAATTGGCGAATCCCTCGTTCAGCCAAAGGAACTCCCACCATTTTGGGCTGACCAAATTGCCAAACCATTGATGTGAAAATTCATGGGATATGGTTGTTATTATCCTATCTTTGTCTATACTCGTGGAGACGCCCTCCTCGTACAAAAGGAAGTCTTCCCTTTAACGTAAATGAACAAAACGAATGATTTAAAGACATTCAATGTATGTACCTTTACAAAATGTTTCAGCAAATAGTTCTTCTGCATATGCAAAATAATTTGTTTTACACACGGGTGAAAAAGAAAACGGTGTAAACCTCGTCGATAGCTGAGGCCGGGTCCGTTTGACCCAGAATATTAAAATTGTCGTTCAATTATGTAATTTTCTGGCGACTGAACTGAACGAATAAAATGTTATACAGGGTGTTTACCTACAGGTGGGAGAAAATTTAAGGGGTGGTTCTCGACGATAATCTAAGACGAAAATGAAGAATAAAAAAATTGCGATTTCGGCTTCGTTATTTAGTTATTAACAATTAAAAATCCGCCTAAAATGCTGCAGCACTTCTAACAAAAGTGTACGTTGCGTACGTCACACAGGCGCGCGACAGTCTCGTATCAAGTGACAAACGCATGCATACCTTGGTTCTCATTTGGGGCCCCAGCGAGGTGAAAATGTTTAAAAAATCGTTGGACGACATTGAACCTACCTACTCGTTAAAATCCACAAGGGCATTTCTAATATCCGCCCTATGGAATTATCGAGTAGAAGGGGTCAATGCCCTTTCACTTTTAAATTCTTCTCACACATATCCACAAATCCTTATTCTGCACTATAATTGTTCATAACACCGTACTTAATATACTGGAATAAACGCTCTAGCACTATTTACGATATCATACACACGCACTACGAGCAGTGCCGGATTAAGCCAGCGCGGGGCCCGTAGCAAATGTTGTCACGAGGCCCCAGGTCCTAGGGTTTGTATCAGGGCCGTTTGCGTGCAAATGTAGCGCACCTTTTTAAACAGGCACAATGAATGACCTTTTTTTTTTTGTAGGAAAAATATCGTTCATGTTTCGGCGCCTTTTCGATGAAGCGCCCGTGTGCGGGGCCCCCTAAAGCGCGAGGCCCGTAGCATTTGCTACTTCTGCTACGGGGCTTAATCCGGCCCTGACTACGAGTTTACAGAGAGTACAAGTTTACTGAGGGAAATGAGGAGAATGTAAAGAACTGGTAATCCTTTAATGTTGAAACACCGCACTTTATGGACCTTGATTTACGTCGCGAGACTCGTTCACAGACGGAACGGACATCTTGAGGTCGTGTGTGATTTCTGCGAACGGAAATCTTCGACGCGTGCGAGAAGAATCGTTCGTACAAGCTAGCATCCGTATGCATACTGATTCAAGACAGCTGATGAGGTCGATGCCAGATCGATAAAACAAATGAAGATCTACAGCAAACTACCGCCCAAACGTCGCGCGTTGTTATACCAATACATTGTCTATCCTGTTTTCACGAATTTCTTGATTCCTTCTCATTCTGTCTGTGACCGCGAAATATTTCATGTGTGTGCATTGACCACATCAGCTGTCTTGAATCAGTGTGCATACGGATGCTAGCTTGTACGGACGATTCTTCTCGCACGCGTCGAAGATTTCCGTTCGCAGAAACTCGTAGTGCGTGTGTATGATATTGTAAATAGTGATAGAGCGTTTCTTCCAGTATATTAAGTACGGTGTTATGAAGAATTATAGTGCAGGATAAGGATTTGTGGATATGTGTGAAATGAATGTAAAAGTGAAAGGGCATTGACCCCTTCTACTCGATAATTCCATAGAGCGGATATTAGAAATGCCCTTGTGGATTTTAACGAGTAGGTAGGTTCAATGTCGTCCAACGATTTTTTAAACATTTCCACCTCGCTCGGGCCCCAAATGAGAACCAAGGTATGCATGCGTTTGTCACTTGATACGAGACTGTCGCGCGCCTGTGTGACGTACGCAACGTGCACCGCTGTTGAAAAGTTGCCGCTTTTTGGGCAGATTTTTAACTGTTAATAACTTAATAACGAGGCCGAAATCGCAATTTTTTTATTCTTCATTTTCGTCTTATATTATCGTCGAGAACCACCCCTTAAATTTTCTCCCACCTGTAGGTAAACACCCTGTATAGGCAAACAACATTAATTTTTATAGTTGATATCAAGTAAAGGAAAATGTAATGAAAACCATGCGTCACAAAAAATGGGTGTATTTAAAAATTGCCGACAATTTCAGATTTTTTTAGCTTAAATAGTATGTAGTTTGAAGTATTAATAATAAAGTGAAAGAATACGAATGTGAATACTCAAAATTAATAATTATTAATTAAATTGCATTTGTGCAAATAAGTTCCTTCCACTTTCTTTCTACGATCACAGCTTTGACCGAATTCGAATTACTTCCCGATTTTGGTGCCATCTCAAGAAGAGTTCGTTTAGTTTTAAGATGAATCGTGTGGACGCTCCAAGAGTTTCCAGTCCTATGCAACAATTTCAAGCAATATGGCATGCGAGAAGCATCATTTGCGTCACTGCTTAATTTTTGCATTCCAGCTTAGGAAATCATCTGTTGAAGCTACTGAAATGGTTTGTGCGGCACTGGGAGAGAACGCTGTATCTCACAGAACATGCAAAATTTATGTAATAACATAAAATGTTGTTCTATTTTCATCAGTAATCAATTGTTTTATTTCAGTTGAATATAAACCCATTATAAAAATAAGATGAAAAAACAAGTTATGCTGGATGCAATGAAGAACGAAGCCTCCAATAATGTTAAGCTCACCATAAAGGAAAAGCAAAGCTCGCAGTCAAGGGATCCTACTTACAAGTTTAAAATGCAGTAACGGACTTATTGAAAAGTCCAGAAAATATCTGAACACTCAAGATAAAAATTAGGAGTAATATTTTTAATTTATTGTTTAATGTAATCTAGTTTTCGTGATAATAAATATTATTTTCTTTGGCTACTATTATTATGGGGCAAATTGAATTCATCAACTCATACTATTATTATCGGACAGAGGGTGTAAAATCTTGAATTTGGAAAAAAAGGGGAAAGAACTTATTTGCACACCTAATATTTCTCTATTTACAAGTTCGACACAGTAATACGTATTGTCAGTGAAAGACCTGCTCGATTAAAAACGGACAGATAAGATAACAGGAAGCAGGAAATGATTACCCGTAGGTGCAAATGCCCCAGTTCTCCATAGCACTTGGATTGAAGTCTCTGATGGTGACTTGGTCCATCTTTGGATTCATTTTGAAGTATGGAATTTCGGTGTACTCGTCCAATGCTTGCATCGCTTCCAAGCTGAAGTTATACGCTAATTCTGTCTTATGTACGGAGTCTGGTTTCGTGAAAATTTTGAATCTGTTGTCGTCATGACTTTTATAAGCGTAATCGGAGACAATGAATGCCACCAGGTAAGTAGACATCGGCATGCTACGTTCGAAATAGGTTGTAATAGAGGTGTCAACATGGTATGTTCTATTCAATACTGGCATATTCGAGAGCACGGTCGTATAGTTGTTTAAATGTCTGATTGAAATATCGTAAACTGCTTTATACATGGGTTCGTCCCAGCAAGGAAACGCAAGACGCGCGCCGGTTGGCTCGAAGTGCGTCGTGGCTATCCACCTGTAACATTTCGAAAGTTCCTTGGTAATTCCAATGGTTCTTTCTTTAGGAAGAATCGAATATTTTCCAAGTCTCCATTTAAAATAACATCGCCACATCGTAAACAAATGTGCACACATGACTGCAGTCATATTTCGATATCCATGAAACAGTAAACGTGTCCCAAAAATGTTGCACACCTAATAATTCCCGAGGTTATACTGTACTTTATCGATAAATGTCCCAGAACTATCACCACTTCTGCGGGGTGTACCTCCTTGAGGGGCCGTGAAACTCGAGAGGCATCGGTCGCCGAGAAGTATGACTCATACGGATCGGGTATATCGGTGAGACAATGTTTTTTACGGAACTTTCACCAACATATTCGCAGCGTTTTCCTAATGAAAATAATACCAAATATGATATAATTCCGATGATAATTACTTGTGTAATCGACAATGGAAGTTTCGAACGCAAGGTGGAACAGCGCATGGAAGATTTTTGAACTGTGCCAGCGCAATGCGACTCTCCGCGTCTCTTTCTTTCCCATACGCTGTCCTTCTTTGCATCGAAATCTTTCATCGTTCATTACACAAGTAAAAAATATGGAATCTATCATTTTCATTAGAAAAATGCCACGAATATGGTGGTCAAAATACCATCAATAAATAATGAAAAATAAAGAAGTTTTGTTTTGGATTAGTTATGTTTACACTTCTCGGCAAACGAGGCCTCTCGAGCTCCGCTGACCTTCTCTACGTTCGACAAAAGTCCTAGAATATTATCCCTGGCGGATAATTGTCCATGGGCAGACACGTGTTGGGGACAATTATCGATAAAATATAGTATCAATTAAGTTCTTCTTCTGCGAAAGTGTTCTCCGTATCGATGACAAACGCGGGCCAATCAAGCGTTAGCATTGGCCCAGCCGGAATCCGTTTGCTTCAGCCGCGCTTTGATTGGTCCGCGTTTTTCGTTAATAACTGTTTAACAAAGGTACGGAGAACATTTTCGTAAAGGAAAAAGTTACGTCAAATCACCTCAGGGATCACCCCTTTCAAAAGGCCAAGAATAGGAGTGGTACTAGCCCGGATTATAATACAGTTTAGAAGTTGTGCAAAAAGCGGGGCCCTAGACTGTGCTCTCTCGGGCACATTAAAGGAAGAGAGGAAAGTGCGAAGGTCCTAGACATGCGGTTTTTTAGTGGGTATTGGGGAAACCGAAGACCTATTTCCCCCGAGTCCCACACTACCCCCTTCTGGGGTGTACATAAATGTGTTTTTTCAAAGAAGTGCTACATTTTTCGGACACACTGTATTCTTAATTATTGTTTTTACGGAAACTGTTGCCATCACATTTGCGACATTTTTCTGTTTAGAATGAGACGTGAGATATTCAAACGACGATTTAGTAGAACCTCGATTATCCGAACCCTATATTCTCAAACTATTCACACAACGTATACAACAAGATTGATTGTTCAAGTAACGATTTAATCTTTTACTGTAACTAGATGTCTATTCTATTATCCGAACATTCAACATTAACTCGCACATTATTTCAATCAGAAAATGTCGCGATTATATTGAAGGAAGTTTCATAAAATACTCATTCGAACAGTGTTGCCAGATCGAGGAAATCGAGGAGAATACAGTTTACCCCCTCTCTGTTAACCAGAGTAATACGTGACCTATCTACGGTTTCAGTGGGGGATGTTGGAATATGCTCATGATGCTGGAATGGGATAGTGGAAGGGGAAAAGGAAGAGAGGAAAAATCGACCAGTTTTGGTCGATTCTGGCGACACTACATTCGAAACGAAAATCCTTTATCAATGAATTGATATCGTGTCAAAAATTAATAATAAATACGGATATTGCATAATTGGCAAAAAGCGAACTTTGACTCGTCGACTGTTAAACATGAACGATATTTAGCTAAATCAGCATTTCATTATATTCATTAATTAATATCCGTTGCAGGATTATCGTTATAAAGGTGTCATATGCTTACTTGGTTTCGTTTCCAGTGATATATCTGCTCTTGTAAAAGCCCTGCCTCCATTCGGTCAATATACCTTCGTATTCAATATAAATACGGTAAATACGGTCTTTTATGAGATCCGATTCGCAATACATGATCAGTACCTCCATTTCATGATCGGCATGCCATTTCCTTAACGGGTTTCCTTCTATCTCAACTGTATCTATCATTAAATCTTTTTGATGAAGCACTAACACTGAAGTTGTGATCAGCATAATGAAATCAATGGTTACTGTTCCAACGAAATTATTGTCCATGATATCTGGTTCTAAGTGGAGCATATAGGAAATTGGTTTGCTATCTTGCTGAAGTAGATATACTGCGTCTGTGTCGGTCCAGATGACCGACGACAGCACGAGCAGTGAGAACAGACCGAAGGCTGTCATCTTGAACCGCTTTGCTGCCGAAGCCCTATGCAACGGAAGGTCCTCCTACGATGATCCTGTCTTGACAAAACGTATCTTGTTAGATCTTTCATAGGAATGTAACACTCTGTTAACACTCTCAATTAATATATTCAGAATAGGTCATCAAGTCAAGTGAAAATTTATATTCATTGCTTTCATATTTTACTGAGAAGAAAGAATAGTAAGCCTGGAAAATGATTTCGATATCTCGTTAAACATTACATCTAGGACATATGAAGGTCACTAAACTTTTACGCAGAATTCGATACTCTACCCTAACGATTCATGATATAAACAGTAGGTCTTCCTATTTTAAGAAATCAAGGTAAAAAGTATTTACATTACAATATTTTCCCCTCTATACTATGCAACTTTTGTATGTACAATTTTTTCGTTTTGTTACAAGTAACTAAAGTGTTCAAGGTGGACAACGTTGTTGCCCCACCCTGTACAGTAGATCTCGGTCGTTGCACGAGACGGGACCGAAACCGCGTGCAACAATTGAGGTTGTGCAATGAAAGAGGCAGTCCAGTTAGAGTGATTCGTAGTGTCGATCTTCTTTTGTTTCTACGTAGCCGTCATAAAATCACTAGATATCGGATCTTTATGCAAGATAAAAATGTTCTATCTGAATTGCGACAAACTGGAGTGAAATAGAAATTTATTAACACTCATTGTCAGTTGTCCCCTCTGAGGTACCTCTAAAAATTGCTGTACCGTTATTCAAAATATTGTTTACATTATTAAATATATCGGCATCTAATCAATTACTAAACATGTAGGTATTGTATGAGGTATTATACCAATTTCATATCTACAAAATTTCAAAAATCATGGGGAATGGAATTATTCTAGATCGGAAGAAATGTTTAATTTTCGAGTTAAAATAGCTCCGAGTGCAAAGGGTTAATATTGTTAACAGGTTGGAAACAATATAACAGCATTTCTAAATTCTTCTAATGTTTTACTGTTTTCAATTAGATCTACCCATTGTTGTTATAAATATGTAAAATTCGCAGTTTAATAATCATCATCGCGAGTTCCGCAACTGTGAACACCTCGTGATGGGAGCCACTACATAGTAGGCAACGAACGAAACTTGCAACTAACGAAGTTCTGCCGTAATAGATTATTTTGTAGGCAGGTATTAAAACAACAATTTAGTACTATTTTCAAATGACAAACCGCACTAATTAACGCGCTGGACATTACGCGATTCCATTTAAGTGAGCATCGACGATTATATAGGCATCCAGAATAATTCAGTTTTCAATTATTTATACTGTGTATTTAATAAGAATCACACGCGCCAATCCGCCAATCAGATTCTACTCATCGGAAAATACGGGCAGTATTGAAAAATGAGGGGTCAGACATTTTGCTTCATCAGCGCTTTAAACTTTAAACGCTGCAAACAAAGAGGAGCCGTATGATACGATGTGCTGTATCATGTAATTTGTGACACGATGTAATATTTAACAGTGGACTCCCATACCAATCATTACTACCTAGACTGTGAATTCTTGTGCAAAATGAATATTGTCTGCATTAATTTCGAGCTACAGGAAAAACATTCATTTATTTTCTTAATAATTGAGTGGTCCGCTGCAAAATGGATCTATGCCACTTGTTTCGTGAGATATCAAGACTATAGTGAATAGTATTTTAGTAGAAAAATATTAAAGTTAGGACTACAATTCCTTTTTTATGTAAGCTAATTAATACAAAGATAATGCAATTGGAGAAGGAATATTAGTAAAATTTCATTCAGATTTTTGCAATATTAGTGAATTTTAATAAAATATACTTAATTTGTATAATAATTAAATTTAGTGATGAATATTTTATTGTTTTTAAATTTTAAAGGCGTTTAATTAAAAATCAAGATAATTTCATAGAAAAACCTCCTCCTTGTAATTGTAAAGAAATTGGAATGAATACAACAATACAAAGAAACAATACAAAAATTCATAAATATTAATAAATGCATAATAATCAATATTATCATCAATAATCTGATCACTTGTGATGTAAAGAATGATAATTTTTAATTATGAATCCAAAAATTTGTAAGTCATTTCACAGTATCAGTTATCATGTGAAAATATTCGACATGTATCTGGAAAACAAAATTTTAAAACATTGCTATTGGTCGGAATTGCGAAGAAAAAAGTAAGATTTTTCAATTTTTTTATCTGTATGCAAAATACAAATTTTCTATCTGAAGTGCAACAAACTGGAGTGAAATAGAAATTTATGTTCTTTCTTAACATGGTTAACAAGTGGAAATAATATAACAATACTTCTAAATTCTTCTAATGTTTTCACTGTTTTTAATTAAACCTACTTATTTTTATTGTAAATACATAAAATCCGCTGTGTAATAATCACTAGTAGTGAATCTATATCTTCAGTTTCAATCTAATTTGTAATGTCAACAAAATCGGTTGACGTTGTTGTGAATAACAAGCATTTAAAGGTGATCACGCAAGGGCAAAATTCGATTTCTGGAGATCCCATTTTGAAATTTTTGTTACTCGTAACTGATTTCGACGAAACTTTCTTCGTGTATATAATTGATATAGTTCTACAAATTTGAAGAAAGTTTCATTACATGTACAGATAACAAAGCTGAAAAAACTGATCATTACTTTCTTCTTCACAAATTCGACCATTACCAATTTTTCCAACATTTTATGTACCCGTTATTCAGTAAACTAATTCTTCTAACATGTCAAAAAATCTTCCTTTGGTTCGATTTTTGAAAAACCACAGCGTTGTGTAATGTAATACTTTTTACCACGGGTTGTATAAAGAGTAACGTACAATGAATCCAAATAATATTGCTTTCCAACATTGGATTATAGGACTTCGATGTTTTATAGATGTTAGAACAATTAGTTTACTACATGACGCGCAGAAAATATTTTGAGAAAATTGCAATTGGTCGGAATTACAGAGAAAATTCTAAAACTTGTGGTTTATAACTTTTTTATGAGGTTCCATAATGAAAATATAAAAATACGTTTTGTAGATTTGTGACGGTTATACATATTCTGAAAATGTCATCAAAATTGACCAACGTTGCTACAGACTTTCAAAGTTGGTAAAAATTGCAATTTCTATAACTGTAATAAATCTAAGGATTCTTACATCTTTCAATGCCTGTCATTTCTCAACATCAAGCGATTTTGATGAAATTTTCAGAATGTGTACAATTAAACAACAACTTTTAGTATTTTCTCTGCAATTCCTACCAATTGGTTTTGTTGAAAAAACCTTTTTCATGTAATAAAAATTAATTGTTCTAAACTACACTAAAAAGTCTGCCAATATTATGTTGATTCACTGCATTAACGAAATATACTTTAACATTTTACATAATTACAATAAAAAAGTATTTGCAAAGACAACAGTTATCTATTTATTTAATCGCCCGCTATACTGTATAACATTCAAACAAAAAATATTGAGAAATTGGGAACATACTGAATATCTTCACACGTTTTACATCTCCATGGATGTCTCACGGGTGGAATAAAAGTTCCCTTTTTAAAATAACTTCGCGATTAATTTACATGCTCGCATTCGCGAAAAGTTTCTTGCAATTATGTTTCAATTATGTTCTCGTAACTAGAGAGATAGGAGTACACATACCTTGTATCGAAGTTCCTTTTGGCCGATCGCTTCTTCACTTGATTACTTTTGCAGAAATTGAACACAGTGGATTTGCCGATTATGTCGACGATAACGCACCTCGCGAAATGATCATTGTTTTCGACGATCTGTGCTGTTAGACGTGCCAGAAAGCAACTGATAGCAGTCGAACAATTTTGCAAAATTTCCTTCAGCGTTTGAATACGCCGTTTACATGCTAGGAGATGTCGGTATTGTACGGTGTGTGTTTATAAATATCGATGGAAGAATGTTGTGATGTAAAACCGTTATTCTTTGATTTCTCCCTGCCACACGATCAATTTCAAATTAATCTCGCAAAACAGATCACATCGAATTACCGTGCTCTTTTGCGGGTGGGCGGACGTAGCTTCCTCGATTCTTGCGTCTGATGGACAGTGGAGTATTTGCAGGAGCAAAGTGACCAATCTTTTTTAATTTGTACTCGAACAAGAACAGCTTTATTGAAAAAAACACTTTCTTTCACAGTTTCTTTGAGTGTTCTCGATGATGTAGACACAAGGATTCAATTAATTCGTAAAATTGATTTAGTTATATGTAGACTGCGGATGTTTATGCAATTTTTAATTTTCATAGCCGAATTATAAGAAAGTGGTATCATGTAAAATCTTATTTTCATGTAGTAGTCTTTGTGATTCTTAAATAAATAAAAATCGTACTAAATTCTCTGGAATTTTATATTTTAGCATTTTTTGAAAATTTTCAGAAGCCACGAATGCATTAAGAAGAATGCAATATTTGCACGCATATTTTTCTCTTTAAGTTCTGCAGGTACGGTATCTTGCAATTTATCAAATTTTTATTTTGCATATATCCACAGTCTAGTAATAATAAACACAATAATGTATAAGTGGGAACGACATTTTCAAAATCAAAGACAGAAATCACGTTTTATCGAAAATGTAGAAAATTTCTAATTTCTAATTTAAATTGCTAATTTCTACGTGAAAAAGTTTAGTGTAATAATTATATAAATCCTTTTTTGAGAAAAGTTGATCAATTGCTGCAAGAAACTGTCTTCGAAAAATCATAAAAATAAATCTATGCAAATTCAAACACAGCAATTGTGAATAATTACTATTGCGTTGAATAATATTCGAGTACAATATTTGTTATTACGAATAAAATATTTGAATTCAAATAAGATTCGTTACATGTTTCCTTCAGTTTCATTTACCAAAACCATGTACAAAGAGAATGTGATTGACAACAATTTTTATTTCAGTTAGAACAGCCGCTTAAGAGCATCGGCGATTATGGGTGAATATCTCTCTGTCCAATCAACATTTGCCGAAGCGACAGCGATCGCTTGTTTCGCGGTCGTTAACACTCCGTCGAGTCCCTCGAGATGTTCCTCAACAAACTTTCGTAACTGCAAAATAGAGATGTGAAGTATAATTATACTGTAGATTTTAACGTATTTACATACCACGCACAATTTTCAAAAGTACATATATTTACAGTGAATCCAAATAGTATTTGAACACTAAAAGCTCCGATTCTCAAGAAATCGTCGACAATTTTCGATATTTTAAACAATTCGAGATATCGAATTGTTTTGAAATGTTAGGACAATTGGTTTACTACGTGACGTGCATAAAATATTTTGAAAAATTGAAATTGGTTGAAATTACAAATAAAATGATAGAAGTTGTTGTTTACAACTTTTCTATATGGGCCTATGTTGAATTTTTAAAAATACGTTTTGTAGACCGGTAGATGAATAGATTGTGGATCTGAAAATTTCATCAAAATCGGTCAACGTTGCAATGAGCTACAACCGTCTGAAAATCGAGAAAATTGTACTTACTGTAACCGTCATAAATGTAACAGTTGTAAACAACAACGGTTAGTACTTTTGTGTAATACCAACCAATTGCAATGATTACAAAATTTTTTTCTAACTTCTCAAAAAGATCCAAGTCGAAACACTAAACCTACCATCACCGGTCAAAATGACCGGTTCCAGAATTTTATTTTATAATACGATTATTGATATAATGAAAAGATTTCATAAGAAATCTTTAGTTGAGCACATATTACAATTGGAGCTGCACAAAGTCTAAATAAAATCAATCTTCTTATTTTTATAAGGGAACATGTACCAGTTGCTCTGAAGGCTCGGTTGGTTTAGTGTTAAAAAGTGTGCCAATATTATTTTGATTGACTGTGTGAGAAATTTCATTGAAAACATTAGTGACTAGTACCTGTTCCGTTTGCTTCTGCGACGTAATCGCGTTCCCGATCGCTGTGATCACTTTCCCCAGAAAAACGTAATCTTTTCTAAAAACGACCGAAAATTATTTTTATAGCGAGACAGCAACGAGTCGATGATAATGCAGATACATACACTATGTGCAAAAGAAAAAAGCACCCGGCCATATTTAATAGAAAAGCGTAAAAAATCAAATAAGAACACAGTAAGTTTTGAAAAAAGATTCCGCTGTTTAATTGAATAGTTCTGAGAATATGTGTTATTACGGATTATCTAATACTTTCTACATAAAGATATTGTTTGTCATTATATCTTATAATTATACTGGGTGCTTCTTTCTTTTGCACGGTAGTGTGTAGCAGGTAGCGTGTACGTACAAGCTGATTAGTTTTTGTAAGTTATGTCTCAAATACTGGAGTACGCGGTCGACGTTTCCCGTTTCTCCGTCCAAAACAGCGTTGATTATAGCGACTCTGTATTGTTTGCGGACCTTCGATTTCTCCGATACCGTCATCGCAAGATATCTGCATAGGAATTTCCGATTGCAGTACATACATACATGCATGCATTTTTCATTCATCTCAGTCAATTCATTGTTGAAGGTACAAAATAAGGATATTATTCCGAAAGGCAGCGGTGACCAGTCTATTTGAAATTTGGAACATGTTAGGAAGAATGTGGAAGGACCCTAAATATAAAATTTTTACTCCTTTACGAAACGGCTAACGACTGTGGATAACCCGAAAAGTTTATTTCAAGAGTGAGCGGAAATGGCATTAGTCTGAGCTAGGTTTGGTTATGTTCAGAATGGTCCACGTTCAGAATTCAGAATAGGTTCCTTTTTGACTAAAATGTAATTAGCCGTTTCTTCGACGTGCACGTATAGGCAAAACTAAAAAGTTCCCGAAGTTAAAATTTTATATCTGAGGTCCTTTCCTATCCCCCATAATACCCACCAAGTTTCATCTCGATCGGTCACCGATGCCTTTCGGAAGTACAGCCCAAAATAATGTTACACTCCTGGACAAAATGACAGCACGTGGTTGCTATCTTGAATGTCTCGAAGACTACACAGAATTTCTGAATGAAACACACAGTGACTGCCCCAAAAATTGTCTGCCTCAGTTGCAATAAACTCGAGTGAAACAGAAATTAATATTTTTCTTGACAGGTCTAATGGATTGAAAATGCTATGGCGACATTTTTAAATTGTTCTAATGAGTTTTGTCATAAATGCATAAAACTCTATTGTAATTATTAGATTTCAATGATCTTGAAACATGTTCTCTCTCAAGTTATCGTTCTGAACTTACAGTGAAGATGTTCACTATAACTTTTTTGTTCAACTTAAAATTACAATTGATATTTTGATAAAATTTATGATTGCTTTTGAAAAATATGATAGATAATAAAAATTTGATAAGAGTGTTATCATCAGACTGCGAATCGTCCTGTTATCATTAAATGTGTGGGTTACCATAATTTCAACGATAGTATATGTATCAATAACCTACTGATCTATCAAATGCTCATTTCCGGTGCAGCCAAGAGCTTTCAATAGAAGCTCTTGCTCGGTGTGCAGATCGGTTATCAACCAAGTTGTCAACATCCGGTACCAATCTTTATCGCTGCCATTGCGTATTCCTTCGCGGTAGACAAAGCTCCTGGTATCTTGCAATATCCTGCACAGTGCAAAATTTTATTTTTGTTATTAACTTTTTATCATTCGCGTACGAAATCGTATGAGGCGTTTTGAGAGGTCTTTCTGTGGTGGATTCAGACGTGAAGGAAGTAATGTACTCTTCTGAATTGTTTCAGAATCGATTAACCCTCGGAGTACCGAGGCACAGCGGTCCGTGCCAGGTAGGGATGGGATCAAGTTCAGTATGTACTCATGAATCCGAGTCAATTTCAATAACCAAATTTCATTTCATGGGTTTCGATTACTACTTAAAAGCAATAATGTTTCAATGATTATATTTGAATAGTATTCATTTTATACAAACTGATATCGAACCTCGGAATGAGTACTTACAAGTTTCGAAAAGATACTTATAAGTACTTCGATGTTGAAAGGAATCGAATCTTTCACAAGTAGTACTCGAATCTTGGAAATCAGAACTGCACGGTAGGTTTTAAGCACTTTCTTTATTAAATTCGTAGCTATTTAAGAATAATATTTCCGATAGATTACGAAATTATAATTATACATGTTGAATTAAATTATGCATTAAAGGACAAGATAATTGATTTTAAAGGTAAAAAGAATAATGATTAGAAAAATCAGAGAATTTCCGGTACAATATTCATAAAAGTATCGAATCTGTTCGACCAAGATTCGAATATATTTGCAAGTATTATTTACATTTACCAAAGTACTTGTAAAAGATTCGAAACTGTCTGGCATAGGTTCGAGTATACTTCGGAGTACTATTTTTGTTTTTCGTGGTACTTATTGAGAAATTATAAATGAGTAGTACTTATTGGGAGTTCGAATTCAATCAATCAAAGTTTGAACCTGTTTGAGAGGTACTTGAACCCATCCATAGTACCAGGGTCAATTCTGACCCCACACGTATATTCATAAATAGATTTACTATGGCTCCTCTTGCTTCTGTGCCATTCCGCATACCTACTAGGGCTGTTACTTTCCTGCGAAGGTCGAAGAATTCGAAGCTTCGAGATGTTCGATTCATTCGATTCGTCTCGAAAAAAGTTGAATCGCGCGAATGAAGAGGCTTATTTTCTAAAATGCGTTAGGCCTCGTACAGACTAGAACATTTCGACGAACAGCACGGCGAATCGTGCATTTCGACGAACATTTCGGCGCACAGAACGAAATAATATAATATAATATAATTTTTTCAGATAATTTAAATCGCCGATGTCTTTGTTTATAAATTTCTGTCTATTTAATTACATTTATTCTTTATATTATGAATATTTAGGATATGCTATCTACCCTGCAAACAGATTTGTAAGTGCCACCCGTTCGCGTTCGTGCGCGCCAAAATGCGCGCGGCGGCGCGGCGTTCGAAGCACCGTTCGTCGAAATGCGCGCCGTCGCACACTGGTCCACGCGCTCGATCTAGCTGTTAATTTGGTAGAAAAGAAACTTGCCCAAATCGATGTTTATTGAATGTATATTGCTTCCTAAATGTCCATGACATTCGAAAACGACGAAATTAATGAGATTTATTAAAATTTGTGATCAGAACAAGCATTTAAAAATCAACATTTTATGAATCCTATTTGCTACCGAAAAATTACCTCTTTTTTTATTGATACCCTGGAAAATCTATTTAATATTATGTGTCCATTTTTGTTGCAAATGAATAGTATTTGTCTACATTTAGAGTATATCTTTTGTAGTAATTAACATTTAGAAACATAATCATTTAGAAATAACAATGCTCAATAAATTAAAGAGAATCTTCAGTTTTCAATCTTTGGTAAAGGATATCTTTCGAGTCCCCCATGGGCCCTCGTTGTATCAAAGTGCATTATTATCAGCGTTCTTTTCTCTATGAAACTGTGCAAGAATTACATCCCGTTCAGTCCCGGTACACAAGTTATTATTGTTTAAAGCGTATGTGTCGCCTGAATTGCGGCATTCAACTCTGGAATTTTGATGATGAAGTCGAACAATTAATATTGAAAGATGTTGAAGAAGAAAGTGATGACAATAACGATTTGTCAATATAATATAATATAATGTCAATTGTTATTGTTGTTTATACAATAAAAATTATATTTTTGTTTTTTTATAATTAACATTATGTTTTTCGCACAGTTTTAAATAAAATATTGTTAATTATGTTTATAAAATCCATTACTTCAAAAATGATTGATTATTGTGTTTATTTAAAACCTGAACCTAATTTATCAGACACTTCCGATAATTTATGAAAAAAATGTTTTCAACAAAACTGAATCAACATTCAGCAGTCTACAAATTTCAATCGAAAAAATTAAAAAAGAAATTTTTAATGCATAAATAATTAAAGTCACCTTGAATTTTTAAAAGTCAATATGTATTTTTGACTTTATAATATTGTAGCTGATATCAAAACGAATCCAACGACCTAAATTACTGTACCTTTAAACTTTCAAATAGTGCTAAAATATTAATGAAGAGCTAGATCGAGCGCGTGGACCAGTGTGCGTCGTTCCAGGGCTGATGGATTGACCGCACGCACGAATGCGCGCCGAAATGCGTGCGGCGGCGTTCGTGGCACCGTTCGTCGAAATGTTCGTCGAAATGTTCTAGTCTATACGAGGCCTTACAATTTACAATGTAAGCGTCGACGATGCGAAAGTTTGGACGTAGCTGTTCGCAATTTCGCATCGCTAGGACCGCCATGGGAAGCGAGACGCGCGGCTGGGTCGAGGGGGCGTAGCCTTTGAAAACCGCTTCGAAGTTCCCTTCGTTCCTTCGAATCTTCGAAGAGTCGAATCTTCGGCAAAGTAACAGCTTTAATACTTACCATCAGCGGCTACGTCACATTTCATCAATGCGCTCTCGTGGAGCGCGCTGCGATGGGTAAAAAATGACACCGGCACGGTCTTCGGAGAGTTAAAAAAATAAATCATTAATCAAGAATTGAAGAAAAAATAAAAATGTTACATACTGTTCGTTGATCTTCCACTTCTCAAACAGGGTTTGAGACATCCTCACGCAATGAGGGTTCCGTATCAAACAGGAAGTGGATAAAATTAGCTCGCGTTGTAATTTCGTCACCACACTATCATTTGCGGATTCATTGAAACTTAATCGGTTGTAGATTGGATCCAATAAACGTTTCACGTGATTCTGCGGTAAAGTAATACGAGTTTATTAAAAAGCATGTACGGAGGATTGATAAATAAAGCTGCGAATGATCTCCAATAAAGATTAGCTTTATACTTCCCAAAAACGACCGCGGGTTTAAAGACTATTTTAAATTCACATTGTGCACATTAGTTGGTACATGTCTCATTCTCATTATCATTGCGACGAACGAAAAGTTGGACAAGCCTGAAGTATGTACACGATATAAATGACATTTCGGTCCCGTTTTCGCGCATTTCGAAACATCCAGTGATCCACTTACCCGAAATAGCTGGTGCACCTCCGGTACGCTTCTCAACATTTTCTCCAGAAATTTGAAGTTGTTAACAGCCGCGAGCCAAGGTTCGTAGTCAAGTTCCTGGATCAAGTAACTCGATAGATTAAACGGAATCGAGTAATCTAGATATCCTGCTTTGGCCAAGTTGAAAGCGTCATCAATCAGGGAAGCTCTATTCACTTGATGTATCTTTCTGAAGTCTTTCGATATTAAAAAATTGATAAGCAATCGCCAATTTTTCTCGTCATAGTTCACTCGGTAATAACCAATTTGTTGGACGTTGAAGATCACCCAATCGCCGGACGAAAACGGTCCGATAGTTAAACTTTCGTCTTTCGGTTTTAACCAATCTTTCGCGGCTGTGTACGAAAAGTCAACCGGCGATGACTCAGTCGCAAAGTTCAGTGGTACCCACCACTTGTTCATTCCACCGGTCCTGTTACACCGATCGACGCTTTGGCAGAATCGTTCTTGAGATATTGAAACTGTGTTGACATCATAATTTCGTGTCACCGTGACCAAAGGGAAAGATGGCTGGTCCGTCCAAGAATCCATTACATGTTTAATCGAAATGTCAGCTCGTAGATAACCAGACTTGTTCGCAGCGAACTGCAGGTGTTCGTATAGGTCGTTCGGTGTAGCTGCTCTGTACGATCTGCAGACGTTTTGTGAATTGAAACCATATTATTTGGCCCGAAAAGTCGAAGCTACACCATATTGAAAATTATGATATTTTGAAAGTCTTAGATAAGTAATTAAAAGTACGATAATTTTAAAAGTACTCACATATCTTTTAAGTAACTTCGTAAGCCATTTTGAAACGCTGAATCCCCAATCACGTGAGCAAGCATGCGTATCACTGACGCCCCTGGTATAAATATATATCTTTTATAAAACGCAATAATTTTATATCACAAAATATGAAATGTTAGATTTTTAATTAATGCTTAATTCTGATACTTCTAACTGAAGTAGTTAGTCGTAATTAGAATATTAAAAATGAATATTTCTTAATCATTTCAATTTTTGGAATATTTCTTTCAGATTTATTACTGGCATAAATAATTGTTATTTTCGACCTCTGTCTGAAAACATTGACTTTTGCACCAGTAGTTCCTTATGGCTTATGCTATGTTTTACATTTATCGATCATGTCATACTGTGGAACTGTGTTTGTATGAACTCCATTTGTACGAACTAAATTTTAGGAATGCCTGCTTCACTGAACTCCAGGCGGAATTCTCTTATGTGAACGTGAATGCCTATTAAATGAACGAAAAATCAGTAGCGGGAGACAGGTGAATTCTTATATTAAATGAACCAAAAATCATAACACTGTCCAACACCAAAGTTTCAAGATTACTGTTCCTTGAGATAAATTAAAAAATATTTTCAAAAATTGGTGCAAAAGTGGTGTCTCTGTATTCGGGAAAGTCTACAGAATCTTTTGCTGCAAAGAATAATTCAATATCTTTTATAATAACATCACAATATTTGTTTAAAGTTGAAAACTATGTTTTCTTTTTCAAAGTCATGTTTCTCAAAAACTGTGCGTCTAGGAGAAAAATTAAGGGCACATTCGGAATCAGCGAAAAAACTCTATAAGAACACCCAACAGAAATTGCGAAACATAACAAAAATTGAAATTTGTTGGGCAATAATATAATCAGTAGCGGGAGACAGGTAGACTCCTATATTAAATGAACCAAAAATCATAACACTGTCCAACATCTTTGTTTCACAATTACTGTTCCTTGAGATAAATTAAAAAATATTTTCAAAAATTGGTGCAAAAATGGTGTCTCTGTATTCGGGAAAGTCTACAGAATCTTTTGCTGGAAAGAATAATTCAATATCTTTTATAATAACATCACAATATTTGTTTAAAGTTGAAAAATGTATTTTTTCAAAGTCATGTTTCTCAAAAACTGTATGTCTAGGAGAAAAATTAAGGGCAGATTCAGAACAGTAATTGTGAAACACAACAAAAATTGAAATTTGTTGGACAATAATATAACACGGTCCAACAGCCAAAAATCCTTTCGATTCTCACTATGCGATTCTTATACAGTTTTTCGCGCTGATTCCGAATTTGGCCTTAATTTTTCTTATAGACGCATAGTTTTTGAGAAATTTGGGTATGAAAAAAAAACATATTTTTCGACTTTGACCAAAGATTGTGATGTTATTATAAAAGATATTGAATTGTTTTTTACAGCAAAAGATTCTGTAGACTTTCCCGAATACAGTGATATGCAATATTAATACATTGTGATTGTTTAAACATATGTAAACAATGATTAAAGACGGAGAGACACCACTTTTGCACCAATTTTTGCGGATATTTTTCAATTTATCTCAAAAATAGGGGTCCTGCGGAAAATCGAACTATACCACTCGATAGGGCAGACTTTTATCTTGAGGAACCACCCTGTCAAGTTTGCGTGGTCGACGTTTTTTTCGAACCATAAAGCAAAATATCTTCGCCCGACATGAGTTGCCGCCAGTAGCGCTCACCACTAGAACGGGCGTTCCGTGTGATCCGGCGCGGCGAACGCCCATTCTTAGTGGTGAGCGCCACTGACGGCGACTCGTGTTCCGCGATGATATTTTGCATTCTGGCTCGGTAAAAACGTCGACTTTGGAAAGTTGAAAGGGTGGTTTCTCAAGATAAAAGTCTGCTCTATCGCATGGTGTAGTTCGATTTTCCGCTGGACCCTTATTTTTTCATACAAATTAATAAATATCAGCTAAAAACTATGCAAAAGTGGTGCCTCTCCGTCTTTAATGATTGTTTAAACATGTTTAAACAATCATAATGTGTTACTATTGCACATCACTGGATTCGGGAAAGTCTAGAGAATCCTTTTATGTAAATAACAATACAATATCTTTTATAATAACATCACAATCTTTGTTCAAAGTCGAAAAATATGTTTTTTTTTCAAACCCAAATTTCTCAAAAACTATGCGTCTAGGAGAAAAATTAAGGCCAGATTCGGAATCAGCGCGAAAAACTCTATAAGAATCGCATCGTGAGAATCGAAAGGTAAAAAAAAAGTTTGAATTTGTTGGACAGTGTAATCAGTAGCGGGAGACAGATGAACTCCTATCATATGAATCACCCGATTATGTGAGCCAACTTGTCTGCCGACAGGTTCATAGAAATGGAGTTGTAATTACATGGTACATATGTAATTTGTGAACATCATGTGAACGTCATTTCGTAGCAAGTGCTAAACTAAAAGAGAGGAAACATGTTGGGCCCCAAAGGATCAGCATTTCATAGCTCCTTCTTGCAGTGTACTCCTGAATTATTCACATACTGTCCAAGTCTAGGCAATCGTACCTTTCTTATAAGAAACAAAATCCAACACAGCCATGATGCTGCTAGGGCTGCCCACGTCCCGGCCGTTCATGACTCTAGTATGATTCGCGGAGTCCAAGAGCAGTGTCGGCTGCAGCATATCGACCACGAATTTGTCCATCATGTTCCAGCTCGGTTGCACGAAGGACAAAGCGTAGTATTGGAAGTAGGAGGCGAAGCCTTCTTTCAACCAGGCCACGTTCCAGAAGCTCGGCGTGACGAGGTTCCCGAACCAGGTGTGAGCATACTCGTGAGCCATAGTGGTGGATCCGTCGAACATGTACTTCGTCGGTGTGACGGCCTTCTCGTGCAAGACCACCGACTCTCTGTACGTGATCATGCCCCAGTTCTCCATCGCGTTGAAATTGAAATCGGGCACTGCGATCTGGTCCATCTTCCGGATCGGATTCTCGACGCGGAAGTAGCCCTTCAGAAAGGAGTAGATCAAGACACCTTGGTCCAACGCGTCAGATCCCCGCCGACGCATCGACGCTCGCGTCCAAATTTTGAAATTTTCCGAGCTCGCCGACGTCTCCGGGACGAAATCGTGGACTGCCCAGCCGACAAGGTAAGTGGACATTCTCGGGGTTGGCTCGAACGTGGTTAAATAATAGTTCGTGTTGTTCCTGTAACTGGGTATGATAGAGCAGTTGATCGAGGCAGTGCAATTATCAGTAATTAGAATTGCCTGAGAGATGTGAAATTAGTATCGGACGTATTGATGGTCTGGATTGGAAAATCGTGTGCCATTTTGTTATAACTTTTGAGCCAGTAGAGATATTGCAATGAAATTTTCACTAAAAATATTTAAAAAATAGTCATTTTCAACTATAGGTAATTCAAAATTTTTTGCGTTTGTTAAACAATAATTTTTTATTAATTTTCATTGATATTTTTGATTTAAAAAAAATTTTTTGAATGTAATCGTACAAACTATTTTTTACTTTCTAAATATGTATTTTTTATATTTATGTTTCACACATGTAGCGTTTTATGGAATACGTAAAATATAAATTCGAGAAATCTTGTTCCAATCAACATATACAAAAATTACCGTAGAGGTAAAAACGCATTACAAGCGTGTCAGATATTTTTTATAATAATTTATAATGATTATAATCTTTTTATTGGAAACTCGTGAACCCCATGTTCGTGTAACTTTTAAATCGTAAAAGGTATTGGCATGAAATTTGAACTGGATAATATGGAAATGTCAGGCTATGGATAGGTTAATTACCATTACTATTATCCTTGATAGATTTCTAGATTTCTAGAGATTTCTAGATTCCTAGATTTCTTGATAATACAAACACGGGGTTTTTCAGTAGTCAAAAATGCTAGATAAAAGATTGATCTAGGACGCTAGCTCCCTATGGCGCTATTTTCATAGCTACATGCTGCCGAATAATGCAAATTACGCTTCGTTAACGAAAAAATAGGACTTTAGAGGCAGATAGCGCCCTAGATCGATCTTTTATCTAGCGTTCTTGACTACTGAAAAACCCCATTTTAGTATTATCGAGAAATGAGAAGGCGAATCCCACACACTCTTGCAATTCTGGAAACGAGCCTACTACGTTATATCTTTATTTTACTAGAGGTGAGCGAAATATCGGAACGAAACAGAACTGAAAAACTTCTATTATATTTTAATACTAAAGAATTACCTCGGATGCAATATTTAACACTAAAATCTTACATTTTTCGCTATCTGAAGTCATCTGATAATAATTTGTACCAACAATATACCTCGCAAACATTCTATTACCAAATAGTTGCGAAAATAAATCATTTTTTCACGTACCCGACCGCCATCTTGTTTTTTTAATTTTGACAGATTCATTTTCAACGACCCTTGAGTTTCAGCAATTGATGCGATACCGCATCCAACTTTACTAGCTTTAAACAATAATAATTTGAGCGGGCGGAGAGGGGCGGAATTAATTTTTTCATGATTATTTAGAGGAAGGTGTACTAAAAATATTCCAATTTGTTAGAAAGCTAAACTCGGCTAAACTTTAAAGATATACCATCTTAAATAGAAAGGACTTCACAAATTTTTCTTACGGCATTGAGCATTATTATTTAAATAGAGTATTTACATTAATAGATAATAGAAAGATATGATTTTTACCACAAAAGTGTGCTCTTCAACATAAAAAAAAAAGCGAGAGATAATATTAAATAGGAACGTCAGGGCACCGCATCAAAGAGAAGCAATTTTTCTCATGAAAAATACTCCTCTTAAAATGTCCTATTTTCAATGTTTATTACAACTATTATATTTATTAAATTGTACTATTTTCTTCATTTCCGAGGTCTGTGGACATTTGGGAAGCAATGTTTATATATTAGATATCGATTCGAGAAAGTTCATTTTTGGGCAGAAAGGCACACGATTGTCCAATCCAGACCACTGTGCGGCTATGAGAAACTTGTAGGGACTACGTGATATTGGGTTGGCAGAAAAGCAGTGCCGGATTAAGCCAGCGCGGGGCCCGTAGCAAATGTTATCACGGGGCCCTAGGCTTTGTATCAGGGCCGCTTGTGTGCAAATGTAGCGCACCCTTTTTTAACAAACACAATGAATGATCTTTTTGTTGTAGCAAAAATATTTATGCCTCCTGGCATCGACAGGCGCCCTTGCCCGTTCATGTTTCGGCGCCTCTTCGATGAAGCGCCCGTGTGCGGGGCACAACCTGCCCAACCGCAGATGGCTGCCTTGTTTTGTATGGCGCGGTGCCCCCAGAAAAACGGGGCCCGTAGCATTTGCTACTTCTGCTACGGGGCATAATCCGGCACTGCAGGAAAGTAATTTAGGTATTTTAAGGAGAAGTAAAACCGAATTTTTTTTATTTAAGCGGTGAACTTTAATTAATAAAATATTTTCTTATTTATTCTTTTTGGAAAAAGATCATCGAACAAAAGGGAAAATATCTTATTCGGTAAAGTTCATTACTTGAATAAAAAACTGGGCTCTATTTCACCTTGAAATACCGAAAGTACTTTCTTGCTAACCCAATATATAAAGCAATGGAATTAAAATATATTCTGTTCTTTTGCATGGAAAACAACTGTTTAAACATTGTTAACATACGCCCTTCTTCCAGAGACGTATTCAATTTGCAGGTTGGAACCAATTTTTTTTAAGGTTCTGATCGATCATGGATTGGAGCGATGTAAAGAGGATCCATGTTTGTTTCTCACAAAATTTCCGGTCATCAGCGCTTGCAAAACAGAAGACATCAGTTTCTGTCTCTCGTTCACAATGCGTTAATTGTGAGTCACAAATGAATGTGCATATGTAATAAACTTACGCATATTTGACTGTAGTTGCAATGGGAGTGTTGCTTGTTGCCAGTTGGTTACCTACATGACCGATATGAAGGGTGAAGATGGCTTTCAAGTGGGGCTCGTCGAGACAGGGAAACGCTCGACGCGCGTACACAGGTGAGAATTGGGTGACTCCCATCCATCTAGAAATTATTTACTTTTGTCAAATTCTGATTGTTCACCAGGAGATGGCATTGTGTGATACATAATACATACACTGGTGGTCAAAATGATAAGGCACCTCAAGATTTTTAGCAATGCATATTCATTTCTACATATACAGTCCCTGCTCACTTTATTAGACTCACCTGTATAATTATGATATTTCTATACGATATTGTACTATACGATTTGAACTTTTTTGGGAAGCTAGAGCAATTAGTTTACTAAAGAATGTGAAAAGAAATTTTTTCAAAAATTGCAATTGATCGGAATTGTTGAAAAAATACTAAAAGTTGAATTTTTAACTTTTTTATGTGGGCCTATATTGAAAATTTAAAAAATAAGTTTTGTAGATCTGTGTCAATTAAACATATTCTGAAAATTTCGTCAAAATCGGTCGACGTTGCAACGAGCTACAAACATTTAATAATGGTAAAAATTGCAGATTTTCACGATTTATTGCCGAAAATCTTGAAAATCTGCAATTTTTACCATCATTAAATATTTGTAGCTTGTTGCAACGTCGACCGATTTTGACGAAATTTTCAGAATATGTTTAATTGACACAGATCTACAAAACTTATTTTTTAAATTTTCAATATAGGCCCACATAAAAAAGTTAAAAATTCAACTTTTAGTATTTTTTCAACAATTCCGATCAATTGCAATTTTTGAAAAAATTTCTTTTCACATTCTTTAGTAAACTAATTGCTCTAGCTTCCCAAAAAAGTTCAAATCGTATAGTACAATATCGTATAGAAATATCATAATTATACAGGTGAGTCTAATAAAGTGAGCAGGGACTGTATATGTACATACATATACACGTAGAAAATGAATATACAACAAAACAAGGTACTAACTTTTATTCAGGGTGTTTCCTACTTTTCCGGCAAGATTGTAGGAGCATGATCTACAAGTAAAAATACGAAAAAAATGTTATATGAAGTTTGTTTATAAATGATGTCAAGTTTGTATCAATGCAGAAGGTGGTCATTTTGAAATGATGATTTAAAAATTTTTAACGATCCTCGTACGTTAAGAAATATCTCGTAAGTATAGGCAAAGTAAACACAATCCTTGAAAAAATTTGATTTCTATTTTTCCTCTGTACCCTTTGTTCCTTTCTTTAAGAACCATGGGAATAGTACTTGTATCCATCTGGACCATCCAATTTTAGTTACTTTTCATCCGTGAATATATTATAATTCGTTGCCACTGAGATTTCACGACATATATGAAATTTTGTGTGTGTACAGTGTACAACGGTACCTTATCATTTTGTCCACCAGTGTATCAGTATGGCATGAATCGCCCGTACATCATGACTGATGTGATCATAAAATAATTGAGATGTAATATCAGTATCGTGGAATTATGATTTTGTTATTCAAAGTTTATGTTTAAATCTTTATCACAGCTAGGCGTGGAATTTCCTTGTAATAATAATTTCAGTTAATCTGACGAAAAAACGTTTCAAACAAAAGTTTAGCAGTATTCGCATATATGTATACAAGCTGCAATATACAAATGAAAAAATTTGGTTTAGAAGAAACAAAAACAATATCGATTTGATTTGTTAAATATTAAATTATATTTTAGATTTGATAATGTTGTAGCTGATGTTAAGACAAATTCAACGATATAATATGATCTTGGCACTATATATTAACTACTGAATAAAATATACTTATAATAAAATTAATATTAACACTAGGTTTTGCGGGACCCGTCAAAAAATGACGGATTCTAATATTCTTAATTTGCGATTACTAAGATTGTAAAGATGCTTCCCAGAGGAATTATTTACCAAATTTGGTAATTATTGCGAAACCGTTACTGTACTCCGATTTTGATGAAATTCATTTTTGATGAAACACATTGGGAACAACTTTTTCCTTTTCCAATATAGGGGGGTCGCTTTTAGTTTTCGAGATATTCGCAAAAAAACTATTGCTAAAACTATTCTTGCGCGCTTTGTGGGAGCGTAAGACTACTTCGGCGCGGTGGTTGTTTAGTTTTTCTTTGTAAACATGCTGTGGATATGAGAGAAAACAGGGTCTCCCTCTGATCATACATATGTATATATAGCTTTCAATTTTGAAAGACTGCTCCTGGATTTTCGTATGCGGCCCTCTCCGCCCCCGCTCTCCCCCCCCCTCCCACCATATAATTCTAACCAATTCTGATCGCATAATCTTTGCATTCTATATAGCCGTCATACAGAATTTGAACTAGTAATGGAATAATCATGCGATCAGAATTAGTTAGGATTAGAAGGTTGGGGGGGGGGGCAGGGAGGGCCGACCACGCATACCAAAATCCAGTAGTAGTCTTTCAAAATTGAAAGCTCACCTTATATAGACTGACATTCTGTTCTGTTTTCTCTCTCATCCCCACAACTTGTTTACAAACAAAAAATAAACACATGCCGCCCGGAACAGGCTTACGTTGCCATGGAGCGTGCAAGAATACAGAAAATTCAATACAATATTAGCAATAGTTTTTTGCGAATATCTCGAAAACTAAAAGCGGCCCTCCTATATTGGATAAGGGAAAAGTTGTTCAAAATGTCGAAATCTATAACATATATAAATTTCATCAAAATCGGAGTACAGTAACCTTTTCGCAATAATTACCCCAAAATTTCTGTGGGTATATATTACTGGAAAAATGGCCAAAAATTTGGACAGACACATTCTTGTTATGTTTATAAAATAATGGGAAATAGTTATTTCTAGAGCTCTGTAAACCTAGTGTTAATAACGTTGCAATATTAGTTCTGGTTTGCTAAAATGTCCAAATAGGACTGATTGATGGTGGGGACCGTGTGGCTCGTGACGAAGAACTTTTATAGAGATTGTTTTATAGCACTAATTGATTTACTTTGTCTCCCCGTTCCTGACGTACGAGCTCCTGTAAAATCCAAACACGTCGTCGCGCGCTTCACCATCGAAGTCAAGCTCCAACACGTATATACCGGGTGTCAATTTTTCCGACAATTTCAAAATGTGAAATTGCCTCTTTTCCTCCTGCAAATGACCAGCAATTGGAATAGCAATTAAATTCGTTTCTCCGTCAGCTTGCCGGTAAAGCTTGGATTTCTCTTCCTGTATAGTCAAGCCATCATTATGAAATACAATGGTGCTGGTCGGCTTAATTATTTCGAACGTTATCTTCACGTGGCCTTGGTAATCGAAATCGTCTAATCCCAATCGAGTGAATAACCGAAGGTCGTAAGACATCGGTACAACCTCCTCAGGTAGTCTGTATGAATTATGATCGTCGACATTGTGGAGTTCGCCATAGATCATTGAACCTTCGAGACGTTTACAGTTCACAACGATCAATAATAACGCGAGAAAGCACTGTATAACTGCCATAGCGTCACAATTCAAATAGACATCACAATCACAATACTAAAAAAATCTCTGTCAGTCGTTAGCGTCTTATAGCCCTTGGCATAAATCACAAAGGTGACAGCGATACTAATTATTTTTATCGTCCCAGCTATTTTATCTTTATCAATGTTTAAGATAAGTGATCCCCCACTTCGATTATTTTCTCGCGGCGATGTGAAAACAAAACTTGTCAACTATAATACCGCAGATCTTCGAACTGACCGTAATGGAGGCCCTTCTTCATGGAGATGAAGGGAGATCCTCTATTTTCTAACACTGTATAAACATCAACATTAAACAAAAATGAAGGTTCTCCATTCTGGTTTGACGATATTTTTGTAGATGTCAACTGAGCGATTTTTGATAATGCTAACGTTATTATTTTGATGATGCTTTATCTCTTTCTACATATGTTCTTCTTAGGTGGATTCAAACTAAGATCCAGGTGGGTGCTGTTGCATGAGTTATAGTGATACCCCTACCTAGAGCTACTGAATTAATATGTAAAACCCGATCCATGGTCTGCACATGGAATGGGTTCGCCAGCAATGACGAAAGTAAAAATATCATTATCTATTATATCTTAAATCAAAACGAATGGAGAAATGATTGTAATACTTTTATCTTATATTTCTGTAAAATATTCATTTCACAATATTTAGTATTAATAAACACTATTTGCTGTTTGCATGAGTTAGCATTAAAATGTATATTCGAAATACTATTTCGTTATGTAACCATTTCAAAGAAGAATTTTTATTACCAAATTCAGTACCATTTGAAAAAATAAAACTATTTGTATTAATCTATTTCAAAAATCTATTTGTTATCGGCCAACAGTATTTGGATTTTCTTCGTCTCCTTTCGTCGGAAACATTTATATTCAATACGTTCAACAACCAAGGAATTTATTTCTCATGACTTGTGTTCTCGCAATTCAAGCGCGTTGATTAATTTTTCAAAATAAATTCTTCAATTTTTAATAATCGAATTACAAGGAAAACGTTCTACAATCTTTCTGACCTAAAATCCAATCAAAGATTAGAATCGTCATAATTTATCTTCAATGTAGTTGTTAACTTCAGATACGGTTATCACGGTGGTAGTTAATTCCAACAACATTCTCGTTTTAATTTAGTGTCCACTTTATTACCGTTATTGTTGAGCTTGCTAGATTAAGACATAGATTAACTATAAGTATCCGTTTAGTCGAGTTTGGGCTTTGTGAGAATTAATAGGTATATATTGGATACAAACTGTACCGTGGTCGTTCAATAGAAAGCTGACATTATATGTATAATACATATACATAAGACATTTATCGGTTTCTGCGTTCATCGTGTTTGTCGGCCAAACTCTTCAAATAAATAAATACATTTAATAAAAATGATTCTTTTATCAAACATTATATCGAAACTTAATTTCGTAGCATCTTGTATCCACTAAATTTGTTCGACGTTTTTATTTATTAGTTGATTACAAAAAATGCTATACTATAAAATTTGATAGAATTTAATAGTACTATATTTATTTGTTTTGGATCTACAATGGCTGTTCCCATTTTAGGCCAATCCACTATCTCGAAATTTGTCTATAAAAATTGGAAATTGCATAAACATCCTCAGTCTATTAATTCCCAATAACCTCTATTTTGTCTTGTTACTACAAATGAACTTTTACCAACGGTGATAAGGACAATATCAAAGTAAATGACACAATATATAAATGTAAAAATAAATATTTTTATACTAAATGCAATCGTACTATTAATAATTGAATGTTCACACTGTCGTTCGTGATAACGGATGATTGATTGGCGTAGACATTGAACGAATCATAAAAACGATGCTATCGCGCTAAGAAGAGGATGATGCTGGCAAAATGCTAAAATAAAAATGTCCATTGAATTATCGTATACGTAAAAATAAAATAACAAAACACATTTTAATTCATAGTATTTCGTTTATCTAAACTGACCGCGTGATATTGCCTTAGATCTGTGTAAACAAGCGCTGTTCAAGTGAACGTTGCGCGCTCGGAAACTGGTTCAGATAAAGGAGTATACATAGAAATTAGCACAAGTAGCACTTGAAGCAACACATTTGTCAGTTTTGCGAATGATGTGATGGCTATATAGATTCAACAATAAAGAAACACTATGCGCTACTTGTAGGTAAAATGTATAAAAGTGTAAATAATTTATTACGAAAGTTTGCATAAACTTTTTGTGTAAAATTGTTTGTGTAGCACGAGCGAACACATCTGTGAAATATGTTTCTTTTTATTCTGAATAAAATACAAAACATTCTTGGCTTAAAGACTAACCTTATCGTCCATAAGTTTGTCGTGTTACATTTGCGCGTACGCCATCAGTATACGAAAATACGATCAGCCGGTCGTAGCATAACTTAAAATAATTTAATTAAGGCAACTCTGTTATTATTCTAGGCATTAGTCTTCGTCGAATATATTACTATTCACCACCCAAATAGAATCGTAAAGCTTATGTTTTATTATACGTCGACTCGCGACTACTACAATTACACGCTAACAGTACGCAATTTCGATTGATGGACTCTGTTCGAAGAAACTTGAGACTAATGGACATTAACACTACCCCGACTAGAGAAGCAAGCCATTAAATTTTAAGCAGAATGCAATATTTAATTACATTTGTGTGCTACATACGCTATGCACCGGTGTATATGTGTCTCTTCAACATAATTCGTGTCTATGTTTATAACAACCGCGTACGTACAGAATGATCAGTGACTATCTTAGGAGGAAATTTCGTGCAGGAACCTGTAATTACGAACCATCATTAACATCTTTCTCGAAAAATATCGTGACCGAAAAGTCTTCAACGTTGATGCATTCTTGTTCTTATCCTAGGTTTAATTCGGTACCTTAAATTACTTTTCAGATTTCCCGATGCTGCATAATATTTCGCAGGTATAGTCGTTTTAGTAAAACTATCCTCAGCTGGTTGAACTGTAAGACGTATAGACTTGTCTGAATTGCGAATTATTGCTTTCAGTTTTATAAGAGTTCAAGTTTTCGCTCGGTATAATAGATGTTCAAGTACAAATAGGCATCCTCCTAGAGCAGGCACGGGCAAAGATTGCCCTCTGGGGCCACTGCTCTGGCTCCGCCGAGATCGAGAGCAACGAAACCACCCCCACCCAGTGCTTTACCACGCCCCCACGGCCAGAACCAATCCAGTAAAGAGGGCTTATTGCCCGCGCCTAGTTTGGACTATGATATATCAAAAATGAAACGAAAACTGAGAACGAAAAAATTGTGGTTACTTTCGATTTATGTTACTAGTAATTATGATTTTTCTTATACTTCAGCAGACAACCGTTATTGATGTATATAAATTATTGATATAAGTATAAATTCATTTTTAACAGAGGCTGTCACTGACAGCTCCCCACTGTTGGCGAGTTGCTATAATTCAGGGGGAGGTTTAGTTATTAATAACATAAACATTTAGCCTCGACTGCAATTTTCTCATTCTGGAGTTTCATTCTATTCTGCCATGTAGAGGCTGATCCCTCCTTTAGAGGATACCCACCTGTGGGCGAACACGTTGTATGTTAATGGATTATTTATCAATAATTTCAGTCTGAGCTTCGTAATACGTTGCACGCTTAACTATTTTTCGGTAATTATACATTATATGTATATATAGACGGTATTGTTATTCTCCATTCCACGCAATTGCTTAGCACTATTCCCTATAAATTATTGCTTCCACGTAGAAAAAGTAATCTAATACTGCGTAATACTAATTACTGCCTCGCAAACACGCACAACGTGAGAAATTGTTATGGATTCAATCGAAATCAATTTGACTGTAAAAATGAGAATTTACTAAAATATCCGCAATCTAATTGTAATCTATAATATATAATAATATAATATAATAATATAATAATAGTTTTCACGTTACTGATTGCCCAAGTATTTAAAAAAATAATTGATATCATTCCCCAGCAGTTAAAAAGAAAGTTGTAAGAATTGTCAAGTTGTTGTCACGACGTTCATTCTCTTCATTTATTGTCATTGTTTGTCTGTATATGTGTATAAACTTTGAACAAAACCCAAAACAAAAATATGTTATCATTATAATGCACGTAAAATAACTTAGATAGTTTGGAATATTTAAAAAATCTTCTACTTTAACTTTACTTCTACAAATAAGTTATTTTCGAAATATTAAATTGTTCTGAAATATTAGACTCGTTAGAAGAAATGTCCGGCCACTACATTTCATTTATAAGCATAATCTTTTTTAAGAGCTTCTTCAAGTCTTCAAGTCATACTTGTTTCAATTATTGAAGCTAATATTAAAAATAAATAATTATCAAAAAATAAATTCTGTTATTTAACTTATTTTTTCTTTTAAACACTGATGACAGAACTTTACAATTAACCTACTCATCAATTTCGTATATAATACATATAGAATGTTCATTTGCATACCAGGATAAGACAAGGGAAAACAATGTTTCCAGCAAAACGGAAGAACTATGAAAACCATGTTTCCGTTAACGATAATCTTAGATTTAAAAGCAAAGTTTTTACTTTATCGCAAAGTCACTTTCCTCGCTATAATTAGACTGCGGATAATTATGTAAAATTGCATCGTTCGGAGCAAATTCGAATGGACAGGACTCGAGCAGCAATATATTTCGTCCCTCCCAAAAACCTATTCAGTGAAAGCTAACATGGAAATTTATTTCATAAATTCATGTGTGACATATAAAGGCATAAAATCCGCAATCCAGGTATAATATTACTGACCACCACATATTATATATGGCATTGCTTATTCAAAGAAACAACGGATCACTGACAAAATCGACAATAAATAAACACACAAAGAATGCATGTACAAAAGTTGACACATACATGAGGACAATGGTAGAAACAATTTCCTTTCTACGGCCGTGAATTTTTACATTTTACTGTTCGATGTGAAAAATAAATATATGTACGCGCTCATGAATGTTTGTTCTCGGAAGTGCTAACTACTCGTCTGTCCGAGTAAAAATGATTCCACGGAGAACGTAACTATGAGGACATCCCATGCGATTGAAACAAACTCTACAGTTCGTATCGTTGCCGCGTATGCATAAGAAAAAGCGCGCGACTTTGCTCACGAATGCGAGTGACGTAAAAGTTCATCCATTCTCTGCGTCAAGGTCTTTAGTTTCGTTACAAACAAGCCACACTGCGATCACAAAGCTGTTTCCAACGTAGGGGCGCTGGGACTGCGAGCGACATTCTGGGGAACGATATTCTGCGGTGACTCCGATCTTGCTCGAAATATTTGCCTGACGTAGGTATTGTGAGCATTGTTGCCGGTCGACGTTGTGCCAGCTAAGAACTGCGCCCTGGCTAGTTGGTTGCTGATCCTCCTCGACTCGAAAGCGTTTATTGCTTTTTGACACGAAGGCGTCAGCTGTGTACTGTTGTACGAATACTGAATTTTCGGATTCATAGCGTTGTGTTCGGAATCCGGGACGCATTGGATAGGCGATATACTTTGAGAAGTACTAATTTGCAGATTGATAGTCGGGTAATTGTTACTGGCAGGTGGCCCTACGTTGTCACAGTCACCTACGTTGTCCAATGGTAGCACGTCGTTGTTAGATATGTCAGCGACGTTGCTTCTTGGAGTGGAGCTAGTCAAATGGGTGAGGAGGTCACCGCAGAGGTCGATCTGCCTCCTCGCGTTCAGTCTTGATATCGGAGAAGTGTTTTCTGGGGACGGTTTCATAGCTTTCTCCTCGGCTGCGGTGTCTTCGATTATCGTGGATGAGAGGACGTCTGTTCGCGGCGTCTGGAACCTCCACACTGATCGGGGACTCAGAACTTTCGCCAGGGGAGTTGTATGTGGAATGGTTGGCGATGACTGCTGTTGCTGAGACTGTTGTCGGGACAGTTTCAGCTGCTCCGCCGCTGAGAGCCTCGTGGGACCACTCTTCACACTCTGCTGGAGCAACAGACGTTTGAAGTCCAGTCTGGACGTCGCTGGTGACGACGACTGGGCGTTCTGGAGAATCTGGAATAGAAAGGAACAATGTTAGTCGACTGAACAATGAAGTACAGATTTATCATTGTACTATCTTTTTTTATCGATATTATCATAGTTCGAATATTGATAATTTCTTGAGAATGGGAAATTTTCTTTTCAGTCATTATTTGCAAGGATAACACTGCAAGACGATAGATCAATTTCAATCTAACAAAGTCAAAGAAAGACTGTCTGACCAACCTGGTGCATTCTTTCCGTATTTACAATTTAAAGTGGGCTTCGAAAGGCCCACGTAACTTTTTCATCAAGTGTCGCAATGTGAGACCGGAAAAAATGGAAAGTGGAATAAATATGGACGACCCTAACGTGTACATACCACTGGTGGTTTCTGCATGTCGGAGCTCCAACTGTGTCTGTTCCCTGACGACAGGTTCAGTAGCGACTTGGCTGAGCTGTAGGGGGTAGGGCTGTCACCGTCGTCTTTGATGTTCAACCTCTTCTTCGACTTGTGTATGGCAGCGAACAATTCTTCGTTCGACATTGTGCTCTTGGTCGGCGACAGGACGAGGTTTGTCGGTGTGCTTCTGCCAGAGTTCGGCGTCGGCGAGGAGCAATTCGGGCTACCGATTAGCGCCATGCGATCAGCGATAGTTGGCATAGTATGTCCGATCGGTGTCGACGTTGCGAAACTATTCTCGTGGCTCTGCCTGGCTGGGGAAATTGGATTGTGGTGCAAAGCATCAGCGCTGGAAGTTTTCGTAACGGGATCACGAACAGGCGAGGACCCGAAGAATCGATACCCGTGCGCGGTCAGTCCTAGTGGTGTGGCGAATCTAGAATAAAACGGAAACGAGTAAAACAATGTCTCCTCCTTGACCGGATTGCGGATCTTCGCGCGAAATGAAAAATGTTTTCAGTCCGCTTCGGTCGCAAAATTCATATTCATTTGACCGTAAGCCTCTTACACTAAAAAACTTTAAATCTTAATTGTTAGAATTTGTGGATCAGGCGTAACTAGACCGCGAATTTTATTAACAAAAATTATACAATATAAAACAGTGAAAACTTTCAACTCGTTAGGAAAGTCTATGTAGCTCATGTATTCTGAAATGTACGAATTTTTATCTCAGATACTGTTTGTCCGATTGAGCTACATTTTTTTTTGTTTTATACAGAAAAGACTGGGCTATTACAAAATAATTTTTTCAACCTCGATAATTAACTTTATGATATCGAAAAATGTAAACAAATTCTTTTTTTGCGTTCTTTTTCGACCATAATAGCGGAGCGCGCGACGCGCCTACTTGAAACGGGGTACACCGCGTCCTTTTCCAGCTCATTGTGACGTCAATAATCAATTCTCAATCCTTCCAAGGGGCTCATTTTGAAGGGGAAACTCCCAAGAACATGACTATAATTTTTCAAAATTTAAATCACTCTGTCCCACCATCGAAAAAAAACAAAAGAAAAGATGTTCGCCAAAGTGGGCAAAAATTGCAAACTTCCAAGGTCTGTAATTTCACGTTGATTACGCAATATTTAATTTAGAATAAACTCGACGAGATGGTGACGTCAAAAAGTGATCGATTTGCCATGGAACGACCCATATGAAT
Source organism: Lasioglossum pauxillum (assembly GCA_933228785.1). Taxonomy (NCBI): domain Eukaryota; kingdom Metazoa; phylum Arthropoda; class Insecta; order Hymenoptera; family Halictidae; genus Lasioglossum; species Lasioglossum pauxillum. The sequence continues at coordinate 20,504,809 of OW121701.1, read as the reverse complement.
TCGTAGTCGGTCATAACTAAACTGCGGATTTTATGCATTTATGGCAAAAATGAGTGAGTGCCATTTAAAACAGTGAATAACTTCGAATGATCTAATAATGCCAGTCAAGTGTTTTCAGCTTATTAAGATTATTAAAATAAGAATTAAACATCCACCTGACTCCAGTCTGTTGCAAATATACAGACAATTTTCATTTTGCATAAAAATCCGCAGTCTGGCCATAACAAATGGTTCACAATCCCGTGACGTCCTCCGCCAGCGAGTGGCGATGTCGCCTACCTGTTTCTGACATCCACGATTGCCGGCTGTTGTCGATTAGGCATCGGCCTGCTCGCATCTAGGCTCTCGAAATGTTTCCCGTGCAGGTCCACCTGCGACTCGAATTGACCGTGCATCGCGTACATGTGCATAGCGCTCAAGGAGCCATGACCGAGGCCCCTGGTGATATCCGGCGTGATACTGCGCGGTGGTTCGACATCCCTTCGGGGTCTTCTCGACGGCAGCGTGTAAAACTGATGGCTGCCGACGTGTCTCCCCGACGCGCAGTATTGCTGATTCCTCGCGTTGTGCATGTTGACGATCTGACGTTGCTTGCATTGGCGCTGGTACTCAGTGCAGTTCGCAGCCTTGTTCTGCTCGAGGTACTTGTTGTTGTACGCATTCTGCCGTGGATCGTGCGGGTACATCTGCTGGTCCTGGTACATTGTACATGGTCCTTGTGGTCCATGATTCTGCTGCTTCTCGCACTGTATGCTCGGGACGGTCTGAGCATTCTTCAAGGCCTCCTGGATCTTATGCTCGTTCCTGCACTCCTTAGGCTTCGGGGGCGAGTTGTACGACTGCGGCTGAATGATCCCATGAGGGGGCGCCGAATCGATAGCCGACAACGTGTTATCTGAAACGAAAAGATCAATGACTGGCCATGCCTGCGCTCCACAACTCCATGGTCGACATCTCCTGCTCTCGTCATCCTCCTTACCATCGATCGCTCGACTATCGACCAAAGAGAATTTGCAGATTCTATGGAGGGTGCTGTTATGCTACTTTCGATAAGAGAGCTATCGGTTATCCTATTTGTTAGACGCTCACTCCGGCTCACGCTGCTAACCCTCGCAAGGCGGATGCTTTTGCCAATTTTATGGTATATTACACTGTCCAACAAATTTCAACTTTTTTTATGTTCTCTAATTACTGCTGGGTCCTTCATATGGAATTTTTTGCGCTGATTCCAATTCTCTTTTTAATTTTTTCCCTATAAGCACAGTTTTTTGAGGAACATGGCTTTGAAAAAAAACATATTTTTCAACTTCAAACAAATATTGTGATGTTATTATAAAAGATATTGAATTGTTCTTTGCAGCAAAAGATTCTGTAGATTTTCCCGAATACAGCGATATCCAATATTGATACATTATGATTGTTTAAACATGTTTAAACAAAAGACGGAGAGACAGCACTTTTGCACCAATTTTTGAGAATATTTTTGAATTTATCTCAAAAAATACCACTCGATAGAGCAGACTTTTATCTTGAGAAGCCACCCTGTCAAGTTTGGATCGTCGACGCTTTTTTCGAACCAGAAAGCAAAATATCTTCGCACGACATGAGTTGCCGCCAGTGGCGCTTACCGCTAGAACAGGCGTTCCACGGGATACGGCGCACAGTGGAACTTTTCGTCCATTTCGGAGACAAAATCAAAGAACTTCCGATAGAAATGAGATAGAGAGCTGAAATTTTTTTTAATTACAGCTGAGGCTTCACAGAATATGGGAAAAATAGGGAAATTATGGTACGAACATTTTTTAACCTTGAAAAAAATCGTCAAACTTGCACAATGTCACAAAAATTATAGTTTTTGCAATACCACGGGTAGAAAAAAATTTTTTTGTAACATGCCATACATCATTTCCTGTAGATTTTTTCATGCTGAATTCAAATCTGGTCTCAAAATTTGTCTACGACTTCAGGATTTTACAAGAAATCGATTTTTGTGAACGAATTGTTTAACGAATTTTCTCAAGGTTATAAAACGTTCGTACCATAATCTTCCTATTTTTCCATATTCTGCCAAGTTTCAGCTTTAATTTAAAAAAGTTTCATCGCTCTACCTCATTTCTATCGAAAGTTCTTTGATTTTGTCTCCGATTTGGACGAAAAATTCCACTGTGCGGCGCGGCGAACGCCCGGTGTAGTGGTGAGCGCCACTGGCGCCAACTCATGTCGGGCGAAGATATTTTGCTTTGAGGTTCGAAAAAAACGTCGACCATGCAAACTTAAAACGGTGGTTTCTCAAGACAAAAGTCTGCTCTATCGCGTGGTATAGTTCGATTTTATTTATTTTTTGAGATAAATTCAAAAATATCCTCAAAATTTGGTGAAAAAGTGGTGTCTCTCCGCATTTAGTGATTATTTAAACATGTTTAAACAATCATAATGTATTAATATTTGATATCGCTGTATTCGGGAAGGTCTACAAGATCTTTTGCTATAAAGAACAATTCAATATTTTTTATAATAACACCATAATATCTGTTTAAAGTTGAAAAATATGTTTTTTTTCAAAGTCATGTTTCTCAAAAACTGTGCGTATAAGAGACAAATTAAGGACATATTCGGAATCAGCACGAAAAATTCTATAAGAACCACTCAACAGTAGTTGTGGAACAAATTTGATGTTGGACAGTGTTATTGGTATACATATAATCTTATGGTAGCCAGATTCATTCGAATCCTTAAGCTATGTCCACACTGAAGGACACAGAAGAAGCATATAAATAAGGAAATATGAGGTCGTCAATTTAGTTGAGTTTAACAGTACAAATTTTAATTTGGATAAATTTTCACAACAAAATTTTGATTCATTTTAATACACAGTTTCACGCGTGTATAAATTATATCATGCAACAGAGAAGCGTGGATGAAAATATTATTGAATATATAGATGTATGACAGTAATAAATTCCATGGCATACAGCTTTGCCAAAGTTATTAATAACAAAGTGTTGCTCGATGTTGCTTCAGTGTGGACGTACAGTGGGTGTACAAAGTATTCGTACACTTTTTAAAAACTAATAACATTTTTATAATTGTATCAAACAACCTGATTTTTTATAATCAATTAGAAGCATTGGTTTACGAAATGATATACAAAAAAGATTTTCCAAAAATTATAATTTATAAGGTCAAATGCAAAAATAAAATAGGCATTTTTTAAAACTTTTTTATTTGGGTCCTTAATGAAAATTTAAAATGTATGTTTTGTAGATCTTTGTTAGTCATACACATGAAAATGTCATTGAAATCGATTAACATACATACGAGCTACAAGCGGTTAAAAATGGTGAAAATCGTAGTTTTCCACGACTTTTGATCAGTTTCTGCTTAAAATCCACAGAACCGTACATCTTTCGACGCCTGTTGTTTTTTCCTGCGTCAATCGTTTTCGATGAAATTTGCAACATGTGTATAAAGAACATGGATCTAGAAAACATATGTTTTAAATTTTCATTAAGGGCCCAAATAAAAAAGTTTTAAAAAATGCCTTTTTTATTTTTACCTGCAACCTTGTAAATTGTAATTTTTGGAAAATCTTTTTTGCATATCAGTTTGTAAACTAATGCTTCTAATTGATTATAAAAAATCAGGTTGTTTGGTACAAATATAAAAGAGTTATTAGTTTTTAAATGTTGTACGAATACTTTGTACACCCACTGTATTTTTACTCCCGTAAGATCAACATTTATTCCCTTATTGGGTAAAACGGAAACAGGCTACAACACAATTAGAATACAGATGGAACGTTTGTAACTCCTGATCAAAATGGACTCCACTTTCGCCATCCGAGTGTTAGAGGCTCACCAAGTGAGTTTGAACATTACGCTAAGGAATCTTCCGCGGGAAGAATTAGGGAGAATTGGTGGCATAAGTCGATTAGGGCACTCTCGGGAGAAACCAATTAGCTTCGGTGCAACAATCTAGAAGTGGTCGGGGATAAGAAGCGTTTCCGATCGATTACATCGCGTCGATAATCATGCCAACTGCCGCTGCTAAATATGAATACTTTTGCAAATGGGTTTTTAACGAATGTATATCAAAGCTGTCAATGATTGTTACTGAGAAAAGGCACAAATAGACTGAAATATTCAAAATTTTTAATCGGTTATAACCCATAATCCAATTAACCAATTCCTAAAAAAACAAATTTTTTAAATTTTCGTTACTGACCCAATTAAGCAACTTTTGCTATTTTTTCTTCGTAATGTCGACTGAACGGAATTATTACAAAATTTTCAATAGTTATTCATAACGTTATTTTTATTTGTTTATGTGATTGACTGTATATTACAATAAAAATAGCTAGAAATCTGAATAAATGCATGCTTGCCATGTTTTTAAAATAATGTACCTTTTCGTAAATAATTACCTAGTCCACTTTAATTAACTGGAAAGGGGAGTCTCGTTTCTTTTATAGCTCGCAAAATCGACCTACGTGCTCGTTAAACGGAAGTCATACTACGCGCTATCGTATTATAATGTGACGACATTTGTGAGAATCCTTGCCATATTTATAAAGTGTAAACGCCCCATACTCTTACCGCGCGTGTGCTCTATTTTGCTCGATTCATTTCAGGGCTCTACGGATTCATTGTAATTTGTTAGTAGCATTGTTGTTAGCAGTTTACAAACAAAGCAGGCGACAAGTACTTGGTAAACCCAAGCATGCGGTAGAAGCGTGCAAAACCATCGATACATCTGTGAAATCCGATATGGAATGCACTTCTGTGCTGTAGCATAACCGTTTCAAGCTGTTATGCAATTTACATGTTTTGTTGTTATATGTTATATGCTGTTATACATGTTTTCGACTGAATTCGAGAACCAGATTTTCCTGGTTAGGATTCGATTCGAAATGAGAGGAACCGAGTTGTTTTAATTAGCAAATAAACTGAAAAATGATTCCATATCCGACTCTCGATTTTCTCTCTGACGAAGTGAAAAATAAAATGTACTCACCGAATAGGATCTATGGTACTATGACATATATGGGTGCTACTAGCGGGGGTTGCCACACGTGTACGCAGTGCATTTTTCTCTAAAACTAGTATGTACGTAGGTACGTGTACGTGGATTGATATAAACAAAAATAAACGATGAATCGCAAAGTAAACAAATGAAGGAAAAAGAGGAAAGAATATATTGTGACAGAGAGAGAGAGAGAGAGAGAGAGAGAGAGAGAGAGAGAGAGAGAGAAGAGAGAGAGAGAGAGTATGTACAAAGCAGTGGTTCTCCATCAGTGAAAATTGGTTGTAATTGTCTAGCCAATTGTGAACAAGACACATTTCAACCCTTAAGTGGACCTTCAAAGTGTACTTTACAAATGCAACTGTTTTGTTTTCTTTGTATTACTTTTTGTCGGAAATTCATAAAATACGCAGACTAATAATGAATATAAAATTTTTAGGGTTTGATGTTAATATCATGTCCATGAAAGGGTAGACAACCACTGTGTTAGGGGATAGTCAATGTACAATGGTGGCTAAAAACTTGACCACTTGCAATTAAAGACAATATGGACAAAACACATAATTTAATTTAATAATGAATTTTTTTGTAATGATTCGAATTCAAACGACCCTATTATCACGGATAAAATGTTTTTAAATGGCCAAACATGAACAATCTGTTTACACACATGCATAAGTTAATCATAAAACCATTTTCAAAGTCATCCTGAATAATTTTACTTTTTTATAACAAAGCAATTTCCGTATAACCAGAAGATTCTGATTTCCTAAAATTAAGTAGCCAACATCAATACAATTATTGAACAATTTTCCTGTATAGTTTCACTCTTTCTTCCAATTTCAAACTTTTTTCGAAAAGTTACAATTTGTTAAAACATGATAAATTTCATAGTTTAATAAATTACGTTACGTAATTATTCAGTGTTCGTGGCATTGTTGTTTACTAACGCAGTGTTTAGAACAAACACTGGACTAATTTAATTTAAATTTGACTATTGCATTTCTTCGTACTCCGTCCATATATCAATTAGAAATGTCGAACAATGGGCGAATGGTTTGCATGATACGAAAAAATAGCAGATGTTCGTTCCTGTAAGAACAACAGTATGATGAACGGGTTAACGTGAACGAATAGATGTGGAGCGTGCGAGACAAGTGAAACGAGAAATAGAAAAAAACAAATAACAAAACACATCCGTGATTTCTATCAAAGACTGTCATCTATTCACATACATTCCTCCCAGATTTGAACGACACAGTTTGCCGGTATATACAATCGAGAAATAAAATACGCTGTTCGTTAGCCAATTACAACACGGAATATACATATTTATAAAACATACAGTCCACACGAATGGGAAAGATGAATCTTATAAGTAACACGTGCGTATAATATGTACATATGCATACGGTACATTTGGCCCCATAGATTCACTTATAGATTACAAGAGGAAAAGCTGTTTCTATCGATTAACGATACAATCTACACGTTGACGATTCGGGTAAAAATGATTTACATACGATACCGCAAGAACAACATTTTTACAAAATTCACCAATTTCAAGAATTTTCAGGTTTGACATACTGACGTACTTTGATTCACAATCACCTAGTGGCAAATTATATTGCTCCTTTGTTTTTGTATTCTTACATACTCGGAACGCGTAGTTATACATGGTGTCCCAAAAATGTACTTCCTTGAAAGAGGTGATTCCTGAGGTCATTTCAAGTAACTTTTTCCTCTGCGAACATGTTCTCCGCGGCTTTGTTAAGGAGTTATTAATGAAAAACCAATCAGATCAGGGGAATGGACTCGAATTGAGGGGAAAAACGTTACCCTCTCTCTCACTAGTCCAGCGCTCGGATTTACTTACTCGCGACGGCCGAGTTTCGAAGGCTACGCCCCCTCGACCCGGCCGCGCATCTCACTCCCCGTGGAGGGGATAGTTCGGAGCACCTCAGGCGCGTTCCATACTCGCTATTCGTGGCGCCTACTCTCTATCCAACGAGAGAACGGTACCGCGTGAAGACCAGTTTTCGTTCGTCGCTACGCATCTTCGCCCTAATTGGTTCAAGAAAGTGAGGAGTGGATAGTGGAGTGAGAGATGATAGGCTCGTTGCGCCCCCACTATCTTCCAAGCTGCGCTCAACGGTACTGTTCTCTCGTTGGATATAGAATAGGGGAACTATACCCCCACGGGGAGCGAGACGCGCGGCCGGGTCGGGGGGCGTAGCCTTAGAAACTCGGCCGTTGCGAGTAAGAACATCCGAGCGCTGCTCTAGTCGCGTGACATTGTAACACAGGCACGACAGATACGGAACTTGGCGGAAGCGTGGGGGAACAGAGTCGTAGAAGACAGAGAGGGGAGACGAGTATTATAATCTAGCGACTGTTGCCGCTTTTTTCTTTTTTGGTCCATATTTTTCGTAATACAGTAAATCCTCTATAGTCGCAAAAAGGTCATACACGATGAATGCAAAAAAATATCCCCTTCACTGCAGTAATCTAATCTCGGATCGGGTATATCGGTGCGAACCACTACTGATGCGACGCGGAGGGCAGAGTTGTGCAGAATTACAATTGAATTACTCCAGAATTATAATTACAAAGTAATTGAATTAAATTGTAATTCAATTATGTTGTAATTTATAATTCAGATCTTCAGTCAATTAAATTACAATGTAATTCTCGACAATGTAAAACTCGACAACCGCGTCTCTTTCGTTCCAATACGCTTTTCTTCGTTGCGTTCGAAACTTTCATCGTCGATTACACCACTAAATACAGTTGAAATATATCGTGTTTGGTACCATTTTGCATTAGAAAAATGCCACGAATATGTTGGCGAAAGTTCCATAAAATAATAATGAAAAATAAAGAAGATTAAATATTGGTGTTACATTGTGAAAAAAATGATGTCACTGCGGGAATACTGTCCGTGCAGAACACGGCTGTTCGACAGTAAACCCGTGGTTACTGTATATGAAAGAAAAATATAAAAATATATCGCAAGTTCTTCCAAGTTCTGGGCTATAATTTGGAGAGCTGTATTTTTATTATATTATATTTCCATTATATTGTATTTCAATTACACATTGTATTTCAATTATACTGTAATTCAATTATATTGTATTTCAATTATATTGTATTTCAAGTATATTGTATTTCAATTATACTGTAATTCAATTATACATTGCATTTCAATTATATTGTATTTCAATTATATTGTATTTCAATTATATTGCATTTCAAGTATATTGTATTTCAATTATACTGTAATTCAATTATAAATTGCATTTCAATTATATTGTATTTCAATTACATTGTATTTCAATTATATTGTATTTCAAGTATATTGTATTTCAAGTATACTGTAATTCAATTATACTGTAATTCAATTATAAATTACATTCCAATTATATTGTATTCCAATTATATTGTATTTCAATTACATTGTATTTCAATTACAGTGTGTTTCAATTATATTGTATTTCAATTACAAATCTGATTAAAATACTTATTAATTGAATTACGTTGTATTTGAATTATATAGTAATTCATTTACGACGTAATTGAGGGACGCAGTCTCTCTATATATTATATTATATTGGTATACAGTCTATACCAATATAAGAGTTTTTTTATTATAACTTATTTTTTTATGATACTTTCACCAATATATTTGTGCCATTTTTCTGATTAAAATAATACCAAACACGATATAATTTCAACTGTATTTAATTATTTAATTGACGATGAAAGTTTCAGAGACACGAGAGTCGCAGTCGCTCCGGCCGGCGGCCGCGCGCGGTCTCTCTTTACACGCGCTGTCCTTCTCTACGTTCGGCTCGGTCTTTGAAGCTCAAAAAAATAGCATCCGTCTACGAACTTTGCAAACGAACCTCCCCGAGGCTTTTGCGACTAAAGAGGGTTTACTGTAAAGCAAAACTGCAGTGACTGAATCATGTCAAACAGCTGTGCGGGATTTTGGTATAAAACATTTGTTGTAAACGGAATATATTTTGCTACTTCTGACCTCACCCCTGCAAATAAAATACTGATTGTTGAAGAGAACAAGGAGAATACTATTCGTTGTCGCAGACTATAATTTTGTAATACGTTTTACATCGAACCAAATATATAGAGCCAAATGTACAAGGCACTGCATGCTCCTCTACCCAGGTTGTAAGTAGTCCTCCCGATATTAGTTGCAAGCTGATTAATTCTTGCTGCAGTCAGAGAGACACGAGGAGATGACGTTCAATGACATGTTACATACACATATACTCATTCATTGCACGGCTATGTTAACTCGTTACGTGAATTCGCAATCGGGACGGTCGTCTACACGTCCCGCGATCCGAAAGTTAATTAACAGGCGAGCTTCCAAGCGTCCGAGCGTGAGCAGGTGGGTAACAAGTGGAATGGACTTTCGTATGTACAGACAATGGTGCAGGCGTGATGCAACGGTGCACTGTGCAACTGTGGCCCGGATCGAAGAACTTTGTGCCTCTTTTTTCTAAAAGCTCCATTTTCCCGCATCGACGACTAACGGGCTAGCATCGCTTCCAAAATGCCCGTCGACCTCGAAAATTGTTTATCAATAAAATTACTTGCAACTTTATTACGTTCGTAACGATTAAAACGTCTTTGTCGTTCATAATTTCCTAGAGAAAATTTGCGTTCACTACTTGTCTACATTTATTTATACCTTGCTAATTGTGGAATCTACGACGACTGTCATTCGTCCATTTTCTCGTATATTACTTTCTAATAAATAATAAATAGTAAGTCTCAATATAATGCAGGAATTTTCACCACAGAAGAATGCCTTTCATTTAAACTTTTCAATTGATGAAAGATTGTAACTATTTAGATCATGAACAACATTTCATGCTGATTGTGGACAAATTTGAGGTTTGTTATTAACAGTAAATCATAATATAAATTGTAAATTATTACCACAGAAGATTTACTCAATCGAAAAACAGCATTAAAAAAATATAATAACTTAGGGCTTAAGGGATTATGAAGGGTCCCATTTTTGAAACTGACTAGCATTTAGAAAGCGATACAAATTATGTACTTCCTTGAACGGGACTCTCAGGTCTTTTGAAGTAACTTTTTCCTTTGCGAAAATATTCTCCGAGGTTTTATTAATGAGTTATTAACGAAAAACAAGGACCAATCAGATCGCGGCTGAAGCAGACGGATTCCGAATCGGCCAATGCCAACGCCAATGCCAATGAGTGTCGCCAAACCCGTCAACTTTAGCCAAGCTATGATTCATCCGTGTTTTTCGTCAATATCTCCTTGAAAAAGCCACGGAGAAGATTTTCGCAATGGAAAATGTTACTCGAAATTACCTCAGCAATCGCCCCCTTCAAGAAAGTACATTTCTGGGTCACTCCGAATAGTTATAGATTTGGGAAAGTCGAGCTTCTATGAAAATGTGGTATCTGAAGTGTCGTGTCCGAAGTTAGTCCCGCGGGGTGTTAGTAAACGCTACTTACAACGAGGGGGAGCACACATCGGGCTAACATGCGACACGGCAAGTCGGGGCACTCTCACATCAATAACACATGCCAAAAACGCAATAATGTGTCACTACAATGTAACGGCGAATCAGATTTGCGGCGAAGGCTGCCGGTACAAGTACGAGACATTGAACACTCATGGAAGCGTATAAATCTTAACCCATTAACGCTCGGTATGTTATTCGGCTTCGTTCGAATATGATTCGTGTTGATTGCTCAGTCGAGGGAGCCTTGTAGTTTATCTCATTGGAATGCATTCTTGCAGAAGCCTGCAGACGCATCCGGCAGTCGAAACCTGAGTCCATTCTCGTGCAACGTAACAGGAATTTCGATGAATCATCGACATAAATAAAGTCTTAAATTTTTTAAGCTCGCGATTTCCATCTCGAAACTTATTGGTGGGAAATCGCTCTTCCTAATGGAATACTTTTCTGGTGGATATCACATACTTCGTATATGTACATAATTCTCCCTTCTCGATAAAAGCATCGAGCGTTGGAAATGGTTTGTATCTCCCTCCATCCTTAAATATATATATTTTCCAGAAAAATCTTCTTTTCATCATTCCCCAACGAAGACCAGATTATTTTATACAGTAGAATGTAGAAGAAGACGTGCCTTACACGTTCACTGTCTTTCATTTGCTTCGTCGTCTTGAATCGAGAGAAATAAACGTACAGTTCAGTATTTTTATGACATTTTCAAAGTAATACTTTATTATTTATTATTCCTAAACCTCGTCCCCAGCGTTCTTAAATTAACACGGATTCTTCTTTGAACTTTCGAATAATTTGTATATGCACGCTTTTCAGTAGGATATTCTTGTATTATATAGCTAAATTTTATAAACAAACACCTAAATTAGAAAATTTGCATTAGAATCTAGAATGTTACTCTACTGTGGTTGTGAAAAAATTAACCCTTAGCACTCGACTGGTCACTCGGACAGTCACCACTAAAAATACTGTACCATTATTCTCAGTATTGTTTACATTATTAAATATGTTGGTATCTAATCAAGTACTACACATTTAAATATTGTATGAAGTATTATATCAATTTCATATCCGTAAAATGGAAAAAACCATAATTATTCTAGGTTAGAAGATATGTTCAGTTTTCGAGTTAAAACAACTCCGACTGCAAAGGGTTAAAGTTGACTTTTATCCAGTTGCTGTAGTATTTAAAGTTGAGTTTTGAACTATATTCAAAATAATAGCTATTGGCTCTCAATAGAGCAGAGCAGTCTTTTTTTAAAGAAGAGGAAGACTTAGATATACTATGGTTCTAGTTAAAATCTTTTTTTCGAAACCACGATTAGGACGGATAACTTAGAAACTATACGACCGATTAGTTTCAAACGAAGCTCATTCGACTCGTTGTAAGTTTGCCCAGGTACTATACTAACAATATTAATATTATTTTAAATTAATAACATATTTTTAACAATATAAAGACAATTTTTCTAAACGTTAGAACTCGTCCAATCTATAATTTTTTTGTATAATCCCAATATAGAATAAATTAATAAACAAATGCAACTAAAAACATGCTTTCTCGTAGTTTGGGAATATATCTATACATATGTATATCCCAAGTAAGTTTATATATCATCTATAGTTTTCTGTGAAAAATTTATAAAAATCACTTTAATTGCTGTCCCACAAGTGTCTTCCCTTAAGCCCTTCCGTAATAAACATACCATTATGAATCACGTTTGCTTCGACTTTGTGTGTTTTCTATTGCAATAGAACCACAATTATTCATACATTATTGCAATATCAGTTAACGACACATTCAGATGAAGAAAAATATAATTAAGATTCGAACTGTGAATACTTCAAACCCAGAATGTCAATTGAACTGTCATAATTAGACTGCGAATCTTTATGCAAAATAAAAACTCTCCGATTCAATTATTGAGAAGTGAAATTAAATGAAAATGTATTCCTTCTTTCAATACTCTTAATACGTCGGTAATAATATAATAGCATACTTAAATTCGTTTGATGTCTTCACGGTTTTGTATTCCTCATACTCGTTTTTGTCATAAATGCATAAAATCCGCAGTCTATTCATAATTTTTGGGTAAAATAAAAATCGTCTGGCTTAAATGCACGGTGGGGCCCCTCAAACGCTTGCTTCCCCCACCAACAACTTCCCCTCTCTTTCATGGCGTGGTGGGGACGGTTTGCCTCAATCGAGAAAAATGTGTCCAGCACTAATCTACACACACAGACAGACGTTTATTTCTTTTCCTAATAATCCTAACGAGTTGGAAATAGTACAACAGTGAATGTTCTTACGCAGCTTCACGTTTACGAGAAAATTTTGTGAAAGGTTTTGGAGGCGTTTCAATTTATAGCAGTGGCGCACCTAGGGGGGGCAGGGGGCCAAGTCCCCCCCAAGAAAAAATATTTAGCATAGCCCTTGACATATATGTTAGCTAAAAAAAAAAGGTCATCGCGCAAAACTAGCGCTGGGTTCAACTCGCCCCCCCCCCCCAAGATTGCATCCTGGGTGCGCCACTGATTTATAGCATTTTTTGGAATAATGGATCTTCAGTTTTCCACCTGCTATATCATGTAAAAGTATATTAGAAATAGAATTTTTTTATATCGACAATTTATCGGGAATGTAGTGTTTAAATAATTTTGAATCCATTGTAGATCAGAGTATAGTCAGAGTGTAACTGAATTGACCGACCGATAACCGTGAAAATGACAAGCTGAAAGAGCAAGTCGAAAGTTTATCGAGCACGAGAGTTGAGAAGATTTTCCTGTTCAGTAGCAACGAATCAATAATATGGTATTGCAAAATTGTTCCTCAAAGCGTGTTTGCTCTCCGATAATATTCGAAACACGTGCAAATAATGTTTCACAGTCGTCACAGGTCACAGCTGAAGAAGACATTTCGATGGTCCTGGATATCATACGACACCCTGTACACGTCGAAGATAATCGGTTACCAAATGATGCGGGTATAACACACGATTAATGATACGGTGGATCTACAAGTTACAGTACGTGACCTATGTTATCGTTCGTGACGTAACGTGAAACGTAATCGCCAACGAGTCGATTAGAAATTAAAGGAATACAATTAAATTACGTATATATTCAATTAGTTTAACACTAAAAAATCATGAAAATATACTTAATATACTCTAATTCAGTACATAGACTAATTCTGAAAATAAACTAATTATAATTTGTAATGAAAATTTCTGATGTGAAACACATGCATTGGTTCATATGGTTTTACATTTTTTAAAGGGGAAAACGACATTTATTTCGTGAACGAATTTGAAACTGTGAAGAATGCAATACAATTTTTAGAAGCCATAGACCTATCTTTTGTGACTAACAATAAAATTGCAATATAAATGTACCAGCATTTGTAACTAAATGTCACTATACATATATGGAACCGCTATATAAGTAATGGATAAGTAATGGATTCATTGATAACGCGGTCATTTTGAAATAAACAAAAAATATAAAATTTCTGTGAGAAGTAACATTTCTGTTTCGATAGCCGTATCATTCGCAATGTTACAGTTTTTTCCTCCGTTGCCACATTCTTCCAATAAAACAAAGCTTGTAGATTTGGATTTTGAAAAATATCAGTTCACCGACCTCGCAGATTCTTTCGCGGTTGCATTACGCTGAATACTGATTAAATTAACCGAGAAAAATATTACATTACTATTCAGGTATATTATATTATATTATAATAGATACATTTTCTGCATCAATTGCAAGATACAAGAGCCGTATGTAAATTGATCTCTGCTCTCAATGATTTTAATAATTCACATTTATATTATTGTATTATTTAATACTTTCACTTTTGTCATTAACGTATCACATCCGACAATGAATTTCCCAAGAACATTATTTTTAAATTCTTCCAATGTTTCAGCACTTTCGTTTTTCACTATTTTTCGTTATTTTTGAATCCACCATAGTGGACCTATAAGTACAGTGACTCGGAAAAATATTCGGACGCTCTAAAAAAGACGAAAACTTTTTAAATATTGTACTATACGATTTGAACTTATTTGAGAAGCTAGAGCAATTAGTTCACTACAGGATGTGAAAAGAAATCTTTTCAAAAATTGCAATTGATCGGAATTGTAGAAAAAAAATACTAAAAGCTGCATTTTACACCTTTTTGAAAATTTAAGAAATACATTTCGTAGATCTGTGCGAATTAAACATTTTCTGAAAATTTCCTTAAAATTGGTCGACGTTCTAATGAGCTACAAACGTTTTTAAACATTTACCATCTTTAGATGGTAAAAATTGCAGATTTTCACGATTTTCGGCCTATACCTAAGAATTCTTACATCTTTCAATGCCTGCTGTTTTTTCGCGCATCAACCGATTTCGATGAAACTTTCACAGTGCTTATAATTAACACAGACCTACAAAATATACTCTTCAAATTTTCAATATCAGAAGAAAAAGTTGTAAAATGCAGCTTTTAGTATTTTTTCTACAATTCCGATCAATTGCTATTTTTGAAAAAATTTCATTTCACATCCTGTAGTAAACTAATTGATTTAGTTTCCCAAAAAAGTTCAAATCGTATAGTACAATAATAAAAAAGTTATCGTCTTTTTCAGAGCGTCTGAATATTTTTCCGAGTCACTGTATATGGTTCGATAATGCATAAATATTTTTTCCAGCCCACGATTATGGTAACGGAGCGTCTCAGTCAACTTGAAATGTATTTTTGGTGATCGTGTGTCAAACACATCATAGATCGGATAATAATGTGGACTAGGTCAGCATTGAATAGATTCATTCAGAGCTCATCAGCCTTGTAGGCGAGACAGAGTGAGAGATAACGTCGAATGTATTTAGTAGCGTCTGGGGGAGCGAACAATTGTCTCGTACACTACTGTACTATAAAATTATGCCTTATGAGTAGATCAAATGCAAACGAGTAAAGACACTTAAATAAATTAAAAACATTCGTGTGTTGTCTTTAATTCAGTAAAATTATTTAACTGCTGCTTGAAATTTTGGACAGATAAATATCATACTATTCGAAGTTTCCTAAATCTTCATCAGTTTCCTTGCTAAATACAAACGCTCATGACTAAATTACTTCAGCTGATAACTGTTCTTACTGTCTGTGACATAACCTTACGACATAATCTGATTCTACACTTTTATGATTTTCTAAAAGAAAGTTTATTCTGGAATGCACTATTTCGGAATGCAATATTTCGTGTATTATAAATAGACAGAGGATTTTATACGTTTACGAGAAAAATCGAATAGGTGTAATTTAAACCAGTAAAAACATTTTAAAAATTTAAAAATACTGTTGTAGCCAGATTCGGAATGGCCAGGAAATTGCTGCATAGACAAGGTTTATTTGGAATTAGGTTTCGGATACAAAGGTGTCACTGATCAAGGACATAAATTTGATGTTCGAACGTTCTGATTACAATACGCAAATATGTTTTCTGAAATTCACATGTGTACTCTAGCTAGGTTCCATGGTTCTACTCCAAACAGGACTCCATGTCGAACGAGTGGCTAGGAACAACATATTAAGAAAGAAAATAAATGTTTATTGTACTCCAGTTTGTTGTAAATCAGGTAGAAAATTTTTATTTTGCATAAAGATCCGCTATCTACTTATAAAGATTAATACGTTCGCTATTTGTTTCGCTGCTTACCTTTCTTGGCAAAGTGTTCGATTATACGCAACGCACTTTCTTAACACTAAACCTACCGACCATCAAAAGTGACTAATGTGTATGGTATTATTTTTATAACAAGATTGAATTTATCTATATTTTGTGCGATTTTTACTATAATATATACTGGAGTCAAAAAATGTATTCAATCCATTCCCATGAAAACACTTTTACAATCTCAATAATTGAGCCGTTTATTTTGGAAGTGACCTAAGTCCATTTGAGTTTAAATTGAGATATTTAAGAGTTTGCGTTTCAATGAAATTAAAAATATACATATAGGATATCAATGTATCATTCTCCTTAAGTGTATCTAAGAGAGATAAATTTACAAGTCCTATTAAAATAATAGCAATTATTAAGTGAATAATATGTGTCTTCTACCAAGACTGGACTTAAGCCACTTTCAAAATTAACAACTAGATTTGTCATAAAATTTGAAACAGCCCAAGTCCATTCGATATAATTTAAAATGCTTCAAATTGAAAATACGATATTCAATTTATTTTATATTTCATTACAATACTTGGAAAATACCATTTATGCAATTCAGGAAATCTTCTAACTACATAAATTACATAATAATATACTCCTCGTTTACATTTTGTGTATGCGGGAGGGATTTGAAGAACTCATGATGCTCCGGTGGTATATATCGTAGTAAGTCCACCATATCCTTGTATTTCTCTGTTGTAATTTGTCTTATATTTATATAAAGTGGTGTCAATACAATATTTTCGAATTTTCTTGGTTTACCCCGACGTGGTAATAAATTCAGTATTTTAAACTCTGCAATTTCACCCATTGATATCATATAGAAAAGTTTGTATGGTTCATTTCTCAAAAAATGCATCCAGCATATTTTTAACCAATTTATTGTTTCTCCATTAAAATTCTTTACCCTTTTAAAAATTGCATCCTCCAAACATCTCGTTGATATGAAATCCTCTTGTTTCATTTCATTTAAAATAAAGTTATTACCTTTCCGGCACTTCTTGATAACATTATAATAATCTTGGGCGACAAATAGTCAATTATTTTTCTTTAATGACATTTCTACGACGCCAAAATCTCTGTCATTCGATAAAAACGAATGTCCTAATACCAGGAACATATGGTATATGATTTCCACATTATGTTCAACAGTTTGGACAATTTTTAGCCACGTTAAAGCTACTTTAATATTTCTAATCTGCCCTGCACACATGTCACTGTAAGCTATAATATGCCTTTCATTTCTTAACATCAAACAACTGATAAATGGACTCAGGCTACTTTCAAAATAAAAATTTGTATCATTCTATTGGGTTGGCAAGAAAGTAATTTCGGTATTTTAAGGTGAAATAGAGCTCAATTTTTTTCCCCAGCAATTAATATTAATGAATAGGGCATTCTCCCTTTTGTTCGATGATCTTTTGCCAAAAAGAATAAATAAATAAGGAAATATTTTATTGATTAAAGTACATCGCTTGAATAAAGAAATTCTGAAATAATTCGGTTAAAATACCGAAATTACTTTCTTGCCAACCCAATATTAACCAGCTAATTTCCTGTTTACAAAATCTTTGTGATGTTAAATATATTAGTTACAATTTGCTTCAGAATGAAAAGATAACGTAGAAATGTAAATATTAACATTGCTAGCTTGATTTTTCTCGAAAATGGACTTAGGCTGCTTTCAAAATAAACAGCTTAATGTCAAATAAAAAATGTAAAATGGGTCATTTGATCCCTCGTAGTAGGTTTAGTGTTCATTCAGAAATATTACAATTGTGGAGACCGGAGCTGGTCCTAGAGGGGGCCGAAGAGTGGGGGAAGGTTAAGTGATCGCCCCATTACTTCGACTGTCTTTAAATAAACTGTCACATTGTGGATGTCACGTATACGTGCTGGCGGTAACCAACGTGTTAAATCGATATGTATGATTCTGAATATTTTCGAAATGACTAGACTGCGGATTTTATGCATTTATGGCAAAAATGAGTAGGTGTAATATAAAATCGCAGAAACATTAGACGAATTTAATGCTACTGTTATATTATTTTCAATCTACTAAACATTTTAAGAAAGAAATTACATTTTTATTTCAGCCCAGTTTGTTGCTATTCAGGTAGAAAGTTTTTATTCTGCATAACGATCCGCAGTCTAGAAATGACTAAATGATTTTCTAAAATGTACCAGTAAGATTTGGGAGCTCGTGTTGCACTTCATTTGTCATAGGCTAACGCTAGAATTCCGCAGTCTGAAAATATTGCAACTATCTTTCCCGGGATTAGAACAACGTGCAATGACAGATGACATAAACATTCAACTGCAGACTTACATACATTTCTGCCGCGGGTTCTAGGTTTCGCTGATCGGAAGGGGTTCTAAATAAAATATCGCGACGACTTACGGTACTGTCTCGTTGCCAGAAAAAGAAGATGTCTCGCCAGCATGTTGGAACACAGCACTGCACTCAGCGAGCGGACTGTCAAACAGCAAGTAACACTCTCACGAACGGATTCCTATCACGCGATGGCGACCGTGTGTCTACCGACAAGATTTCCTCTTGGGAGGACCGATACCGGCTTATCATCGTTTCATACTATATACATATACATATGTGTACTGTAAACGCGAATTTCCATCTACCGGCTTCGACGCGCGAAGATTGAATGGCTCTCCGACAAGCGCACACTCACGGCTTTAAACGGAACGGAAATACGCGTACACTTGCGGGGGGGACCTGATGTTAGCAAACCTCTTCTCATGCTTCATACTTCACATTTTCTTTTAAATACAGCGACCACAGAAGCTATTTTCGAAATGACTATACGCTTTTCTAAAATATACCAGTAAGATTTGGGAGCTTGTGTTGCACGAAAAATGATTTTATCTGTTGTAATTTTGTTGTAAAACAGGCCTGGGCAACTTGCGGCCCGCGAGCAGAGTCGCCTTTAAGACTCGTGTCCCCGCTCCGCATTCCCCTTCCCTGGAGCCCAGTTACGTGACGCGTTTCGTCTCTGTCGTGCAGGTGTCCGGCACTGGCGGAGGATAACTTTTTCCCCTTAGTTCGTGTTCCCTCCCCTCATTTGGCGACTATGCTCGCGAACCGACTCCTCTCCCTAATCTCAGGCCCTTCCACCAAACTCCTGCAGAATATAGGAGGCTGTATTCTCGCAGAGTGGGTCTTTGGAAAGAGAATGCACTATAATTACTAGACTGCGGATCTTTATCCAAAATAAAAAATGTCTTCGACGATTCAAAGACACAGAGGCGACGTAAAAATTTCTTTCTTGTTTGAATTATTTTATTCAACTGAAACTAATACGTTGATGTTCTTAAATTTTTTAAATATGTCCACTGCTTTAAATTGCACGTACCAATTTTCGTGATACATGCATAAAATCCGTAGACTAATAATTACATTGATTGATATAGAAATAAGCGTTACTTGAATGTGACATTAGATATCTATTGTAAGTAAAAACTGAAGATAAGACTTTAACCTTTTAACTACTTCAATTATAGACACTTACGAAGACGTAACGATAGACAAGTAAAATAGAGTATATTTTGCAATTGTTATTGAGCAGTCTGTTGGTCCATATTGGTATATGGCTACCACGACACTACGAAGTTAGTTGATGTATCAAGAAGAAAAACGAAATGTTCCTAGGAGTTGAGAGTAACCTTGAATGACGAGTTGACTCGTCCTCCCCAGTTAACACTTTCAGAGCCAGGTATACATATGTATATGACCATTGAAAATGAATTTTGACTGCAATCTATTAAGCCAAATTTTATTAGGATATATTGTTACGATAAACTTTGTCTATTCTATTCTAGCATTATTAAACAAGTTGTCTTGATTTAGTGAGACTTTCGATTGGCGTGGCACTCGACGTGTTAAAAGATTAAAGATCAGCTGTGCACTTTCCACGGATGTACGGGGTGTATCTAGTAATTGGGCTGAATTATAACCCTGTTGTTGTTGAAGATAGAAAAAGATTATACAGACAAATTTGGCATGGATTAACAAAGCAAAATGCAAATATTCATAACCACGATGGCAGATCATCTGACCATATACTGGAGCTACTGGAAAAACTAAGAAGTAAATACATTTCAGAAATGAATAAGGTTTTTACGATTGTAAAACAAAAATGTAAACTATGAAATAGTATTTGTAAAACGAATGCAGTTATATTTTGCAACTTGACTGATGCACGTCCGTAAAAATCATGCAAAACATCCTTCTACAATTTTTTTTCTACCTTGAAGAACAAACGAGCTGTAAGTCCTCCCGTTCGTAGATACACCCTTTAGACTGTAACAGTATTACTTGATCAAAACGCTTCGTAACGTCCTCATTCTAAGATCGGACGTTCCATACGTAACGGTAACCCTGTAATATTCCTCGGTGACCGAGAGATTCCTCAATGTCGGTATCGAGCAAGATTGTCGAATGTTACATCAGCCGAATATCGTGTGATTTATTCGCGAACGTAGACGGAATTCGTGGCGTCGTTGTCTTAAAAATCAGGGAAACCACTTCGATTAGGTACGGATTGCGTGATATACCTGGGAAACCGTTCGCGCCAAACGATCGAGACGAACTGAGGGTGGTTGCATTTCCGTGGAAAGTATTTCAATCCTCGGCGAGCAGCACACGCAGGGGAATTTTGTTTATCTGGAATTTGGCATTATCAGACGGGATGAGCATCATGTCTGATGCAACTCCGTTAGTTATTGAGCCAGCACTAATGATCCCGATAAGGGCTAAACAAAGTGTGGCTTCACTGGGGGCTTCTTGGAGTTTTCCAACACTCTGTCTCTTTGGCCCGCGCTGCTGAACTTCGATACACTACGGCTCAAAAGTACAATAGAATCCTTCTTATCCGAACTCCCGTTATCGTGCGAGTATCTCGTTGTTTGAACAATTCATTATCCATGAGCACGCAGTTGGACACAATGAAAATAGCCCACCACATTTATTTTTTCTTAACACATTGTGTACTGAATTGCTTACTAGGTTTTACTGGAATCGTAGAAATACGAAAAATACCATTTTCACATCTCAAGCTACCAACACCTGAGAAATTAAAAGTACCAATTGACGTCTCTACTACATTCAAAAAATGGAAGACGCCAATTGACAGTCAACGACGTTCTAAAAGTGAAGGACGCAGCTTACCTTCCTCGTTAAAGTGTTTTTGTTTTATATAAAAAATGTGTAAAACATAATTTCATAAATGCTAAGAAAAATGTCATCCCCTTAAAATTTAATTATTTTCAGAAAATATTAATCGTCTTTCACCAATTGAGACACGTGCCTTAAAGTCACCGAGAATTGAAATTGAATAATAATTGAGAATCCACGTAGATTACGATCAATAGAAAAACAAGTTTAATTTTTCCAGGTCAAGGTCATTTCAATGACAACATCAAAATTCAGATGAAACACTTGTTTTTTAATTAAATTACTATTTTTCCGAATGTCTGCTATTATTTTGCCTCGGAGTGTATGTAATCTTGTACAAATCGAGTACTGTAACCAGTGGAATGATATCCTCTAATGACAGCAAGACGGACACGTGTAATGTCTACAGCAAACTGATAAGAGATACATTCTATTCATTAGAATGAAATATCAGTCAATATTTGATAGACTGAAATTGATAGAATGCGTACTTGCGAAATCAAGAAATAATTGTAAGTAAAAGTTATGAAATAATTGTCTCCGATCAATCAGTGTGAGAATTAACAATCGGTAAGGAAAACTACAAAAAATCAAATTTTTAATATGTTATTTACATTAACGGCATTTTGAAAGTTTCAGTCAAAAAAATGAACAGCACAATTTTCAACCCTTCGCATTAAGGGCTGTTTTCATCTGTCCAATGTGGACGATGGCTAATTAAAAAGGTACGTGTCGAATTTTTCTGAGAACTATTTCTCACAAGTTTCATCGCAATCGGTTTGTGTAACTTGTTTATTATTAACTCTAGAACTACCGAATACTAAAAATGACTAGTATTGTTTAATGCTTAAAAAAGTAAGAGAACTGTATCTATTCAGATTTTCAATTTTGAATAAGTTTGTTTAGTAATTTCCCACAAAAGTATCTTTAGAATCTTGGTAAGTGTAAAATAAAAACCCGCCATTGTGAAGGGTCTGGTAGTGCTGGTGTTGATCTAATCGTTCGCATGCTCTACTTTCCGCGTTATCTAGGGTGGGTATCTAATAACACTGCGAAACGATAAACATGTATCCCTTGTTCCGCGTAGCGCGGAATATTTCAGAGTTCAATAATTTCATCGATAACTCCAACAAAGCAATGCCAACATGGCATATCTTTCGCAAGGTTATTAGATAACGCGGATTGTCACGTTTCCACTATTATCATTGTTTTGTATGCGTTCTGGATTTTCTATTTCCATCCCCCATACGAAGCGGATAGATGAAAAGTGTCTCGGCATGTGTGCAATAGGCATATATCTATTCAGATAAACAAAAGTATAAGATAGATAAACGTTCTAAAAATACCACTTTCGTTGAAGTGCTAATATCTAAATGTATTTAGAATGTTTCGATCGACTATCGTGTTTCAATGATCGTCAAAAATTTCTCAGCTCGTAACTAGACTGCGGATTTTATGCATTTATGGCAAAAATGGGTACGTACAATTTAAAGCAGTGGACATGTTAAAAATGTTTAAGGTCATCAATGTATTAGTTTCAGCTTAATAGGATAATTAAAAGAAGAATACCATTTTAATTTAGCTCCTGTGTCCAGCAATCAATACAAATATGTTTTATTTTGCATAAAGATCCGCAGTCTACTCATAACATACATGCTATTGTAAATATGTCGGAGACGTACAAAGTTAAAGAATATACTAAAAAAAATTGGTTTAAGATTCTTCCTGGGAGTTCACATCTAAAAATAGAGATGTCAAGAATTTAAAACATTTCCAACAATTTTTAAAAAATAGTTTGTTATGGACGTAACAAAGTGACAAGTTTAACAAAAATATTGAATACATCTTTGTGTCTTTATAAAGGTGGGAACTCCTAAGCGATCCATACTCAATTCGTCGTTTAGACGCAGACGCAAGCAGAGTTGTGCAAAAATCAACTAATAATTAAAAATGACTAATAGTCTGATTGATTTGTTAGTCAAAACTTAAAAAATGTTAGTTAAAACTTTTTGATTAGTTAGTCATAACTACATGGCACTAGTTTAGTCACAACTCTAAGTAATCATTAGTTATTGCTTATTAGTTATGATTAATCATTAGTCAGTTTAAATGATCAGTCATCAATCTTTAGTCATCAGTCACTATTGTACGATTAACATACATCAATATTTGTACGTAAACTATATCGGAATTTGCAGTGACCAAACGTGTCATAATCTGGATTTTATATGTTTATAAACTAATAGGATATTTTTTTGTTATTATAATGTCTTATTTTAACTTATAATCAGTTTTAGTCATTAGTCATAATGAAATTGTGATTGCGTATTTAGTCATTAGTTATGCCATTATAGTCAATATTCAATATCCATCCTTAATAAAAATTTAGTCATTATTCATTAGTCATTACGCTCAAATACTTATGTAGTCATTACTCATAGTCACGCTCAAGTATTTACTTAGTCATTAATTATTAGTTGCTTTTGTAGAGCTTGTGAAGTTATTAGTCAATAATAATAATTGTGACTAGCGTTTGCCCAACTCTGGACGCAAGCGATCACTTCTGATGAAGTTGGATGAATGGAGTATAAGAGGCTCCAGGATTGCAAAATGCGCTTAGGAGATCCCACCTTTAGAGGGTCCTAGAAGGACCAGGGTTTCCTAGCGCGCCTTCCAGGTGGTGAGACCTGGACACCTTTGGGTGACTAACGGGGTTCTGGTAGCGATGACGTAGCGACGAACCACAGGAAAGCAGCCCGGTGGTATGTTCCGGAAGTAAAAACGAGGGTCTTGCCTTCAGTGGCTGGACCAAGGGGATGTATTGCCCCTTTAACAGACCCCTACCTCTAAGCTGAAGACCGCGGCGAAAGAGGTTCCACAAACCTAGCGGCTAGCCTCAGAAAACCAGGCGACATCCAGAGCGTAAAAGCCTTCCCCCCGGAAAGGGCGTCGCCCGCGAAGGTACTGTCTTTCGTCCTTACGTGTGGGAATAATTATGGAATCTCAGAAACATGTAACTAAACGGCCTACCCTTCTGATGATAATTAAATGGTGAAGGAGGGGTTTTTCCAAGCATACCATCTACGTGGAGCCAGAAAGTTGGACCAGGTAACGGGCTAGCTTTGCCGATATGATGGGAACCTCGAGCTGCGACATCCTCCCCGAAAAGGGGAGTCAATACTAATAAATGTGCCTTTATGTATTAGGTTCATAATGATTTAGGGTAAAATTACTCCGTGAGAAAAATGGAGAGCTACTCTTACGAAGGAAAGAGTCTTTACCGACCATCGGCAATACTGAAATCTTGAGTTAACTTACTTGAGATTATAATTAAACATAAACTAAATAAAAAACTCGGTTCTGTTCGATATGAATGAAAAGATAAACGTATAATTCACGACCTAGAAAAGATTGAGTACAGTAAAATAACGTTAGAGCCGACCGAGAAATAATATTTCAGAATATTTTATCAATATATTATTATTACAATTTTACTAATTTTAATTTAATTATATTACTACAATGTTTGTAGGCAAATTGTCAGAAAGTGGAACCATGTAAAATCTCATTTTCAGCGGTAGTAATTTTTGTAGTTCTGAAATGAATTAAAATCGTACTAAATTCTGTGCCATTTTATGTTCCAGCATTGTTTTTTTAATTTTCAGAAGACCTAAATGCATAAAAATCCGCAGTCTAATTATTACGTAACTACTAAAAGTCCACATTACACATTACACACCTTTGACAATACCTATTGCTAAGATTGCATGAATAGTAGTGAAAGTATAATAATGAACACACAAAAATAGAGAAGACATTATCATTTATCACAGGGGTCCATAAAAATTTGAAGTTAGCTAAAAAGCTTTATTGTATCTTTTAAGATTTCAAGAATTTATTCAAACAAGTTTTATAAAATTTTGCACATTTTATTTAGTTATTCATTAATAATGTAGTATGAAAATATCATGGACAATATTCTATTTATTAATTAAATTTTTCGCAAATCATCATTGCTCTGTTAAGAAAAACAGCTGACTTCGGTGGCTAACTCAACAATAATCGAATAACTACTTGAGAGAAAAATGAGGATAAGGAATCTTTGTATAAATACGGAAAAGTAATCGCAAACTTTGAGATAAAAATTTTCGGATCAAAGATTATCCTATTCGAATAGATTAAATACTCCGATTTTTGATAGGGGTACAAATTACTACCAATACCTACGACGACAAATAATTTCCGGGAAAATATTGTTCGGCCTTGTTGTCGTGACTGCCGAGCAAACTGTTTATCGTCTGCCCTCATTAATTCCAAGCAATAACGATCTGCCCAATCTCCCTACTTTTCCTTTACGCAATTCCCAGTAACTGGTCGATAAGACAGACATTTTTCATGCCGGCAAGAAGTCCTCCCTCGTTTCATGATCTCTTTATTACTCTGACATTTTGCCCGTGGCAATTACCTCATCATAATTGTTCACAGAACATAAGAAAGGGGAAGGTTAAAAACAATAACAATTTGAACCAGTTCTAAATATGTCGTAGGTCGAATGAAACAGATAAAACTTTCAATTAATTATGGAATAATTGAGCGAGTAAAATTTAAACAGTTAAATTATTAGAAGAATTTAAAAATATTGGTAGATTACGTACAACGGGTTAAAACTATTAACCCTTGGATGGTCGGAATTGGGTCCATTTTGAC
The DNA here is from genome assembly GCA_933228785.1 of Lasioglossum pauxillum. Taxonomy (NCBI): domain Eukaryota; kingdom Metazoa; phylum Arthropoda; class Insecta; order Hymenoptera; family Halictidae; genus Lasioglossum; species Lasioglossum pauxillum. Next base: position 20,478,636 of record OW121701.1, on the reverse strand, counting down.
CCAGAGATAAGAACGTCCTATTTAAATTCTAATCTTGTAGCAGCAAGTTTAAATTATTGATTATTTATAGTAATCAAATCGAATAGACGTTAGAATAATCTCGGTCGTTATCATGGTTGATGGACTCCGAAACAAAAACGGAATAATTCCTGATTACACTTCGGGGCAAGGACTCGACATGAATGCGTGAATAAAAATATCGAATTTTACGGTTTTCTCTAAACCGTATCAAAATATTATTATCAATAGATTGCTGGAGGCACTTCCGATGAAAGCGAGCTCGTACATGAGGTCATTGAGCAATTTTAACTATGCGTAATTGGAATTGCCGCGAAACATCGCGCGTGCTTATTAATCCCATTAAAGACGCTGTGTTTGGACTTCATCTGTGAAATCTTATCAGTCCGTTTTTGCAAGTCGTTCATAAAAATGCGATGAAATGAGAAGAAAATTTAATTTTAATTTTTGTGGCTTTTCTTCCACTGCTTTATATTTTAAAAAATTCAATTATCGCTGTGCACCATGAAAAAAAAACATAAATACTTGCGGTTTAATTGAACTAAGACAGCATCCTAGTATACCGGTACGATGTAGATAAACCTTCCCGTTTTGCTTTCTTTAAAGTCGCCGGCGCCATATAGGTCACGGACAACCAGCGACTGAGAATTTTCCCCATAAATTCTTCTTTGTTTCGTCATGTCTACATTCACAATACCATAAAAGCGGCATTGAGTAAAATACATAAACCATAGACGCAACATTTACATATGGGTAAATACGTCAAATATATTAGTGGACAAAATTATAAGACAAAATTATCGGAATAAACATATGATTTTGCGTTTACATTAAACAGACTTGTCTGACAGTCGATAAATTAAGCGAAATATCGAGCAATTATATTAAAATATGTCCAACATCTTCGTAAATTAAACGAATAATGCAAGGAATTTGTATTGTTCGTTTCATTTATGCAGCTATTGGTTACAAATAGCCATTAAGTGGCGATTTGGATACTCTGAGACCAAATAGACCCCAACGCTGCTGTCGAATGGTTAATAGATCTGTTTGATTACACTGTCTAGGAAAATATTTTTACAATTCTGTCCATATGAAATTTAATTCACGAAGATATACTGATTATTAATAAATGATTCAGCTTCACATATAACACTGTTAGACAAAAACGTCATGGCTTTATCATAATGTCATGGCTTTATCGCGACAATTTCGGAATGTCTTACAATTTCGTCCATCAATGTATGTCCAATTGTAAAAGTGAGTGACCGACGATGCAAACGTGAATTCATAAATGGTAATATTGGCCTAGTCACTATTCATACTTAATATGTATATCAAACTGCATATGATCTTCATATGCACTCCGTAGATTCGGATCATCTGAAAAGGGAGAATGGCCCCGGTGGAACAGCTAATCTCGGATAATACTGTTGGTTAGTAGACGCATCTTCAATATCATTGACCTTTACGTATATTGTCAGGGTCACCTTCCAAATAATTTCCAGAAATTTTGGTTCAAAAATTCAAGCTAACACCATCTGGAAGTCACTCAGAATTGTGTCAGTAACAATATACGTAATGGTCAATGAAAGTGAGTCCCCTAAACAGCATTTTTGCCACAACCTATTCATTTGTAACATTACTTTTTAAGTCGTAAGTCAGTGTATTGATACAACTATAACTTTCTCCAATGATTCCTCAGTATCCTTCTGCTACTTATCGATGATACTAATTACTGCGTTTAATTGTTTCGTACCGTTTGCGATACTACAAAACAGTATTCCCGTCCATATCCAATTACGTCCATTCAGGAGTTTACCATAAGAGAAGATGGCGCGGTTAACGAATTAATGCAGAATTCAAATCACCAAATTTCTGTATCGTTTCCGGAATATTTGAGCACTCTTGCGGGCTCAATGTCCGTAGCTCTAGGTCGAGGACTCTTTGGGACAGTCGTGATAGGTACCGAGATCGCTATGTCCGCGCAGAAGCCCAGATCATTCTGAGGTTCGGGGCTGGACACGGTCTCGGGATAGTTGATGCTCTCCTTCAACAATTCCTCCTGCAACTCCTCCGACGGCGTCCTCGAGATCTTGGACGACTTCTCCGCGTTACTCGAGAACTTTCTTATAAACATGATCGGGCTGTTCGCCATCCGATAGCTCTCGCTGCGTTTCACTTTGTGTTCGATTCTATCCTCCCGGAGACTATCGGATCTTCTCGTCGCGTTGCCGTCGGAACACGTCTCGAGAACGCTAGAGGTCTCGAAGGCGACGTCTTTGTCGGTCGAGTTACAGTTATTGATGTGTTTCGCGGTGTCCATGACATCGGCCAGGTCTTTGTTGTCGCATCGAGGGTTCACCTTGGTCAGTTTCCTGTAAAAGCTCGGCGTGTCGAGGTCCGACACTAGCAACTTCCTGCTCAACTTGGGCGTGTTGCCTGTCGGCCTCAGACTCTTTAGGCAGAGGGCCGACTTCTCGAAGTCGAGGCGCAGGTTTGTTGATCTAGAAGACGACGTCCTCAGCGCGTCTGTCTTATTCATGGACCGACAGCCTTCCTGAGCCGACAAGCTGTCGTCGCCGGTCGCCGGTGGGTGATTCTCGTCGCAGACGATCGCACCCACGGTCGATCTAGCAATGTACGGTTTGTTAGAGGACAGCTTGGGTTTGTTAAGATCTAGGACTTTGTTACTCGGCGCCAGCGCCACGGTTCCGGTGGCAGCGGTCTGACACGTGCCGTTGGCGGACAGCAACGGGCTGCCGTCGGTGGCCACAATTGTACTCGCTTCGTCGTTAAGATGAGTGTTGCCGGGGTGTGCGAATGGTGCTTCTAATCTACCGACACAGCCAGTGCAATCTCGTTCGTCAGCGCTCGTACCAGAAGCCTTCTTACCTTCATCCTCCTGCATGTTCACGTAAGCGCCGCGAACTTGTCGATGGGCTGACGTTGGACTCGTGGGTCCCACCACGGTCGTCGGTGTTCGAACGTAGTCCGGACTGGATGCTCGATCCGGGCTTCTAGCTGCTCGAATGATCAGCTTGCCCAGCTGAGGCGACGTGGGTGGCGTTAACTTCGTCGGACCATCCACCGCGTCGTTGCTCTTCGTCACTGCTCGAACGTTCGGGGTTGCACGGTGTAATAATGGCGACGGGCTCGGTGATACTCCTTCTCTCACGAATGGACCTGGAATTTCGTGAACACGTTAGCGACAGCTTATCTTCAGGGAAACGAAGACGCTATCTCGTGAGAGGATCAGAGGTTGAATGTAGCCTCTTAAGGCGTAGCTTCGCCAACGAACACACCCCAGACGATGACTGACAACTCGCAGTTGCGCAGACATCAGGTGTGGTGCATTCGTTGGTGTTTAGAAAGTCAGGGATCTTTAAAGTATGGCAGGTGACCCGACGTTGCGCGTGGAGAAAACAATGAAATGTACCTGGATTAAAGGTAGAATGCGCCCCTTTCCTTCTTTTCAAGCTGTCAGACGTATAGACAACTTTGCCCTCCGAATCTAACGTGACTCTTGCACCCTGTCTCTTCCTCTCCAGAGAGGAGGTTGGCTTTTTTGGTAACTCGCTTAGACTAACGTACTCGGCGTCCTTCTTGAAGATGTCGGAGTTGGCGTACAAGACTGGGGACCAAGCGGGAGCCGTGTTCGAAGCGGTTGCTGGCTCTTGCCGTTTGTCGTTGTTGTTTCTCACGTCGGCTATGGTGACATAGTCGCCGGAGTCTGCGTTCCCTTGCTCCTGATTCCCTTGATTCTTCGACACGTGCTTCCTGCCCGGAAGTACGCCACGAAGCTTGCCCAAAACACCGCTGAGAGGGTTGATCTTAGCAGACGCCTGTCCGATCGTTGGTTTATCGTTCACCGGCGAAGGTAACACTTGTACAGTTGCGTACAGATTCTTGTCCTGTCCGTTGATTACCTCCATCTTGGAGGTTCCAACAGTGGCGGACATGAGGACCGATCCTCCAGCCTGGATCTCAGACTTCCTGTTTTCGCTTATCTTGATGGGCTGTTCCGATTCTCGAGTGAGTTCATCGTCTGAACCAGGTGGCGTGATCACGCACATGGACGGTATGCGACTGGTGTTGATCGCCGTTTTCGAACGAATTCTCTCGATCCTCTCGCAGCCCTCCAGATCACTGGACTCGGAGTATTCGAACTCCGAACAGGATCTTCCCGTGCAAGCTGGACTCGAAGCGGACTCCACAGGCGAGGAGGAGGTGTTATGCCCGCTGTCTGGAGACTCGTCGCCATTTTGGTTCTGTCCGTGAACCTGGAGACATAAAAAAACCCCATCAGGATCATGCTATTTCTATTTCTCCATATACCCTGTTGCATAGCTATACGCAGCTATAGAGGGTTAAGAGAACATTGCGCAATGAATGAAGAATGAAAGACAAGATGAATCCTCACCATAGCAACAACCGTAAGGCTGGACTTTCTTTCCGGCGGTGGAGGTGCCAATAATGCTGTGCAGACTGTTCCAGCGGAACTCGTAGTCGTCGACGTTGATCCTCTTCCGAATAGTTCGTATTCATTTTCCACTGTCGGCGAGGTGGGATCAGAGCTGATGTCGTTCGTCCTAGTCGATGAAGAACTCTGCGGGACTGGCTCCTCTTCTCGCAGGGTTTTCAAGCCGGAATCCACGTGGAACGACGTGTAGTAACCTTCTGTGTCACAGGAATACACGGACGATGTCTCGCCATCATCGGAGAAAGGCACCACCGCAATATCCTGTATAATATCGGGTGTCAGTGTACCTTCCGATGTGACCGAAGACGAGGCTGACGTATCGCGCCCCTTGAATCGTCTGACGTGGCTCAGAGAAGTGGAGGATGTGCCAATCGATGCTGTTGTTGTCGACCTGGATAATAACATTTCACATCGTTAGAACGTGTCGCATGGAATCGCATGATTTTACGTAAATCATTAATTTGATCAACTCTAGATCTTCTGAGATATCATGGAAACCTTGGATGTAGGGGTAGTTATCACGATTTCCCAAATCTACACGTTCTTAACAGATACATAGGTTGAAAATAATTGCTTTTTTCTTGAAATCCTTTGTACTTCGAATTTTGTTCAATTTTGTTCCCAACAATTATTTTAAGTGTTTTATTTACTATGTAATTTAAAAGATTTATCGATACTAATTTTAAACAGTTTTTTCACTAGTCGTGTTGAAAATAGCTAAATATATGTGTATTGCTTAAGCTCTAAATAAACAAAAATTAATGTTATGAAATTTAATGCACGTCTAAACTGACAATTTAAAAACTTTGAGTCACACTCGCATTTCTGTGCTGAGCTGTTCAGTTATTCAGTGTCGGCGACAGCTAGTAAGTAACATGAAACTTGAGATCAGACGTGTACTCAACTCAGGACACAAAAAATTAATTATCACGGCAGCGTATCTTGACGAAAACCGTATGTCAGTGCTACAACAGGCGAATGAGATTGGAATACGTGAAATGATTAACACTAGAATTACCAGACTGATCAAAATGGCATGTTACTCATCTTTTATTATTAGACAGCGAATCTTTATGCAAAATACAAATTTTCTAGCTGAATTGCGGCAAACTGGAATGAAATAGAAATTAATTTTATTCCCTGATATGTTTAAGAGGATGAAAATAATATAATATTTTAAAATTCTTATAATAGTTTTACTGTCTGAAATTGTACATACTCATTTTTGTCATAACTGCATCAAATCCGTTGTCTATTATGAAAAATTGTTTAATAAACTCCTTTATGCAAGTACATATTACAATAAAGGTCTGAATAAATGCAAGCTTGTTATTATTACACAGTTATATACAATTAATCGCCTTTAGTGTTTGATAATTTCAGTGTTAATAACATTTGGACAAACGGGTGCGTGCAAAAATATTTGCTTCAAACGGCAAAAGTGAGATTGAATGGCGGAATCAAGAATAGCAGATAGAATAGCTACTGATTTAAGATGTTGATCGTTTCAACGATTTTTGATTGAATATTAAGAAATTGTATGTCTCGATAAAAGTAGTTGATGAAGAATTGTATAAACTTTTAAGCAATGCATCAGTGACATACAATTTCTCAACATTCGTTTTAATATTCATTCACTGATGAAGATGGAAAGAATAAACTGTTGGATCACACGTTCCAGTTTCGAACATTAACACACAAGTTTCAAATTCGATATACACTCACCGCTAGATAGGTAATACCGACTTCTGAAAGAAAAAGGAAGAAGATCCAAATAGAAAGAATTCGGATCGAATAGGTTAAATGTCGTCAAAGAACGAAGCTTTCACAATCAACAATACAAAATTGCGCGCCATTGCTTACGGGAAGAAGTACGTCGAGGGGTTGGAGAGGTCGGAAGTATCGTTGAGCGTGTATGCCGCTTGATTGGTTCCTCGGGGAATGCCCCCAGTTACGATAGAGATCTTTTGGATATTTACGGAAAGAACACTGTATCTCGGAAACTAAGCGAGACCGTCACTACATGCAAAGGAAGAAGTTGTCCAAGAAAACTGCTTTCTACAACTTCTCCGAATATCATCGAAGGGTAGATAGTTGTTGTGCAGTTCCACGCAAGTGGGGAATCGGTTGGCCAGGCTTGCTCGAGTCTCCAGGGAGCTTACCTTGGCTGATGGGTGGTGGTGGTCGTCTCGCTGCCGATACTCGCCCTTCCGCTTTCCGAAGACGCACTCCAGTTTCCTGAGCTCGAATGAGGCGGGTCATCCCGGTTGCTCCCCTTCCGTCTCTCTCTTCTTTGGACCGCGCTCTCGCGCAATTTCACGCTCGGCTGTTTCTCGGTGGTGGGCACTGACACCGGTATGCTCGCGATACTCTTCCCGCTGGAGCTCGACGAGCTGGGCTTCCTCTCGTGCGACTTGTCCTTCCTACGCCTACTTGTTACCATTTCGTAAATATTTCTCTCTTCCGTCGACCTCGATTGATTTAGATCCGTCTCTGACCTCGTTGTGCTCGCAGCGGTCGTCCCCGGCTGCTCCTGCTGCTGTTGCTGCTGCTGCTGCTGCTGCTGCTGCTGCTGCTGACTCGATTTCGGGCTGATCAACTTCAACCGGGACATGCCCCACGCTTTCAGCGTGTTGAAGTGAGACTTTTTCTCAGTCGGCGACTCCTTCTTCGACGAGCCCAGTATGTCCGTGCTCGCCGAGCGCTGCGTCCGAGACGCTATGTTCGATATCGTTCCGTCTGCGTCTTCGTCGATCGTTTCTCTGCGAACAGACACACGCAAAGTAAATCAAACGAGTATTTCATTTGTACCCCAGGACCTCAAATTTCATTGGTCCACCCTCCTCTTTTCAGGAAAAAATTACTCGTCCCCCTAACCCTCTGGAAGTCTATCTTCTTTAACCCCTTACCTTATCATCTATTTTGCAGTGATTAGAACTTCTTTGACGTTTATAACTTCCTTTAAGAAAAAGAAAATTTTATATTTAATGGATTGTGTTAAAAATCTTCATCGCGAGTCAGGCAGGGGGTTAATCAAACAGACAGATGCAGTGGTGAACTTTTGTTTCTCAGAACACCTAGAGCATCCTACAGCATGCTAACAAACGATCGACATCTTAGAGCTTGAAATTATACAATCTGTATCGAACATGTATTTAGACTTACGAAATATATGTACGATGTCTTCATATTTTCTTATATTTATTTTAGTTAGATTTTGGAAGCTGTGTCCAAACGTTACGAGGCATCCTCGTGAGTCAGCTTCATCTGACAACTACCTCAATCATGTTGTCTCAAGTGCTTCTTTACCATGCATAAGGCAAGGACACGAGACAGCATGAGCCATCACTTACTGCAAGACATTCATGGTATTTGGATATATTGCTTGTGCTAAAATCTAGCTACCAATAAGCTAGATGATGCAAGTTCAAATGTAGAGAACAACGACAACTCTTACTCTCAAATTATCTCAATAATGACATCACTTTAACAGGTAGTTAATTAAATATTATAATTTTGTTTACTTTCATTAACTTCGAAAGCTATTGCTACACAGCTTTGGAATGGATGATCTTGATTTAAAATTTACAATTGTGTTGTTCAATTAATTTATGATGAGGTTAAGTATTAATGTTTGTTTTTGATTCCTTGTCCATAATTTAAGTCTACCAAATTTCATTTTGATTTCTTATTTGTTTTTTAATTGTACCAAATTTCATTTTGGTTCTTGTATCTTTGCTAATTCTATTGTTTCTAATTACTTAATTTTTTTATGGAGTTGTTAAGGTATATTCCATCCAATCTTCATTCCACCAAAGAAATAGAGAAAATTGATGTAGTAGTGTGCATTCATTTTTAACTGTTCTTTCAATTTTTGTCACTCAGTGGTATTAAGCCGGTTTGTGGAAATTTATTTTAAAAAAGTTTATCAATCAAGGGTTTTAGAAGGAGAAGGTAAAGAGACTCGAAAGATGGTTAATTGCTTTGGATTATGAACGGATCAATTTTTTAATCAATTAAATCGTGCGTTTCTAACTTACCCTCCAATAGCCTGTCGTATTTCTTTTTGATCGGTACCAGCGATCGTATTTCGTCTTTTCCCTCTCGGCCTGCGAAGCCTCGATCGCCTTTTCACAGCGGTTTCTTGGCACTCTGGACCGGACAGCAAAGATCTCCTTCTCATCGACATTCTTTCGAATCCTCTTCCACTGACGTCCACCGCCACAATTTCTGCCGGGAACCTGAACAACATATACATTATTTTTGCAGCCTTTTCTACTTCTCTTAAGTTCCAGTTCAATTTTATTATTCTGTAATTTGATATAGGATGATCTTTAGGTGTGATGTGAAAAATAGTTTATATGCAATTTGTATGCTACTTTCTTATAAACAATATTGTTATGTGGAGACAATTTTTTCAATTTTAAGGTCACCCATATATTTTTACTTGTGGGTACTCAAATCACTGGAACCACAAGCATAAATTACAAGATTGCTTGCAACAATTAATCTTTAAATAAAAGCTTCGCTACACCGTATAATTATCATAAATTGCATATACATTCGGCAACAGTGTAACATTAGCCATTCGAAGGACTGTAAATGTGCTTTTTGTACCGTGGCCTTAATAAATGGACCTACTGTGATGCATCCTTGCATACTGTACAGTTAGGAGCAAAACTGATCACACACACCTTACATCAGAATAACTTTTTTGTGAATGGACCGACTTCAATTTCCCTGTAAGGCTAGAAGAATTAGTTTGGTAAATGACGTCTAAACAATATGTTAAAAAAATGCATTTAGTCGGAATTGTGAAAAACAATATTAAAAATTGATTTTTTCGACTTTTCTAGCTGTGCCAATAAAGAAAATTTAATAGACGTGTTTGGTCAACTCGTATAAATTACATACGTTCTAAAAATTTCATTGAAATTGGTTTCAGCGCCCGATCTAGTGGTTACGTCGCCCCGGACAAAAAGACAAAATGCCGCCCCTTAAGAATATACAGGGTGGCCCACATAACTCTGAACAGCTCAATATCTCCGTTACTTTTCGTTGTACAAAAAAACTTCGTAGGACAAAGTTACACTGTTTGAAGGGCCACATATAACGGTCTAAGGGAAAAAAAATGTCAAGGTCATTTTTAAGAGATTTCAAGGTTATCGATGTTTTTTTAAATGGAATGAGGTATTTTTTAATACATCAATCGATGCAGCTGGACATTCTTTATAAAAAAGTACTAACCTATGTATGTCGAAAAGTTAGTAGTTCAGGAGATATTTCAATTTAAATAACTCCAAAATACCATTACTGTCGTAGTAAGGCGTTACACAAGTAAGTAAACACTAACGCCTTAGTACGACAGTAATGGTATTTTGGAGTTATTTAAATTGAAATATCTCCTGAACTACTAACTTTTCGACATACATAGGTTAGTACTTTTTTATAAAGAATGTCCAGCTGCATCGATTGATGTATTAAAAAATACCTCATTCCATTTAAAAAAACATCGATAACCTTGAAATCTCATAAAAATGACCTTGAAATTTTTTTTCCCTTACATCGTTATATGTGGCCCTTCAAACAGTGTAACTTTGTCCTACGAAGTTTTTTTGTACAACGAAAAGTAACGGAGATATTGAGCTGTTCAGAGTTATGTGGGCCACCCTGTATATCTATTTTTTAAATAAAGGTACATATTTTTTATCTTCAATAAAAATCAAATCATTTTATTTAAATTTTAAAGAAAGCATTTATTGTAATAAAAGCAAATTTTCTATTAATTGGGTATCTATCACATCAATATTTTTCTCACACTTACAAAGGACAAATGTCCGGGTTGCTCCCCCCTAGAGCGGGCCCTGATTGGTTTACGAATTATAAACGATCAAAAGTGGTAAAAATTGCAATTTTTCAAGATTATCGGCCTTTTTACCACTTTTGATTGTTTACAACTCGTAAACCAATTAATCAATTTCAATGAAATTTTCAGAACGTATGTAATTTATACGAGTTGACCAAACACATCTTTCAAATTTTCGTTATTGGCACAGCTAAAAAAGTCGTAAAAATCAATTTTTAATATTGTTTTTCACAATTTCGACTAAATGCATTTTTTTAACATATTTTTTAGACATTATTTACTATATAATTCCTCTAGCCTTACAGAGAAATTGAGGTCCATTCATAAACAAGTTATTCCGATTTAAAGTGTGTGTGATCAGTTTTGTTCCTAACTGTATAGCTGACACGAAAATGCATACAATATACATATTTTTGACGCCATCACAACTCAAGAATATATTCAGGTGCATCTACAAAAAAACTTATTCTTATTTACAGTGAGTGTGATCGATAGATTGTCTTTTGACAAAAATGAGTTGGTGCATGAAAACAATAAAAAGATTTAAAAAATTGAAGAATGTCGATTTGAAAGACCTCATTCCGTTCATACAATTTCGTAAAAAATTCTTTCGCTTTTAATCATTTTAATACGTTGAAAATAGTAAATTCATGTTTCTAAATTCTCTTCATCGTTATTTTATTCTAAATTGTACCTATCCATTTTTGCCATAATTGCATAAAATTCGCAGTCTTCTGATGATCAATTACGAGAGTCGCTGCACGCGAATAGTACCCTAACGATTTTACGAAATTCTTTTTATTTTCTGCTTCCTAGTGATAATTTGACTACATATTTATAACAAATTAAATTTTAAAGGCGCTACTGCCTTTAACGTGAAGGCTGAAATGGCTCGGCTGCTTGGCAAAGGAAATACGAGGATTTTAATGCGCATAGAAAAAGGATTACGGTATACGTCAGAAACACCATTCCGCAGTTAGCGGTTAAGATAGCATAAATTTCGTTCTTACTTGAGAGCGACAGCTTGAACCTGTTCTTCCGGGCTGGGAAGTTTGTGATCGACGGCATCGTCGTCTGTATCTCCCAGGATCCTGGACATGCAATCCGGTGGTACAGTAACGTCTCCGAGAGCCTCCGTGGACGTCCATCTGCGTAGATCTTCGATAACGGCCGGCTGTATTCCAGAATTATACTCGTAAAATTATTAATAATAACAAAATACTTAATGACTTCGCTTGTCCATTAATATTAAAGACTAAGATTTTTGTCTAGGTTTGTACCTCGTACACTCATCTTTCATTATTTCAAAAAATTCCGATGTCGTTATAGAATGTTTAATATTTTTCAGAGGAATTATCAAAGTATTTGCATTATAATTTTGCACGCATATTCTTGAGTATTCAAAGTACATACGTTATATTTTTCCAAACGGTAACAATTAAAATTACATAAGTTATATCAGTATTTTGGAAGTCGCCTAAGTCCATTTAAGTTTAAATTGAGATATTTAAGAGTTTGTGTTTCAATGAAAGTAAAAATATATGGTACGTATAGGATATCAATGTACCACACTCCTTAAATGTATCTAAGAGAGTTAAATTTACAATTCCTATTAAAATAATAGCAATTATTAAGTGTATAATATGTGTCTTCTTACCAAGAATGGACTTAAGCCACTTTCAAAATTAACAACTAGATTTGTCGTAAAATTTGAAACAGCCCAAGTCCATTCAATATAATTGAAAATGCTTCAAATTGAAAAAACAATATTCAATTTATTTTATGTTTCATTACAAAACACCATTTATGCAATTCAGGAAATCTTCTAACTATATAAACTACATCAAATTTACTCCTCGTTTACATTTTGTGTATGTAGGAGGGATTTGTATTTCTCTGTTGTAATTTGTCTTATATTTATATAAAGTGGTGTCAATACAATATTTTCGAATTTTCTTGGTCTACCCCGACGTGGTAATAAATTCAGTATTTTAAACTCTGCAATTTCACCCATTGATATCATATAGAAAATTTTATATGGTGCATTTCTCAAAAAACACATCCAGCATATTTTTAACCAATTTATTGTTTCTCCATTAAAATTCTTTACCCTTTTAAAAATTGCATCCTCCAAACATCTCGTTGATATGAAATCCTCTTGTTTCATTTCATTTAAAATAAAGTTATTACCTTTCCGGCACTTCTTGATAACATTATAATAATCTTGGGCGACAAACAGTCAATTATTTTTCTTTAATGACATTTCTACGACGCCAAAATCTCTGTCATTCGATAAAAACGAATGTCCTAATACCAGGAATGTATGGTGTATGATTTCCACATTATGTTCAACAGTTTGGACAATTTTTAGCCACGTTAAAGCTACTTTAATATTTCTAATCTGCCCTGCACACATGTAACTGTAAGCTATAATATGCCTTTAATTTCTTAACATCAAACAACTGACAAATGGACTTAGGCCACTTTCAAAATAAACGGCTAATATATTTTTTCACAAGAAAATGAGGAAGTATATTAAGCAAGATCAATTGAAAATCTCGATCATTTACAAAATGGCGGAATTGTGAATAAAATTGTGAATGTCCGCCGTATTGGGTCAGTCGTTTCTAGAAACATTTAGTTCAGCGATCGGTGATCCTGAAACGCTCGAATCAGAAATTTTTAAGGAGTGTCCTCAGCAATCTTGAGACCATTGCGAGCAGCATGACAGCATGGCAGTTGCCAAACTTCGTTCGGTTCGAGCCGACAATGGTATTGTAGGAAGTATTGCCGCATTGCTTCTGTTTCATAGAAACTTGATGCTGCGGCGAAAAGCTACCGACGTGTTTTACGCACTGCGGCACTGCGTGGGCACAGCCATTGTCAGATGTCACCTCGTGACCAAGCGGGTTTCACGCACGGAATACGCAACGGATTGTGTTACAGTCTGCTCCCTTTCTATGCGCTCGTTACGAATACGGTGAAAATGGCTCGACTATATTTAAGACTCGCGATCGTGTCTGCGGCCGAATCTCCCGTGTTATCCACGTCGTTGCCTGTTTAAAAGCGTATCGAGATTACGCAATTCAATAAGGGATGGAAACTGCATTCGTTGCCGTCCACAAATATCTGAATATCTAGCAAATCTACAACGTAGAGGGTAAATGTACCTATTACTGCGGTATTTGTTCCCAATGAGAATAAAATACGTAAAAATAAATATTTTTCCTGATTGCCTAGTGAATAAATTTGTACAATTCAATGATAATGTATTCTCGTTGACAAGGCAAACCAACTTGTCAGTCATTCTCATATTTATAATTTCAGCATTTGGAAAACGATTCTTCATAAAAGGTAAAAATAAGACCTCGATCTCCAAAGGACTGTTGTTCCCATGATAGTATGTATATTCTTTATATTGCTTTAAATTGCATAGGGGAAAGTTTTATTATTACTTATATACCTACTTCGATACAATAAAAATATAAAAAGAAACTTCTCTTGTCTTTTCAATAAACAAATTAAGCCCTCAGCATTACGTACATTAAAGTGAACGAGGAGCTCATTACTGCCGAACAAAAATCACTATGAATGCCCCTGATACTGCGGTATGAATTGCAACTACTATAAGAAACGAGCTTCACTTCAGCCTAACGTTTTTGGTTAGGTACACAAACGATATCTGTAAGTAGGTAGTATACGATTCTAGACAAAAAGTATTATAGATAAAACAAGCAGATATGGCAAAAATTAAATTGAAAAGTAATGAAAAATACAGTAGCAAAAATAAAAAAACTTAGTAAAGTGAAGTACACGAAAAAAAATCTACTCATGGAACTGAAAACTTAAAAACAAAGAAAGAATGGAGATTTTAAGGAATAAAAAGGAAGAAGAATAGAAAAGGACAAAGGAGTTTACGTCCCCTCTCTCTGCCAGTACCGGACACATGCGCGACAGAGAGGGAACGTGTCACGTGACTGGCACGCGGCGGAAGCGTGGGGAGTAGCGTCGTAGAAGGGGAAGGTAGAGTGGGGGGAGTCTCAATTGAGAGCAGTACTGTTTTCTTAAATATTTGTGATCAATGAAATAGCAAGAATATAGAACACTAACAAATAAAGAGAGGATGATAATAAATTAATTTTCTGTTTGTTCGCAATAATACTTTGATGTCTACTGATATGTGGTTCCACATTCGAACAGATTTATACATACGATTCTGGATTCGATGTCGAGACTCTGGTCCCGCCGTCTCTTGCCAAGGACGGGCGTGCACAGGAACATATCCACGGAACTGCCATCCCTTCTCAGACTATCCAATCCTCTGACAGCGACTATGGCAGCGGCCTCGTACAGCTCTCTCAGCGCCTTCGGTCGTGTGTTCGACGTGAACAACGACGACGACGGCTTGTTGTTCACGTGGAAATGCTCGGTTCTTGCGGAGAACGTGCATATGTCCGATTCAGCTGTAACAGAGTAAACGTATGTCAACGTTAACAAATCTGTATCAGTAGAATAATATTAATAAAAGCAGCCAGGAACTTTGTTCTAACTTATCAGAAGAAATAAATTTTCAATTACACATGTGAAAGTATTGGAAATTTTTGTTGTATTTGTTGTGGCAAATGACAAATTTTTTTCTACTTCATTATCTTTTTATGGAACTTTCAGTAACATATTTGTGGCGTTTTTCCGATTAAAATACGAACAAACATGACAGAATTTGAAATAGAACCTCAATTATCCGAATCAATGTTATATGAATTCTTTACTTTGAACAACTGGATTTCGGATATTGAATGAATCATATACAATTCATTCTTTCAATTAGTAAGGTAAGTGTTCTATTATCCGAACACTCACGATTCATTGATCAGTTTGGATAATCGAGGTTGTACTATATCGCGAATTAAATAAGTAAATATGATCCAAATGATGCCATGTTTGGTGTCATTTTAATTATAAAAATGTTACGTACGTCAACAGTATCGCAAATCCTCTTTTTAGCGAATCCTCTTTTTAGCGAATCAAATAATAATTAACACTAAACCTACCACCATCGGTCAAAATTACCGGTTCCAGATTTATTATTTTACAATTATTGAAATAATAAAAATGATTTTATAAGGATTGATTATGTAAATATAATATCTTTAATAGAGCGCGTATTATAATGGAGCCGCATAAAATCAATCTAGTCATTTTTATAAAGGAGCATGTACCAATTACTTTTAAGGCTCGGTGGGTTTAGTGTTAATTTGATCAATTCTATCTATTGTAGTACTAATATTATTATTGTTATAAAATCTGAAATCACTTATGAAATCACACACAGTTGCATCGAACATTTAGTTCGTAACCTCGAACCATAGCTATCGATGGGAGTATATACTATAGCGAACATATCTACCTGGCCTATCAATCATACTTCTCTCTGCACCGAACAACCTGTGCAACCGACCTTGAGACATAGTTCGCTCTCCTCTGATTGCGAGAGAGCGAAAAGACCTATTGCCCGAACTCTTTTTGCTAACAGCTGTGGCGCTATTGACAATGAAAGTATTGAATGGTCCATTCAAACCTTTATTTACGAATTTTTCTTAACGCTAGAAATACAGGACTTCTCAAAAGAGAGTTGATCCCCATTGTTCCTTCACTTGGGCACATGATTGTTTCAGTGAAGATAGTGGAAAGTGATATTTTTTAATTTAATCATCCCTTCAAGAAAATCCATACTTTTCAATTGGATTCGAGTCTGGATTTTATACTGACCAATCTAGAACTTTCAACAGGTGAGAATTTAATTGAATTTGTTGAAAATTAATATCGTGTTCTTCGACTAGCATATATTCAATTGCGTTCGTAATATTTCTTTGTGTTTAAAGTCACGTGATTCTTGAGATTTTTTTAACACATTAACTTTTGAAAAAATTGTTTCCTTGGTTCATTTTTGCTTTCCACTGCACATACATGTAAAATGATTGACAAATGACTAATTAGAGAACAAATTAATATCAAGTGCAAAATCTTTTACGTAAAACGGCTTCAACAATTCTTCCCCAAAAATCTACCCCAAGTCTAGGTTTTGTGGGGGTGTAAGAGCAAAACAAATGGTTCGAACCGCGATCTTTCAGCGTCCTTTGGATCGTCTACGGCGCGAGGGCGAGAACGAATATTCGTTTTGTACTTGAGAAATAGAGAATTGTTCCGTTGTGCGCTGAAACAATGCCAATTGACTCTTCGTGTTATTGTGCGAACAATAAGCAGAGAAAAAAGGAAAGGGATAACAAGCAAGTAGGAGGGATAATGGCCGCCACCTACGGCGGCACCGAGGTACACGCGTCATTGTTTCGGGGCAGCAATCGTTGGCTGCCTGCTCGAAACGAAGACAATAATTAAACGAATAATGAAATTGACGTGACCGATGTTCGGTGGACGAACAATACGCGCTCACATTGTCCTGGAACGGCAATCTCCCACGAACACAGCGAACGTGTGAAAACAACAAACCGATGATTCACGATCGACGGGGCTGAACGTTTCACGATTAAAGTTCATGACACGTCATTGAATCTAGAGGACACAGAAATAATTACATTTACAACAAAAATTGTTGTATCAAAGTTTTTATTATAATTTAGTTTCAATTTCAGCACTCTTGGCATTTTGTTAGGTAAACTTATCGATGTGCTACCTCCTCTCCAATGTCAATGTCCTTGAAATACGTTCTCAAGGTTACCATTTTATGGAAAATTAAACATTTCTTCCGACCTAGAATAATTCCATTCTTTTTAATTTTATGCAATTAATATAATACCTCATACAATACATAAATATTTCGTAATATTGGTTAGATACCAATATACTTAATAATGTAAACAATTTTTGAATAATGGTATAACAATTTTTAGTGTTGCTTCAGAGCAGTGTTGGGAAAATTTTATTTTAAATAATAGATAACTAAATAATAAATAAATGTGTGATTGTAATTGCAAATAATAAAACTTTTTATTTAAATAAATTATTATTTCTTGTTTGCAAATAAAAGATTATTTATTATTTGGATTGAGATGGAAATCAAATAAATAGTGTAAGAGAAGAGATGTTTTTGGTCTTCTCTTATTTCTTGTACTTTTTTAATACATTGAACATGTGCGCGTTTTTTGTCTGCTATAGCAACCTTTCCAGGTACATATACCGCCAGTGGTCGGGCCCGTCCGAAGTGCCTAGCTGCCTATAAAAATATACAATTTAATTTATTATTTGTCAATACAAATAATAATTGAAATTGTATTTGTAAATAACAATTAACTTTATTATTTTAAATAATTCATTTAGACTTGCTCAAATAATAAATAACTTGTTATTTAAATTTATATTTAAATAAATGTATTTATTGCCCAACACTGCTTCAGTCGCCACTCGAGTGCTAAGGATTAATTTCTAATTGACAGTAGAAGATGACAACTATTTATGAGAAGTTGCAAGGTAAGTCTAAGCATCGTTGTTTATTTAATTATACAACAACGAATAATTGTGATCTTACTCTTGACTGGTCACTTGCTGGTACATTTATCCTATTTTTGTCATCATTGTCTAATAATTAAATGAAAATGTTCGGATCAGCATGGCCATACAGAGACGTATCATACGAAGGCCAGACGCTTACCTCGAAGCTCTGACCTGGGGCCCAACATAATATTTCTTGTGGAGCTCACATACAAATCGTTGCACGACATTAAACCTGTTTGCTCGCTGAAATCCATATAGGTGTATTAATACCTGCCTTGCTAGTTTTCGAATGAAGAGGGCAAATGCATTCTATAGCACATCGTTTACCTTGGTACCATTCTCATTTCCTTCAAATGTTTATTAGTTGATTTTGTGTAAATTGATAGACTTTCTCGATTTCATTCCATGTATTTCGAACTTCCAGCTCATAAATTTTTTCGTTTAATATGAATATAACAGTATGAATACTATACTGCGGATCTTTATGCGTTTATGACTTATGAAAATGTTCAAAAAGGCTAGAATATAAAATGTGACAAAACTATTACAAAGGCTGTTTCCAATAAAAATTTGATTTGCTTCATTCTACTTTCTTAAAATTTGTCGACAGGAATTGGAAACTCAATTGCAAAATTTGTACCGAACAGATAGACAAACAAACAAACAGACAGACAGAAATGCATAACATCCGCAGTCTAATGAACACATTAAATATGTTCGCATTCACTGGACAGATTACCCTAGCTAACATTGGTTGATTCTTTCATTCAGAATTCTGATGAAGTGTGTGTTACGTAAAGTGGCCACCGTTTTTAACGGCATTAACTATGGTCACGCCTGTTTCACGCCGCGCCGGCATCGGCACACGAGACTCGTTACGCGTGCAGAGCTAAGAAAGAAGAAGCATTCTGCAGACTCTATCTTCAATTAACCGAAGCCTAAACACAGTTAATAGTACAATGCACTTCCTGTTGACGAGTGGCTGCTGTCGGCTATTATGAACATTGCTGTCGCGGTTTGGAGTGGAATTTTTCTCGTTTTTAAATTTAGGACCGTATGCGTACAAGAAAGTTTTTAAAATAGTATTTTATTTGGAGAATATTAAAAATATTTGGATTTTTTTCTGAAAATAATAGTTTGTATTTACTACATTTATATGTATAAATTGTTTCCTAATGGCAAGATACACTGTATGTTTATATTGTTTACCAACAAACCATGCGTATATTAGAGTGGTTGTACTAATAATGGAGTAATTTAACTTGATCATTAGACTACGGATTTTTCTACAATATAAATATTTATTGCAAGTTACGAGGTTTAGTCAGTCGACTATTAAAAATTATTAAATTCCTTGATCGCCCAGTGATTGTGTTAGGCGTTTTACTCCGCATGCGTTACGATAATTAAGAGACCGTTTGCTAACACATAAGGGATTGCGCCGTGTACCATAAAGTATCGAGTTGATCGAGCACGAGATATGTTAGAAGGTTTCTGATTCAGGCTCCATGTTATTACAAATAAAGCCGTACTATATTTTCCAGGTAAAGGAGGTAGAACACAAAAGATGTGTATACAATAATCACTACATGCTATACCACCGATCTGGGCCAGAGGTTAGGCAATAAAATAGATATAACCGATAGGCGATTAAAGATAACTTTATTGGACCGGTGAAAAAGAGAGTCAGGTTGGCCCCTGTTATCTTTTCCTCGTCTTGCCAGGATTGCGTTGCGACTGCCAGTTAAAAGGGTGTTCCAATTTAGTGAGATCATGTTCTCACTGAATAAACATAATTCATATTAAACGAAAAAATAACAAATACATTTAGAAAATTGAAGTTTACCTTCATCTTTACAAAAATAATGCACATGAAAAAAATTACAGACACCATTATGTTACAACATAATTAACATAACATATAGGGTTGCCAGAAATGTTTTATCCAAATATAGAAAAAGTAGTGAAAACTGCAATTATGTACAGTGAGTCACAAAATTATTCGCTCACTCGATAATGCGGCAAAGATATACGAAATAATCAGACAACGCAGGGTATTTTTCAATTTTTTATTTGGATATACATCGTTCAAAATTTAATTCAACAGAATCGTAAAACAAAATTGCGAAATTTTCATTTAATATTAGAGAAATATGAGTTTAAAGAAATCTTGACGGTTTTTCACGCCACAAAATTATTCGCTCATTTTAGATTAACTATTATTATAACAATATTAATATTTGGTGGGATATCCTTTTTGTCTTATGACTTCTGCGAGACGTTTGGGCATTGATTCTATTAATGTTTCCAAATATTTTTTGTGTATTTTTGGCCATTCCTCCTGTAATCTGCTTTGTAACTCTTTTTTATTCGTAATTGAATGTTTACGAATTTTTGTGTCCAGCATGATCCATACCATCTCGATAGGATTCAAATCGGGAGATTGAGGCGGGGTTTGCATTATTTTGGGACAGTTATACAGTAACCATTCCTGTACCAATCTCGATTTATGTTTGGGATCGTTGTCCTGGTAGAAGTGAAACACTTCTGAAATCCCCATTGCTTCCGCGCTTGGCTTAAAATTTTTTTTTAGGATATCCATGTACATTATTTTATCCATGGTAGCCTCAACTATCTGCAATTTCCCAACACCGTGATAACTAATGCAACCCCAAACCATCACATGACCACCTCCATGCTTGACTGTGCTACACAGGTTTTTGGGATCCATCTCCGCGTTTGATTTTCGCCAAACTTTTTGATGACCGTCAGAGCCTCAAATATTAAATTTACTCCCGTCGCAAAATATCACATTGTTCCAAAACTCAGGGGGCTTTGTGATGTATTTTTTTTCGAATTCTACCCTTTTCTTCCTATTAATCTCGCTTACGTAAGGCTTTCTTCTTGCTACGCGGCCGTTGTACCCGTTCTTTCGCAACACTCTTCGTACTGTTTCATCGGAAACTTCTTTTTCACTAAAATTTTTCAAACTTGTATTGATTTTGGGAGCACTTATTTTCGGATTTCCTTTAACTTCTCTCACAACAAAACGCTCTTCCGAGGTATTCAATATCTTTTTCCTACCACGGCCAGCTTTGTTTATTATTCGTCCTTCTTCTTCGTACCGTTTTATAATATAACGTACTGTTGAATAACTTCTACAAACGATATTTCCAATTTCTCTGATGGATTTTCCACTTACCCAATGAAAAATTATAACTTCCCTAATCTCTAGACTAGTTTCTTTACTTTTTCTACCCATTGTAACGAATTCTTGAAAATCAAAGAAATAGATGAAAATAGATCCTTACTGAGCGAATGTTTACGTTATACTGACTCTCTTTAGCAACTATCAGAAACAAATGCCTCTCAGAGTTTGTAAATTGCATTTGTTTCAGTGGATTTCGCGGCGTGAGCGAATAATTTTGTGGCGTGAAAAACGGTCAAGATTTCTTAAAACGCATATTTCTCTAATAATAAATGAAAATTTCGCAATTTTCTTTTACGATTCTGTTGAATTAAACTTTGAGCTATGTATATCCAAATAAAAAATTGAAAAATACCCTGCGTTGTCTGATTATTTCGTATATCTTTGCCGCATTAGCGAGTGAGCGAATAATTTTGTGACTCACTGTATACAGTGGGTTCACAAAGTATTCGTACACCTTTTAAAAACTAATAACTTTTTTATAATTGTACCAAACTACCTGAATTTTTATAATCAATTAAAAGCATTGGTTTACGAAATGATATGCAAGACAAATTTTCCAAAAATTATAATTTACAAGGTTACATGCAGAAATCAAAAAGGCAATTTTTAAAACTTTTTTATTTGGGCCCTTAATAAAAATTTAAAATAGATGTTTTGTAGATCTATGTTAGTTATACACATGCTTCAAATTTCATCGAAATCGATTAACATACATACGAGCTAGAAGTGCTTAAAAATGGTGAAAATCGAAGTTTTAGACGACTTTTGATCAGTTTCTGCTTAAAATCCACAGAATCGTACATCTTTCGATGCGTGTCGTTTTTTCCTGCGTCAACCGATTTCGATGAAATTTTCTGTATGTGTATAACTAACATAGATCTACAAAATATATTTTTTAAATTTTGATTAAGGATCCAAAGAAAAAAGTGTTAAAAAATGCTTTTTTTATTTTTGCATTTATTTTTGCCTTGTAAATTACAATTATTTGGAAAATCTTTTTTGCATATCATTTCGTAAACCAATGCTTCTAAGTGATTATAAAAAATCAGGTCGTTTGGTACAATTAAAAAAAAGTTATTAATTTTTAAAAGGTGTACGATTACTTTGTACACCCACTGTATGAGATAGGCTCAAAATAGAGGAGTTCAAGTGAAAGAAGTACGCAGAACATTTTAAACTTTTTTATTCAAAGATTTTTGAAAATTCAAATATGATATAGGAGGTCAAGTTCCAATATAGAAGACTCATATCAAATATAGAAGATCTGGCAACCCTAATAACATGTTATAATAATTGTTTGCAAAAAACATTATAACATTTACCTCTCTTATTTTTTTCCAATGTTTACTATTTTAGAGAAAAACCCTGGCTGGTAACAACGCACACACCCCGTATACCAGTCCTAAAATTAAGCCATCCGTCAATCAGCGAAATTGATTGTATGTCAACTTTGGCATTCGACGTTTCTCTCATCATTCTTACTTTTTCAAATTGGCTCGTAGAACCACCCTTTAAAATATTTGACACACGCACATAGTACAGTCGAACACCCTGCATAGCACGCGATGCCTCAGTCAGAATTTATTAGCAGGCTTTGGGCTTGGCCACGTAGAGACGATAAGCATTAGGGATGAAGAATCGATGTATGGATCGAGACGAGAGGCCACAAATGACGCGCGTAGAGGCGAGCGAAACTGTTAGCTATAGCTCATCCTGTACATCCCGGCAAATTTTACGCGAAATTTTTCGCAGCTTTTCCCGACGTGTTTACAAAAACAGAAATTCAATTTAGTAGTAGTGACAGTTTGTTGCGAATATCTCGAAGACCAAAAGAGAGCCCCTGTTGAAATGAAAATATCGAAATCTATAACATATTTAAATTTCATCAAAATCGGAGAGGTGTGCCTCTTTGTAAACAATTGCCCTTTTAATTTATATAAAGCGTGATTTTTAGCTAGCATCCGCGAAGAAGCTTGGGGTCCATTAATTAAGACCCATTAAAGTAGACAGAACCACTGGCGCTGTCATTCCGATTGATTGGCAGGGAGTGCACGGGCTCTTAGAGTCGCCCCTGGAGAATGCAACTGGTAAATTGCATTGTCATAGTATACATATATATTCATTTTTTACCCTCCCTTGTATGGTTTTCTGCTGGGTCGGAGAAACCTATTTTGAGAAAAACGTATAAGTTAGGACAGTGCTTTTTTCCACATTGACGCACTGGAAACACCAATGTCATGGTTGTCAACTTTATTTCTGTTTATAAACAAACTTTCCATGAGCATTAGTGGAAGTGAATCAGACGATTAAGCCGGTTATTATTGAGTGAACAATGCTTTTTATTGTATCAAATCATGATCTAAGAAATAAATACACTCAATAAACATTGTTGATTTCATTTCAACACTTAATTCTCAGTGTTTTTGATATTTGAGAAAACATTGTCTTCAAAAAATTGACTACAACCTTTCATCAACGGTATACATTTTTTTTGTGTAATTCTCATCCTATGAAATTTTATAGCCAAAAAATAAAACCTGTCCCAATCTATACGACAGTCCCTTATTGAAAAATGTTTCGAATCCTTTGTTCTTCTTCTCCAATTGTAAAAAGATTGAAGAACATTTTGCGCATCATTTAGCATTACTTTTTAAATCGCACTTCGGTACTTTTCAGCAGAGATTATAGATTTTTGCGGGCCTAGAGCGAAAAAGCAACGCCGCAGACGACATTCCGCGACGGAAGACGCTAGCCGTATACGCGAGCGTACTTCATGACTCTTCTTTTTCCAATGAAATACTATCTTCGACGTATTATGCCAGCGTATACGTGTATCGTGACTTTTAGTTCCAGCCCACACAGTACACTGACCCTCGATTCAGCCAAGTACAGTGCATATGGTACCGTGTATTCGGTACCAACGATGATCGCGACCGAAAGGTATACTTGTCCTTTTACGTCTTTCGTCTGCAACCTTTCCGCCATCTTTGTTTCATAATTGCACGATAGAACCGTGCTCGTAACGCGTTAGGTCCCGAATATCAACCCCCATAATTTCCACAAGATCGAAGCAGTTTTACCACTTCTTGTGGAGGGTCCACTAAGAAGTGTCATTTTAAATGATAAAAAATTGTTTTTACAAATAAAAAAAATAACGCGTTTAAAATGATACCTCTAATAGATTGCAATGATAATGAATGTGTGTTTAAGCCTTGTTGAAGATTAGTGTCACCCACATGTGACGTGGCAGTGAACGTGTTAAGAACGGCTCTTGTTTAGTGACAACGATGTAAAAAGTATGGGAGCGAAGCCAGTATTATTTCGATTACGTTGATAAATTTCTTCGTCTCCGTGCCGTAGAAAAAGAGATGTCGTTTCAAGTAATAGCTTCTAGACTGTCATCGTTGGCCATTAGTTCGAGGAAGTTGTTAACCAGTGACTCTTGCAACATAAAGACACATATGGACATGTGGCGGCATTTCGTATACCCGCCATTACAGGATTCCCGAGTCAATACCTTTCCCACAGCTAGGCAACCTGTTGCTGATTACTACACTGTCAATGATTTCAGGTGAAACTCATAATGGAAAATTCGTTATGACTTACTAGTTAATTTTGTGTGAGTTAATCAGCCTTACAAAATACCTCGAGTGTTATACTACCTTTAAGAGTTATAACATTTACCTGTATATCTTTAAAACTATAGTAGATGCACAGTAATTATTAAAGTGGAAATGAATTTCATGTTTAATTTTAATTTTGGAAGTCGAAGAAAATGTTTGTAGTTTGTATGATGAATAATATTGCTTACAGTGTTCTTAAACGTATATTCGTAATTTGCAAACGTTAATACTAAAAATAATAGAAAGTCGATGGAAAAATAAAATGGCGTGATACGTCATGTTTACTGCAAACATGATTAAATTCGTAACTTTTTGGTTAACGAAGTATCTTTATATTAACCCCTTACCTTACAATATCGTGTCTGACTCGTGATGAAGATTCTGAACAGATTCTGATAAGAAAATGTATAGTTTCCTTTAAACCGAAATATAATTCTATTTTGGTTTTGTTAATATACAGCTATTGGAGAACATACAGGCATACAATTTATATCAATTTTCTCCTTTTTTAGGAAATTACGATCTACAAAAAAGTTCTAATCATTGAAACCGTAAAATAAATCGTAGGGCAAGGGAATAATAACCTCTGACTTCTCTGAAATTAAAGCGATTATGGGTAATTGGTTCAGTGTGTTGGCTTAATTCGTTGCAATAATTACCCTTGTGATTAAAGGTCCCTTCTGTTTCCTCTTTTCGAAGGGACACGAAGGAAGTTATTTTGTACAGTTTCTAAGTAATTACAGTGCCCAAAGCAATCCCCATATAACATGGCGCGTCTACAATATGGTTACACTCTAACGCGGTTAGAAAATTGGGGAACCACCCTCGTGTTTTATGGAGGGGTGAAAGATCGCAGCGCACCAAAGGAGTATTTTATTTTGTCAAAATGATATGTAGGCAATTTCCTTTTTACTAGGAACGAGCATTGTTCTAGACCGCAGGTGTATCATTTCCAATGGAAACATCATTTTATACATATAATCATAATATTTATATTCACATAGCATAAATCAATGTTACACAATAGTATCTACCATAAGTGAAATAAGAATATTTCTCTTTCTTCTTTTTGTTAGTGTTTGCAGACATTTTCCATAATTACATTCAAGAGTGTTAATCCTCAGTTGATGACACGTTAACAAATATAATCTAAACGCAATAGCAATTTAATTAGCAAATAAAGCTACACTTCATGTCAACATTTTTCTAATTGCCTGGCGATCTCAAAGTCAACAATCTGAACTGTCACGTGTCGTCAGAGACTCAATAACACCAACTAAGGATTAAGCGATTAAGGATTAAAATCCCGTGATTGACGGATGAAGAGAAAGGCGTCTCTGTAGAATGACACTGTCCTTAAATTGTCCCGAGGTTGTGGATGAAGTCTTTGAAAACCGTGTTGTGGCTGAAAATGAAATGCGTCTTTCTTTCGACACCATTCTACAGCCGTCAATCGCAATTAGCTAATTCCGTTATATAATGAAACATTTCTTAACAGCAGTAATAATAATCAAAGCAACCATTCAGAGGGCCTGTCTCATTGCTTGACCCGTTGATCGATCGTCCTGAATCAAGTTCTGGCGCTTTTGAGTGCCACTTGCACGCCGCGCGCAGCCGGACAAAGGGACAAAAGCCCGAGGACACTTATTGTTGCCTCGTGGAACTCGAATGTGATTAAGGATAGTTGTTCTGACAGGACATTTAAACTGACCAACAAACGCTGCCTGGCGTCACTGTGCTGATTATCGATGACAAAGTCTCTGAAAAACTACTTGAAGCAGCAGGCTACAGCATTCAAAATGATTAGGGGAGAGTTGAAACAGGGGCACATTGATAACATTTTTAGTACATCCTGTATAATAACATCCGGTGGAGCACAATGATACGTAATGATGAGACTGCGGATCTTTATGCATTTATAGGGAAATTGAGCAGATGAAATTGTTGTATGATCAAAATTGATGAAAAAGTTTAAAAATTGTCCTCTATTAAAATCATTAACGAAAGAAATAAAATTCAATGTAGTTTCTATTTCTTGCAATCGATGCAGACCATTTTTATTTTGCATAAAGATGTGCAGTCTAGTCATGATTGAATGAACTACTCAGCTCCTGGTGATTAACTGCCATTAAATTAATCTGGATAAAGTATTGTTAACAATATGTTTAAAAAATTTATGAACAACTGCTTAAATAATGCTGAAAATAATAATCGTCATACAGAGCTAGGTGGTTAAATATGTAGAAGCCACTTGGAGTTAATGATTTGATAATTCATTGATTGCAATTTTGTGCTTTATTAGCAAATGAAAAAAGATATTGATGATAACTGAATAACAAATATGTATGTTTTCATCACAAAAATGGAACATTATTTTTTTACTTTAAGATCATTTTGCCAAGCCCTATGTTGCTTGGCTTCTTTTGGCATGTTGATTCATGTTAATTTTGTGCTCTGTTAATAAATGAAAAACGATACTGAAGATAACTGAATACATATATGAAACATGTGCTACTAGTTAAAACAATTCTTTTTATTTTAAGATCGTTCTGCCAAACCCTATATTGTTTGGCTTCTTTCGGCGTATTGATTGATTGTAATTTTGTGCTTTGGTAATAAATGAAAAACGATATTGAAGACAAGTGAATACAATTATGCATGTTCTCGTTACAAAAATGAAACATGTGCTACTAGTTAAAACAATTCTTTTTATTTTAAGATCATTTTGCCAAACCCTATATTGTCTGGCTTCTTTCAGGGATCGCCAGCTCATTGTCAACAGTAATTTTAACAGTATCAACGCGTATGCCACCTGTACGTTAGTCACGCTTTATTTTGCAGTTACTGAGATTCGATCCAGCGATCCATCCTGATCGCCCATTGTCGTCGGTAGCGTCGCGTGACGTAACCAGTTTATGCAAATAAGAAAGAGTTTGAATGAAATCCATCATGCCAATCTCGCCGGACAATGCATATATGAATTTATTCGCGGCTACCGCGTGATTTACAATACTGAGCACAATTTGCAAGGTAAATGCGCATGCGCGTGGATCAGGCCGCAGATCGACCACGTGGAGTAACAAGTTGTACACATACGCGTGTATACATTGTGTACATTCAAACTACAGGTCGTTCACAAACGTGCGATGATGTACTCTTGAAATAACATTTCACCTCTCAAACGTTTAAAGTCGTTCGAACGATTATGAATGGTACTGTATCTACATACAATGTTTTCGCACACACTTCACCTATACTTTCTCTTCATCCATAAACTATCGCTTTTTCTCATACGCCATGTACACGGGTTTATTGCTCATGATTGGTTGATATTTTTAAACTATAAATTTTCTAAGCGAAGTTTATGGTACTCTTGCGCAGACATGCAAAATGTCTGTCGAATGGAATATAAATTAATAATTACATTCAAATGCTGTAGAACTATAATGTTCGTGTGTTACGTTGTCAAAGGGTAAAAATATTCGATTATGCTACGAGAGCATTCATCAAGTACAAACATTGAAATTATTGTGAAAATTGCTGATGCATCGAATATGAATAAAAATTAAAGAAATGCAACCATTCGAATGTGACTAAAAATTGAAGAAATACAAACATTCGAATATGAATAAAAATTGAAGAAATACAAACATTCGAATATGAGTAAAAATTGAAGCAATACAAACATTCGAATATGAATAAAAATTGAAGAAATACAAACATTCGAATATGAGTAAAAATTGAAGCAACACAAACATTCGAATATGAATAAAAATTGAAGAAATACGAACATTCGAATATGAGTAAAAATTGAAGAAATACAAACATTCGAATGTGACTAAAAATTGAAGAAATACAAACATTCGAATGTGAATAAAAATTGAAGAAATACGAACATTCGAATATGAATAAAAATTGAAGAAATACAAGCATTCGAATATGAATAAAAATTGAAGAAATACAAACATTCGAATATGAATAAAAATTGAAGAAATACAAACATTCGAATATGAGTAAAAATTAAAGAAATACAAACATTCGAATATGAATAAAAATTGGAGAAATACAAACATTCGAATATGAATAAAAATTGGAGAAATACAAACATTCGAATGTGAATAAAAATTGAAGAAATACAAACATTCGAATATGAATAAAAATTGAAGAAATACAAACATTGGAATATGAGTAAAAATTGAAGAAATACGAACAATCAAATTAATAAAATTAATCAATAAAAATCGAGGAAGTACAATCATTGTGCTTATTGTGAACATTGCTGATGGATCGAATAACTTAAAAATTGAGGAAATACGCATTTTTTTCCTGCGTACTCGGAAGCATTCGTTTGTTTCGAAGCAACTTTAAATGCACTTCCGGTGAAGATTTACGTTAAAAGGGGACAGCTGCGATTCGTCGTGCAGATGGTACTCGCATTCGAAAAACAGGCCCATTTTTCGGTAAGCAAAACTGGCAGTAATGCTGTCGACTGTAGACCAGTTTTACTCCAATTATAATATTCTCAAATCGATGGTTTTTTTTAACGAGAGCTGGGTTAGTACGTTTTAATTACAACATTCAAATTATAAATATAGAGAAGATTGTATTTCAAGAATCCTTTTACTTCACAGTTTTACATATAAATATGTTTGGGGATATTTATTGTACATAAATTGAAATTATTAATTGAAATAATATTTTTTGTACAATGTATTCGATATAATTAATGATCTCTTTTATTTCAATTTGTAAGGTTCAGCCTATTATTACATTCTTATATATAGATTATGCAATGATGTTCTAAATCACAATCCATGTAAGCTGTCATGGCCAGTTATCATTGTACTCTATCTGCGCTGACACAGCACTTGACCGAAGAATAACTTTGTTCCTATTTTTTGAGGAATAGAATATCGATCGTAGTATTCTTTATGATTATTCGAGTAGAGTCGGAGGTATTACGTCCAACATTGGAGACCTAGATCGTACGACAGAAGTACCAAACCATCGACAATGAGAGACCACTTGCTCTAAAGCATCAGTCATTTAAAATGTCTTGTCTTTTCTGATTAAATGCTTCTGCTTTTGTTTAACCCCTTGCCGTATCATTTTCTTTACAGTTACAGCGATTTCGTCTTCATCCCCAAAAATATCGTAGAAGAGAAAAGAAAATGTATATTTTTTGTATGGCTCAATTTATTTTAATGCTTAACTACTCATTACAAACGAATCAAATTTTATTTCATTTAAAAGGAAAGGCATAACATTTACACTTATTAGGCTTTGTTTAAAATCTTCATGACGAGCGTGACTCGTTAAAATACGGCAAGGAGTTAATATCAATACTCGTACAGGATTTAAAATCAATGTTTCTTTGATTCGAACTTAAATGCATGTTACAAATGAATTAATAATTAATAAAATAATGCTTTTCGTTTCGTTATTTGAAACAGTATTTTTGTAGAATGTGTTAGAAATAATAAAAGAAATTATTTCAGCTAACATGTCACATTGACTGATAGGATAATATTTACTTATGAACGTCGAGGCTTAGACATGCCTATAATGTTTTGTAGAAAGAACGTGAAAAATTTTTTATCGGAAGTAACTGATGACTTTGAAGTTCGTTAAAAAAAGTGATTGAAATGCACGTTAAATATTCCTGTGAAATCATTCCTGTTAAGACGAAAAGAAAAACGTGACAAAATATAGGAAAGAATGTTTGAAACTAGTTTACCAATATTTTTTTATTTAGTACTGACTTAATACTTTTATGAAACTTCTCGGAATTGGATTTTTGTCTGGATGACTTGCAGCTCGGAACGTTAGAATTCTCGAACTGTTAGCCAAGAAGGAGTGGAAGGATTACACTGTCAATATCAGATGAAGAGTCGCTAGGAAAAAGTCAGATGGCCTGAATCTGCTGGGCCAAGGCAGCATGGGCACGCCTATAATATATCCCACGATCAATCGATAACGCGTAAGGTGCGCTATCGTGCTCGCAGCCACGATAAGAAAGAAGTTTACCTTCTAAACAAGTTTGTAGAGTCCAGTGTAAACACGACAGACCCCTTTTTTCTATTTACAATGTCCCGTTCATATTTCACAGGTCTCGCGTGTACACGAAAACGAATGAATCAATGAAAAAATTGTGGCGTAGAATGGTCTTATTTCCCTCTGGAAATCACCTTGCGTTTTATGTTGAATTAATTCGTGTTGAAAGTGTGCGGAATTCATCAGCGACAATTAACACTTATCCGTCGTAAAACGTTCCCCGAAACTAAAGTGTAAAATAAAATTATTTAAATAAAAATAAATTTTTTAAAAATACCACGTTTTTAAAACGGACTAAAAAGTATAAAATAAAATTTTTAAAATCGCCACGTTTACAAAACGGACTAAAAAGTATAAAATAATTTTTTCTAGCCCCATACAGATTCCTAACCCCTGAAAATTTGTGATTGTGAATTTTTAATAGCTAAGAAAATACTTGTAAGATTTAAAACGAAAAACGTGGGGCGCATGCAATAGATAATTGATGAATGAACACTAAATCACTAACAACTTTATTGCACTGCAAATGATATGAAGTGTTGTACGAGATTTCTCAGCGGCAGCTACTCTCTACACTCCTTACTATGTATTATCTTGCGCCCCACGTTTTTCGTTTTAAATCTTACAAGTATTTTCTTAGCTATTAAAAATTCACAATCACAAATTTTCAGGGGTTAGGAATCTGTATGGGGCTAGAAAAAATTATTTTATACTTTTTAGTCCGTTTTGTAAACGTGGCGATTTTAAAAATTTTATTTTATACTTTTTAGTCCGTTTTAAAAACGTGGTATTTTTAAAAAATTTATTTTTATTTAAATAATTATTTTCTGCTTTTTAGTCTTGCATGTGTGAAATTTTATAATCGATTTTGAACATTTTGATGAGATTATAACAGAGACATGTAGTAAATTTCAGACGGTATTGCGACGCGTCATATCGAAAACGAACGCCGTGGTAAAATGTCAAAGATAAAGGTTCGAAGGAGAATTTCGGTGTAACTGTTCTTTCGCTTGGTAAACAAACATTATAGTATACTAATACGTAGTAACTTTGTAAACACCGCACGGAGCTCGAACGCACACTGAGCTGCTTCGGTGCGAAGCAGGTCAGTGGAGTGGGAACCGAGTGGGCACTACCGGTCGTCGCGCGGGGACGTGTAACGGTTAAATTTTTAATAGTTCATATCTCCTAAACGCGTAGCCTGTTGTAAATTTAAAAAATTTTTTTTTAAATACTACATTGTCATATAGTACTGAGCTATGTTTAAAATTTCAAGTCTCTAGCTCATCGAGAATTTAGTTTAAAATCAGTTGTAAAATTTGTACCGAACAGACAAACAGACATACAAGAAAGCGACATAATAAAAACGTGGTAAAATATTTAATGGCATACCTGGTGATTTGGCGACTTCTCTGTGAAAATCATCATTAACGAACTGCTCCTTTTTTGTAGACATTATTTCGAGATTATAACAGAGACATGTAGTAAATTTCAGACGGTATTGGGACCGCATCATATCGAAACGCCGTGGTAAAATGTCAAAGATAAAGGTTCGACCGAAAATCTCGGTGTAACTGTCCCTTCGATTGGTAAACAAACATTATAATATAATAATACGTAGTAACTTTATAAACACCGCACGGAGCTCAAACGCACACTGACGCACACTGAGCTCCTTTGGTGCGAATCGGGTCAGTGGAGTGGGGATGAGTGAGAGAGGGAACGGGTAGTGGAGTAGGGAGCGCTGTCGCGCGGCGTGGCGACCGTTGAACGCGGTGACGTAGGTTTCGCGGGGGGGTGAAAAGGTAAATATTTAATTGTTATATCTCCGAAACGGATAGACTTTTTAACAATTTTTTTTTGAATAATGCATTGTCATCCAGTTCTGAGCCATGTAACCGATTTCAAGTCTCCAGCTCATCAGGAAGTTAGTTTAAAATCAATTGCAAAATTTGCCACCGAACAAACAGACAAACAGACAAACAGACAAACAGACAAACAAACAAGAAAGCGAGCTAATAAAAACGTGGTAAAAACGGACGGAATATGTTTATAGATTAAACTTTCACTCAGGGGACCAAAAATTTTCAACTTTTCTGAATGTAATATTATACAACTCGACGAGAAAATGATAATACTTTTAATTCTAGTGAAAGTTCAGCCTTTTTCTAGACTAGGCCAATTCTCATAAAAGTTGCAGAACATCAAACAGCTGTTTAAACCCTTTGCACTCGGAGCTATTTTAACTGGAAAATTAAACATTCCTTCCAATTTAGAATATTTCCATTCCCTATGATTTACCTCATACACACAATAATATTATTACATACGATAATACCACATACAATACCTAAATGTTTAGTAATTGATTAGATACCGGTATATTTAATAATCTAAACAATATTTCGAATAATGATACAGCACTTTTTAGTGGTGCCTCAGAGGGGACGACCGAGTGCAAAGGGTCAACACTTCAAGTGATTAATGTATTAAATGAAATAAAAATTAGACCAATTCAGATCAACTACGTCGGACAGCAAAAATTGTACGACTTACGCAAAATTTTGAAATTGACTTCTTTCTGTGCAACGCGGCACGCAAAGCGCGAAGAGAAATCGGAAGCAGAAAGAATAAGCGGAACATAAATATTCCCATGTATGTAACAGTTTCTAGAGACGCTCATGAATCACTCCAACGTTCTCTCCGCAGGTTCTCAAGAATTCATTCATTCTAAATTAATGCAATTATAACAATACAGTTCACTGATTAACAATCCCCTCGCATCTGAAGTGCTACGGCATCGTCCACAAATACTGGCGGGACAGCGAGCGTGTTCGAGTCCCTAAAATCATTCATAGATCACCAGTACTATGATAATGATTACCAACACGTAACAGTAGACGCGTATGCGTACCTTGCACATGGATAGATGCAATGGAGACTTGAATGCGTGCACGTGTTCGAATACGAGGAGCGCATAGGCAGATAGAGCCCGCGGCCTGTTTGCTCCGCTCATAGCTATTCCTACGCAGCTTCGTATGCTTACTTTCGGCTCGCTTCGCTGAACTTTCGCCTAACAGTGGACGAAGCCAACAGTTGCCGCTTACCAGTAAACCAACCTTCCTTTCCTCTTCTCCTTCTTCTCCTTGCGAAGGAAAATTGTAATCAGACGGGCGCTCTATGAATAACACTTGGCATTGGTGCAGGAGCCGCTGTATCTGCCTAAGTAAACTTTATAATAACAGGTGATAACGCTCAGCCGTGTTTATAAATACGTTTTGTGGAAGTTTAATTTTTGTAGATAGGCAGGGTTTCGTTTTAAGTACCATAAAGACTTCATTTTATGGGGTCGTAGCATACATTCGTTCAGGTGTTTTCGATGTCCTCTTTTCATTTAAGCCAACTTTGTGACAGTTGCTGATGATAATAGACGCATTTATAAACAAATTTTGGTGACGTTTCATTTCTATAGTTAGGCAAGGTCCGTTGTAAGTACCCTAACGCTTCATTTTATGGGGCCCTAACATAAATTCGTGCGATCGTCTTCGATATCCTCTTTTCATATATTAACAAAGTAGAATATTACGTATACAAGGTGTCCCATTTTGAAGTTCCGCACGCAAATCTTATAGTGGTCACGTGACTATCCCGAGACGAATTCACTGATGAAATTTTCGTCGTTCAAGGTCATTTAATGCCGGCCATTATTTAGCTAGATGGAAACACGTCGACTTAGAGTTTTCTGAACTTCTTCCTATTTCTGTGAAAAAACTTATCAACGCGAATATTTTCCGCTCAGCAATCGATAGAATTGACACACGATTGATAATTCGACGAATTCACGATCAATTCAATTTGTATGCGCCATTGCAACCTTACGCTTCAGTCTAGTTGCCTCGCTGGATGCATTTGAAATTTCGATTTACATAATAACATCTTAAACTTGCACAATTTACATTTCCTTTCCATTTCTCTGCTTGCATCTCGGATACGACGACGTTGCGGATGTCGCATACTGGCGAGCATGTTTCCGTATTGGAAGCTCGCGGAGGATCAATAAGCTGCGTTCCCATCGAAATTGAAGGCGTTACTTAATTAAAATATTGGAAACTAGAATCAAGATTCAATGATATCATTTTCTTGCCAACCATTAGGAAGTAAAGTATTATTATTAAGACATTTATGTATTTTTATTACATGAAAGTTTTCATAAAGACTGAGGAATTATTGCACTTATTTTCAAATTATTTCCTGCTTATAATAAATTCTAAAATCAATGTATTAAACACTAGAATCAGAATCCAATAAAGTACATTCCTGTTAAATCCATTTAGTATAATACGTAGTATACATATTTAGAAAATAACTACTCCAAATGTGTTGGCCATTCTCAGAGTTTATTTTTTAGCTATGAACTATCTATTTTTGGATAGAAACTATTTTCGACAATTTGTAAAGAAATTTATAGACAGCCGTGACACTCTGAACCGTTAGAATGGATCGCGTTTGTTATGGTAATTTTAGAGCACTGAGCCCACAGACTATCGGAGAAATGGGTTGCCTTGTTACAAAAGTGAAACAAATTGCGGAAGGAAGTCATTGGTTCTGTGACAAACACTGTTTCCGTTGATGCATCGCCGGCAACGCAACGAAAACAGGTTCACATAAAAATTCAGAGCTCCAGCGGCGCGCCGGAAACACCGCTTGTTTACCCATTATCTATTACGTTTTTCACCGACTTCCGGTTTTGCAAATACGAGATTGATCGATTCCGTGCGCAGATCGGAAAACCAAATAGATCCGCGCCTCGGCTATGCGAACCTGTCCTTTGTCCTGATACAAATTTTAGTAAACAACCGACCGTTAAAAGTGACTAATTTGCATTGCTCTTTTTAAAAATAATATTTTATCAACACGTTGCACGATTATTTTTATAAAGTACGCCTGAACAATTATGTTTACCCAGCAAGTGCCCAATTCGCTATTTTTACACGTTCTGTAGTTCTGGTGTTAAATAGAGAAAGAATTTAACACCGAATCTACATAGCATTTAAAATGGTTGGTATGTGTCGCCTTATAAGAATTACATTATCTGCGATTTTTAGTATAGTGTGTGCTTGAATAGAAAAATTGATTGATCGATTCCTGGGAAAGCATCTTTATAGGTTCAATAATTGCGAAACAACAAATCCAGAACCGATTGACCTGCAATGGTACGTTCAGTGCTAATTGTACAAATTATCTACTAATAAACGTGTTGTATCTAATTATCGAACGGTGGACCTATTTTAAAATTGGACGGCGCTATGTCCATTCGCAGTCTTATTCATCAATTCCTTTAAATACAATTTTAATGGCACTTCTTGTAGATACACTTCTATTGTTCCTAATACAACTGAACTAATTGAATGAGGACGAAATGCTTTCATGTAATTGTGACAGATCGTTAGAGAAAAGAGTTATGAAAAATAAGTTAGTTAAATAAAATAATGTCTCAAAGAAAGTCATACACCATTGAGTATTGAAATTGATTAATTCATAGAATAGAAATTGCAGGAAATAATGTAGTGTTACATTCAATATAAATATACGTAGATACGAATGTTGAAATATAAGTAAGAATTGTGTGATTCCTTCACCCTTGTAAAGGTTTAGGGTACATGCAGGAAACCTTACGACGTGGCTAAAGAAAATATCTGGTGTCGAAGGGGCTGAGTTTCTTCAGAAGAAAGGGGTTTCCTTAGACGAAAAAGAATATCCCAGTTATGTAAGAAAAGAAGCAGTGATGGCTCTTGCTACAAGGTTTGAAAAATGTAGGGTTGTCAAATTGGTTAGACGTTCTACATAACTCTCTACACTCCATTGCTGCCATTGTCCAGACACTTGCTCAACAATTATTATAGCAATACCATTTTATTATCACTATTTTATTACAGCAATCCACTAATGGAAATCAAATTAAATAAATTCACAAACATTTCTTATTTTTCTACAATTATTACATTATTAAAGAATAGTATATATTATATCATTTATTACATTATATTATAAATTAGACTGCGGATCTTTATGCAAAAGAAAAATTTTCTACACTGATTGCAAGTAAGAATGAAAACTAAATTGAATGTTACTTCCTCCCGTAATGATCTTAATAGAGGAGAAATTATATATTGACATCTCAATTTTTAAAATTCTTCAATCACTTCGATTTTCATATACTCAATTTTGCTATAAATGCATAAAGATCGCAGTCTAATTCTAATATATTGTAGAATTGTATATATTACAATATTATTATATCATTATTATAACTTATTATAACTATTATTATATTATATCATAATATACTATAAAATATTTGTTGGCGTTGTTGGTATATAAAAAATACTCGGAGTGCAAAGGGATAAATATACATTCTGATGCACAACGTTAAGATTATGCAATTCATATTCACATCTATTTGCAACATTAGAGACAGAAAACTTTCGAAATTTATTTGAAACAAGCGTGCAAGAATTCGTCGAAATATTCACAGCGATTTTTGGATCATTTATATATCTCATTTTCATTCGCGTCAAATGATATATTTTGCAATATAAATATCTTGCGTGTAGAGCTGATGGTATGATGAAATATATGCATTTATGCGTCTTTTACCCGAAGATATATGAACCTATGTTCGTCTGAATATACTTCCGAGGTAACCGGAGCTCCGTTCGAAATACGAAGGCTTCCCGCGGTACGCAACCGTAGAGAGAATTTGCTGTTTGAGGTTAGGGGCTATACTAAGTGAGCAATTCGAGAAATCATTTCATTTCAAATTGTGTCCCATCGATATATCTATTCCACCGTTATCTTCCGTTTACAAAACGTGAGTTTTGTCGTGCATGTAGTGCCCATGAGTCTGTTGAAAGCAGGAAGACAAAAGAGTTCGTATGATACGTTAATAACATGTTCGTCACAATGTTGAAAGCAGATGGTGTTAACGTACGACGTGTTTTCAGCCTGGGAACATTGGTTGACTCGCGGCGGGATTACCTCAGCTTTCAGTGTTTCATCTTCAACCCATGATATGGACATGATGCTTGTTAATTGGGTGAAAGCGACGCGGACGACCGGATGGCAGAATTAAGCGATTAACTTAGGTAGCTCGCGGGGCCTCGTTAAGAGGTTAAGTTTCGAAATTGGGGACAACCGAGCCGAGGTTAGAGTTCGAGGCACAGGAGTGACACGTAACTACATGCCGAACACCCACGCCTGACCATGCAATTTCAAACACGGAAAGCACATGTGCTGGGAGAGGACTACCCATTTCTTCGGTGACGATCAAGCGGTAGATTCGGTTGACATACAGTGCGGAGCACGAGGGAACTAGCGGGAATTCAGATTGCTTTCGCGTTCGTCTTGCCCCGTTCCCCTCCCGCTAGTTTTCTCTCGTGCTCCGCACTGTACTTTCATCGATAGAAGCATACCTGGAGATTAAATTCCTAAAGACTGAGCCAGAAATTCGAAATACAGACAGTGGGTGCACAACTTTACAACAACAACAGTGGGTGCGTACACCTTTTGAAAACGAAAAACTTTTCCAGAATTGGACCTAGCAGCTTGAATTTTTTTGAGACGCTAGAAGGATGAAGAAGGTAATGATGGCAGCTCGAGCAATATTTTCTTGAGGTGATGCACTGAATGTTTTTAGGAAGTATTTATGCATTTTTGTACGAAGCAAACGGACATTATTTAAGCAAACTTCAATTATATTCTATATTCAATACGGAAATTCTTTTGTCAATAAATTCGAATAAGTTTTAAATTATTTTCCTTGTTTTAATCTCATTATTAGACAGCAGATTTTATGTATGTACTGATGACAAAAACGAGTAGGCGAGACTTAAAACAGTAAAAACATTTTAAAAATTTTAAAATGTGGAGTCGTTATTTTCAATCAATTAAAATTATTTACATATGAAATAAATGTTTATTTAGCATCAGTTTCATGCAGATGATGTATAAATATTTGATTTTGCATAAAGATCCACTGTCTACTCATTATACATAGATACAGTAGTAACTCCATTGTAGTAAATACAACTCATAAAACAGTCTTCGGTTCAGTAAGATATATGTAATTTGAAATTAATGTAAATGTGTTATTTCCTAATTATTATATTTATTATATTTGTTTAGCGACAGATTCTTGCGACTCGAATATTTCGCGGATATTTATTTGCAAGTTCAGTAACAGCGGAGAAAGCACGATTTTGAGCAGCAATGAGTAGAAGACCGGTTTCTTAAATCTGAGCATGAGTTAGACGCAAAGGGCCGTGGATAAATTAAGGGAGAGCGTTCCAAGGAGAAAGCGGGAGAAGGAGAAGAGAAAAGAGGAGAACGGTTTCAGCCGGTCGTCTCAAGGTTTATTCACGCTTGCCCGAGCAAAGTTTTGGTTACATTCTCCTTGAACGGCCACGGACCATGCGAACCTTCGCTTCGTTCCTTGTATTTTTAGCAGAAATAACAGATTGCCGCAACAATTCGCCATCGCCGGCGATGACAAGAATTCCGAATCATTATGAATCCTTATTCGGAATCCGTCGGCCTTGCCGAGAAATTTCAACAATTTTTCTAAAGTATAGTCCCTAGAGTATAAAAATATCATGTACTTATTACTGCATAATATTTAAAGGGTATGGTCCATGACTAAACACTTTTTAATGGATCCTTCAACAGCAATTTCAACTGTGATCAACAAGTCACTCCCTATACCGCCATCTATTAATTTCGTTTAAGATTATTATGTCAAAGTAAATTGTCTAAGCTTCTTTTTGGTACAGTATAAGTATTGAAAATCCTATTAATAGATAGGATAGTTAAAGCATTAAGAGTAAACCAATTACAATTCTTAGCCATCTTGTGTCACGACACACTTTCATTGTTTCAACGTTTGAATGAGTAAGAAGGTATTACGAGAACAATATTGTGAATCACTACAATGTCAAAGTCCAATAAATGCTATTATGTGTCTGCGTTTATTATGTTAACATAAATATTCTTCAAGATCTGAAGAACTCAAAATATTTGAGAATTTTAAAATTATCATATACAAGGCGATAATGATATCTCGTAATGCGATGATTTAAAATTACTCGTAAATTATTGGTTGCATGAGAAAACATTTCAAACGAAAGCATGTTTATGTTTTTTTACGAATCGATGGTCTTTTTATATACATAATGCATAGTAGTAATAATAAATCTAACATTATATTGTTATGAGTTTTAGCAATAGTACAGCTTTCTCTGAAATTCCGGGACAATTGACATTCAACCGAGATTCTCGACAGCAATTTCAATTCCAGGACGATCCCGGCCAATTCGGGACGGTTGGCAACTTTAGAGGGCGTGCGTGTGCGTAAAAGGAGTACGATGTAGCGTAAGAATTTCTGTGCGTAATACAGACAGAACTTTCCTAAATACATTAAGTTAGGTAGGATTTATAGATAGGGTAACTGTACCGATTACTACGGTATCATTCTTTGATCGTACTTTATTTTAATATTATTCCTAATTTCGTTACGTATCACTTTTCTTTGCTTTTTATTTTTGTTACTCTTTAGAATCGTATCCTACTTATCCGACTTACGTGCATCGAATAGATACCTAAGCAGAAACGTTAGGTCGAAGTGAAGCTCGTTTCTCATTATAGTTGCAATTCACACCGCAGTATCAGGGACATTCCTAGTGATTTTTGTTCCTCAGTAATGAGCTCCTCCTTCATTTTAATGGACGTAATGATGAGGGCTTAATATTTTTATTAAAAAGGCAGGAGAAGCTTCTTTTTATATTTTTAGTATATCAAAGTAGGTATCTAAATAATAATACAACTTTTCCCTATTCAATTTAAAACAATATAAAATATATAAAGAAAAGTTTTTAAAAACCACGCTTATATTAAAATGTACTAAATAGGAGAAAATTATTTTTTTCCTGGTTCTCCATAAAGTACCGAATCCAGTTAAATGATTAATAATATATTTCTCCAAATTTTTAAGCAATTAGTTCAAAATTTCTTTTGTTATAAAATTAGTGTCGGAATAGATAGAAAAATTTAATATAAATTTAAATAAAATCATGACATTAGTCATTATAAAAATAAAAGCGTGGAGCGCTAAACTATATTGACGTAATCTTCGTGGACGCTCCACACTTTTATTTATAATCACTAATGTCATGAGTTTATTTAAATTTATATTAAAGTTTTCTATCTATTCCGACACTAATTTTATAACAGAAGAAATTTTGAACTAATTGCTTAAAATTTCGGGGAAAAATATTATTAATCATTTAACTGGATTCGGTATTTTATGGAGAGCAAAATGGAGGAAAAAAATTATTTTTTTTTAAAAAGTTTACTTTATATATTTTATTTTCTACTTCTATTGTTATCGGAAGCAAATGTGTATACAAAATTTCAGCAAGATTGGACTATGGGAAGAGGTTTAAAATTCGGTTACAAAATTAGGTGCATACAACAACAACACAGGTAAGTTAATATAAGCGTGGTAATAAAGAATATACAATCATGTGAACAGTAGTCCTTTGGAGATCGAGGTCCTATTTTTACCCTTAATGAAGAATGTTTTTTCAAATTCTGAAATTATAAGAGTAT
Organism: Lasioglossum pauxillum; assembly: GCA_933228785.1. Taxonomy (NCBI): domain Eukaryota; kingdom Metazoa; phylum Arthropoda; class Insecta; order Hymenoptera; family Halictidae; genus Lasioglossum; species Lasioglossum pauxillum. The sequence continues at coordinate 20,437,210 of OW121701.1, read as the reverse complement.
AAGAATGATTGACAATTTATTTGCTTCGCCAACGAAAATACATTCTCATTGAATTGTACAAATTTAATCAGGCAAAATATTTATTTTTACATATGTTAATCTCATTGGGAAAAATACTTCGTAAAACGTACACCAGCAGTAATAGGTACATTTATCCTATATCGCAGAATGAAAGTTTCATTACCATCTGTCATTCACTCTAAAGTCTTCGGAGAACTATTTGCCTTAGGAACGAGACGTTACGAATTCACCGTGCGGAGAAAGTTCTGTTTTAAATGTTATTCCGTTAGGAATGGCTTTGATATTATGAAATGCTCGAGGAAGAATGCATTCATCATTCCGGTAGATCGCTATTTTCGAGCTGTACTTGCGCATGCAACCGTAAATCGCCGCGTCGCGTCGCATCGGTGCGACGAAAATCCAGTCTCCTGCCGGCGTGCGGCCCATTATGAATTTATCATAAAATGATAACATCGGAAGCATCGCGGGTCATGTTGCATTAGGGGAGATCGGAGCAAGTTGATATGTTTCTCAGTTTTCGATTTTCGTAATTACCAGGTTGCCGCAGGAATAATGGCCGATTCGTGTTCCACAAAGAATTTTTCTAATCAATTTCATTGCTCGTCAAATACGCTTTAGTTAGCTTTAAACTAATTGCTAATCCTGGCTGGAAATATTCGATCAAAATCGTAAACATGATTGTTGAACGAATTATTTCGACTGGAATGCACCATTAATAGTCTCAGGAAACATGAACATATACAGTGGGTGCTCAAATTAGTAGAGCATTGAAATAAATGTATAATTTCACACTAAATCAGAGAATTCTTAATTGGAAACCTAGTTACTTCAAATTCTCATTACTACTTCCGAACACGATTCTGGAAAAATAAAAAGTCTAACAGAAGGTAGTCAAGGTAAAAATACATAGTTTCTCAATCTTACAAAGGAATGTAAAATAGATATTATAGTTTACAAAGTTTATTAATAAAACGTGTTAATCAAGCAACAAATAGCATATTAATTCAGAATATTAAATTTCATTTTTTCTGATCGAGATATAAAACAGTTTAATATTTGCTAATACATACGTCCACACACGTGTACATTGTCATATTAGAAGCCTGAGCAAACATCTTTTTGTATCTTGTCCTGGTTGGACTACATGTAGCCAGTGTCGAAAAAATTTCTCCGTATCAACCTGCTCATGTATCAACTTACCCAGGTTTCCCCTACATCTAGAGCAACATGTGCCAGTTGAACTTTGCAAACTGTTCAGGTTCAGAACACAAATATAATATATTATTTAAGATATATGAATACTGCACGCACTAATATGATTTCTCTTTTGTCTAGATACTGTTAGAGTAATATTGGGACGTTCCGCAAGTAATGTGAATTTCATTTGAGCCCAATTGAAATTTCTTTCTTTCTTCAGTGATTTTTTAAGGTGGAACCAACACAGTGATATCCTTCAACTTATTTAATTACCCAATTTTTGGGTTGTCTAACGTTTTGGATGTTCGAGTGGAAAAATGGTCTGTCAATCCTCCTTTATCTTCCAGTTACAAGAAAGAGAAGCCAGATCAGAATCTGTTTTTTCTCTCGAATAATTACAATCAACCGAGAATAATGTATCGATATTCTTACGATCTTTGAATCTTTACATTTTATATTTTTATCTTCTTGTTCGTGATGAAGATTTTAAACAAAGTTTAATAAATAATCTATGACTTTCCTTTCTGACCAACCGGACTTTCAACCCCACTCTGCCCTACAGAAGAACCTCGATTATCCGAACTAAACAAGATCGAAGAGTTCGTATAATAGAAGAGTAACTTAATTAATTTGAAGCTTCCAGGGGTAATACAGACGAGTTCGATTTGAAAACTCGTTAGAGACGGTCAGAGCGAAATTTCAGAATAGTAAAAAGTGAAGTGGCCTGAGGGAAGGGAGGAAAGGCCGCAAAGGGAGAGAAACCCGTGGGGGTCTCTAATAAGCGGTAGAGATACGCTCATTTAGAAATAGAACCTTTTAATTAAGTAGTTTAGCTTTAGGGAGAGTGTAGACATAGTGATTTTAGTTATAGGTTTAGGCATAAGTAGTAATAGAAAAAATAACCTGGGAAACCGACCCATCCGGTTTTCACGAAAATCGGACCATTTTTGGCTGAACAGGGGACTGGTTAGGAGTAGAAAAATTGGAGAAAAATCTTGTTTTCCCAGAAACTACGAGTGAGAGAAAGCAAGAGCGCTAGAAAAAACTCAGTGGCAGTGTGAGAGGGAAAAGTTGACAGTGGGCTACCTATTTACTTAACTTTGGTAAAAAGTCGCGACATTTTTCAAAAGTGAGGAAAGAGGTAGCGGAGGATATACAGTGCTTTTCAAAAGTTTTAAGAATTTTTTAGTGCAGATTTGAACGAATATAAAATACTACAGGGAGTTTCAAAATTCAAAAAATTTTTTGCGAGCTAGACCCCCCGTGTGGGTGCGCGTTCGAGAGGTGACCAGCAAGCGACTAGGTGTAGTGAGTCAGAGGGATAGGTTAGTTATAAAAAAAAAATTTATAAGGTGAACTAGACCCCACGAGCGGGTACTCGTTCGAACCGTCAGATTAAATAACGGACTTTGCGAGCGGAATCAGTTATTTTTAAATTAAGATAAGAGAAAGCGAGAAGTATCAAGTGTTAAGCGAGCATACTGTAATTAGAATTAAGTGAATTTGTGAAATTATAGAGACTAATAAAGTAGGAAAATTACTACAAAAAAAAGGGGTAACACATACTTCAGATATCATTGGTTGGGGTAATCGAGTATTGTATGTAAAAATGGGTGAATGTTCGCTCTGAGGAACGTACGAGGGTTAATAGGTATTCATGAATGCATAAACTCCGCAGTCTGGTTACAACTTTATCATTTCCAAGGTCGAGGAGATGAATGTCTATGTTGAACAGTTTCCCATCGGTAAGTGTGATATTCTTTCATAGCACATTTATTGCCGTTCGATTAGTAATACTAGACACATCGAACCGTGGTTCGATACGGCGCACGATTCAGCGGAATAACGCGTACTCGCGGGTGTCTACAGAATCTCAGAAATACCTGAAGAGCCAGACTGCGTTTATTCGCACGCACGCACGCAAACGGTGCATCGAACTCGAACTCACCTATATTAAGCGGCCCTTGACATCGTAGAGGCATAAGCGACCGAGCGCGCGCGTGCGTTCGGCTGGATTTAGACAGTTTCTAAGACAAAGCTTGGCCAGTGCGCGTTCGCTGCTCGTCCAGTTGCTGAGGGACGAGTGTTTAGGGTCCTGGTGCCTAAATATAACTGCCAAGGGTGGCGGTGTCAGGCGTAGCCACCACCGAACTCGGAATAGTGCGACGGCACTCCATAACACGGGGACAAAAATATACGGCCAACTATATTACCCTGAACACTCTCTTGACGCACTCGGGAATTGTTCCGACTCACTCGTAATCTCTTCACGATCTTGTGGACTCGATTCGAAAGCAATAATGAGTTAACAATAATCTGCCGCAATTCCCGTTAGCTGTTTACTCCCTCGTAAATAAGCAATTCTAAATGCAAATGTACAATCTGTCCAACAAGGACGTGTTGGCGATATCTGCAAAAATTAATATATTTGGAAAAAATATAATACGAACGGAGGCTGCTCTTTGCCTTACCGGACTCAAAATTGGTGCCCTTCTCCTACAAATTATGATGTATTTGGTATGCAATCCAGTAGATTTGTACCCGGCGCGGGTGCAGATCGAAGTTTCGATCCTGTAGGATCAATGGTTCAGGAGTTACGCTTGCTCAAAGTTGAGCAATCTGCAACGTTTTTGATAGGTAAGGGCGCCGCCATATTGGCTTGTAGTGACAGTCGCGCGCCGCTTACTGAGCAGAATAATTAATTAATTGATTGGTGATTAGGTCGGGGTGGGGGGCGGCAAGGACCGGCGGTTCTGTTCGGTAAGCGGCTCGCGGTCGTCACTGCAAACCAATATGGCAGCGCCCTTACATATCAAAAACACTGCAGATTGCTCAACTTTAAGCAAGCATAACTGCTGAACCATTGATCCTACAGGATCGAAACTTCGATCTGCAACTTCCCCGGGTACAAATCTAATGGATTACATATCAAATACATAATAATTTATAGGAGAAAGGCACACATTTTGAGTCCGGTAATGTAAAGTTTACCCTGAAAAGAACCTGGAAGCAAATGGACTTTGTAAAAGAATAATTATTCGAAACATCAATTGGCCGCGTATGCACGAAGTGCAACCCAGTCACCATGTACAAATATCATCAAACAACTTTTTAACAAAATGTCTTCTTTAACATCAATTTCCCGATATTTTTCTTCAACACGAGAATTATGTACTTTCGAGTGCATTACTAAATGCTACTGTTTATGAGGGAAAAGTTTCATTAATTTTGGACACAATAAAAATGTCGACTTCTGGCCAGCTCATCGAAGCAAACCCTCCACTCATCGGAGGATTAATTAAAAACTCCGTTCAATATGCTGATCAATCGGATTGATATTATGTTGTAGTGCAGCGGATGAATTTCAACTATCGGAAATGTTTTCCGACGAACACTATAACATCACTGGCTGGTGTCAGCGAATCGCGTCGTTGTACGCTGATTTCGCAACCTGGCGCACGGATATCGATGCACGCCGATGTCAATAAAGATAGACCGACCATTGGTAACAGTTTCCATGGTGGACAGCCATGTATCGCCGAGAGCTTGTCATCCCATAGTGTCTCGAGTCTTGAGTGGTGTGTTTTGAAAAAATAAATGAGCGAACGAGCGGGATGCTAAGACGGGCAATTAGGTCGGGAAAACAACTGCTTTCTATTTCTTGGTCGTGTCCAAATCCGTCGAAAGCGTCTATGCTCGCAGACGCGTGGGCGTTTGTTTCTAAATCCGTGAGAGTTTACTGTCCGGAATGGGCGCGAGTCTGGTAGAGTCTGTCTCTCTTCACCTTGTCCTCCTCCGCGACACAAAGTGGAGTATTGTCCCGAAAAGTCGGACCAGAAAGGATCAGAAATACCAGAAAATGGTACCAGAAAGCTCACCGGATATTACTCAATAGTATAACAATATTGTCAATGAAATTTTCTAATAAAAATAAACACCTACAGAATGATTGATTGTGCTTAAACATTAATAACTATACCAATTTCGATAATAACGAAATAAAATCTGAGCGAAAGTGCTCTGTACACCTACTTGAAAAGCTTCTGCAATGTCTGAATTTACACAATTTCCTTAAAACACTTCAACATCGCTAATGAATGAACGCTGTTTCAGAGACTGTTTGAGAATGCAAAGCGTGTTGCTATTAAATCTCTTGATTATCGATGAAGTAGGGTACTTCACGGGTGTCCAAATCAAAAAATTATAACGAAATCTTATTCTTCAGACCTTTAACTACGTTGGACCGCAACAATTTACTTACACAAAATTTTGAAATCGACTTTTTCCCGACCTTTCGAGCCAAATCTCGATTATGAGACACTTTGGGCCACTCTGGAGTACAACTAAAAAATTAAACATTATCGGACATACGTATGTGTACAGGAACATATTTTATCATTTCAGTCTGTGGAGTCGACCCTCCTAAAAGGTCCCACATGGTAGGAAGCACTCGTTGTAATAGTAACAGAATCATCCGTATGAATTAGAGATATTTAATGATACCGGTCTATTAAGGAAGAAGGATTTCGGGCCCACATGTGTCATTAGTTCTAATTTCCACGGCATTGTCCGAGGTTATTATCGTTTTAGGCATCCGTTACGGGTGCGACACTTGATTGCTGTAATCTACGAAAGTGCAGTCGTAGGAAGCTTGATGCTCATCCAAAGGCCTCATGCCATATACATGTATAGTGATCAATATACTGCGAATCTTATGAAAAATAAAAATGTTTGCATTGATCGTGGGACTTCATCTCTTAATGACTTTGTTTCATTGAAAACAAAATTACAATGTTCTTAAATTGTCCTAATCTTTTATATTTTACCCAATCATTATCTTCATAAATGCATAAAGATCCACAGCCTAATGATCAAATATTAAATACTCCAATTTAGTGTCTTAGAGAACGGAAGCTAAGTGGAATTAATCTAATGTTACATTATAAACAACATTACAATGTTCTTAAATTTTTCTAATCTTTTATATTTCACCCAATCATTATCTTCATAAATGCATAAAGATCCGCAGCCTAGTGATAAAATATTACATACTCTAATTTGGCTTCTTAGACGACGAAAGCTAAGTGGAATTAACCTAACTTATCTTGCGACAAAACGATAACAAATGCTTGTTGGAGGCACCGTATATCGTCTAACCGTACATTCAAATTAATATTTCGGCTCATTTCACTCTTTCATCAGTCACCGGAAACGTTTTACTTAACTTATGGATTCTCTCATCCCCAGCATGTGTACACGCCACCCACAACAGTGGCGGAATCGTTCGTTACCTCGAACAGCTGCCAAGAAACGGATGAAGTGAAAGGGTAATACGTACCTGAAAGAAAAGGCAAAAAAAAGCCGCACGATGAATTACATGACAGTGGCGCGGGGTGAACGATCATTCATTCTACACGCGGCGATCGCACAATGTACACGGCTACCAATAGAAATCGCCTTCCCCGAAAAGTCGGGAGCATTTGGATCGATTCCAGCGGGCGGCGGACTCGCCCTTTCCGTCAACTCATTCTCTTTTCTAACCGGCTTACTTTTTTCCACTCGTCTATCCTCAAAATTGGCCGTAGCGTTTTAATAATTGGAGCTAAGCCAGCCTCGCTCTCGCGCCAATATCTCGCCGTGCCGCGCCGGTCCGACCATTATTCATTACGCTACCGTATCTCCAAAACAATCCGCGGTTCTTTTCTGTAGGTACCGACCGAGTAACATATACTAACGAGTGCATAAATATTTTATATTGTAACGCACAGCATGATGCTCGGAAACCTAACTTTTGTGTGAAAATATCTTTTTCAGATTCTGCAAGACGATGTATTGTGTTTTATAAAGGGTTGCAATTATGATGATTGTCGCTGAGCTAAATACTGGCAGCGAATGTGATAAGCTCTTTTAAATATTTTTTGATAAAATGTTGATTTTACATTAACGCGGAGAGTTTACAGTGGTGGAGTCGTCGATATTAATTAAACCTTTCCTGTAGAATCTGAACCAAGAATAAGCTGACTCATGTCCGAGCGTTTTTTACAATACTCATTATTCATCAAGACAATTAACATTTAATTTTATGGTATCCAGAAAATTCATTGATTTCATTTCTTAATCATATCGCAACACCTATGGTAGCGAGGGTGGTAGAGGTAACGTGTGTTCAAATCCCTCTTACAACCAACAACAACAAATTTTTTTATTTTTCTTTTTTATTACTTTGAATTTTAAGTTTTAAATCCTTTTTCCGTGTTTCTTTAAAAATGTTTTCTCTTCTCTTTCTTTCCAATTTTGCTATTTATTTATTGGCGCGATCGTCAATAGTACATCCTGTGCAGGAAATGGACATGGGTCTGTTTATTTTTTCTCTAGATTCACCAGAAAAAGTTGAATTAAAATCGACGATTAACACTGTGACCTCTCCTTGTTAAGATGATAGCAAAAGTCCATGTTTTCAGAGACCATAATGATGGTTACCATATAATTGATTAAACTGTATACTTCCAAATGCAACTAGTTTTATTTTCAAATCGGTGGTGGACCTATGTAAAGGTTCAGTGGGATGGGTACGAGCACATTGAAGGATGTAATGTTTCTGAGTTCGGAAATATGACCAAACAATTTTCATCGATGGATACGCATGACCATGGGCGTGCAGCGGTAACTGTGTTCACTTTGCCAGTGGTGTCGGGCTCGCTCGACCATCGTTTTGTACCAGACTGGTTCGCCCACTTCTTCGAACCCTGGAAAGGGTTCCCCGCGCAAGAATTCTCGCAACTCGAGGCTGCACGCTTTCGAGCAGATCTGCTCTTGAAATCGATAAGCTACCGGTAGCCACCCTTTCAAGTAAAAAAAAAAACACCTCGGTGTTCATAAATTGAACTGGAATCGGGATCCGTTCACATCCGTTTGCCTCAAATGAAATATGTATTATGTATATTGCAGGCAACCACTGCACAACAATTTTCAAATCTATAATAGACGCAGTCACGACAAAATCAATGCTTTCCGAAGTAATTCATAATGATGGAGTGGTCTCGTTTAAAATTTTATTATATTATTCTAAAGATTTAGACTGGAATACGTAAAGGGATATTAATATGTATACAATAAAAATATATTAATTTTATGAGATAGATAGAATATATTAAGGGTAAACTTTACTTTACCGGACTCAAAATTTATGCCTTTCTCCTATAAATTATGATGTATTTGGTATGTCATCCATTAGATTTGTACCCGGGGCAGCTGCAGATCGAAATTTCGATCATGTAGGACTAATGGTTCAGGAGTTTTGCTTGCTTAAAGTTGAGCAATCTGCAGTGTTTTTGACACGTAACAGCGCCGCCATATTGGTTTGTAGTGACTACCGCGAGCCGGTTACCTTGCTGCCCTCCTCCCGTACTAATCACCGACCAACTACCACCTAGCGGCTCTGCTCGATAAGCGGCGCGCGATACCAATATGGCGGCGCCCTTACTTGTCAAAAACACTGAAAAATACACAACTTTAAGCAAGCATAACTCCTGAACCATTGATCCTACAGGATCGAAACTTCGATCTGGATTACATACCAAATACATCATAATTTATAGGAGAAAGGCACAAATTTTGAGTCTGGTAAAGTAAAGAGCAGCCTATATTAATTTTATGCATTTATTTTATTTATCATTTTAGATATTGGGTTTGCAAGAAAGTAATTTCGGTATTTTAAGGTGAAATAAAAAACTCATTTCGTTTTATTCAAGCAATGAACTTTCACTAATGATGATGACCTGAAATCGCACTTGGATCAGTTTTCGGCGGATGAGGACCAGAAGTTTTACGAACGCGGAATTGTGAAGCTACCAGAAAGATTGCAAAAGAACATCGAACAAAAAAAGATTGGTTTTATTTCACCTTAAAATACCGAAATTACTTTCTTGCCAACCTAATAGTATATTCAATATTTCCTCGCTATATTGTCTATCTCTAGTCGGTACGGTGTCAGCTAGGGGAATATACGCCGGGTCAAACATTCAGGCGCCACTAATCATTTAGTCAGACGCCACTAATCATTTAGTCAGCCGACAATCAGAAACGATTACGTTTGTTTTCAATGCAGCTTCCCGTATGCAACGTTAGTGCCGTTGTTCTATCGTTGCACGTGAATAAATAATCTTAAAAAATTGGAAGATAATTTTGTGAATTGTGAAATGTTGTAACACTCACAATGCTCTTAATTTAAAACAGATTCAAACTAAAGATAATAATACATATCCATTTAACATATTCATTTAAAATGTAATGAATAAAAAAATTATTTGTTATTGTACTCAGGATTTATTTAAATTAATGTCTAGATACCTAGTGAGTTACGATGAGAGAAGTTCATTTCGATCGCTCATAACAGTTATCAATGAGAGAAATTTATTTCTATCGCTCGTAACAGTTATCAATGAGAAAAATTTAGTAACAGTTATCGATAAGAGAAATTCATTACAATTGCTCATTAGAAATTTATTTCGATCGCTCTTAACAGTTATCGATGATCGAATTTCTTTTCACTTGTTCTTAATAATTAGTGATGAGAAAATTCATTTTGGTTGCTTATTTAATTATTGAGTTGCCTACTCTTTTTCGGATGGAGCAAGCCTATGAAATTCATTGAGAAGGTTTCGTACAACAAAACGAATCAACAGACCATAAGTACAATACAAAATCTGTTTGCTTGTCACATGAAATTTTGATTGTAGCAATTAATTAATTTTACGAATAAAAAATATATGAAATAATTGATTGTCTACCATTTGAAAGTTGTACTATTTAATAACAACTATTACGAATTTCCTTCATCAATGACTGTTATGAGCGATCGAAATGAACTTCTACCATTGATAACTGTTACGAGCGATCGAAATAAATTTGTCTCATTGATAACTGTTATAAGTGATTGAAATGAATTTCTCTCAACGATAACATTTACTGACAAGAGAAAAAATTTTAGGTTACTTATAATCCTTATTTGTAACGATTATAGCCGATGAAATACTTTTTTCTTTTTGTTTATAAGAGTTATGGTCTTTGTTTAAAACATTACAAACATTCGAAGAATTTAAAAATACTGGTATATTATTTTCAACCTTTTGAACATATTAAGAAAGGAAATCAATTTATATTTCATTCCAGTTTGTTGCAATTCGAGTAGAAAATTTTTATTTTGCATAAAGATCCGCTGTCTAACGATAAAGTATAAAGTACGATCGAAGCATGATAGTTGCCCTATTGAATGAAGTCGAAGCGATAGTTATTTGGCAGCGTCCACAGTGTTTCCTTGGTACGCCAGAGGCGGCGCAATTTCAGCAACAGTTTGGTCCGTAATATTTCACAGGTGTAAGGACCGTTAACATTAGTGATACCCCTGAGATTCCCTTTTCTCCAGGGAGGTCAGCGAACCCAGGTTCATCGGTCATCCCCGGGGTTCTCCGATCGCGCACTTGTCTCACGTCGCGATTACCTTATTCGGCGTATCTTTGTGCCTTTTGCTGTTGGTTGCTACCGCGGGAGGAGCAAGGCAAGGTGGTTTGTCGGCGCGGCGCGGTGGCCGCTTCGCCGAGAAACTTGCCCAGCCAGAAGGAGAAGAAATCGGACTCGCATGACGGAGAAACAGAAAACGAACCGAGGAAGAACGGAGACAAAAGAACTCCTAGCCACCCGAGAACGAATGAAACCGTGCATTGCGAAATCGGGAGAACGAACCGAGGAACGGATGCACAGGTTGCATCGGCGCACGATCGAGAAATATCCGACGGAGCCTTTTTTCCGTCTAAGTTTAACCCTTTGCGGTCATGGTTACTTCTGTCGTTTCGTTTCAGTTAGACCGCACGTATTTGGTCATATTCAGGCTATGTAACGGGTGTTTCGTTTGTCTTGTCCACTTTAATATCGTCGTCAGTATTGCAAGCACAAAGAAATGCATGCGGAAATGAACATCGTACCTGCTTTTTCATGCTTTTTCTTTCGAGATAATTATTAAAGAACTTTTAAGATGGTCGACAATTTTTCAATAATAGTAACAGTCTTTATCGTGTTGTTGTAGCTACGAAGAGTGGATTTCAAGCAGCATAGGCCACAAATCATCTAATATAAATAAAAACTAGAGGGCTATTGTTGCTCGCTCGCTTCGCTCGCTCGCGAGTAGGGTTGTTTTTGCTTGCTCGCTTCGCGAACTCGCGGGTAGGACTGCTCTTGCGAGAGGGTTAGTGATACGCATGGCTAGTAGGGCCTACTGCTATTAATGTTTTTTATTTGGTGTGTGACTCTCCAAGAGTTACACAAAGAACTTCCCGATTCGTTACTCCTTCGCCAACATCGCTAACATCGTTTTTTTTTTGTACTTTCATCGATATTCTCCTAAAATGTATTCTTGGGAGTAGAGATGATAAATTCACTCTTGCATTGGAATAACTTTCGATTATTCCAAGCGGTAACATTAGCATCAGTTAAAAAAAAAATTTTTTAAATCTAAAAAAAAAATCAAGAAAAAAATTTTTTATGTAATTGCGTTTGGTTCTTTGGTGGAAAATTTTCGTCCTCCCTTATAAATTGCATTGTAGAATCAACTCTTTTCGAAAAAAGTAAAAATCTAAAAAACTACTTGACCAGTATGGACTAAAATCTAATTAGCTCTAAGTTACAGCGGGGCGCATCGATTGCATCATTCATTATTCTGATCGCATTGTTATTTTTTCAGAAAACGTTAACGAAAAATTTGATACCATACAAACGGACATACGCACACACACACACACGCACATACAAACATTCTGATAAAAATAGTCTAAAATGACTCCAATGACCATGAAACGTGAAGATCTGCTAAAAAATCGATTTTCGATTTTCGGGGTAATTACAGTAACTTCCCTATGAATTGGGAAGTTAATAACTAATAGATTGATTGCTAGTCATAGCAAAATAGTTAAAACTTTTGGATTAGTTGGTCATAGCTACATGGCACTAGTTAGTCACAGCTCTAAGAAATCGTTACTTATTGCTTATTAGTTAGTTTATATGATCAGTTATCAATATTTAGTCATCAGTCACTATTGTGCAATTAACATACATTAATATGTATACTTAAACTATATCGGAATTTGCAGTGACCAAACGTGTCATAATCAGTATTTTATATGTTTATAAACTAATAGGATATTTTTTTTGTTATTATTATGTCGTATTTTAACTCGTAAACATTTTTCGTCATTAGTCACAGTGAAATTCTGTTTGCGTATTTAGTCATTAGTTATGCCATTGTAGTCAATATTCAATATTCATCCGTAATAAAAATTTATTCATTATTCATTAGTCATTACGATCAAATACTTATGTAGAAATTACTCATCAGTCACGCTCAAGTTTTTACTTAGTCATTAATTATTAGTCACTTTTGTAGAGCTCATGAAGTTATTATAACATAATCATAACATAATAATAACAATAATCATAATTGTGACTAGAGTTTGCGCAACTCTGATCTGAAGCAGGTAGATATGTCGACCTGGAAATTACCTCGTGCAAGAAATTCATGATAATTTGACGATTGTTGAGTATAGTTTAACCCTTTCCAGTGAGAGCTATTTTAATTCGAAAATTGAACATTTCTTCCAACCTAGAATATTACAATTGATACAATACCTCGTACAACATATTCAATAATCTAAACAATATTGTGGATAATGGTACAGCAATTTTTAGTGGTAACCCTGAGTCACCCCTCGACTACTAAGGGTTAAAATATTATACATATAGTGGGAGTAAAAAGTATACGTACGCCCTTTAAATCAGTACAACTTTTTTATAATTGTACTAAAAGACCTGATTTTTTTATAATCTATTCGAAGCATTGGTTTACGAAATGATATGCAAACAAGATTTTCCAAGTATTATAATTTACAAGCTAACATGTAAAAATGAAAAAGGCATTTTTTAAAACTTTTTTTAGTTGGGACCTTAATGAAAATTTAAAATATATGTTTTGTAGACCTATGCTACTTGTACACATGCTGAAAATTTCATCGAAATCGATTAACATACATACATCTTTTCTTAACATACATAGATCTACAAAACAAATATTTTAAATTTTTATTAAGGGCCCAAATAAAAAAGTTTTAAAAAATGCCTTTTTTATTTTTGCATGTAACCTTGTAAATTATAATTTTTGGAAACCTTTTCTGCATATCATTTCGTAAACCAATGCATACAAACGTATACAAAATCAGGTCGTTTGGTACAATTATAAAAATGTTATTCTGTTTTAAAGGGCGTACGAATACTTTTTACATCCACTGTATATCGAATGGATTAGGTCGTCGTAGCGGTAACGTGAATGTGGCGCAATGTGAATGTTGTCATTTAGAAATTATCATATTTCAAATATTGACAATTTCTCGAGTATGGGAAATTTAGTGCTGAAATACTTTTTGGATCTACTATATATCGAGACATTTTTCTTTCACGTAGGCATACAATAACGCTCGTTGTCCGTGCGTTTCGTCAGGTTTCGATCGCGAGAGCAGGCGGTATGAAAAGCCGAGCAGATTCGCAGAAGGACAACAATGCGGCCGGACGGAGAACAGCGGCCGTTTCGCGTGCTCGTAAACATCGCATCTGCCATCCGGTTTTATCTGTCCACGGTCTTTTAATCCGATCCCCCGGCCAAGGGCGTGTAAGAACAGCAGATCAACAGGGGGATCAACCCTCTGATTGCGGGAGCAGTGTATGGTCAGCTGCACGAGGTCCATCCCATGCGACATCCTTGCCCAGCTTTATGCTCGCCCTTCGCCGAAAGGGTTGGAACCTATTCGAGCTCGTACGTAATGATTGCCAATTGTAATCTTTGTTTGCGATTGCCGGACCGAACATATTTGAAAAGAACGAGCGAAAATTGACGGTCTACAAATCTTTTAACAGGTTGCTCAACATTTTAGGGGCAGTTGTCAATATCGTTCACTTAATCAATTTTTGGTCCTCGAGGAAATTTGAAGTGCTGCTTTAACCATCTGATTGCGGACCTTCCTCACAGTTGCATAATTGACAATACATCATTGATACGTTTCACAGCTTTAATTATTAATTTTTAAGAGTACTTCTTGTAACTACATACTCCACTTTTGTTGTTCCCAATGGAATAGCGATCCATTTAATTAAATTTCCCGGAACTTGAGTACTTGAAAGACAATATTGACACTCTGGGTCATAATCTTTATGTTCCAATTTTCATTTCATTAAATAAGTCAATGAAATTGTTTAAACATTTGTTCATAAAACAAACAGTGCATGAGTAAATTTCAGTGACCCAGTCAAGTGACTCACCCTGTATAGAATCCATAATCTGGTCGTAAAAACATGAGAGACGGATTACAAGTAACCCGATAGAGGATGGACGAGTTAATCAGTGCCTCGTTAATCACCGCCGCCAAATTTAAGAACTCTTGCAAATCGCTGAAGCAATATCGATTACGTGAAGTTTCTATACGACCTCAAACGCTGCAGTTTCTCCGGAAACAACTTGCAAAATGTTACTCAAATTACGCGTATGTATAGATGTGTGTTTGACTGTGTGTGTGTGCGCGCTGGTATTAGTGTCGCAACAGCCGGGAATCCATATACAGGTGGCATTTACGACAGCCGTCAAGACTTTAGACTCTCCTCCCTTCGAAGCTGGATAGATCAGTTACGAAATATTTTTAACGCGTCCACAGGGTGTCCCTAAGATCTCCAGCGGCTTTTTATGACACGATAAAGTGATAAATTGTATTATAAATATGCACCTTAATGTCCCAACAGAATTTTATTTTTAACACGTTCGTAGTCATTATGTGTTTCGCTAATAAGTTTCACATTCATCTTGACACAATAAAGTGATAAATTGTATTATAAATATGCATCTTAATGTCTCAACAGAATTGTAGTTTTACATATACATTTTAGTTGTACCACGCTTATATTAGCTTGCCGAGTTGTCGATGTTGTATGCATCTTGTAATGGAACTTTAAATTAAATAAACATAGCTCAGAATTGGATGACAATGCAATATTAAAAAACAAATTTATAAAAAAAACTGTGCGTCTAGGAGAAAACAAATTTTAATATTAACCGTCACACCTCGCCGCATGACGCTCGGTAGTACGTCATCAAGTTTAGCGGTCCCCACTCCGCGCGGCAACGCTCCCTACTCAATTACGCGTTCCCACTCCGACTCATCCCCACTCTACTG
The DNA here is from genome assembly GCA_933228785.1 of Lasioglossum pauxillum. Classification (NCBI taxonomy): domain Eukaryota; kingdom Metazoa; phylum Arthropoda; class Insecta; order Hymenoptera; family Halictidae; genus Lasioglossum; species Lasioglossum pauxillum. The sequence continues at coordinate 20,421,731 of OW121701.1, read as the reverse complement.
ACCCACTTCGCACCGAAGGAGCTCAGTGTGGTGTTCCGTTCAGTCAGTTCCATTTCGGACAATTTCGGACTCCATCAAGAGATATCGTCTCTCGGAGTCATCCCCTCATTCTATCTCGCGTATTTCCATATCTTGCGTTCCATTTAAAAAATACTAAAACGCAGAAAATAAAAAATATATAAAAAAAACTTTTTAAAACCCACGCTTATATTAAAATGCACTAAAAAGGAGAAAATTATTTTTTTAGGCATTAGTGACCATAAATAAAAGCGTGGAGCGCCCACGAAGGTTACGTCAATATAGTTTAGCGCTCCACGATTTTATTTATAGTCACTAATGTCTAAAAAAATTATTTTATTATTTTTATAGATTTTTTACATATACTATAACTCTACTGTGGATGTTTATGCAATTGTTAATTTTTGTAGACAAATTTTAAGAAAGCGGAATTAGATAGAATTTTATTTTTAATTGAGACAAACTTTAAGAAAGCGGAATTAAATAGAATCTCATTTTTAATGGCGATGACTTTTGTGGATACGAAATTAATAAACATCCAACCAAATTCTATCATATATTGTAACATTTTTTGAAAATTTTCATACACGTTAAATGCATAAATCCGTAGATCCGTAGCATAGATCCATAGCCTAACTATAACACTATTTCCAACCTATGAAAAGTATCAACAACGAAAATAAACTTCCAATACTTATTTTCTGTTTGTTACAATCAAGATAAAAAATGTATACTTTACCTAAAAATGCGCAGTAAACTAATTAAACATGTTACCGAACGCGACGACCAATTTGGAACAAGTATTGCAAATGAAAAGCTGAAGTGGCTCAATAATAAATGTTTATTTTTGGCTTTCAATGACACGACCGGAGCAACTGGTGGTTACTTGTAGCACGGTCATGAATGGGGAGATTCGCCATATTTTTGCGAGCCACTGTGTGTATATTCGTGATCACGGACACGTTCGTGGTGGCGTTCCCTTGGGCGAGCAGTGGTATCGACCAGAAATCATCATTTTCATTCAGCATTCATCCGCGAGCCAGCTTCCACTGAACGCCAACGAATGCGCATGCACCCGTCGTCTCATCGGGGAAATTAATCGTGTGAACATTTCGTGAGATCACCGCGATGAACTTTGCTTTTTAGATAGTTATTAGTACGTGCTCGTAGACGATCTAATGTTTCCTGTCTCTTAACCTTTCCTAGTTTAACGCGTACGACGTCAACCACCGGCGATCGGTGCACGATATCTCTTTCGTCGCAAAAATTATTTATTTATGTAGAATGTTCTCGAAAAAGAGATTTATCACTAACTTGCGGATATTTATGCATAATAAAAATTGTTTGCATTAATAGACATAGGCACCAAGTAGGAAATAATGTTGGTATTCTTAAATCCTTTAAATATTTCTACTGTTTCATTGAACCGAACTGAATCCAGTTAGGTGGAAAATAGCTCTAGACGCAATAAAATGCATGCGAAACACCGTCTTTGTGGATAATGAGTTTGAAAATTCGTTGAGTGTGCACGCTATTGAACAGGATTTGGCTGACGTGTCTGTTCATGACTTGCAGTTTCTCCTTCTTGTGAATGCACACTATTGCATACGAACTCGAGAAATGCTCTGAAGCAATTTACTCTATAAAACATGGGAAAGTTCGAAGGATGCGTATGAATACCAATGATTTGCTCACTGGTAAAGAAATGCACGTTGGCTAGCAATTTAAATTAATGAAGCTAATTCTTTAAATAAACTATCCGGATAGAAATTATAAATTTTCTGGATATAGAAATTTGTTTCCTCTAATATTTTCATAGGTTGAAACTAAAGTATCGATACTCTTAAGTTATTTTAACCTCTTCACTGTTTTATATGCATCTAATCCGCAGTTTACTCATTATATTAGACAGCGAATTTTATGCATTTATGAAAAAATGAGTAAGTTAAAATAGTATAAAGATTAGCAGAATTTAAAAATACTGTCATGAGAGCCGTTTATTTTGAAAGTGGTCTAAGTCCATTTAAGTGTAAATTGAGATAATTAAGAGTTTGCATTTCAATGAAATTAAAAATATACGTATAGGATACCGATATTTCACACTCCTTAAGTGTATCTAAGAGAGTTAAATTTACAATTCCTATGAAAATAATAGCAATTATTAAGTGAATAATATGTGTCTTCTTACGAAGTATGGACTTAAGCCACTTTCAAAATTAACAACTAGATCTGTCATAAAATTTGAAACAGCCCAAGTCCATTTGATATAATTTAAAATGCTTCAAATTGAAAATACGATATTCAATTTATTTTATATTTCATTACAATACTTGGAAAACACGATTTATACAATTCAGGAAATCTTCTAACTATATAAATTACATAACAATTTACTCCTCGTTTACATTTTGTGTATGAGGGAGGAATTTGAAGAAGTCACTGTGCTCCGGTGGTATACATCGTAGCAAGTCCATCATATCCTTGTATTTCGCTGTTGTAATATATTAGTTACAATTTGCTTCAGAATGAAAAGATAACGTAGAAATGTAAATATTTAAATTGCTAGCTTGATTTTTCCCGAAAATTGACTTAGGCCACTTTCAAAATAAACGGCTCATATTATTTTCAATGTATTGAACGTATAAGAAAGAAAATAATGTTCTATTTCACTCCAGTTTGTTGCAATTCAGGTAGACAATTTTTATTTTGCATTTAAGACACAATGCGCGCATTATATACAAGCATAGAACTACTTTGAATACTAATCTGATTATAGAAGTATAATCTAAAAGCCATTGTACTCTAGAATTGTTGAATCTGGCCTAGATGATTAAATCTATATTGTTAAATACAGCCTTGACTACCAGACCGTGTTTTGGTTGACAGATCTACTTCTAATATTAGCTCTAGTTATCATTGTTAGACTCAATCCTGACTATCAAACCTGAGTCAGTCTATTGTAAACATATTCCAAACTTTTAAGCTTATACTGTTAGACTTAGAGTAGATGATGTAGCCTATTCCTCAGTATTCAAGCTTAATCCTAAAATGCTAATTAAATTCAAATATTCAAACAAATATTCAAAATCCCATTTCATATCGCAGAATAGCAACAGCATATAATAGTATTATTGTTAGATCTATTAAATGCAATATTAATAAACACATCAAAAGTTGCAAATGGAGCTTTTCGAAGTTCTAAGTCCAAACTCTATGTCACCGTCGCGTCGTCCCTAAAAAATAAATAATTATTCAGACGACGTTCGAGACATCCAGTGTCACGTAGCGTGCGTTTAAGGGCCGTATCGGTAATAAAAGTAAAAAGCAGTAAAGGCTGCAACGTAAACCACGGTCTGCGGTTAAACTTGGATCCTCGTCATCTGTTAACGCAACCTGTTGTTAAAAGTCTGCGTTGAAATATTCCTCAAAGGAGCCGCTACGCGGACAGCGTGAACGTTAGCACACAAAGCACATTGAAGAATATTTCAATACTGTTTCCGGGTAAACGGGAATTTGTAATAAACTATAGCCTAATAGTCATGAAAGTATTTCAAACGAGCATTTGCAATAAAAAGGAAAAATACTTAGGTACCTCCTTCACAGCTACGATGATTGAAACCTCTTTGTTTTTAATAATTTTCTAGTAGCAAAGGAAAACCTATATTTACTGTATATCTAAAGTTATTTTTAGTCTAACTTTATGCATCTGAAACATGCAATTCACTCACACAATACTTAAATGATTATCAATGTATTTGATATAAACTAACTTAATAATGTGAACAATATTTTGAATAATGATATAGCAACTTTTCATGGTGCCTCAAAGTCAGATATTTTATGTTGTATTTATTAAAGATAATTCTTAATCAGGCCATTTATAATTTGATAGAGCTCATTTCAAATCTCCATCGCGAGTGTGATTGGTAATTATAGTACAAGGGATTAATCAATTTCTTTTTTAATTTCCATATGTATCTAGCGACAACTTGGGTTAGTTACATATTTATGTTTCTGATTTTTGTTCTATAACGTTGTTATATGCAAAAGAGCTTTCGGAGACATGAAAGTTGTTTAAAATTTCGGTTATTGGCAATGCCACGACTAATTCAGACACGGAGTGCAAATAATTAACTTTGAAAGGAAAATGCCGTTTTAAGGTGTGGGTTAGGTACGAAATAAATAAATACGTGCAAAAGGGTTAAGAAGGGACGAGTGTACAAAAAAAGAAACGGGAAACGGAGGGATCAGACAATCTCGTGCACGGCTCGTGTTGAAGCAAGCGCTCTTCTCTCCTTAAAATAAACTGAATAAGGTGAACTGACTGTCTGGTGTAAATTACACGTCCACAGCTTGTCTACACACAGTATTCTCGTTCAGAATACTCGTTAAAAATGGCACTTGGTGTGCTAGGTAAACAAACGACTGAAAAAACATAATAATTTCAACATTTATTCCGTTTCGAAGCAAAGGTTCGCAGAATGCGAATCGAAATATCAAAGGCCAAATGCTTCCCTAACGACGCCTTGCAATTAGCAAAAATTAATATCAGAACAAGTTTTAGTGTGACTGACACAGTCCTCTTTTTATTAATTCATTTAAATAATTGCAGTTGCAGAATCTGAAAGCGGTTTGACCAGCATGTTGGATGTTAATTGCCAACACTTTGTAGCAGAAGGCTTTTCGTACACCGTGTAGTATCTGCTGTCACCGCATTAACTTTTAACACGTTCTAGTGTTGTTTTTAAGACCTCTGCAGATGAAACACGCGTTACCGATATTCAATCCGCGGTCTCAGATTGCGTTTACAGTCTTGCAGACGCATCCGATACAATCTCGCAGAGAGCTTATGACTAATCGGATCGAAATTATGACAGCCGGAAGTGGATGGCTCTGTGACTAAACTCTCCAAATTTTAGTGTTTATCGGAGGGCTGCTAACAAAGAATTAATAACATTGAAAAGATAGTTCAAATAACGTCGGGAATCATACTTTTCAAAGAAATACTATATTTCTCGAACGACCTTATCGCAGGACCATTTAGCTTCCCAAATTGTTGATCTTTCGATGATAGTACTTGAACACGTGGGATGTCGTTCGAACAAATTACTAAATAAATGAAGGTAGTGCCAACACACAGAATCTATAAACTAACAATAGAATATTTTTTCGTTTAATGCGATTTATGTTCATTTACTGAACAGGTCACCCTAACAGTCTCAGGCATGGTACTTCAAAATTTGATCCAATTGGCCCAGCAGTCTTCCAGATATTTTCGGTACCGATTTTTGGAAACATTATTTTCAAACTCAATTAATTATCACAAGTGTTAGTATCGGGGTAACACGTCATTTTCGATTAACAAACTAAAAAGGCACAGATCGTGTACCCTCCTCGCGAGAGAAGCCTTAGCCTCGTTTCCAAGAAATCATATCGCATCAGGCAGTAGCAGCAGCAGCAACAACAGCAGTTCTTATTCCCTTGGCAACTCGGTCGGAAAGGAGACCTCCCGTCGCAATTAAATTCGCAGGTTTTGTTACGGTCCTTGACTTGTACTCGCGAAGGTTCTTGAACTTCAAGCGTCCCGACGCAAGTCGCTGATCCTTGTCTTGACGTGCTCCTACGTTGACGTATGTACGTTCGATTTGCTAGGTATTGGCTCAAAACCAGTTCCTCGGCTAGTCCACTAAAAAACCTTCCAGTAGTTCCCGATGCGCTTTGCGAAACGGTCATGGGACTTTGAAGTTGCTCGTCCGAGTAGTTCCGTGGTGTATTATGCGAAAGATTGTGATGTGTGTTTCTCACTTTATGTCGCTCCTGACGGCGTACTCGCGGATGCAAACGGTTTCACAGTTATGGAATTTATGGATGATTTAAACGTTTATATCATTGTTACTTTAACCGCGCAAATTTTACGCTTGGGTATAGTTGAGTTTGCACTCCAACGATTCGTAGCTGTACAAAGACAAAATACTGGGTGGTCCAATAATTTTGACCACCTTGGATAGTTCCGTCATTTGTAGACTGCGGATCTTTATGCAACAGAAAAATGTTTCGCATTGATCGCGGGAAGCCGGAATAACGTAAAAATTGATGTCATCCCTCAACGACTTCGTTACGTTAAAAGCAACATTACAACATTCTTGAATTTTTAAAACCTTTTACTGTTTTATGTTTCACCCAACCAATTGATTCATAAATGTATTGATCTTGATACGAAACTTGCGTGAAACATTTTTTAAATCGGTGAAAGAGGTTAGGAGATTTCAAGGTCACCTTGATTTCTTTAAATGACCCACCACATGTATCGTGAAACGAACATCAAATTCTCGAACACTTGACATCAATGTTCATTTTTCACTGTTGTAGTCCTGCACAATACGAAATGGTTCATAATTGAAAAGTTACCCAATAAACAGGTTGGAGAACAAACAAACAAACAAAGCAAATCTGTTAACCTTTTAACTGAGCGACGCGACGTTCTAATCAATAACATTATGGAGGACGTAATGCAAGATAAAAATAATTTTTAAAAAATACCACGTTTTTTACATAATATTTTTTTAAAAATCTATTTTTATTTTAATTATTTTATACTTTTTAGCCCGGTTTTTAAACGTGGTATTTTTTAAAAATGTATTTTTATTAAAAAATTATTTTCTGCTTTTCAGTCTTGTTTGTGTGAAATTTTTCAATCGATTTTGAGACATGTAGTACATTTCAGACTGTATTACGACGCGTCATATGGAAAACAAACGCCGTGGTAAAATGTCAAAGATAAAGGTTCGACGGAGAATCTCGGTGTAACTGTTCTTTCGCTTGGTAAACAAACTTTATAATATAATAATACGTAGTGACTTTGTAAACACCGTACGGTGCCCGAACGCACACTGAGCTCCTTCGGTGCGAAGCGGGTCAGTGGAGTGGGGATGAGTCAGAGTGGGAACGCGTAGTGGAGTAGGGAGCCCTGTCGCGCGGAGTGGGGATTGCTGAACGCGATCACGTGCTACCGAGCGTCACGCGGGGAGGTACAGCAGTTAAATTTAATAGTTCATATCTCCTAACCGCATAGGCTTTAAAATTTTTTTAAAATATTGCATTGCCATCCAGTTCTAGCTATGTTTAAAATTTCAAGTCTCTGGCTCATCGGGAAGTTAGTTTAAAATCAATTGCAAAATTTGTATCGAACAGACAAACAGACAGACAAGAAAGCGAGCTAATAAAAACGTTGTAATAAAATTGACATAACAAAATTATTTGAATTTTTGAGGCCGTATCCGTCGGGCTCAAACTTTGCACGGATTGTGTTTTATTAGTTAGAACAATCCTGGGGGAGGGGGCGTAAAAATTTTTTTTTTTAATTTCTTCAAGAATAAGAGTCACCCTAGTACAATGTACAGTGAGTCTCGCGTTGAGGCTTCGGGAATTTTGTCCCATCGGATTACGATTAGCGTTGTCGACAACTTATCAAGCACGCGAGCCGATACAAACGCCTCCCGGAGTCGATGGATATTCGCTCCCACGATCTCTTTGCTCTCGAGTTCCACGACCCGGTGGTATCGGATGACTGGAACCAGTACTTGTCGGTGTTGGTTTCACGACTCGCGAATCCCTCTTATCGCGCAGCGAGACCTGACCGAGTGATCGGTATTATTAGGTGTGTCGAACAGTAATTTGTAGAAAGTAACTACCACGGAACCTCCACTATCCGAACTACCGTTATCCGTACATCTCATTAGACCATTCCTAATAGGTACTGCATTTATTAGCACGTTGTATTGAGCAATCCCATAAGTAGGGGAGACCGAAGCTATAAGTTCCGGCTTTAAAGAAACATATAAAATCCATAAAAAAGTCTGACGATTCTCCTGCGCGTTCGTCGGATTTTCAATATTATTTTATCTGAGACTGTGATGAATATTTAAAAAATACATTCTAGATTACGTCTGAAATTTTCGAAATTGATTAATGTTGTTGTGAGCTATTTCCCAAAAAATAGGGAAATTTGGAATAAGTAATAGAAAGATTGAAATAATTTGCGGATATCAATATATTATTTTTCATCTACTGAAATTGTTCAAGAAAGGAAGGTTTATTTCGTTTCTATTCCTTACAGTTGATACAAAATATGTTTATTTTGCATAAAGATCCACAGTCTTAAAAGTATAATGATTGTTAACGCAGGTGTGTTCTTTCCTCTAGAATGTATATGTGTCATATACAAAGAAAACGTTCTAAAACAACAAATTTTCTTGAGACATTCAGCATAAATTCTTGAAGATTTACCGTGTTCAAGGAAATGACCGACAGAAATGGTCAGTGTGGAAATTACGTAACGCCATAAACACGTTTTTCAGTAGATTTTTGTTATGTAAGTAGCACCCACGTGTATCCGAATACGTGTTGTTATGAGTATATTACTAAAAACGCTAGCAAGGGTTACACAAGGTCGCCAACTGTTGTCTATTTGTATGTTCTCATAAAATCAGCAGATCATTTCTTGTAACATATCTTATAATCATCGTACAGACAACAAACAAAAGTATTTTAATTTTCTGTGGTCTGACATCGTCCGAGCAATTTCGGACGCATACGTTTTACTTACAAACCTGAAAGAGTCGTAAAGTGAGGTCGTAAATATTTCAAGTACAACCCAAGTGTTCGGATAACCAAGGCCTCGGATGGGCAAGACTGTGTTCAATCACTACTCGGTCAATCGGGGTTATTTACGATCAATTTTATTCATTAACCTTAATTTTAATTGATTCATTCATCTAATTTACGGCTCACCCGTGAATTCACTCATTTAAAGGGAGATTTTTAATTACCACAAATTCAAGGAGAGTGAAAATCGATCAGACAGCATAGACAGAGTTGTGCTAAGTTAAATACATTGTAATTGTATTGCATAATTTGAACCTTTCACTTAATTTAATTGCTAATTACGCGGATCATGAATGTAGTCGAAATAGAATGTATAATTGAAATAAAATGCAATTCAAATACAATATATGTAATGTAAATTATTCAATGTGTACATAACTCGCTTAATGTGAAAAATATCGTTCATTCTTATCCGTGTTTCTTCCGTTTCGTATTCACAGACATCTTAATTTTATGATTATCAGCAATCTCAGCGACAAGATGTTTAAACAAAGAGTGTTCATTAAAACTAATTTAAAATTTGCTGACAATTTCCATCAGTGAATATGACCGCATTAAGTGATTAGTATCACACGAAGAATGTTCTTGTTTTAGATCTATCTTATTACTATTTCTATATAAAGAAAAATAAATTGTAGAAAGACAAAGGACAAAATTTTATTTTATTAAATAGTGTTACTTTTTTCTGTAGTAATTTTGTCCTATGTCTTTCTAGAATTTATTTTTCTTTTCTGAAACAAACGTAATAAACAAGTTTAATTTTGATCACGCAATATGGATTTATGAATAATACCATGTTCATCACTTTTCTTTTTCCACCTCTTATTCTTCTTATAATATAATTCATAATTACACCGTACTTTGTAATTGTATCTCAATCGTGAAAACGTATTACGAATACATTTTAATTTAATCGAATTGCAAATCACATTGTAATTGAATTGAATGAAGCGACTGAATTTTGAATTACGAAATAATCGAATACAATATAATTGAATTACTTTGTAATTATAATTCGTGACGTAATTCAATTGTAATTCAACACAATTCTGTGCACAGACTTGTTATGGAAGGGTTAAACAAGTTATTCGTCTTATCAAAGAATGTCTCAAATGAATTGAAAAAACATACGCGCTGACGGGTTCGCGAAGACCGAGTTTGTCAGATATAAATATCAATCGAGCTTCGACTATCTGCACAAGGTGAGCTCATCGTCTCGTACAATTAGAGTCGAGTCTGGCGGAAAAAACATCCACCGCAAGAAGTGCGCACCGATACTCGTTCCTCCAATCCATGGAAGAGCTCGAGCAAACCTTGGTTCAAGACGAATTCCTCGACTCGGAACGGAATACATAAGGGGAAGGATGCACAGAGATGCAGGATGCAAGAACTGTGAGAGCCAGCAAGCAGGCATACGTGCCTTGTAACCGAGATAGCCGCAGCGTTTATCCTCTTCAGCGTCCGCAGATACTGGCTCCGTTGCTAGTCGATACCACGGGACAGAAGAAATCGATTGCATTCTGCGAGTCGTGAAATCGTTCAGTTTTAAATTGCTATTCCGGTTTGAATTTTCGAAAAATCAATTCTTCGCATTTTCTTTCGATACGATTGTTCTCGAACGTGTCTACCAAAAGGAATTGTTTGCTGACTAAAGCATTAACTTGAGCAAGATTTTATATTACTTTATAAAAATAACAAAAAACCCAAAGAAATTCTGTCGAACATTTCCTCGTGCAGCTATACAATCTCAATAATTGTAAATTAAAGAAACACGAAATGATTTTTATCATAATAAAATGGAATAAATTTAGAACCCGTCATTTTGACTTAAATCTACTGTTAACAAAGAATTCTGTAATATAAGAATTATATTGCAAGGACTGGTCTATTGTTTACAAAGCAAAGATATTTGCAAACTTCCTGTTTTGTGTTCTACTCACTTTCGTCATAAATGCATAAACCACAGTCTGGTGACTGTGCTGAAAGAGACAGTAACAATGGTGTAGAAATCTAAATAAATAAGAGAATTATGAACGAATCCTAGACGTTTGGAAAGATGTTTCGAGTATTGTCAACAAGGTGGAACAATGAACTGCACAGCGTCTTATGATGAAAGACACTCGCAGAGGTAGAAGGCAGACACGATGCAGCAGCAAGAATTATACACCAGGAAGTGACTTAAAAGAGTCGGCTCACTACAGAAAGTACATCACACTGCAGGTACACCCCCGCAAGCATACTGGATAACGAGGTCTACAAATTCTGCTGGGATCTAACCAGCTACACGGATAAAACTATAACACGTAACCAACTAGATAAATACAACGCTGCGAGATAAAACAGCGCAATTAACATATGCAATTGAAAAACAGTACAATTAACATATATCAGGTTGTTGCATATGAAAAGTCCAATTTTACAATGCAAATCATATACAACGTCTTTCCTGAACAGAGCAAGACCAGGAAACGTTTAACACAAACGTCAGGATTACAAGGAACATGGAGACCTGGAGGCAGGAGATCAGAAGAGTATCAATCGCAGTGTCAGTCACTGGAACAACGCCATGTTGATACGTTAACTTGAAGGAACTCCAGCTTTACAAAAATACGCCAATGTATTAGTGCAGAAAATAATAATCTTGAGAACTGGCAGTACCCACCGGAACTGTCTACGCGACCGACGGATTCAATGGAACTTCGCCTGTACCTAACTTGGCTGGAGTCCATCAGAAACAAGGATTACCGAGGTCCAACTCGAGGAAAAAGTGAATGCTTAAACTGAATCTTATGTGTCTACAGAAGCGTAAGTCCATGGTCTTGATTATTGCAAGATACTTGTGAGTGTACAGTGTACATAATGTTAGGCTAGTACAGGAATAATGTTCTAAATCATTCGAAAAAAATTTTGAAACAGTAAATCTCAGCCCACAATACATTTTGCTACGATCTTATTTTTAGTTACACGGAGATTGGAAAGGCTGCAAACACGTCCATTCACCTAATACAAAAATCCATACACAAGAGAAGAGGTAGCAGCTTCAGTCTTATAGCAATGAACGTGAAAATATTGTATCATTGTAAAATAATATTGCAAATTGTAACTCTTTATAAAGAAAATAATTCAAATGATTTAACAGAACTTTTCCTTTTCAGAAGTTTGCATTTGAACAGATTTAGCTGTGGCAGTCGTTTGTAATATTCATATTTTTTAATTCATATTTATTAAAGGGAGCGACCAAGATAGCAGAACGGAAACACAAACGAAGGAACGGTAGGATTTAATAAAGGAAGCGTACGCGGTTTAAAAGGAAAAACAGTTACTACACGAACGAAAATTAAATTCATAATTAAGCAGAAACGCAACTACCAGAAACAAATGACGACCAAAATGAAACAGTCGGAAAGTAAATGTACAAAACGAATGGCAAGAAATAAGGAACGCAGATATGCAAAAGCGAATACCGAGATGGAAGCGAACAAAATTGAATAGAAATAGAGGAACTTATTCGGTATAGCAAGCATCATAAATGGTTCATAACGAAACTAAAACGAACACGTATTCTGGACACACCTATATTGATCCACTACAGGGATTCTTAAACTTATGTAGTCCGAGGCCCCCCCTCTTGAACAACATTTTTTTTGCGGACCCTATCCCAACCCTAGGCATGTTTCTTCTTCATGTAGGATTTTTATTAAACGAGTTATTTGAATAAAAGCGAAAAGTTGGGGGATGTAAAGTTAATGCCAAAATTGTTTCGCGAACCACAGTTTAAGAACTCTGATCTACTAAATCGCCGTAAATTGACTCGAATTGAGGGGAAAAGGTTACCCTCTCTCTGCCAGTACCGGATTAGTCACGTGACAGGGCCATGGCGGAAGCGTGGGGAACAGTATCGTAGAAGGAGAAGGTAGAGTGGGGACACAAGTCTTAATCTGGTGACTCTGGACATAACACAGAATAAACAGAGCGTACCATACGAACCGATTCAGGTAAGGAATAAAAGTAGAAAATCAGAATTGAAAACAATATAGCCAGAATAAATGGAGGTGTAGAAAGAACTCAATAGACTACAGTAAACCATTCAAACCAAATCGTGGAACACATACAGGAATTCCAGGACAGCAGAGAACATCGATGGAGTTAGAATGCTACTGTAAGATTGAGGGCATGCAAACAATCAAATACGAATATAATATGAAATATTAGACAAATAGCAGTATTATAGGAGTTCAATAATGAAAACTGAGAAAAACGAAATATTAATGAAATCAAGACATTTTAAAATGGTGTATTTAGGCCGGACCTTAAGTTTGTTCCTTTTGCAGATAGAAAGTTTTGCATTGTTTCACAAGCTCTACTATCAGATGCCAAAGTGCAATTGCACTTGTTTTTTAAATGGAATCCTACAAATTGTTATACGTTAATCATTTTTCCTCGTGCCATTCTGAATAAAAAAGTGTGATACTATGTAAAAAATTCTAAATTTAGTATTTCAAATTTTATTGCAGATCCACTAACGTTGAAATATTATATCGCATGTATTGTTGCTAGATAACAAATCCTCGTATGAAAATTTTTGTTCTACATTTTCAACTTATTTTTTCACGGAGAACCGCCTCGTTTTCGGTGATGCCGCCAGTAGACTTTCCAAGTTTTCATTTCCAGCGGACGTTGCAACCTGTATTGTTATGGAAACAAGGAATGCAGAGAGCCTGGTAGATGCACTTCGATCCCGGAAAGGGAAGCGCTTCTATAGCTTCCTACGGGGCAGGAATATGAGCCCGATCTGCGGTATCGATAAAAACGAGGCTCAGTTACCACCGCAATGCCGGGAAGCTAATTAGTGGATGCCAAAATTGTTGGCCGACGAACCGTTACACAGCCACCCACTAACAGCCGAGTGCGTGTCCTTCAAGAAAATTAATTAAATATATGCATTCCAACGAGACAGTAAAATATTATGATTCTCCTCTCAGACGATCCACCGCATGTCCCGTTTGAAAGATGAGAATGTTTTTCGTCCTTTTCTTTCTAATTTATTATCACCGATTCCTCTTCAAGATGGCTTATACTGACATTTTTTCTTCATCTGTGAAGTATGCATTACCTTAGCATATGTATCACTGATGTTAAATTTAGCTGAATGCCACTTTAACTTGAAATCACTCGTGACGTTTGAGGCAGGATTCTTGTGTAACCAAAGCGAATGATTTTTCGGATTTTATTATGTCTTAAATGAACGTATAGTATTATTTTCAGTAGATTAAAATTGAGAAAAAAAATATTTACGCAAATCTTGTACCTTGCAAGAATGCAGACAATTTTTGTGTTATAAAAATGTCATAAAAATCTGCAGTTTAGTGATTAGAATACGCAGTTTATGTGTGCAAAACAAAGCAGTGAAACTTTCAGGGGAGTCGAAGAACACTCTTATCAATTTCCAGCTTATCAAAATCCTTTAATAAGAGGTTTAGTACCCGTTTGACTTGTAGTTTTTCAAATTGTGTCAGAAGGTTCAGATTTTGAATAAATGTTTACATTGCACAGTCTTATCAATTTCCAACTTATCCTTAAATAAGGGGCTTCGGAGAATTTCAGGAGAGTGACAAAATGCTTTAATCGGTTTCCACCTTATCAGAATTCTTGGCTGAGAGGCTTCGAGAGAGTTGATGAATGCTCTTATCAAATTCCAACTTATAACTTAACTCGTGGCTTTTAAAATTGTGTTAAAAGGTTCAGATTTTGCATAAATATTTAAATTGTACACTCTTCACTCGTGTGATCCTATGTTGACACATATACAGTGTACGTGTACGTAGAATGTAATAAAGGATAGAGGATCGCCAGAGTTCACATGACCGCCATTAACGAGGTATCTTCGAAATTAATCTAGGTTCCAGTATAATTCCGCCGCTTACCAAGTTTCTATGCGAAGTGAGCATGATAAGACAGCCCTCAATGCTCGCGTAAAACGCAATCGGATCATTAAAAACCACCTGGCAGTAGAAACTAGCACGATTTTATACGAATAATTCATTATGAATTACATAAATATTTTAAATCACGTGGACGGTCAACAAACAGTAACACTTACTACGTGTCTGACTCATTGTAGCACAGGCAGAATCTTAATAAAACATATACGCAGACAGCAGGTTTTCATGTATTTATGACTTATGCAAATTTCATAGAATTTAGTTTTTATTTATTTTAGAACTACACATAATTTAAAAGTGACTATTTTGAATTATTTCATAAAGATACTAAGAATATATTCAGCCGGTTTTCTAGCAGCTTCTACCACAATATATGTATGTATGTTCAAAGGAATATATGTAAACGTATTAAATAAACATCTTATAAATAACTGTAAATTAAAAAATTTAGAACCCGGCATTCTGACTGGTCCCGTAAATCTAGTGTCAGAGGCAAGCCCTAACTGTTCATTTCAACCCCTTTTTCATACAACAATTCAAAAGGCGATGATTCCATTCAGCTGAAACACCCTGTAGCATTGTCATCGTATGGATGTATAAATGGGTATACATATATGTACGTATAATGGAAATCTTCGTATATTGCTCTTCCTTATTTCATTAGATTGGCACTCCGATAATCTCGGTTCTACTGTGGTAAATAGTAGACGACCAGCTTATCATGAAACGCTTGGAAATCGCCTGGTCAGATAGCCTCGCTTCCATGCAAGCGAATCGAATTCGCTGACAGATATAACGCGACGCCGCACACTTTCTGACACACAGGGCAACGTCAGTCACGGTGGATTATGTTCTGCACACTTGCCCCTTTCGTGGCAGATATTTTATCTACGCTTGGGATAGCACAGGATGTCCGTAAAGCGCCTGTACGATCATCGAGCCAAGTAATTTTCGTAGAGTAATCATCGCGTGCCTCGAAAAATACTGGCACGAAATTCTCGGTATGCAGCTCTGCAAGAAACCAAGTACTTTGCAGAATTGAAACAGACCTTGGCCTCTATATTACTTAATATTACTTAATATCGTACTAATCAAATTAGATACATTTCGTTCTTTGATACCTAAACTTATGCATTTTCCTACAGTCTGCATTCTTCTGCAATTAGGACCACTCACTGCTTCATTTATGAAATTTTAAAAATATTTCTAAGTTATTTTTGAAGCTACTTCTTGTGGACACGTTAATCTTTCTGTTGCTGCTAATGCAGCTCATCTAATTAATTCGTCAAAAACTGAGTAATTCAATGATGATTGTGATAGTCTCAAACACCTGGCTACTGTTTGAAATCTCTGTTGCCCATTTCCACTACGAATGCATAACATCCGCAGTCTAATTATCACCAATGTGTAATATAAAACATAATCGAGCTCGATCGAGCAAAATTGTACCTGGAACCGATATGAACGTCAATGTGCACTCGCGTTCGAGGACTCGCGTTCATTGACACGGAGGACAACCGGAAGGAGATAGAGAAAGGGAAACACGGCCGTGATTGGTAAAACAAAAACGACTAACGTAATTTCGCGTCCATTCATCGGTGAATTAAGTCCCTTTCATACGAAACCAGTCGCGCCGAAACCGCATAATTTCCGAGCACCGATCTGATCGACTCTTCAAAGGCAGCGCCACAATGGACTGTCCAACATCTGTTCGCGTTTCTTTACCTAAACGATTATCGCATTATGCTCCAGTGCGATACATTTCTGCCAGCCTGTGTGCAATGCTTGTTCCACGGTACGACCGGATGATGAGGCATTTCTTCTTTTTTCTTTCTATTTTTCGTGAAACGCACAATTGAACGTCCGTCATGCGACGGCGACGTTGCGTCGGGCGCATCGTCATTTTGCTTCGGAGTTCCATTCATCGTGTGATTCGATTGTTGTAAGATAATTAAGCTTGTTTAACACGTGTTTTCGTCAAATATATTCGACATTACGTGAATGTATTCTTTGAAGGCCAGTAGTTCAAATTTGAAGTTTGTTTATGACTTTCACTTTCACTTTTCAGAGGGAGCACTTCATAATTAAAGGGGTGGATGGATAAAGATGTCAAGTTTGTTTTCTGTAACAGAGTTTTTAACAAAATATGTTGTCCTTTTTTGATGAATGAAGATAATTGTTATCTTTTTTTGTATTAGACATTAACCATAACAATATATATATATATATATATATATATATATATATATATATATTTGTAATTGATTTGTGTTATCATCTTCATTCATCAAGAAAGGACAACATACCTCGCTAAAAACTCTTTTACCGAAAACAAACAATTTGTTACTTGATACCATTATCCATCCACCCCTTCAATTGTTATCGCAGTAGTCAAATAACAATGAAATATCATTTCAAATAACATTTTATTTTATTTTATAATTACTTCCTGTGATCAGGTTTATAACAACATTGTTTAAAATAATATTTCAAATAGCATGTTATCGTGTAATTATTTGAGATAATTGTGAAATTGTTCTTCGAAATTATATTTAGTGATCTGATTAATTATGGGATTTATTAATTATTTTAATGATTAGTTCTTTTGATAAACTTAAAATGAAAAATCTAATTTCATGGACGAGGGGTGGAAGTTTAGAAGTAATGTTAATGCAGAAAATAAACAAGAAATATATATTTGAGACTTTACGATCAAGTCAATATATTTCGATACGTTTCGCCACATTGCACGTTGGCACAATAAAGCCAAACCCATTGAAAATTAGGGACAAAGGACCTTCGGCTTGTAAAATCGGTTTAATAGCTTCTAATCAAATATATATCGTACGATAATGATCCGTGAATTGTAGAATGGCAGATGGAGCCCTGTGAAAACGAACACCTGACAGATCTTTGGATTGTGTGAACCAGATGACAATCAGCTGCAATCGAACTGAGAGAATCTAGCTACCTGTCAGCCGGTTGACATCATGCGAGTCCCAGAATGCATGTTTTCTTCACCACGAGTAAATAAAAGATTACAAACAAATATGAAATTCGATATCATAGCTTTAGAAATTCGGAGCAAAGGTTTCGTATAAAAGCGTGAACAAACAAATATGATCCAATTTATAGATAATTGTTACAAATATCGGTTTTTTATGAAAATTCTCATTTTCATTATTTAATAAAACTCATAATTAGGAAGAAATTTCCATCATCAGCTAGATGCCATTTTATTTCCCCATTGTAAAAATGAAATAGAAATTAGTTTTTTTTTTTATAATACACATATATTTTCCAGAATTTTATATAACAATAAATGCATAAAGTCTAATGACTGCAGAATTTTATCCATTTATGGGTTATAAAAATTTTCAAACAATTCGATACAATTTGGGACGATTTTGGTGTATTTTGGATCTACAAAGGCTATTACCACCGACAATAAAATTTCATGTGACTCCCCTTTTTTAAAATTCGTGTACAAAAATTGAAAATTGCAAAACATCCTAGTGATCAGTATGCGGGGGAACTGTAACACTAACTTATTCAGAGAACGGGAATCGCTAACTCTCCGGAAAGTGAAACGCAGCGAATGTGGATCGACACGCGCGGTAATTATCTCTGGACACGTATTATGTGTCCCACGTGCGGGCGGGGAGTTGGAAATGGTCGCGAACGTGTTTCCCAGCGAGCCATGTAATGTAACAGTGTTGTCGTAGGCGACAGACATTTCATTCACGGTGAATAAAAGTCCTATTACCTTACGAGCTGAAGAGGCCGACGTTCGATCGCTTTCATCGTCCGTGGACAATTGTCCTCCCTTGTGCACTCGCGACAACTCGTGTCAATTCAGTCTCCACTCGAATTGCTTACGTGTTTCCCACTCATGACTTCTTCGAACGAGTCACTCAATACATAGTAGCTGGAGGAATTTATGCATTTGTGGCATACAGGAAGTACAGTTTTTAGCTGACACATAAGGTCTTTCTAAAATATTTAACTAAGGAGCACTAAGAATCTGGCGGATCGAATTAAATAAACGAACCAATCGGAAGATAAATATTTACTTGTTGGTATCTTTATTTAGATATTTAATTTTAATTTTGAACGAAATTTATTTCAATGTCGATCAATGTGATTGTTGTGTATGCTTTTTATACGAAAACAAAACTAACACGCCGATGGTAGAATTGTATGATTTTTGGTCAAAATATGGTGATTTATGACAAAAATAGATACACTATTTTATCAGTGGAAAATATAAATTTATATTTAGTTCCTGTGTCATGCAATTGATGCGCGAACTTTTTATTTTACATAAAGACTGGAGTCCAGTGATGAATGAATGCAATATTTTGTGCTAAATTAATGAATACTACGTTCTAAAATTCTAAACGAACATTACATCATTATACAAACTCCAATTATTACGGGTTAAGTTATAAACATCAGAATAAAGAAGAAATCCTTTTCACCATTTGAAAACTTCTGTGCAATACAAAATAAGAATACTCTTTCCCTTCATTCCAAAAATTTCCACATGCTATAAAAGGACAAACGCATTCGCGGAATATTGATTATACGATGTTCGAGGAAACACGAATAGCACAGTCAAGAAAAATAGACATTATGCACGGTTGATTTGGTATAATGCTTTCAGGTTAAGATAAGCTAAAGATAAGCTAACGATAAGCTGCACTGCCTACACAAGTTCTGCGCAATCATGCGCGAATATTGCGGATCTGGACTGCACAAAGTTGCAATCGTCAGGTACTGGTATCTAGAGTACGAAATATTAAAGCCAAAGTATCATTGAATTAGGTCATTGATAGCTGTTAATCTTACTGACCCAACAATTATAAATTTCCTACTAAAATAATCGTTTTTTCTCAAAGAGTACCTCAGCAAAGACATTAAATTTTATCTCTTCCACGAAGAACATTTAAATCTAATACACCAAAAAATGTCATAATATATTTAAATTATTGTATCTCTTCCAGGAGATATTAAATTGTTGCCTCTCTTCCACGAAAAACATTACTTAAATTGAATACAGCAAGAAATGCCATTATATATTTTTTGATCGAATCAATATTTTGATGATTTACTGGCACAAATAGATCTCCAAAATAATTGCATAAGAGATGATACTTTTACAGTATTATAGTATAGACTTTATAAACATATATTTTACACATTTTGCAACACGAACAATAAGAGAAATGTCGCACTATTACGTTGTTTTTTAAAAAGATCACCACACATTTTCCAAGTTGTACGACGACCGAAAGATGGACATGAATAGCAAAGACGTTGCCGCAAGTGAAGGGCTTATCTCAGGCACATGAAACTTGGGCTGCTTATTGATAAGCCTATAAACAATCATTCCCCGAACTGTTTGAATAGAGTATCTATTTACCTTTCGAACTGACCGGCAGTGAAACAATAATTCCACGAACTGTTTGAACAGAGTATACAGTTCGAGCTCCATCTAGCACAGACATTTCCTGACGAGAAGAAATATTCGGACCGCGACCTCTGCAGGGTTAACGAGCTAAACGAACCGCGCAAGAGTGGAAAATGTCAAAGGAACCGTGACACGGCTGGACTTAACGGGAAAAAAAAGAGCACGTGTGTTGCAGGCCGGCACACCGTGTCAGGAATGCAACGTTGAAAGTGGTTTCGCGTGGTCGAGCACCGTACGTTGACTCTATTCTCGACGTGTACCGGGCAGCAGGTGCTCTTGGCCCGTTGCTCGAGGGAAACGACTGATAACTCGACCCGTGTACAAACCTATGTATGCATCTATACGCGGGCGCACGTGTGCGACGTGCACGTACATTTACATCCACCACGACGCGTCCCGTGGATCGTTCGGGCCCGCACAAACTCGCTCACCTGCAGCCTCTTCTCCCACTGTTCCACGGGTACGAAAGAACGCGCGACAATGTACAGGGTGTCCCCGACCACGTCTCTTACACGATTATATTTCAGGGGTGAGTCACACTGTTAACCCTCTCAGTACACAAGAGCCAATACGTATACACTGGGACTCCATTTATCCAAGCGTCTTCGGAATTCCAAATTCGCTGAACTCGTAGCTCCCATTATGCGATCTGACTGCTTGTACTGTTCATCCGAACTGTATTCAAATGGTGATCACGTCCAGTGATGGGCATGAACGCCAGCTCCTATTCTACCTTTATTATTAGACCGCGAATTTTATGTGTAATTTAAAACTACAGTTCTATTTTTAGCTTATTAAACGTAAACAGAAAAGAACTTTTTAGAAAAACCTTTACTTTGCATGGAGATCCGCAGTTTATTACATGTGGACCCACCTATGGACATTTGGAGAGTCCAAGGACATTTTTCTATCATTTTCTATTTATCGAAATTATTGGAAGAAGAAATACATACATTCTGATTTACATCACGAACATTTTTACGTTGTATTCAGTTACACAGGCTAGTAATAATAAATAAACTTCTACGTCCCTAGCCGCAATGTACTTTTGCTATACTACTATACTGCAAGACTATTTTAGAACACTGACTGTGACCCGTACTGGCAGTAGAGAATATTTCAAAACTTGTTGTTTTAAATCCTCAATAAATTATAGTGTACAGTTCATAAAAATTCATTCATAAAAAAGTTGTTCTGATTTAAAGCGTGTGGAATCAGTTATGCTCCCTACTGGATATGTTGGCTATTTGAAGTTACATTATTGTATATTGGCTGTTCGAAGGAAACTGGTAGTCGCGCGTTGTCCCTGAAGGGTTCAAGTAAATGTGAGCATGCAATAAATATATTGGATTGGCAAGAAAGTAATTTCGGTATTTTAAGGTGAAATAGAGCCGAATCTTTTTAATGAAGCAACCAACTTTAATGAATAAGTAATTTTCCCTTTTGTTCGATGATCTTTTGCCAAAGAGAACAAACAAGAAAGTATTTTATTGATTAAAGTTCATCGTTTGAATAAAGAAATTCGGTTTTTTATTTTACCTTAAAATACTTCTTGCCAATCCAATAAATTCCCTTTTTTTACGAAGCTATCGAAGACAAGTTCTAATCATTGTAACAAAGAAAAAAGTAATAAGTGCTTGGCATCGACAAAATGATTCAGTTGTTGATCTTTACGTCGTCAATTTCTCTTTCAGGAAACGATTTCCCGCGCATGTTGACGAACAACAACCTCCAGGCCGCGCTGCGTGCAACATCCGGCGTTCCTCATCGGAATGCACGTTTCCATCGATTTCCCGGGTACGGGGGACTCGTCCCCCATAAATCTTACAGTCGCAACGAAAAGGAGAGCCCCGCCGAGAAATATAATAACGACAGAAACGAGAATGAAAGTGGGCCACGTTCGGCGCGCAACGGTTTGTTAACTCTCACCCCTTCGAAGTGTCTACTTCATTCACTCGTGACGCGGTTCCTTTTATTTTTTTTCCTCCACAGATGCTCACAGCCCACTTCCGGCTGGCAGCTGTGTGGAAGGGAGAGCCTCCCGAGTTCCGGCGACAGGGAGAAAGGGAGAAAGGGCTCAAGAACCCAGGGGGATACGCCACTCGTTTAATTTTAACCTGCTCGAGATCGTGGCCACGTGCGCCGAATGGAACTTTTCCTTTCCGCGTTAAAGCTGGAACTCGTGGGGTGCTGAGGGATACCGTCGAACCCAGTCGGGGTGATTTAAATTAGCTGCCTCTCTTCCTCGAAAATTTCTCGGAAATTATTCTCTATACGCCTTCAACCCTTTCGGACCTAATGACACATATACGCCGTGATGAAAAATAGCTACCGCACAGTGGGGTATTTGTACCGAAATGTCGGAATATATAACATTTAAAAAAAAGTAAAATTCTTGCTGTCCGTCGTAGTTAAAAATCTGGAGAATAAGGCTTCAGTGTGGTATTTTTATTTGTACACTACTTCATCGAAAGTCAAGAGTTTTTATAGCACGCTTTGTGTCTATGCGTCCTTAAACAGTCTCTAAAACAGCGTTCATTCATTAGAGATTTTCAAGTGTTTGGAAGAAGATTGGGGTGAACTTTGCTTTACCGGACTCAAAATTTGTGCCTTTCTCCCATAAATTATGATGTATTTGGTATATAATCAAATAGATTTGTACTTGGTGCGGCTGCAGATCAAAGTTTCGATCCTGTAGGATCAATGGTTCAGGAGTTATGCTTGCTTAAAGTTGAGCAATCTGCAGTGTTTTTGACAGGTAAGAGCGCCGCCATATTGGTTTGTAGTGACGACCGCGAGCCGGTTACCTTGCTGCCCTCCTCCCGTCCTAATCACCGACCAACTACCACCTAGCGGCTCTGCTCGATAAGCGGCGCGCGATACCAATATGGCGGCGCCCTTACTTGTCAAAAACACTGAAAAATACACAACTTTAAGCAAGCATAACTCCTGAACCATTGATCCTACAGGATCGAAACTTCGATCTGGATTACATACCAAATACATCATAATTTATAGGAGAAAGGCACAAATTTTGAGTCTGGTAAAGTAAAGAGCAGCCTATATTAATTTTACGCATTTATTTTATTTAGCATTTTAGATATTGGGTTGGCAAGAAAGTAATTTCGGTATTTTAAGGTGAAATAAAAAACCCATTTCGTTTTATTCAAGCAATGTACTTTCACTAATGATGATGACCTGAAATCGCACTTGGATCAGTTTTCGGCGGATAAGGACCAGAAATTTTACGAACGCGGAATTGTGAAGCTACCAGAAAAATTGCAAAAGAATATCGAACAAAAAAAGATCGGTTTTATTTCACCTTAAAATACCGAAATTACTTTCTTGCCAACCCAATAGTATATTCAATATTTCCTCGCTATTTTATCCATCTCTAGTCGGTACGTTGTCAGCAATACATCATAATTTATAGGAGAAAGGTACAAATTTTGAGTCCCGTAAAGTACAGAGCAGCCGAAAATTGTGTAAATTCTTGCATTGCAGAAGCTTTTCAAGTAGGTATACAGAGTACTTTCGCACAGATTTCATTTGGTTATCATCTAAATTGGTATAGTTATTAATATTTAAACATAATCAATCATTCTGTAAGTTTTTTTGCGATCATAAAAATTTATGGACGATTTTGTTATAGTATTGAATAATATCCTGTGTTTTTATTAGTATTTTCCACAAAAATGATCTACATATTTAGTAATAAAATAATAAATTACATCCCTTCATCTGGCGACACTGGTTTCAAGGCCAAACATTTTTATCGAAAATCTCGCGTAAACAATTCTTTCGTTCCATGTGCAAGTGCCAGTTGCTTTATTTAAATTAAAAATCTGTTCTCGATCTTCTACTGTCCTTGAAATCACACACGAGCAACGCGTGTAAATTATTATGTGCAAAGTGGTGCAAACAATGCGTTGATAACACCTCTGTGCCGTGATGCAATTGCAGTTCCGATTACGGGAAAATGATGCAAATGACTCAACAAAGTAATTAACCAGTTTCGCGCGTGTGATATTTTTCCCAAGCCTCGCTGGCCGAGCTGCAAAAATGTTAATCGGTTGAGAAACGGATCACGAAGCACATGCCGCTAAAGGAAGGAACCCCATCATTGGTTATACAATTAATCACAGTAAACTCGCACACCTGCTCTCGTCTCCCGAGCCTGTTATTAAGCGGCATTGCTCACCTGTACCCTTCTATAGAACGATCTCGCGACCTTCAACCCTCTCGCTCCTACGTCGAGAGCAAGAAACGGCAAACATCTCTCCCGGTGGGCCGATTTCGCAATTAACGGGTTACATACCTTTGAACGGGTGAGAAATCAGGCAGGTTCTACCATTGTTTTAGCACACAAAATTATGCTGCATCGAAAAATCGATGTGCCCGTCTTGATTAATATTATTCGAGTCGCGTTTGTTAAAAAGTTATCTCAATTCATTAAATTCCGTAAAAATATGGCTTCCATTTACTGAAAATTAATTTCGTAGAAAATTGCAGCTATTTGAACTGAAATCTGTCATTTCTGACCTTTTGCAAATTCCTTTGTCAGTAAAAAGAAGAAAAATGCAGGAATGGAAAATGAATATAAAGAATATTCAAATAATACTTTAGGAAATGGTAATTATAATGGGACTATTATTTTAAAGTAGACTAGAATTGGAACTAGACCTTAGAAAGTTTGAAAGAGATTTATTAACATATTACTTCCCTTCAGAAGCTGTACTAATTTAGAGCAGTATTAATAACAAATTATTCTGTAAATATCTATTAATAAATTGAAAGAATATTTATTTTAAACAAATTGGTTATTAATAAACTCGAAGTGATACGGTTCCCATGGCACTTATTTTGAATCTATTTGAATTCAGTTCTGATAACAAGAATATATGCAAAAATTATGCGCTACATATCTCTCTGTCAACCAGTGCGTTCTTCACATAAGAGCGGCCACACCGTAGACGTTGGGTTATCGCTCGATTATCCCGACCGTGTAACGACCCCGTTTCCTTCAAAGATTTCTGTTTACAATCCACTGACTCGTCTTGACGAAGATAATTCGTAGTGGAACGTCACAATCTAGCATAAGTGAATTCTCAAAGAAACTGTTCATTGTACGCGAAAAGGAATTGATCAAGGTAAACTTATAATTCAATGGAAAAATTTTTCGTTTTGTTACCTAACATATTTCTAAAAAGATTAATTAAAGACTGTTGGTTACAACGATATAAGTTACTATTTTGAAGACAATATATATTTTACATAAAAAAATCCTGTTCGTCAGGCTTAAATACTTCTTGAACGTTTTAATAATTGCAGCTTATTGCATTAAAAGTAAAATATTCAATAGCCCACAAAATTTGATTGTTCAACGTGCACTACTTTTATTTTGCATAAACATCTGCAGTATAGTCATAGGGCTTAAATAATTTTTGAAAATTTCGATAGCTGCAGCTTATGGCATTAAAAATAAAATAGCGCACAATATTTGATTCTTTAGCGTGCGCTATTTTCAAGACACATTCTAAGCGCTTGTGAAGCTGAACTGCAAGTTTATTAGAAACGTAAGATGCAACGTCCCCAGTCTTGTTATCGCAGCGAATACTGATGGTTGAATAAATCTGAATCTTTCCGTTCGTAAGCACTAAAAGAGCGGACTGTTTGCCGTCCCAAATGAACAGTGAAGCCCTCGAACTCCTCTTGCGACGAAGGGTCGCGCAGAGGGAAGTACATGTCCGTGAGAGTGGCATAAATCCATTGAAGCTCATTACGCAGATCGCCAATTAAACGTAAGAGGTTTTTTTCAACCTCTCCATCATCGAGCATCGTTGCGTTCGATGATCACGAGTACATGCTCTTCTTGAACGTTTGAATTGCGCTAGCAAGTGCGTTCTCGGCCCATACCCTTCTAGCGAGGGACTTTGATACAACTCGGAAAGATCTACACTGATCAATAGACTGCGAATTTAGTGAGTTTATAACAAAACTGAGTAGGTGAACTATTAGTTGATTTTTTACAATCAAAATACATTCTATATAATTTTACATCAATTTATTCATTATGATGGGTTTACATTTTGCTGGATAAAAGATTTAGATTTAGAATAAAGTTATTAGCAATAAATTCTGACGATCAATTTGTACAGAACCGAGAAGTGAAAACATCAGGAGAATTTCAAGATACTGTAACTTTATTTTCAACCTGTTAATCTTATTATTTGAATATAGATTTATATTTTTCAGTAACAATTTGATTGTAGTGTAAATAATACATTAACACTCTTAAAGTCTTTTAATATTTTGATTGTCTAAATTGCACCTATTCATTTTTGTCATAAATGCATAATATTTCAAATTAAACAATATTTGTCAATTTTCGAAATGCAAATGGCTCAAGGAAAAATTTTTATCTAACAATAAGATGTTAGTACCTTTCTACCTATCATTTTCTCTCTGTAAAATTTCAACAAGGATTAGAAGTACATACTATAAAAGTTAGAGACTTGGGTAGGTTCAAATATTTTCATACTAAAAACTGTATAGGGGTATTCGCCTAACTTGGAACCCTTGTGTACGAGAACAAAAGCGAACGGCAACAGCGCGATATGCACGGGGACTACCACATTCGTCGACTTGGGCGACTTTCCAGACTCGTTAAGTCCTAGAGGCAAGGTTGGTCAGTTAAACCGAGCAAAATTTTTCTTTTTATTGTTCGATATATAAAATATTTATATCTCTTTCTGTTAGGATATCCAGTTGATATTTCCAGTTTTTTTATTGTGTTTTCCTTATAATAAAATAACATAACTGTTTAACATATATTCTATGTCGTAGTAAATGTACACACAGTTGTTTAAAATATTGTACGCTTACTGCCACGGAAGATATATATGCAGTCTTTTTAAACAATTTTTTAACGACGTTATACACTGCATTCCACAAAATTAAAACGAGCACGAATTGTAACTAAAAAATCGTCAATTTTTGAATTCGTGTAACATCTGAAAACATTTCTTAATATTCTGCCTTTGGTTATTTTAAAGGGTGAACTCTGTACCCTCATGTCGCTGAACTCGCTATTTCCAGAATCTTTCTTTCACAAAATAATAAACTTTTTAAAATAGAATATAATTTTTATAACTCTTTAGACATGCTTATTATAATTAAGTAAGGCGTACACGTAATACTTTTGAACGCACGCGCAGGAGTATGCGTACACAGTAGAACTTCATTTAAACGTACCCTCGGGGGACAAGCAGTTCATGCAACTTTATTATTCACGTAATTGAATGGTTTTTGGCACAAATATTTACCGTTCTTCATAATCAGATAAGTGGATTTCATGAAATATTTGGAATTACGTGTTTCCAATTTTATGAACGTGCAAACTAACACTAGCCAGCGTTTATCTTGAAAATAGTAAACATTAGGAAAAATGAAAGAGGAAAAGTTGTACTGTAATTTTTTAGAAATAAAGATGACCTTCAATCTTTTAAATGGAATGGTATCTATTTTTTATATCATATGAATTCATTCGTATATGTATAACACAATGACCATCAAGGTCATACAAGGTCACAAATGGAAGAAGTGTTTCTTCCATTTCTTCCTTTTATGCTCGTTAAGAGTTCTGCTGTATCCACTATTTTTCAAACGGGTATTTAAATGAAGCAATCTTGCAATTTGATTGTCACGATTCAACCGTGTAGCAAAACCACTTTCTGGTCAAAGTATACATGAACCCCATGTCATGAGGGCACACGCTGCGGTTGTCGTGGTGAGTACATACGGTTTTTAGGAGGGTCCTTTATTACCCATTGTATATTTTCGAAGTCCTCAGGGGCGACAGAGCTATTTGGATTTTCTCAGGACACTTTCTATCTTCCTTCTCCCAACGGCAATTAAAGTATCGTGGGACCTCACGCAACGCAACGACTTCCAGAAAGATTTATGGATTTGTTGTTCCCTGAGCCGACTATCTGTAAACGCTACAGATTCCAGGAAGATATCCATAGCTTCCTATTGAACTTTGCATGACCCCTATATCTAATTGCGCCTACTTTCAAAAGCCATTCAAAAAGAGAACCATAGACTTGTCAGATTTCTCGAATTTTGAATCAGTATCTTGCAAAGCACCCGAATACTTAAATACATTGAACAAATTCCTGTTGCTTCATTTTATTATGTTCCTCACAGGTAATCCCCACTCTTTTTCAAATAGCTTTGACCATTTGACTTATGATTTATCTTACAGCTACAGTGATTGGTAGACTGCGGATTTTATGCATTTATGACAAAAATGAGTAGGTGTAATCTAAAACCGCAAAAACATTAGACGATTTTAATGCTATTGTTATATCATTTTCAATCAACTAAATATTTTAAGAAAGAAATTACATTTTTATTTCAGCCCAGTTTGTTGCTATTCAGGTAGAAAGTTTTTATTTTGCATAGAGATCCGCAGTCTAGTGATTAGAATTTCATATATCGTTCATAAATTCCTATAAAAAAATGATTGCATGTCTATATCTTGTTTAATGGCAAAATATTAATACATAAAAGCAAAATAGAAAATTTCACAAAATCCTGAAATTCTTCTACTATCTTTACAATTTTACTTTTCACTAATCCATTTTATAAATTTATTACAAAAAAGATTGAATAGAAACTCAAAACATATTAGATCAATTTAAAAATATTGTTATATACAGGCTGGCCCACATAACTCTGAACAGCTCAATATCTCGAAAACTATGCCATCGATTTTAAAGTTCTTAGTCTTAAATTGCATGGAACTGAAGGGCCTTTCTGACTACATAAACGTGAAGTGGCCTCCCTTCGCCTTTAACGGGGGAGGGGAGATACCTTTGTAATTTTAAATGGAACCCCCTATAAAATGTTACATATTTAGATTCTACCGGAAAAAACAAGTCAATTTTGTCTGAAACATTTTTTTGTCAGATACTTCCATGATGAGATATAACAGTTTGAAGTTTCGAGTTGTAGGTACTTGAAGCGCTCGGAAATAGTGTTATGGAATTGTACATACGCGCTTGAGTCCTTTGCTTATTCGTGAAAAAATAAAATGTACTTTAAATTAAATGTTCAAAATGTCCACCACGGGCTTGTAAACATCTATTTACTCGAAACATCAAAGTTGTTCTAACATTTTTTAACATTTCGGGAGTCACTGAAGCGCAAGCGTCACGTATTCTTTGTTTCATATCCTCTTTTGTCGTCGGTGGTTCAAACATAACTTTGTCCTTTACATATCCCCATAAGAAAAAATCTAATGGTGTTAGTTCGGGGGATCGAGGAGGCCATTGACGAGGTCCCCCACGACCTATCCATTTGTTCCCAAATTTTTCGTTCAAAAATTGCCTGGTGATGATTGCAAAATGTGGAGGAGCGCCGTCTTGTTGGAACCACATTTCTCTTCTAACGTGCAGTGGCACATCTTCCAAAAGCGCAGGCAAATGATTTTTTAAGAAATCACAATAACTTGCAGATGTTACAGTTTCTTGAAAAAAATAAGGTCCAATCACAAAATCTCCTATTAGGCCACACCAAACATTTAAATACCATCGATGTTGAAAGGGAACACATCGCATCCAATTTGGGTTTTCCACGGCCCAATAATGCAGATTATGTCTATTTACATGCCCTGAATTCATAAAAGTGGCCTCATCGGAAAAAAGTATTTTGCACAAAAAGTCATTTTCCACAACACCCTGCAGCCACTCACAAAATCTTACGCGGTGATCGTAATCTGCTATCGAAAGCTCTTGTGATAAAACCATGTGATATGGATGATACTTTTGCCGTTTCAAAATTCGTTGAATTGATGAACGACTAATATGTGATGTTTGTGCAAGTGTACGTTGACTAATATGAGGATTTAATGTAATTGCAGCAAGAATACTATTATTTTCATTAGTGACAGCTTCAGGTTTATTGCGAGTTTTTTTACACAATTCACCGTGCTCGCGAAGCCGCTTTTCTAAATTATGAAATGTTGCATGACATTTTTTGATACCATAACGTTCAAAAAACATCACTGCTGCACACCGATAATTTTTTTGGCATTCACCTAACGTTACTGCTTGAATAACAGCTCTAAACTGAAAACGTTTTCATAGATAAGTGAGTCAAACTCAAGAATTGTAAATATTATTGTTTGTGTTTCTTCATGAATAAGCAAAGGACTCAAGCGCGTATAATTCCATAACGCTATTTCCGAGAGCTTCAAGTACCTACAACTCGAAACTTCAAACTGTTATATCTCATCATGGAAGTATCTGACAAAAAAATGTTTCAGACAAAATTGACTTGTTTTTTCCGGTAGAATCTAAATATGTAACATTTTATAGGGGGTTCTATTTAAAATTACAAAGCTACCCCCCCTCCCCCGTTAAAGGGGAAGGGAGGCCACTTTACGTTTATGTAGTCAGAAAGGCCCTTCAGTTTCATGCAATTTAAGACTAAGAAATTTAAAATAGTTTTCGAGATATTGAGCTGTTCAGAGTTATGTGGGCCACCCTGTATTGCTATCGACTTTTTAAGATGATCAAAAGAGAGAATACATACATTTTTATTTAACCTCAGTTTCTTACAACCGACACGAACAATTTCTATTTTACATAAAGATCCACAGTCCAATTTATTAACACGAAATATTGAAATCACTTTAATAAAATTGTGTAGCAACTAACAAAACATTTCCACATGAATTCTCACAATCTTTCAACAAAATTCTAATATTTGTTCGATTCACGGCCAACAGTCTCACACTGAATCATGTAGTTTAACCATCCTCATTGCAGGTCTCAATAACGGATAAGGACGGACCTAGCAGTGGAAAACTCGCGAGATAAATCGATCTGGTCAATGTATCTAATTGGATCGCAACGTCGTGAAAGTTCGCGAGAAAGGTAGTAGGGTGTAACGCGAGCAAGGCCACGTGGAGCCACCGATGCCCGATAAAACGAGATATTATGTCCCGGCGTGCAAGTAATGGTAATCGAGGATGCCTCGATAAGGTCGACGAGTTTCTTCCCCGCCTGAACCCGCTCGGTAACGAACTCTTCGGAACCCTTTACTCTACTCCTCGCAACATGTTCCCCGTCAGGCTGGCGCGGGGTCGCATTTGCGCGCGGGCCTAACTTATTGCGTTGCTCGATCGTAAAACAACGTCGATCCCGCACAATGAACCGATTTCTCCCGAGGAAAGCCACCCACCTGACAATTCCAGCTTTAATGGAGCTCCGTACGATCGTAGACCAAGTCGCGTCACACTGGACGCAGACATAGCACCGTTTTAAGGGCCCATTTTGATCGGGGAAATGTTCTAAAAATAACTCTTTCAAACTGTTATACAGGGTGTTTCAAAAATGTATTTCCTTGAGAGGGATGCTTCCTCAGGTGATTTGAAGTAACTCTTCCCTTTGCGAAAATGTTTTCCGCGACTTCGTTCAAGAGTTATTAACGGAAAACGTGGACCAATCAGAGCGTGGCTACTGGTGACTCGCGCTGAGCGTAGCGTTGGCATTGGCCGATCCGGAATCCGTCCCCTGCAGCCGCGCTCTGATTGGTCCGTGTCTTTCGTTAGTAACTCCTCAACAAAGCCGCGGAGAACATTTCCGCAATGGAAAAATCATTTCAAATAACCTCAGCTATCATTCCTTTTAATACTAAACCCACTACTCTACCGGTTAAATGACCGGTTTTATATTTCTCATTTTACAGTTCAAATTGTGAAATTGCTTACATGGAAATTGATTTGATAAATTTCTCCATGCAGGCACATCTTGTTTAAAAAAATGCCTTGTCCTTTTCATAAGCTAAAACATTTTAATCGCTTTTAGTGCTTGGTAGATTCAGTGTTAAGGAAGTACAACATTTTTTGGACACACTGTATTATATCGGTTATAATCCGACGCCGTGGATGTACGGAAATAAAATGTTCTCGATTCCAGCCACGAGAAAGAAACTCCATCCGGAGACACGCAAATGGCAGCACGCTTCCTCTCCCACTTTCGCCGATGATCATGATCGCGAGCGTTAGCGCCAAGTCGCCAACAGCCTTCGCTGATTTTCTCCCTCTTGAGTCCGCGATGACGCAAAAAGACGCGGTCTTCGAGCGCAGCGAGAGGAATCATTTAAAGATATACTCGTCGCTTGAAACGTCGCTCACCGAGCACGCCTCGTTCAATTGTTCCCAGAACGCACATTGTTCGAGAGGCCAACTCGTCGGCCAGCTGACTTTTCAAACTGCCGAATCGAGCAGCCGAGCCAGCCTCTTGGCAGACCGAGCTGCTCCGCCTTTGGAAGGATCACTTTATTCCGTCGATCATTCTAATCCAACCCTTTTACCCTTTGTGGGACTATGCCGAGTCTGACTCGGCAGTTTCCGCCGACGGAGCTGTTAGCTTTTATAAACAAAAGGACTTTTGCGTTTTGAAGCATCTCTTCCCGGTCTAAGTTAACTTGGCAGAAGTTCAATTTTAACGGTTAGTTTATATTCGATCAATTGAAGTTCTGGAGGATCAGATTTGAGCACGTAGTTAAGGGTGAATACAAAAGTTATGAGTATAACTAAGTTGAAGATTTTTAAGCAAAATACAAATTTTCTCCATCGCAAAGCCTAGGAGCCAACTAAAAAGCTGCTTCTTTCTTCAATGACACTAACAAATTGAAAATTACACGTATCCTATAATTCTTCTGATCTTTCTACTCATGATACTCATCAATGCATCAAATCCTCTATTTATACGTAATAGAAAATGTGGAAATAAGTGAAATGGTCCGACGTTGCTGAGGACACCAGAGACGATTTAGCTACTAGTGTTCAACATAACTTCGTGTAAAAGTGTATAAGATCTTAATGTACTCAAAAGTTACGATTTCTTACGAACCTCTCGTTAAAAGGTTGCGTATAGAAAGAGAAGTCTCGCAGTTTTATTGCTGACAAGTGAAAGGTATAAAAATAACAATTTTTATTGGCCTGTAACTCGTTCTCGAGTCGGAAGACTTGCTCCACTGCGGATCGCGGGAAGCTATGAAATCTTCGAAAGAGGATCGTTGTGTCTTCCTTTCGTAATCAGTCAAGTGTGAAAACGCTCGAGATCTCTCTGCCGCGTATGCATAGATCTATGTACGTACAGCTGGGGGGTTAAAGGTACGCGGTTCTCCGACGCGGAGCGTTGAATGAAGCCTACTAGACAACTTCAACATTCTCAGGAGTCACATTCGCTATCTGTTACTACACCAGTTTCCCAGGAACTTTCTATTTCCGTTTCGTCCAACCGTGGCGTTCCATTTCTTCTTACGTCAACGTCTGCGAGAAACCCATCCGTTTTTCACTATGGTTTCAGTCGATCCGTGCTGCCAAGACACACGAACATTCAGAGGTATAATATCAAAGCAGTCTATGCCTAATCTAACGAAGCCAATCTGAACTCTTAACTCTCGAATGAAATCTATTTTGAACTCTTTGAAACCTATTTTTCGAGGTATTTTTCCTAGACAGGTCAGTCTTTTTATTGATCCTGACGGAACAGCTGTCAATTAAAATTATTTACAAGCAACCGAGCAGTGAATTAAAGAATTCTATTTTTCTGGGTCAAAATGGACTCAATCTACAACATTGTTAGGGCCAGAGTTGCGCAAAAATTTTATTTAAATAAAAATTTCAAATAAAGTGGGTTTAAAATCCACTTGGAAAAAACCTACTTTATTCGGAATTTTTATTTAAATAAAATTTTTGCCCAACTCTGGTTAGGGCTACGAATTAATCATGCTATAACGTCTACGAATTTGAAATGGAATTACTGTACTTTCAACTTGAAGACTTGAACACTAACTGGACAGCTCGCTTTGCTGCTAATAGTTTAAGTATTTAATGTTAAGAAAAATCGTACAGTGACTCCTCAGATGCCGTTTTAAAGAAGAAGCTAGAATCTTCGAGATCAAGGTGGATTCTGGGTCAGAAATGATCGATGTCGACGATTCTGGGAGTGTTAATTCCAAGGAAATTGATAAGATGCGTATTAGGAGCCTTCCCCAGAGTACACGACTGTATCCAGTAACAGCCGACGGCGTTTCTGCTCACTGTTGCGCCACGAAGCAGCCTGCAGGTCGAGGTAGGCGACGTAGAAAGAATCCTACGGCTTCCATCGGCAAACAGCTGAGGCTTCTTCCTCCTATCGGGGGCCCTAACCCCGAGGGATCGTTCGAGTCGACTCGAGTCGAGACGAGTCCTGTAGGTCTCTTTGGAAGATCGTCTGGAACAGACAGCTGACTGGACAGGTATGTACAGTCAGGCGCAAGAATGTCTTCAAGGTCAGAGTCGGAGGTTTATTACTTCTATAGCATTCCTCGACCTCCTCCGAAGACCTCCCTTCTCGTTTATGCGAGCCCTTGGCGCCGATAACCGACCATTTGCGAAGATGACTGTCCGTCCTTCCAATCGATTCGGAGTTGGGTATGTGTTTTTAATACACTGCAAAATTAATCCCTTGAAATACTATTTTCTTTATTTTTGCGAAGATTAAAATTTATTTGTCATTTATTCTAGTAAATGAAACAGAAAATTTGTAGTCACTTCCAGTTTCAAAATTTTTAGTTGAAATTAATCATCGGGACATGAGTGTCCAAGTGTTAAAGTAACGATCAAATCAGTAATTACATTGCGAGTGACTACATTGGTGAAAATCATTTTTGTGAAAATTAGCAAACAATCTTTAAATTATAAATGATACTATGTCATAATTAGATTTTATCGATTGATCATGAACATTGTAAGAATTTTAAAATACTATTTTAAACCTATTAAAACTATAAAAAGCGGGAATACATTTTTCACTTTGCTTGTGTTTGTTACAACCGAATTAGAAAATGTTTAATGTAGCACTATGCTTTCACACGAAAACTCCTTTATAGTATTATATTTGGATTGTACGTACAAAATTAGCAAGCAGAATTAAAATACAAATAAATTGGGAATCGAAGGTTTGTTTACGTAATATTTATCGCCACTTTTTCACAAGCAAACTTCTGTAATAGTATCCATTGACTTTTAAGAGAATCGGTAACAACCGCAGCGTTTTCAGGGTGCTATCATGGTATCAGAATTGTCAATTGGGGACAAGATAAGTGGGGAACGAGGATTGAAGACACGGAAGTGAGAGAAGATGCGACAGCGATCAGATTTCGAGGGCAGAGCACGCCTGAAACATGGCGGAACGAGAAAACAGTGTTTACTCCGGTTCGACTCGATCCGTCGAATCGTGGAAGGACACGCACAGGCATCCTAGAAAATCTGTTCGAAGAAACTTCGGATCAGAACTCCAAATGAACAGTTAGGTATTCATTTCTAAAAAAATTACCTGTTTCGTTTTACAAAATATCTTCCCGTGGAATTTTTACGAAAATGAGCAGATATTGAGCAGATATTTTAGAAGTTGTATAATGAAAACTCCGTGTAATAAAAAAAATTGCAATAAAACATTATTATTATGTATGTAGCAATGATATTTCATATTATTCATAAATATACTGTATGAATTGAATAAATCCTTCTTTCAAAAGAGAACTTGTCTACAATAATAGAATTTTCAAAGGGACACTCGAACGGTAACTATTTTCTTTATGACAGATATCAAAATATTTAGAACTTTAGTTGCGACAATTTTGTTATTTCGTACACGTTTGCAGAATACAATAAAGTCAGTTTACTACCCACGTATAAAATTCCAATAAAGGACTGAAACTCTGAAATTCTAGACAAATCCGTCCACGGAATACGACTCGCCTCATTAAACGTTCCCTGCAGCAATTTCGGCTGGTAAAACCGAATTACGACCGTGGGGGATCGTTGCTCTCGCGAAATTGCACAATTGTTTGCAAAAACCGATCGTGCGGGTTTTATTGTTCTCAGAGGTCCGCAACGAACAAGAAAGCACGAAACACGTCGGAAGATCTGACCGAGAACGCAATTCCTCACAGAAAACAAATGTCCTGTAACAACTAATTAGTCAGCGACTCTATCGATCGAATACTGTAGTACAGCAAATTGTCTTGTTAACCGAGAAACACCAGTTAACTTATCTGTCGTGTTTGCTTTCACCTGTCGATATCTTTTAACTTTCTTATCTGGTCAACGAGTCTTGTGTTTTATTATATCGTACATATACTTCGCATATTAGCATAAATCGTATTATCACATGTAAATACATTAAAGCAAAATGACGATCATTTTGTTCACCCTATCTCGGCGTAAACATTGAAATTAAAATTATGTAAATGAACCTCTAATATCTCTTGAAAAAATAATTTTTTTCACTTGTAAAGAATATGCATTAAATGGTGCAATAGAAAATATATGTTTCTATTTTTAAAAAGTGAATGACCTTCATATAAATTCTACGCGGCGGTCAATAAAGCAGGACTTTTATTTGGCTCCTGTTTCTTGCAATTTTGATACTGACAATTTTTATTTTGCATAAGAGTCATCCGCAGTCTAAAATTTGCATTTATAATCATGTTTCATCGAGTGTCGCGCTGGGATAGAAGCGTCATGGACGCCGAGAAGATGCATTTTTATCTGACGGAAGTGCGTTCGTCTTATCCCGGAGCCGCGCGGGATCAGAACAAGAGCGTCTTTTTAACAGTCCAGCATCACCGGCAGCTAATCCTTCGTCCTCAGGTGAAACTCGCTTTCAGCATCGAGAGAACCGTTTCCCACGGTACGCGCCAGGTAACCCCGGGCCGTTTTCCCCGTAATGTGGGTCTCTACGGATACACCCTTCGCCCCCCATGCCGTCGACACCACTATAAGCACTGCAGCTACCATTGCCCGCCACACGATCTCGATTGCCCAAAAATTTAGTATCCCCTCAATTTGACCATTTTGTACACACCGTTAATAGAAACACTACTATAATTCTTCTAGTACGTATCAAGGCGTTGTTATTATTAATATTATATTATCATATAATAATTCACATGTCTAATCGACGTTCTAAAATAACTTGTGTTGATATGAGAGTGGAAGAACCAGAAAAGAGAGAGAATGAAGTTTGATGGAAACAGAAGATTATTGTTGTTACAGACTGATTGAGAAACGTGAGAATGCACGTGAACAATTTCTTCATATTATGTTAATAAATTGTACAGTTTCCGAACAAATCCAATCTCCTGTTCTAAAAACACTCGTGTTACTTGTACTTCCTTGAAGGAGACAATTCCGTTTGAAGTAACTTCTTCGTTTACGAAAATTTCTCCGTGGCTTAGTTCAGAAGCTATTGACGAAAAACACGGACCAATCAGAGCGCGAATCCAGCGCACGAATTCTGGCTCGGTGACAGGTCCCGCTAAGCGCGGCGATGGCATTAGCCGAGCCAGAGTCCGCCCGCTGTAGCCGCGCTCTGATTGGCCCGCATTTTTCGCGAATAACTCGTCAACAAACCCGCGGAGAATATTTTCGGAAAGGAAAAAGTTACTTCAAATGTCCTCGGGAATTAGCTCTTTCAGGGAAGTACATTTTTGAGACACCCTGTATTTCTTTAACAATCTTCCCAAGGCTGGTTCAAAACTTGCCGCCAGATCTTTTTGTGTCTGCACGATTTCCGAGTACGTTACACTGACGTGGGCATAATTAGAGAGACCGCTTGATCGATCATGCATTTATCGCTCTCGTTTCGGTGCATCCGGTGCATCCTCTGAAAAGGCTTTTCGTTGCTATACGTCCGACGCCCCTCGAGACTGAATGAATCGGCGTACAGCGACGACAGTCCAATCGTGAGATCGATTTCACAGGCGGTTTCGCGAGATTCCAAGAATCTCCAGTGCAAATACCAGTTTCCTAACACACGCAACCACTGTGTACCGTCGCCTCGGAAGGAACGTTAAACGCTTCCAGCGAACAGACTTAAAATGTAAAGGTAAAACCGCTTTAGTGGACTTTTTGCAACTACAACAAGGAAATGGTATCTAACACTTGCGATACAAACGGAAGGAAAATACGGAAAACAGTTTTCAGGTTAGTAACATTAGGTTGTTGCATATGAAATGTCCGGTTTTAGAATGCAAATGTTATTTAGTGCAAGCTACAGGTTCATTGCACATCATTTTAAGGTACAATAAAGCTGAGCCTTTAGTCTTTAATTTTTATTAGATTAATGTGATTTCGATGTCAATCAATTAGTCGAGTATTCTTATTATATGTATAAATTAAAATTACCTTACACGATTGTACATGAATAATTTAAACAAATGAACTTTAAGTCTACAATATGGTAATGAGTTGGTTAATTGTGATCAACGTATTAATTTTCATAGGAGATTGTTTTCCACTTCATGAACTGTAAACGCTGCGATAAATTGTATACGAAATGAGTCGTTAAAAATTGCAGTTTAGAATATATATCATCATATCGGTTTCTATAAAAATGTTTATTTCATTCAGTACATATTGCATATGTTTGCTCTTAAATGATTGTTGATTCAATGTCTTGTCTAGGAAGTGTTTCTTTTTAACCCGACACAACCTCGACGATTGTTCTTCACATCTACGTCTTCGAATAAGCGCGAAAAGAATTCCTTTACCTGCTAAAGTGTTACTTTTACCTGCTGCACTGACTTCCCAAGGGTCTGTTGTGGTTCTCAGAGGTTGCTGACAAAGGACCGCTTGTCTCGCCGCACACTACCATACTTTTATTTTTAATAAGTTCGTAACGTGGCTGCCCACTGATTTACAGAGCTGGAGCAGTCCGAAGAAAATCACGTTCTTTCCTGACTGTTTTAATATTTTTCCATAACCTTCGAAATATAAATTAATTTAAATTTTTCTAAAAAAATTTCTGTGACTATTGAGTTTCTAGAAAAGTTAAAAACCTCTTGAACTTTTGCAGACATTCCACAAGAGATTGGAAAAAATTGCATTCAGCTGAATAAAGCGTCCGTAATGTTATTAAAGAATAATTTGATTTTCCTTTATATCAGCAATGAACTAGCAATGGGAAATCTACTATGAAGTTATTGTACTCCAAACCCAGAAACACTTTCTAAACAAGAAAAAGTAATATTGAGCATATTTACTCATATTAAAATTAAACGTTAATATTCTGTGAAATGCAAACAAATTCAATAACGCATAAATTGTTCCGAATTATGGTATGGGTATTTTTAGTATCGTCTCAGAGTTGTACGAATACAACGAATTAAGAACAAAGATACAACTTGTTAAAGAAAAATAAATTCTAGTGAACAATTAGATTTTTACGATTATGTAATTAAAAGTTTGTCTTATATAACAACTTGCAAATAAATATCGGAGCATTATTACTTCATGATTTCAAGATGGAATAAGCTGTCTTTTTTTAAATGCACTTACATGCTTCAGAACAATCTTCAATTAATTACTTTCAAATATTTTTTGGGAAGAAGAATCATTTAATTAGAGTATTTGCTATTGCAAGAAGCACATAGGTGGGGCAATATTGGATTTGATAAATCGGCTATTTGTACGCTGCTTAAAAGGGTAAACACGAAAAGAATCACACTCTGTATATCCTGTCTGCTCAACACTGCCGGGTAGCAAGTTATATTTCTACCTGGAACGAGTTTGGCGAAATTGACTTCTGGCCAGCTGAATTGAGCAAATACCCCGCTGTGCGTCAGTTGCACAACGTAGCAGCAAAAGTTCAGATGTTCGAACTTCGAACTGTACCAAGTGATTCCAGCTATTACATACGTATACTACTACTCTTAGCGAAAACTGACAAACTATCATTATTGACTTACGAATTCAAAATATTTGTCAGGGTCTTTTCGAAGGTATTTTACTAACGGCTCATGCTGCTATACATTTTTATTAAAGTTCACTCCTAGTACAGAAAGATCCGAATCTTCGACTTTTTGTAAATATGCGATTGGTAATTACTTTTAGATAACCATATTATAAGGTTCTCTTTAACATAAACCTTTTCAAACGCGGAAACATTTATTGAATAAAGTCTCATAGTTTTTGAGAAAAGAATCCCAAAAATCCCTTCTTTCAGCCTCTTGACTGAGCACAAGTGTTGAACAATACAAGTAATTAGTGGCACCTGTACTATACAGGCATCGTAGGTCTAAATGAGCTAAATTTCGCGAAGATCAAATTGAAATTTAATTTGGTAGGATTAGTTTATGGTAGAAGGAGAATATTTCCATTGGATTGTATTAAAAATGCATAAAATTATTCTATCTGCAACACCAGGCTTCCATGTCAAATTGCGCGGTATACAATACCAAATTTTGATTTACTACCCTGGCTGGTAGGATTGGCTGGGAGAAGCCAATACTAAAATCAAATACAAGGGTCGTACTAATATTGTTGGTCCTTCTAAATGAGACTCTCTTTTAAATTGCGTACAGTTCAAATTAAAATTTTGATTCACTACCCTGGCTGGTAGGATTAGCTGGGCGAAGCCAATACTAAAATCAAATACAGAGTCGTACTAATATTGTTGGTCCTTCTAAATCTCGTTTAAATTGCGTGCAGTTCAAATTCAAATTTTGATTTACTAGGCTGGCTGGTAGGATTGGCTGGGAGAAGCCAATACTAAAATCAAATACAAGGGTCGTACTAATATTGTTGGTCCTTCTAAATGAGACTCTCTTTTAAATTGCGTACAGTTCTAATTAAAATTTTGATTCACTACCCTGGCTGGTAGGATTAGTTGGGCGAAGCCAATACTAAAATCAAATACAAGAGTCGTACTACTATTGTTGGTCCTTCTAAATCTCGTTTAAATTGCGTGCAGT
Source organism: Lasioglossum pauxillum (assembly GCA_933228785.1). Taxonomy (NCBI): domain Eukaryota; kingdom Metazoa; phylum Arthropoda; class Insecta; order Hymenoptera; family Halictidae; genus Lasioglossum; species Lasioglossum pauxillum. The sequence goes on along the minus strand of OW121701.1, from coordinate 20,380,814 downwards.
TCAAATTCAAATTTTGATTTACTAGGCTGGGAGAGACTAATAAAATCAAATACAAGGGTCGTAGTAATCTTGTTGGTCCCTCTAAATGAGGCTCAATTTTAAATAGCGTGAAGTTCAAATTCAAATGTTGATTTGCAAGCTTGGTTGGCAGGCTTGCCGGTGATCGGCTCTGTTCGACGCTAGGGTATAGAGACGGTTGGTACTCACGGACTGGAATTTTCTTGGGATCGACCGCGGCAAGACGTTCCTCGACCTTGTCGATCCTCTGTCGGAGCCGGCTGCTGCGATCAGCGACCGCGGTCAGCTCGGCGGTCAGGTCAGCGAAGATGTTCTCGGCGGTGGTGAGCAGGGATGCCAACTGTTTCAAGGAGACGGTAAGCGCGCCGTTTGCCACCGCCTCCAATTCAGCGCCGACCGGCCAACCCTGCGGGGCCGATCCTGTTGGCACGTGTCCGCGGCACAGGTAGCGCGGCTCCACTTTGCGCAGCACGAACGGCATGATTCTTCCACGGGGGAACCAACACATTCACACATAACACTGAACCAAAGACACACCGCCGATTTCTCTTGCGTGTGCGATTTGACGTGCTGGCGCGATTCCGGTGCTCTCGCGATCGCTACCAGATTAAGAACGGGAGATGATCGCAACCGTCAACGATCCGGACCACCAACAGATTCCCATTTCCCGTGTTTCTCCGACGAATACCGCGGCGCCATTCTAAACCGATCGTGGGCCCGGGATTACCTGGTTGGGACACTGCACTGCAACAACACCGGACTACACTGAAAATCCGGAGATATACCTGCATTCGGGGAGCCTTAGCGCTACACGCATTCTCGCGACGATCCACGGCACAGTTAGCCGATCGACCACCAAACTCGTTTGCTTCACTAACGGATTTTTTTTTAAAGGCAGACCTTAACACACCGACGGTTACGGCGAAAGGCGGACTTTCAGTACACAAAGACCATTCTCTCGTTTCGGAGTATGTTCTCTATACTACTACTATAGCGGCGACGCGAACACACACGGAACGGAGCGTCGATTGAACGTCCGCGCGACTCGACGGCAGTACACGAAATGCCGGCAGCCGGCCGGCTTGCTCGCCGTGTTGCCGAACCGTTCCCCGATTCTACACCCATTCAATTCCAGATTGCTGTTGGCACCCTTCGCGCCGCTATTGCTCACCCATCTTGCGTACCTTTGGCGAAGCTGCACCGAGTCGGTGCTGCACCGTTCGGTCGATTATGTAGGACTCTTGCATCTATTGATACCACCGACGAGATACTATTAAGGGGGGACTCTCCGCCGGTGACCTTGACGACATGATCGTCACGCTATAAACGAGACAAGCGGCCGGTAGACGAAGCAAAATAATAACATCTCCGTCCAGTAGGGGAGGCTGGGTACATCTTCTACAGTTGAATGTCGAGCAGCGCCACGCGACATCCTCTCGACGGTGACAGCAGTAACTGTAGCGGTAAAACAGAGGAAGCAGAAAATATGTTGCCGGTAAGATAGGATTCGTAAGCAAGCGTGACCATGCTGCAGCGCTGGTGTGCTCGAGTGAGACTGTGTATAGTACATACACACCGCTCGGGCCGCGTGTACGTGTGCCTACGGCCTACGAGCACGGCAAGGGTTCGTGATTAGACCTCTGATTTCTCGATAACGCAAAGACGGGGGTTTTTAGTAGTCAAAATCGCTAGATGAAAGATCAATCTAGTCCGATGTTTGCCTCAAAAGTCATTCTATTACGTTTCCGAGCAATAATTTTGGAATATCCAACTGCATGTTGCCTGACGATGCTACAGCGTCGGTGTGCTCGAGTGAGACTGTGTATAGTACATACCACCGCTCGGGCCGCGTGTACGTGTGCCTACGGCCTACGAGCACGGCAAGGGTTCGTGATTAGACCTCTGATTTCTCGATAACGCAAAGACGGGGGTTTTTAGTAGTCAAAATCGCTAGATGAAAGATCAATCTAGTCTGCTGTTTGCCTCAAAAGTCATTCTTTTACGTTTCCGAGCAATAGTTTTGGAATATCCAACTGCATGTTGCCCGTCGGAGAGCCTATATTCGCCGGCGTAACGTAACAATATGGCTGACGATGCTACAGCGTCGGTGTGCTCGAATGAGACTGTGTATAGTACGACACACTGCTCGGGCCGCGTGTACGTGTGCCTACGGCCTACGAGCACGGCAAGGGTCCGGGATTCGATCTCTGATTTCTCGATAATGCAAAGACGGGGGTTTTTAGTAGTCAAAATCGCTAGATGAAAGATCAATCTAGTCCGCTGTTTGCCTCAAAAGTCATTCTTTTACGTTTCCGAGCAATAGTTTTGGAATATCCAACTGCATGTTGCCCGTCGGAGCAGTGATGGGGTCGTGGGTTTTTTTTGGTGCAAGTATTAGTTCCATGGCATTTTTAGCTAGGTTGGTCTAGCTGGTCTAGTTGGTTTAGCTGGGTCGGATTTTGACCTTGGTCGTAGTATCGGTGCCCTCCGCATTTGTAGCTAGGAGCGCTAGTGTTTTTAGTCACTGTTTTACCGATTCAGTCACTGTATTGGTAAAATATCGGTAAAATAGTGACTAAAAACGCTAGAGCTCCTAGCTAAAAATGCCATGAAACTAATACTTGGACCAAAATCTCCCGTATAGGGATCTACTTCGTAGATTTCGTTTGCTGTGTTTAAACACGTATAGTTTAACATAATAAAGGTTTCATTGACATTGTATGTGACCCTGAATTCCGGGATGCCTACATTTTGGTCTATAAGAACCCTAAATCTCTCGATATTTAAGAAAATGTATGTGTCTCGACAATGGCAGCACTGTCGCTTCGTCCAATATTTGTGAAACTGCGCTACATGCTGCCGAATAATGCAAATTACGCCTCGAAAACGCAAAAGTAGGCCATATATGGAAGCATCCCGTAATTGTGGGTCTTTTATCTAGCGATTGTGACTACGTAGGGGCCCCAAATGTGCGTTAGAGAGACAGCAAACGAAATCTACGGAACCCTTGCAATCTCGTGTACGTATACAGTATCTATCGGTGTGTTAAGGTACTACCACACTCGCACTCGACCAAGGTCAAAATCCGACCCACACCCTTAAAGACTGCCAGCACCGACGAGGTACTATTAAAGACTGCCAGCCCCAGTGTTAAACAGCGAGACGGGTAAGTGGGCGCGATGGGCGCGGGGATAACGTAGAGCTTACAGTGATCTGATATACTACATAGCCAAAAGTTCCACCACCGACGAGATATTCGTCAAGTTGAAGAAGAATGATATAGTAGAATGCTCACATTACCCATTCTGTAATTGCCTCATAATACTACAGTAAACGCTCGTTCGTTGTGAAAAATCGACTATGCGGTCGTTGCGACGTGCCTACTCCCTCCACTGCCTGTCAACGCCGAGTCGGCCGAGTCGCTCCGCACGGCGGCAACATTGATGTCGGCTCGGGTATATCGGTGTGAACACCACACATTGACTCGAGCTTCGGTCACGCGATCCTTATTTTACTCTGTCCTTCTCTATGTTCGGCTCTCTATTGAAGTCTCGCTCGGCGCGCTCGGCGCGCTCGGCGCGATATCTAGACGCAGTCATAAATCAAAAATCGCTTCACTATTCGCTCGTTGCGACCTCAACTCTCATGCCTCTTCACAACGAACGAGCATTTACTGTATATATAATTCTCTTATTGCATTCTTATTTCCTTATTATTACCATTGTAATAATTGTTTTACAATATAATCGATAGTTTATAGATGTAGGAAAAATGATAGTAATTACTACGTAATATTCTACAAATTTATCGAAATTCAAAAGTAATTTGAACGTTATTGCGTTATATATAAAATAATGATTCATAAAAAATATTCTATTATGTTATGTAATGACAAAACCCAATCGTTCTTATTAAGATCCTTAGTAGGAAACAGAAAATTAATTTTTTTACTTATTTATCCCATACTTGTAATGCTCGACAGAATTGACTGCAATTATTATATAGTAGAGGTAGTAACAATAAGATAAAAGTATTAACTAATTAAACTAATTTTCGACGGCTCCTATCCACACAATGTTATTTAGAGGCAGTATTTCGTACGAAGATATCTAACAAAATAATTCTATTTCACTTTATACGAAAATTTCTTGCAACATGACGCTATTTAAAAAGTGCGTGTAACATGATTTTATTTCATTCTGAACTGAACCACTTCCTGAAATATGAATCGCTTATACATTGTATACATTGTGCGACGAGGCGAAGAGCTAGCAGTTGAAGTCGAAAGTCGAAATCTTAAAAGAAGGACTTTTTTTTCTTTTTCTTTTTTCCCGATGCTGTCCTTCTTTGTGTCCGAAACTTGCGTCGTTCATTGCACAAGCAAATATCATCGGAATTATATCATGTCATTTTCATAAAAAAAATTCACCAAATATGTTAAGGAAAATCCTATAAAAAAATAATGATAAATAATTAAGTTTTGTTATTTGAATTATAATAAAATATAATTTAATATTAATATATATTAATATATATTAATTATTATATACTTTATTATTTATTATTCAATATTTATTAATCATTTTAGACTATTTTAGAGTTTTTCAAGTTTTCGTCATTCTGAACATTGTATAATACAAATAAAATGTCTAGTTAAAGTGTTTGTTTCGAAACTTTAAATAAAAAAAAAATAATTAAAAAATAATAAAAATAAATAAATAACAATAAAAAAATAATTAAAAGAAAAAATAATAAATAATGAAGAAATAATTTAGTGTTTTAATTTATTTAATTCTGTTTTAATCAAAATAATATGGACCCTTAACCCTTTTTTATGACACCAATTAACCCTAAGTAGCTACTTTTCCGATGATTATTATTAAGCAGTCTTCTTATAAGCATTTCTAACCAGAATGTCAAATAAAATCTCATTTCATATTTTTGTCGTCGTAATTTGGTCATTCGGCCGTATGTGCGACGTGGTAATAAATTCAGTATTTTAAACTCTGCATTCTCATCAATTGATATCTCATAGAAAATTTTATATGGTTCATTTCTCAAAAAACGCATCCAGCATATAATTTTAACCAAATTATTGTTTCTCCGTTAGAATTCTTTAACCTTTACAAAATTGCATCCTCCAAAAATCTTGTTGATATGAAATCCTCTTGTTTCATTTCATTTAAAATAAAGTTATTATCTCTCCGGCACTTCTTCGATAACATTATAATAATCTTGGGGGACAAACAGCAAATGATTGTTCTTCTACTACCTTAACATCAAACAACTGACAAATGGACTTAGGCCACTTTCAAAATAAAAATTTGTATCATTCTATTAACCAGCTAATTTCCTTTTTACAAAATCTTCGTGATTTTAAATAAATTAGTTACAATTTGCTTCAGAATGAAAAGACAACGTAGAAATGTAAATATTAAAATTGCTATCTTGATTTTTCTCAAAAATGGACTCAGGCCACTTTCAAAACGGCTTACATAGTATATTGGCTTGGTCGGAAAGGTTTTCCTGTTACATTGTTTACAAGTAAGTTCAACAACATTAAATTGAAATTATTATACGAGGCTTTTTCGAGATTTGAGGACCTACGTTTTTCCAAAAATCATGTTTAAGTTAGTTCAGTCTAATTTTGAAAGAAAAGATTTGCATATTCTGATAAGAATTTGATTACACTCCGAATCTAAATAAAGGGAAGCTGATCAGATTTATTTCGACTCTCGAGTTATCTACGTGTTTTCAAAAATCATGTTTAAGTTAGTTCAGTCTAATTTTGATGGCAATTTGATTACACTGCGAATAAAAATAAAGTGAAGCTGATCAGATCTTTTTTCGAACCTATGTGATTTCAAAAATCATGTTTAAATTAATTTCGGTAGAAAAATTCTTATATTCGAAAATGTTATTAAACCTTTAACACTAAACCTACCGATCATCAAAATTGACTAATGTGTATGGTATTATAAAAATAAGGAGATTAAATTTATTTGTATTTTGTACGATTTCTACTATAATATATACTGGAGTCAAAAAATGTATTCAGTCAATTCCCATGGAAACTCCTTTACAATCTCAATAATTGTAAAAAAAAAATCTGAAATGGGTCATTTGACCCCTCGTGATAATGTTAGTGTTAAAAAAGCGAGGTCGGTTGCTGTTTTTCGGGTTTCGAAGAACAGTTTCTCGGGTTTTGTGTGTTTGCAAGAATCGTAACTGTAAATGCATGAAAGCCGCAGTTTATTTATCGGTATGTCGTGCAAGTGGGAAAGCGTTCCTTCAGTCTACGGAGCGCTTCATCTCTGTGAACCGGCGGTAATCCTTTCAAGCTGTCCATCCGTTAATACTAGGAGTGGTACGTGACATTAATGTTATCAGCAACAATCCTCGACTATGCCTTTGTTTATTCAGAAGCTCGAATAATCCGGTATCTAGACTTCCGTTAGGTGCGCGCGTTAAGTCCACTTCGGTATTGTCCTACGTGCTTTACCTGGCATAACAAGGAAACCATCGCACTCTAACACGATACGCAATGTGCCATCAGAATCGAAGAGTTATGGTGGCTCGCGAAAATATTCAGACACGCGCGCGCAAGGGATAAACGTAAATTTTCAACATCTACTTCAGAAAATTAATTGAACATACAGTAAACCACGAAAGTAAGACATGCAAAAAAGATTTTGAAAAAATTGCAATTGCTAAGAATTACATAAGTAAAAGAGGCACCATTTATAACTTTCTTATCAGAGTCCATAATGAAAATTTAAAATATATGTTTTGTAGATGCATGTTACTTATACACATGTTGAAAATTTCATCGGAATCGGTTGAAAAGTGTAAGGTTGAAAGATGTAAGAATCTGTGGATTTTAAGAAACTGTCCAAAACTCGTGAAAATCTATGATTTCAACCACATTTAACCACTTGTAGATATTGGATATGTTAATCGATTTCGATGAAATTTTCAGCATGCGTATAACTAACATAGATCTACAAAACATATTTTTTAAATTTTCATTAAGGCCCCAAATAAAAAAGTTTCAAAAAATGCCTTCTTTATTTTTGCATGCAACCTTGAAAATTGTAATTTTTGATAAATCTTTTTGCAGATCATTTAGTAAACCAATGCTTCTAATTGCGTACAAAACATCAGGTCGATCGATACAATTATAAAAAAATTATACTGTTTTAAAGTGCGGTCATATACTTTCGTGGTTCACTGTACGCGGTACTATTTATTCTTTTTTAACTTCCCGATTTTATAGGGAAGTTATTGTAATGACCCCGAAAATCGAAAATCGATTTTTTAGCAAATCTTCACGTTTCATGGTCATTGCAGTCATTTTAGACTATTTTCAGCAAAATGTTCGTGTGCGTGTGCGTGTGCGTGTGCGTGTGCGTGTGCGTGTGCGTGTGCGTGTGCGTATGCGTGTGCGTGTGCGTGTGCGTGCGTGCGTGCGTGCGTGCGTGCGTGCGTGTGTGTGTGTGTGTGTGTGTGTGTGTGTGTGTGTGTGCGCGCGCGCGCATGTCCGTTTCTATGTAATCAAATTTTTCGTTAACGTTTTCTGAAAAAGTAACAACGCGACCAGAATGATGAATGATGCAATCGATGTGCCCCGCTGTCAGCTCTAAGTTATAAAAATAAATTAATACAATTAATGATTGTTTTTTCCTCGATTCGTCGGAAGTGGTCCTAAATGATCCACGTGGTAGGTATCCAGAGGTACTTCTCCTTTCGGTATCGGATTCAGAAAACCTTCCAGTTTTCCCATTTTTCTCTCAGCTAGAATGCAGTCTAAACAATTTTTAATGGCTTTATCAATTTTTGGTCGAATACCCTGGAACCAATAATCTTTCTTCAGCAGAGTTTCCGTTTTTCCCGCCGAAAAATGGCCGTCTCCATGGACATGACGAATGACTTGTAATTGCAGGCTCTTAGGTACTACGAGATTGATGTCTCCGTCTATATTCTTGAACAGCAATCCCCCCCGAAGGGTATATCCGTCTATTTTACCCTGTTCTGTCAACTCGGCAATCCGTCGCGTTCCTGCGTCGTCTTGCTGCGCTTTCCGAATTCTCGCTGTCATATTATTCCGATCCGCGGACAACAAATAGCATATCGGTAATGGGTTTCTACTCAAACAGTCCACGTGGGCCATCTTATAACCAGATCGATGTTCGATAGTGTAGTCAAACTCCTCCAATAAGAGGACCCACCTGGCCACGCGTACACACAAATCTCGTTTGCTCATCGTTAAGGTGAATGCTTTACAATCTGTAATTATTTTAAATTTGATTCCTAACAAATATACAGTAAATCTTCAATCGGAGTCCTGGGTCGTCTATCTAACCGTAGTCCAGTGCCTACTCACTCCACTGCCGGCCAACGCTGCGCCGCGCCGTAGGGCGGCGATGTTTGATCTCGGCTCGGGTATATCGGTGTGAACACCACACATTGACTCGACTGAATCGAAATCTCAAACTTCTTAATTTTAATGATCGGTTTATGGGACTTTAACTAGCTTATTCCTGGCGTTGTGGAAGACCAGCTGGACGCGTTACAAGCCGCTAAACTGTTCAGTACCCTTGATTTAAGAAATGGATTTTTCCATGTGCCGGTACATAAGGATAGCCGTAAGTTCACATCGTTTATAGTACCCAATGGTCAGTATGAATTTTTACGCGTTCCTTTCGGTTTGTCTAACTCTCCAGCTGTCTTCGTGAGATTCATTAATATGGTTTTCAGAGATCTATTACAACAAAAGGTTATTATGGCGTATATGGATGATATCATCGTGCCATCGAGTGACTTAGAAAGCGGAATACAAAAACTGGAACAAGTCTTAGCGGTAGCTAGCGGTCACGGTCTGGAAATAAATTGGAAAAAATGTTCGTGGCTACGCAGTAAAGTCGAATTTTTGGGGCACATTGTAGAGAATGGCTCTGTTCGCCCGTCTGAGGGTAAAACAGCGGCCGTAGCAAAGTTTCCAGTACCGGAGAACGCAAAACAAGTTCAAAGCTTTCTGGGTCTGACCGGATACTTTCGAAAATTTAAATTTCATGGTCGAAAAATAAGATCAACCCTAATATTACATATACGTAAATTACGAGAAGCAGTAAAGAGTGCTTAACGTCGAAGACGAAAATCCGGGTAACTAACACTTAATATGTACTACATTCCACGTTATTAGAATAATTGTAGTTTAATTATGATGAATATCAACATTTGTTATTTACACCTATAAACGCCACTGTCTCGGAAGGAAATGGACATTTGAGAGAAGCAATGAAATTAGAACATCATTGCGAAAAAAGACGAGTTTGCAATAACCTCAATATTCTATGAAATTCTATTATAATTATGTAGGGAGAAGTCAATTCCAATCGGCGAAAGTTCACTCGAATGTCGCGTCGTTAGTTACTGTAACGACGCGACGATTCGATATTTATTGTTTATTGATTAATTTTGTCGTTCTTCTTGTTTATGAGTTGCGTTGTTTGAATGATTCCGGTTTGACAGTTGTAAAAGTAAAGACGTGTTTTAAAGTTGTACTTAATATATTTGAAATTAAATCTTAAAACATTTACATTTTCACCTAAATCCCATTCTTCTACTAAATTATATATCGCAGAGGCTTGATCTTTCCCACTACCGGATAGAAGAGCAGGAATTCCCAGTAGTTGTTCAATACCACTGCAAGTAATCAATATAGGCAATCGATCAATTTTCTCTTTACCCTCTAAAGCTGGCAACAGTTTCCCATCCCAATGTAGTGTAACAGCACCAAGCTCACAATTTTTGAACGCTACGCGATATTTCTCTGCAAGTTTTTCTCGAATCCTCGTGCGTTGACGTCGAATAGATGTTCGATTGATAATTAAGTCGTCTAAATGATGATTAAGAGCTTGTGCTGTTGCTGTTATTATACGAACAGCATCACGATCGCTTACTTTGCACTTGTCAAGTGTTGAAACAAGTTTATCCGTAATGAACTCTTTTTGACCTCGTCTCTTTTTAGGGTTGCTTGGACCAGGTTCATCCACAGGAATATCAATTTCAATATTGTAATAATATTGAAATAATAATATTATTTATTTTATTATATTCGGGATCAACCAGGTTGGCGCTCCGAGCACAAAGGATTAAAATTTATCCGTTGCAAACACTCGACGCGTCGCGTCCCGTCGGCTCTCGATAATTATTTTGAATCGAAATAACATCGGCCGAGCTGCTAACACGATGGCCATTAAGTCCGCAAAAAACTAATTATTATTATTATTATTATTATTATTATTATTATTATTATTATTTTAATAATATTATATTATATTTATTATTACCACCTGAGCCACTGACCCGCCTGAGGCGATACCTAACTCGAGTAATAATGAAGCGTCTCGGTACCTTGAAACCGTACTTACCAGGCGCGGATGTTTTTTAAGACCATATTTTCGTTAACGGGGACCAAGTTTAGGGTGCGTTGCAAATTTACAAGATACATAAAAATAAAATGTTTGGGCCACATCTATATGGTAACCAAATAGCTGGTTTGCTTAATCTTCAAAAGGTCCTTATAGTCGCGAGCTAGTCATAAAATAAAGGTTTGACGGAGGATCACGGCGCAACGGTTCTTTGCGAATGAATACAATTCTTTATGTTTGAACACGAACGTGTCATAAAATGGTGCGAAAGGCAAATCTCCGTGCTGCTATTCTTTACAAAGGATATACGAACTTTCTGAAGGACTACGGTTCTTTACGACGGAACAGTTATACATACTTGGAAGGCATTCAAAACTAAAATTCTAAAAAATATACGAATTAACTATTTAAGAAACTGTAGTATTATCAGAAATACAACTATTATATATTTTAGATAAAATTTAAAATGTATCTTAAACATCTGGGTACTTTGGTTCATCTTTCTTCTACAAGATTTTTTACGAACGTTTAAAATAAACTCTATTATATCTCTGTCAGTTATGTATATATGAAAAAACTCTTCAAACAAAAGTTCTAGTATATAAGGAGGTGAATATAGCATCTGAGAAAAAAAAATTTTTCAAGGTCATTTTTTCAAGTTTTCAAGGTCACGGATGTTTTTTCTATTAACAACTGATTATGCTATATATGGATTCTTACACAGAAAAAAAAGACAAATTCAACGATATATTACAACGTATATTTATGTCGTTTAAAAAAAAAAAAAATTTCAAGTTCGTTGAGCGCCGGTTTTCCATGATCGAATCGGCCCCAAATTTTTTCCAGATCATTTTCTCAACCGTTGTCACAATTCTGGGGGGTGCCCAGGAAAAAATCGTTTGGTCAAAAAATAAGGTCCACCCTAGTGGATATAGTATCAAAGAAAAAACAATTTTTCAAAGTTATTATTTAAAGTTTTTAAGGTCACGGATGTTTTTTTCTATCAACAACTGTTTATACTTAATATGGACTCTTAAACAGAAAAAAGACAAATTCAACGATATATCATAACGTCTATTTATGACAAGATTTAAAAAATTAAAAATTTTCAAATTTGCTGCGCCTCATTTTCCCATGATCAAAACGGCCCCAAAATTTTTCTATATCATTTTCTCAACATTTGTTACAATTCTGGTTTACGGGACCAAAAAAATTTCATGGTCGAAAAGTAAGATCAACCCTAATATTACATATACGTAAATTACGAGAAGCAGTAAAGAGTGCTTAACGTCGAAGACGAAAATCCGGGTAACTAACACTTAATATGTACTACATTCCACGTTATTAGAATAATTGTAGTTTAATTATGATGAATATCAACATTTGTTATTTACACCTATAAACGCCACTGTCTCGGAAGGAAATGGACATTTGAGAGAAGCAATGAAATTAGAACATCATTGCGAAAAAAGACGAGTTTGCAATAACCTCAATATTCTATGAAATTCTATTATAATTATGTAGGGAGAAGTCAATTCCAATCGGCGAAAGTTCACTCGAATGTCGCGTCGTTAGTTACTGTAACGACGCGACGATTCGATATTTATTGTTTATTGATTAATTTTGTCGTTCTTCTTGTTTATGAGTTGCGTTGTTTGAATGATTCCGGTTTGACAGTTGTAAAAGTAAAGACGTGTTTTAAAGTTGTACTTAATATATTTGAAATTAAATCTTAAAACATTTACATTTTCGGACGTATTAACTTATTCATAGCTATATCCTACATTTTTGGGGGCTCGTCCTAAAGTTTGTGCGGTGTACGGAAAACAGTGTGCTCGCGTACAACGACAGTTCAGTGTGACGAAAAGTGTAATCATAATATTTCGGGAATACATCCGCGATGTCGTCTCGGGATTTAAACGCGCTTACGCTCGCAGAGCTGAAAGATATTCTGCGGAATGAGGGTCTGCAGACGTCCGGAACGAAGTCGGCGTTAATAGGGAGGTTGATTGAACACAATCCAGCATACCAATGGGCCTACCACAGTCAGACGGACACGGTAAATGATAATGCGGGTGGAGACGTGTGTGAGAGTCATCCTACGGGGAATACGGTGAGAAATGACGATGCAGAGGACGTTCGGCGAGAGATAAGCCTTTTAAACAGAGAAAGAGAGATAGCGGAGAGAGAACTGGAATTGACGAGACGCGAACTTGCGTTAATACAAGAAACACGACGTTCAAACGGACCGGAACATACGAATCCCAGAGAAGAAAACACACACGGACGAGTTGGTGTGAAAACTGTGGCCGAGCTGCTCGCGTACTTCGATGGAAAGTCGGAGGATTATCCAACGTGGGTGAAGCAAATAAAGGTGTTACGAAGAACGTATAAATTGAACGATGACGAGACAAAAGTGCTAATAGGAATGCGTGTACGGGGAAAAGCGAGAGATTGGGTTCACTCGCGTTCGGAATACATTGAACTCCTCGCCGACGATCTTCTCTCGAAGTTCGAACAGATGTTCTACCACAGGCCAAGCAATATTCTTCTGCGCGACCGATTGCGGGAACGAGTGTGGAAGAAGAACGAGTCCTTCGAAGACTATTTTCATGACAAAATTATAAAGGCGAACCGTGTACCGATAGACGACGAAGTGGAGCTAGTCGATCACATCATCGAGGGCATTCCGGATAGATCTCTGAGGTCACAGGCGATGATGCATTGCTTCAAGACTCCAGAAGCATTGCTAGTAGCATTTGAGCAGTTGAGACTTCCGTCGTCGGGCTTTGCGGGAAAATCGTTCATCGACGAGCAGAGGAGACCAACAACAAGCCAACAGGATAAGGAAGCATTCCGGAAGGATAAACCAAGAAGGTGTTTCAACTGCAACGACGAGGGTCATCTCAGTACAGACTGTCCGGCGAAGTCTCGCGGTGATCAACCAAGGAGGTACTTCAACTGCAACAACGAGGGTCATCTAAGTGCGGACTGTCCGGCGAGGTATCGCGGTCCCAAATGTTTTCGGTGCGGCCAACATGGACACCTTGCGCCGAGCTGCCCAAAGCTAGAAACTAGGCCCGGAAAAACGGTGAATTTGGTAACGCGATTTCCATCTGCTCAATCTTGTAAACCGGTAAGAGTGAACAATGTCGAACTGATGGCGATAATAGATACCGCGAGTGATCTAACGCTCATGAGCACTTCTTGTCTTGTAAGAATAGGAATACCGTGTTTGCAGGTTAGCGAAACGATCTTTGCGGGCGTTGGGTCGAACGGTCATAAGACGTTAGGAAAATTTATAACGAGCGTTATTATCGATAAAAATGTGTATGAAATTGAATTTCACGTAGTTTCGGATGTTTTATTAAAACATGATTTACTTTTAGGCGCAGACTTCTTAAATAAAGTTAAGCTAGTCAGAAATGGAGGAGAGATATCGATCGGAAAAATTTACAAAGACACGGTCATCGATGAATGGGGTGTTGAAAGTATACCGGAGGTTTTTCGGATTGTATGCGAGCGAGAGGAAGTAGATGAAGCACATATAGACGATATTACGGTTCGAGAACGAGTCAAGAATCTTGTTATCGAGTACACGCCTAAAAAAATTCAGGAGGTGAACGTAGAAATGAATATTGTTCTGAAAGCGAGGAACCCGTGTATCAGAGACCACGACGTTTAGCACCGGCAGAAAAGAGTGCGGTAGACGCACAAATAAGCGATTGGTTACGAGATGGCATTATTCAGCCGTCACTCTCTGAATACGCGAGTCCTATCGTAATTGTAAAGAAAAAAGACGGCTCTATGCGTTTGTGCGTAGATTATAGAAAATTAAATCAGAAAATAGTGAGAGACCGTTACCCTTTACCCCTCGTGGAAGACCAGCTGGACGCGTTACAAGCCGCTAAACTGTTCAGTACCCTTGATTTAAGAAATGGATTTTTCCATGTGCCGGTACATAAGGATAGCCGTAAGTTCACATCGTTTATAGTACCCAATGGTCAGTATGAATTTTTACGCGTTCCTTTCGGTTTGTCTAACTCTCCAGCTGTCTTCGTGAGATTCATTAATATGGTTTTCAGAGATCTATTACAACAAAAGGTTATTATGGCGTATATGGATGATATCATCGTGCCATCGAGTGACTTAGAAAGCGGAATACAAAAACTGGAACAAGTCTTAGCGGTAGCTAGCGGTCACGGTCTGGAAATAAATTGGAAAAAATGTTCGTGGCTACGCAGTAAAGTCGAATTTTTGGGGCACATTGTAGAGAATGGCTCTGTTCGCCCGTCTGAGGGTAAAACAGCGGCCGTAGCAAAGTTTCCAGTACCGGAGAACGCAAAACAAGTTCAAAGCTTTCTGGGTCTGACCGGATACTTTCGAAAATTTATAGATGGTTATTCAACAATCGCGAGACCACTAACAAACCTGTTACGAGCAGGCGTTAAATTCGAGCTCGATGGTACGGCGATAGGTGCATTCGATCTATTGAAAACAAAATTAATGGAGAAACCAGTGTTAAACCTGTACAAAGTAGATGCGGAGACTGAGTTACACACAGATGCATCGTCATTCGGTTTCGGAGCGGTTTTGATGCAACGCAGCGACGACGATAACAAATTTCAACCGATATATTTTGCTAGCGGTAAAACGACACCAGCCGAAGCTAGATACGCGAGTTACGAACTCGAAGTCTTGGCGATCGTACGATCATTACGAAAATTTAGAATATATTTGTTAGGAATCAAATTTAAAATAATTACAGATTGTAAAGCATTCACCTTAACGATGAGCAAACGAGATTTGTGTGTACGCGTGGCCAGGTGGGTCCTCTTATTGGAGGAGTTTGACTACACTATCGAACATCGATCTGGTTATAAGATGGCCCACGTGGACTGTTTGAGTAGAAACCCATTACCGATATGCTATTTGTTGTCCGCGGATCGGAATAATATGACAGCGAGAATTCGGAAAGCGCAGCAAGACGACGCAGGAACGCGACGGATTGCCGAGTTGACAGAACAGGGTAAAATAGACGGATATACCCTTCGGGGGGGATTGCTGTTCAAGAATATAGACGGAGACATCAATCTCGTAGTACCTAAGAGCCTGCAATTACAAGTCATTCGTCATGTCCATGGAGACGGCCATTTTTCGGCGGGAAAAACGGAAACTCTGCTGAAGAGAGATTATTGGTTCCAGGGTATTCGACCAAAAATTGATAAAGCCATTAAAAATTGTTTAGACTGCATTCTAACTGAGAGAAAAATGGGAAAACTGGAAGGTTTTCTGAATCCGATACCGAAAGGAGAAGTACCTCTGGATACCTACCACGTGGATCATTTAGGACCACTTCCGACGAATCGAGGAACGACTTTCACCTCGGGAGATTTTCGAGACTATTGTCAGCGAGAAAAGATTCAACACTCACTTATTGCATCTGGCGTTCCAAGGGGGAACGGGCAAGTAGAGCGAGTCAATCGAACGCTTATTCCTTTACTGACTAAATTGGCAGCACCACACCCGGAGGACTGGTATCGATATATGAACGAGGTACAACGCATCCTAAACGCAACGCCACATCGCAGCATAAACTCTACACCGTTTAACTTGCTCTTTGGGACAAAAATGCGAGTCGGGAATGATTCGCGGATACGAGAAATACTGGAAGAAGAGTGGACCACTCTGTTTCAAGAGGAAAGAGACGAGGCAAGGTCAAAGGCCAAAGAGAATATAGTTAAGATCCAAGAAGAGAATAGACGGTCATTTAATAAGAAGCGAAAGAAGGCAGTGGCGTATAAGGAAGGTGATCTGATAGCTATCAGGCGAACACAGCAAGGTCCAGGTTTGAAACTTGCAGCGAAATATCTAGGTCCTTATCGAGTTACCCAAACATTGCACCACGATAGATATGTAGTGGAAAAAGTTGGGAGCTGCGAGGGTCCTCGAAAAACGACAACGGTAGCAGACTCTATGAAATCTTGGGTCGGCGTAGACGAGGAAGACATTGACAGTGAAAAAGAGGAAGAAGAAGAATAAAATATGCGCAGTCTCTGAGGGCAGAGACTAGTATCGGATGGCCGAGTGTAGGGAGAAGTCAATTCCAATCGGCGAAAGTTCACTCGAATGTCGCGTCGTTAGTTACTGTAACGACAGAACATTTCGGAACTGAAACAGAAACGAAACTGAAATTCGGCTGTCGAGCCGTCAGGCGTATGAATCGCAATCTGGAGCTAGCCTTCGAATCCCTGTGCAGCGATTTTTATTTTTATTTCTCATTACTTTTTTAATTACATTTTGAACCTTGTAAAAAATTAAAAATGTAAAAACTATGTTCAAAATATGTATTCATTTTAAATAGAAACGTTTTGTTACTGTCATAATTGCATTAATAAAAATTGTTATATGAGAACCGGTTGATGGTATTTATTTGGACTGATTGGAGAATACGAAAATGCAGAAAGCATTTTTTAGTTTCTGAAACAATTTATAGATTTATTAGTTGTTGAACAAATAATAGAATAAATTGTATAATATATATAAATTGATTTTACTAGCATACACAAGTTTATTTGATCTTCTGTCTTCCTATAATAAAAAAATATAGTCATAATTACAATTATAATAGAATTTCATAGAATATTGAGGTTATTGCAAACTCATCTTTTTTCGCAATGATGTTCTAATTTCATTGCTTCTCTCAAATGTCCATTTCCTTCCGAGACAGTGGCGTTTATAGGTGTAAATAACAAATGTTGATATTCATCATAATTAAACTACAATTATTCTAATAACGTGGAATGTAGTACATATTAAGTGTTAGTTACCCGGATTTTCGTCTTCGACGTTAAGCATTCTTTACTGCTTCTCGTAATTTACGTATATGTAACATTAGGGTTGACCTTATTTTTCGACCATGACATTTTTTTGGTCCCGTAAACCAGAATTGTAACAAATGTTGAGAAAATGATATGGAAAAATTTTGGGGCCGTTTGGATCATGGGAAAATGAGGCGCAGCAAATTTGAAAATTTTTAATTTTTTAAATCTTGTCATAAATAGACGTTATGATATATCGTTGAATTTATCTTTTTTCTGTTTAAGAGTCCATATACAGTATAAACAGTTGTTGATAGAAAAAACATCCGTGACCTTAAAAACTTTAAATAATAACTTTGAAAAATTGTTTTTTCTTTGATACTATATCCACCTCCTTATATACTACAACTTTTGTTGGAAGAGTTTTTTCATATATACATAACTGACCGAGATATCAAGGGGCGGAATTTGCATTATTCGGAAGCATACAACTGCGTATGTAGCTATTTTTATAGCTACATGCTGCCGAATAATGCAAATTACGCCTCGTAAACGAAAAAATAGGACTTTTGAAGCAGATAGTGCCCTAGATCGATCTTTTATCTAGCGTTTTTGACTAGTGGAAAACCCCGTGTTTGTATTATCGAGAAATGAGAAGGTGAATCCAGCACCCTTACAATCCTGGAAGTCTCTCTACTCCCTTAAATAAAGTCATTAATACGCTCCAATCTACAAAAAAACAGTTCTAATATCAGAAAAAGAAGTTATTATGAATAATAAGCAGTCTGACTGAAACATGGACTGAATGTGGTCAATGATACCGCTGAACGGGGCGTTAAACTAATGGAGGATCATAATTAAATTTTATCTAGAAACAAAGAGGAGAAACTAGAGGGCTATTGTCGCTCGCTCGCTTCGCTCGCTCGCGGGTGGGGTTGTTGTTGCTCGCTCGCTTCGCGAGCTCGCGGGCAGGACTGCTCTTGCGAGAATGTTAGTGGTACGCATGGCTAGTAGGGCCCACAGCTATTACATAATGTCTTTCATTTTGTGTGTGACTCTCCACGAGCCACACAAAGAACTTCCCGATTCGTTAGTTGCTGTATATTATTATTATTATTTATTAAGTGTACGTTTTAAGAAGATTATACGTTTTCAGGGAAATTCAATAGTTTTCTACTTATCAAAATGTTTGCTATATGGCGTCGCATTAAACCAATATCGTATGCTCGTTGCTCGCTTGGTTCCTTGTTATAGCATACTAATGTTGCAAAATAAATTGTCTTAATTAGTTTTTCGCAAACGAGACAACTCATCATTATCCGGGTTTGCAGTATTGATCTTGGTTTTCTTCGATACTATTAATTTAAATTTTCTCAAAATATATAAACCGCTCAATTTTGAAACTCTGCTCAGTGCTACATACAACATTTGTAAAGTTCGTATTTCTGATGTTTTAAAATCCATACATGCTTTCTCGTATGTTTGTCCCTGACTTTTATGAATCGCAATCGCTTCAGCAGGAACCACTGGAAATTGACTACGTGTGATTTGTTATTTTTCTTCATTCGAAATATTTACTTGATTCGATATTTTTTATTATTGGTGTTAAATTTTGATTTATATTTGCATTTTTCATATAATCACGATAACGAGTTCTTACTTTCACTCCTACTATGGCCAATTGACAATCTAACCACAATATAGACGGAATTTTGGTATTTTCTTGAAAAGTAATAAATTTTAATATTCCGCATGCTCCATTAACCAATCCGTCTTCAACATCAATGTTATTAATTATCATATATTTTATATTAATTTTCAATTTAATCTCAGTTAACAATTCGTTTTGAACTGATTGTTTATTTAAAGATTGTAATATAAATGTTTTTGTACTTTCATCGATATTCTTTGAAAATGTATTCTCGGCGATAATTAACTCACTCTTGCATTGGAATAATTTTCGATTATTGTAGCGGTTACATTAGCATTAGTTGCATAATTGGAAAAAAAATTTTTTTTAATTGAAAAGAACAAGAAAAAATTTTTTTTTTAATTTTATAAAAAATTTTTTTTTTAATTTTATAAAAAAAAATTTTTTTTTAAATATGTCTAAATATATATATATATATATATATATAATTACGTTTACTTCTTCGGTGAATACGCCTTTCGTATAAATTGCAATGTTTAATCAACTCCTTTCGAAAAAAACTAAAAAACTACTTGACCAAAATTGACCAAAATCTAATCAGCTCTAAGTTACAGCGGGGCACATCGATTGCATCATTCATCATTCTGATCGCGTTGTTACTTTTTCAGAAAACGTTAACGAAAAATTTGATTACATAGAAACGGACATACGCACACACACACACACGCACACACACACACACACACACATACGGACATTTTGCTGAAAATAGTCTAAAATGACTGCAATGACCATGAAACGTGAAGATCTGCTAAAAAATCGATTTTCGATTTTCGGGGTAATTACAATAACTTCCCTATGAAATCGGGAAGTTAAAAAATAATTTCTCAGATTTTTGAAGAAAGTTATTCGGTTTTAGAACGTGTACGAATACTTTGTATTTGCACCCATTGTATATACATGTATATATTTTAAAAAAGTGGAATAATAATACTAGTCGGTTGTATTATTCGAAATCTGCCGACGAAAGCGAACAATTTGTCAAGGTAAAAGCCGGATTAGTTTTTTGCAGATTTAATGGCCATCGTGTTAGCAGCTCGGCCGATGTTATTTCGATTCAAAATAATTATCGAGAGCCGACGGGACGCGACGCGTCGAGTGTGCTCGCAACGGATAAATTTTAATCCTTTGTGCTCGGAGCGCCAACCTGGTTGATCCCGAATGGTAGCGTTTCGCTTCACATGCCAATTCAAGTGGCACCGACATCGAGACAGTGCTGTTCTGTATTTTAATACGTCGTCTAACAATTGTTCGTCCGTCTCAGAGCGAAAATCGATTAACGCGCAACACAAAATATCGTGCTTAGTCTTCTAATTGCACTTTCGTTCATTTATTCACTCATCCAAATCAATTATTCATAGAGTATTATTGATTTCTTTTATTTCATTGTTCAGCTGACATTTTCTTCTTCTTTTTAATGCGTTCAGTTTACTCTAGTTTGCCTTATAAATTCGTTTAGAACTTTGATTGTGGAATGGTTGAAGTTAGGGATTGCCCTATGTATCTACAGGGTGTTTTGTTTATCCGATAACGGAAATATCTTGTGACGCACTGAAGTTACGAAAAAAATTTATTTACAAAAATTATTCTGTATGAAGGGTACAATCATATAGTCTAATTTTTTGAGGACTAGAATGGTGGGGAGGAGGGATTTCAAAGACAAATTATGTTTTTTAAATGGAATGTCCTATTTTTTATACCATACATCGATAGAGTATCAAATTCTGAGTATAATAGTGTTGACCTTCATATGTTCTAAATATAATAGTTAACGAGATATTATCGAAACAATCTTCTTTCTTCTTTGGATAATATCTCGTTAACTATTAGGTTTAGGACGTATGAAGGTCAACACTATTATACTCAGAATTTGATACTCTATCAATCCATGGTATAAAAAAAATAGGACATTCCATTTAAAAAACTTGATTTGACTTTGAAATCCCCCCTTCCCATTATTCTAGTCCTCAAAAAATTAGGCTATATGATTGTACCCTTCATACCGAACAATTTTTGTAAACAAATTTTTTTCGTAACTTCAGTGCGTCACAAGATATTTCCGTTATTAGATAAACGAAACACCCTGCAGAGGTAAAATATCAAGAATCTATGAAACAGGTTAATCGCTTTGACCTGTGAACGGCCTAGCAATATCGCTCGCAGTGTACGTAAATTGAAATTATGCTTGGCCCTTTCAGAGTTGGGAAGCCGTGCCGCCAGACACAGCCACCTTCACACCAGACATCACACCCCTACTTTTGTCCGCTCATAAGGACAATTACGAGATTATTAAGATCCTTCTGGATCGCGGATCCATTCTGCCTATGCCTCACGATGTCCGTTGCGGGTGAGCGATCTTCATTTACTGAAATTCTACTTAAGTTAATTCAATTCTCACCAAAAAAAAATCCAAGATGTAATAGTCCCCAACATTAAAAATTATAACAAAATTGTTAAACTTGACCTACAAAATTCAAACTACTTAAGTTGGATCTTTTCTAATTCAATTCTCAACAAAAACTAGAGGGCTATTGTTGCTCGCTCGCTTCGCTCGCTCGCGAATAGGGTTGTTTTTGCTCGCTCGCTTCGCGAGCTCGCGGGTAGGACTGCTCTTGCGAGAGGGTTAGTGATACGCATGGCTAGTAGGGCCTACTGATATTAATGTTTTTTATTTGGTGTGTGACTCTCCAAGAGTCACACAAAGAACTTCCCGATTCGTTACTCCTTCGCCAACATCGCTAACATGGTTTTTTTTGTACTTTCATCGATATTCTCCCAAAATGTATTCTTGGGAGTAGAGATGATAAATTCACTGTTCCATTGGAATAACTTTCGATTATTCCAAGCGGTAACATTAGCATCAGTTAAAAAAAAAATTTTTTTTTTAAATCTAAAAAAAAATTAAGAAAAAAAATTTTTTTTATGTAATTGCGTTTGGTTCTTTGGTGGAAAATTTTCGTCCTCCCTTATAAATTGCATTGTAGAATCAACTCTTTTCGAAAAAAAACTAAAAATCTAAAAAAACTACTTGGCCAATATGGACCAAAATCTAATCAGCTCTAACTTACGACGGGGCACATCGATTGCATCATTCATCATCCTGATCGCGTTGTTACTTTTTCTGAAAACGTTAACGAAAAATTTGATACCATACAAACGGACATACGCACACACACACACACACACATACGGACATTTTGCTGAAAATAGTCTAAAATGACTCCAATGACCATGAAACGTGAAGATCTGCTAAAAAATCGATTTTCGATTTTCGGGGTAATTACAATAACTTCCCTATAAATCGGGAAGTTAACAATGAAAAATAAAATACTTTCCTATGTGTATTGACGTAATCGGTACTCAGCCTTTTGAACTGTGCCGGCTGCCTCGTACCTCAGTCCCTCTTTGTCGTTTACGCGCTGCCGTAAAAAAAGTTCTGGTATGTTGCTAGTCTAAAAATATGATCAATGCTATTTTTTAATTTCTCTAAAAAACCTGCATTTGTCGAATTTTTGCGTATTTTCACTTTGTGTAAATAACATTTTGAACCAAAAAATCCGGAAGAAATCTCAAATATCATTTCAATTATATGCAATTAAATGATTAAATTAATGCAAGTAAATGGGAAAAATTGACCAAAAAGTGAATGGCGCAACGGCTGTTTAAATAATTCGAAGGACTACCACATCCGGCTAGGCCCTTTATTCCAAATTGTAATATTCCAATATTTCAAATATATTAATGATAATAATATATTAATGAGTTTTAACAACAAAATATTTTAAATAGAAAACTAAATTTTGACAAATAAAATTCGATTATAGCAAGCTTCCTATAAATGTCGAAACCTTGAGTCTGGACAGAGACATCAATTTTCAGGAAACACTATTCTGTGATGACGAAAGGAGAAAAGGCAAGCGAAGCTCGAGGGCTTCGGTCGCCGTGGAATGGAGCGAAACATTGTAACATGATACGGGTTGGGCCTGGTATAACAGTGTGAGACTTCTAATCAAATAACAAAACTTAATTATTTATCATTATTTTTTTATAGGATTTTCCTTAACATATTTGGTGAATTTTTTTTATGAAAATGACATGATATAATTCCGATGATATTTGCTTGTGCAATGAACGACGCAAGTTTCGGACACAAAGAAGGACAGCATCGGGAAAAAAGAAAAAGAAAAAAAAGTCCTTCTTTTAAGATTTCGACTTTCGACTTCAACTGCTAGCTCTTCGCCTCGTCGCACAATGTATACAATGTATAAGCGATTCATATTTCAGGAAGTGGTTCAGTTCAGAATGAAATAAAATCATGTTACACGCACTTTTTAAATAGCGTCATGTTGCAAGAAATTTTCGTATAAAGTGAAATAGAATTATTTTGTTAGATATCTTCGTACGAAATACTGCCTCTAAATAACATTGTGTGGATAGGAGCCGTCGAAAATTAGTTTAATTAGTTAATACTTTTATCTTATTGTTACTACCTCTACTATATAATAATTGCAGTCAATTCTGTCGAGCATTACAAGTATGGGATAAATAAGTAAAAAAATTAATTTTCTGTTTCCTACTAAGGATCTTAATAAGAACGATTGGGTTTTGTCATTACATAACATAATAGAATATTTTTTATAAATCATTATTTTATATATAACGCAATAACGTTCAAATTACTTTTGAATTTCGATAAATTTGTAGAATATTACGTAGTAATTACTTTTATTTTTCCTACATCTATAAACTATCGATTACACTGTAAAACAATTATTGCAATGGTAATAATACGGAAATAAGAATGCAATAAGAGAATTATATATAGTATTATAAGGCAATTACAGAATGGGTAATGCCAGCATTCTACTATATCATTCTTCTTCAACTTGACGAATATCTCGTCGGTGGTGACACTTTTGACTATGTGGTATATCAGCTCACTGTAAGCTCTACGTTATCCCCGCGCCCATCGCGCCCACTTACCCGTCTTGCTGTTTAACACAGGGGCTGGCAGTCTTTAATAGTACCTCGTCGGTGTTGGAACTTTTGACTATGTGGTATATCAGCTCACTGTAAGCTCTACGTTATCCCCGCGCCCATCGCGCCCACTTACCCGTCCCGCTGTTTAACACAGAGGCTGGCAGTCTTTAATAGTACCTCGTCGGTGCCCGGAGTTTGGCCGTGCCGGTTTTGTCTCCACATCATGTTTAGCCTGGAACAGCTCCTACATCATCTTTAGCATGGAACAGAACCTACACCATCTTTAGCAGGAAACAGAACCCACTTTACTGTTATTAAATCTGTGTAATGGATCAGAACTAGCTTCAATCACCGACCAGATACTATTAAATGATATTAACTATTAAATAATAGTATCTGATCGGTGGTTGAAGCCAGTTCTGATCCATTACAACAGATTTAATAACAGTAAAGTGGGTTCTGTTTCCTGCTAAAGATAATGTAGGTTCTGTTCCATGCTAAAGATGATGTAGGAGCTGTTCCAGGCTAAACATGATGTGGAGACAAAAGCGGCACGGCCAAACCCCGGGCGTGAGCACTCTCATTTCCTCTCTGCTAGAACATTTGGGCTATGCCTGTACATTTTCCGAACATCAGAATATCCGAAGCCGGCCTTTTCTGAACGTAAATAGGATATTTCTGTGCTACTTGGGTGTATATATGTATACTGATGACACTGATGTATACGTATATTTCTTTTGAAAATAAATGTAAATGTACTTTTCAATTCTATTTTATATTCTTCCTTCCTAACTATATAACATGTATGTATATGAATTAAGGTTTCAAAATTTTTTAAATTGTATAGTCAGAAAAAAATTTAGTCTTGGAGTTTAATGTAGAGCGAACCGTAAAATGAAGTATAGAGGATGGGACTGTTTTCGGGGTGCGGAGCAAGGGGATAGTTGAATAGTTCGGTATTTGACTCGTTAGGAGCGCTGCAAAACGAGCCACTGCTCACGCCCGGGGTTTGGCCGTGCCGCTTCTGTTTCCACATCATGTTTAGCCTGGAACAGCTCCTACATCATCTTTAGCATGGAACCGAACCTACACCATCTTTAGCAGGAAACAGAATCCACTTTACTGTTATTAAATCTGTATAATGGATCAGAACTGGCTTCAACCACCGATCAGATACTATTATTTAATAGTTAATATCATTTAATAGTATCTGGTCGGTGATTGAAGCTAGTTCTGACACCGACGAGATACTATTAAAGACTGCCAGCCTTATGGGAGTTGGTGTCTCTCGAATTTTTCGGTGTTTCTCACGCCCTCTAGGATACATTCTAGCTCCATCCAGAGAAACAGAAGGCCATCGACGGCATTTTGTCGGTGAAGAAGACCACTGAGGTGATTCTCGTCGCGATACATCGGTCAGAATGCGAGTTATCACGAAACCATATCGATTATTATTAAATGTTACATTCTCCGCCATAGTTCAGACGATGTTTTGGTACTATTTTGGCACTATTTAGAATTTTTAGCGATGTGGTATTTCAGATCACTGTAAGTTCCACGTTATCCCCGCGCCCGTCGCGCCCGGTTACCCGTCCCGCTGAATAACACTGATCCATTACACAGATTTAATAACAGTAAAGTGGGTTCTGTTTCCTTATATATTAAATTGTCTTAAAATGTATTTTTAGGTTTGCAATTTCTTGACTCGCTACAAGACTAGAGGCAATTAGATCTGCTATACTTACGTCAATTTAGCATCCGTTGAAATTCGTAACTAGTTTAAAACTAATTTCTTTTAATTATCTTATTTTACACATATGATTTATACAATTTCCTACTGTGTAACTCTTTCTCCAATGTGTATTAGTGAAGTCTGCTATTAGTTAACAAATTTGTGTAGGCACAATACGAAAGTCGTGCATTATTCTTCGAAATTGTATACTTTCTGTAATAAATAAGTATCAAATTTTCATGGAGTATATAATAGTTCAATTAATATTATTTTGCATGTATACAAGGTGGTCTATATTCATTAAGTTTATAGAAATCATTAGACTGCTCAAGTGCAATAAACTAGTGTAAAATAAATATTTGTTTCGTTTCTTAAAACGTTTAATAAGTTTAATTGAAAATGATATATGTATTAAAAAAACAATATTTTTACGTGCTGCTGAAGTTTTCACTGCCTTATCTTTCTCCAACTCGTTTCTGTGATAAATGAATAAAATGCAAAGAGTGCAAAGAGTGTAAATTATTATCCTAAATTCAAGGTTTCATGTTACACCATTTTTAAGTTTAGTTGCGTGTAAATTAATTAATTGGTCCCTCTACCGATGTTACAAGTGCATTCAGAGATGAGTTCGTCGACCACTGTACATAAAAAGTTTCGGACCCAACGTCTTGATTCGATTTGGTGTAAAGTAAGCTTTAGAACCGGGACGACGTAATTTATTGTACGTGCTTAACCGTACTCCATTCGCGTAGATCTAATGGATAGGGGTTACCGCTGGTTACCCTTCTTTCTTTAATTTGCTTCGGATGCGCAATTTCACACGATAAAACTATGTCGAAAGTTACACTTACTTACCTTAAAACACTGTCGCCATTTACTTCTCTCTGGGACATACAACTCCAGCAACCGAATCATTACCTCAAAATAATAGTAATTATATCAAATTGCAAGATTCTAAACTTTCTTGTTAATTTAAAGTTACAGCACTGTGCCCCAGTTAGTTAATTCCATTTATGTAATCCCAGTTGTACGTTTCGAGCTCCGTGAACAGTATGTAGTGTGAACGGTTGAACTGTTCTTATTAACTTCCCGATTCATAGGGAAGTTACTGTAATTACCCCGAAAATCGAAAATCGAATTTTCAGCAGATCTTCACGTTTCATGGTCATTGGAGTCATTTTAGACTATTTGTATCAAAATGTCGGTATGTGTGTGTGTGTGTGTGTGCGTATGTCCGTTTCTATGGTATCAAATTTTTCGTTAACGTTTTCAGAAAAAGTAACAACGCGATCGGAATGATGAATGATGCAATCGATGTGCCCCGCTGTAACTTAGAGCTGATTAGATTTTGGTCCATTTTGGTCAAGTAGTTTTTTAGTTTTTTTCGAAAGGAGTTGATTAAACATTGCAATTTATACGAAAGGCCAGAGCCGCCGCGTGCGATTGTGCAGGTTGTGCGCCGCACGCGGGCGCTTCGTCGAAGGGGCGCCAAAACATGAACGGGAAGGGCGCCCGTCGCTGACTTTGAACCCCGGACGTGAACCTCGCACACGGGCGCCTCTTACCCACGCGGCGGCCCTGCGAAAGGCGTATCCACCGAAGAAGTAAACGTAACTATATATATATATATTTAAAAAAAAATTTTTTTTTATAAAATTAATCACACGTAGTCAATTTCCAGTGGTTCCTGCTGAAGCGATTGCGATTCATAAAACTCAGAGACAAACATACGAGAAAGTATGTATGGATTTTAAAACATCAGAAATACGAACTTTACAAATGTTGTATGTAGCACTGAGCAGAGTTTCAAAATTGAGCGGTTTATATATTTTGAGAAAATTTAAATTAATAGTATCGAAGAAAACCAAGATCAATACTGCAAACCCGGATAATGATGAGTTGTATCGTTTGCGAAAAACTAATTAAGACAATTTATTTTGCAACATTAGTATGCTATAACAAGGAACCAAGCGAGCAACGAGCATACGATATTGGTTTAATGCGATGCCATATAGCAAACATTTTGATAAGTAGAAAACTATTGAATTTCCCTGAAAACGTATAATCTTCTTAAAACGTACACTTAATAAATAATAATAATAATATACAGCAACTAACGAATCGGGAAGTTCTTTGTGTAGCTCGTGGAGAGTCACACACAAAATGAAAGACATTAATAGCTGTGGGCCCTACTAGCCATGCGTACCATTAACATTCTCGCAAGAGCAGTCCTGCCCGCGAGCTCGCGAAGCGAGCGAGCAACAAAAGCCCTCTAGTTAAATAATACATTTTCAATTATTATTAACCAGATGTAAGCGAAACTAGGGGAGTAGACTACATAGGTGAACCATTTTTGAAATTGGGAGAGATCCAATTAATTGTAAAGAATTGAGAAGTTAAATAGCAATTTCTATAATTTAAGAGACTTCAGTTTTCGAACACTTCGGTAACATCGGTTAATTGACCAGTTCTATACATATACAGTGGGTGTACAAAGTATTCGTACACCTTTTAAAAACTAATAACTTTTTTATAATTGTACCAAACGACCTGATTTTTTATAATCAATTAGAAGCATTAGTTTACAAACTGATATGCAAAAAAGATTTTCCAAAAATTACAATTTACAAGGTTGCAGGCAAAAATAAAAAAGGCATTTTTTAAAACTTTTTTATTTGGGCCCTTAATGAAAATTTAATACATATGTTTTCTAGATCCATGTCCTTTATACACATGTTGGAAATTTCATCGAAATCGATTGACGCAGGAAAAAACAACAGGCGTCGAAAGATGTACGATTCTGTGGATTTTAAGCAGAAACTGATCAAAAGTCGTGGAAAACTACGATTTTCACCATTTTTAACCGCTTGTAGCTCGTGTGTATGTTAATCGATATCAATGAAATTTTCAACATTGTGTATGACTAACATAGATCTACAAAACATACATTTTAAATTTTTATTAAGGACCCAAATAAAAAAGTCTTAAAAAATGCCTTTTTAACTTCCCGATTTTATAGGGAAGTTATTGTAATTACCCCGAAAATCGAAAACCGATTTTTTAGCAGATCTTCACGTTTCATGGTCATTGGAGTCATTTTAAACTATTTTTATCAAAATGTTCGTATGTGTGTGTGTGTGTGTGTGTGTGTGTGTGTGTGTGTGCGTATGGCCGTTTCTATGTAATCAAATTTTTCGTTAACGTTTTCAGGAAAAGTAACAACGCGATCAGGATGATGAATGATGCAATCGATGTGCCCCGTCGTAACTTAGAGCTGATTAGATTTTGGTCCATATTGGTCAAGTAGTTTTTTAGATTTTTACTTTTTTTCGGAAAGAGTTGATTCTACAATGCAATTTATAAGGAAGGACGAAAATTTTCCACCAAAGAACCAAACGCAATTACATAAAAAAATTTTTTCTTAATTTTTTTTTTTAGATTAAAAAAAATTTTTTTTTTAACTGATGCTAATGTTACCGCTTGGAATAGTCGAAAGTTATTCCAATGCAAGAGTGAATTTATCATCTCTATTCCCAAGAATACATTTTGGGAGAATATCGATGAAAGTACAAAAAAAAACGATGTTAGCAATGTTGGCAAAGGAGTAACGAATCGGGAAGTTCTTTGTGTGACTCTTGGAGAGTCACACACCAAATAAAAAACATTAATAGCAGTAGGCCCTACTAGCCATGCGTATCACTAATCCTCTCGCAAGAGCAGTCCTACCCGCGAGCTCGCTAAGCGAGCGAGCAAAAACAACCCTACTCGCGAGCGAGCAACAATAGCCCTCTAGTTTATTTTTGCATTTAACCTTGTGAATTATAATTTTTGGAAAATTTTTTTTGTGTATCATTTCGTAAACCAATACTTCTAATTGATTATAAAAAATCAGGTTGTTTGGTACAATTATAAAAATGTTATTAGTTTTTAAAAAGTGTACGAATACTTTGTACACCCACTGTAGTAATAATAACTAGTGACAAATAATAAAAATGTAATATTCAGCATTATGGAAATTATGTTAAATATCTGAATATATATTTCCACTAAACTACTTTGATATTTTATACATAGATAAGTAAGGTACGATCCTCACAAAAAACAATTAATTTGCATAAATATCCGCATTATTATGAATCGTTCCCGATTATATCATTACTATAGTATTTTATATAAATACGTACATGAACTTTAATATGACCAGGAAGACCATTATCAGCGTAAATGTTAATAAAGAAGTGAATCATGCAAATCAACATTTCCACTGGAAGAGTAAAAAAAGTCCGGATACATACATATCGAAAGAAAATGGATGCTGCGTATCACTTTTCTAGAAAAACCACAGCAATTGGTAATTCCCAATTCATAAAATTAATTAACCTTTTTTATTTCGCTCATATTGCGTCAAACTATCGGCAGAGGTTAACGATAATTATCCGATAGCCGCGGTTCACCTTTTCTCGTTACCTACGCAATTGAAATCTGGGAAAATGGTAAAGGTTGTCCGTAGGACGCAGCGCACATTAATTTGTTCAGTAAGTCCTTATGGCTTTTACATTTTAATCAATTCCTTCCAAATAATTATCCGTCGTTGACGAATTATATTTTTTATACCTATTGTACGTTTTATATTTATATGTGCTCGTCATGATGTATGTATTATATTATACGACGCAGTTTTCTTGCATAACCTGCGGATCTTCATGCAGAATAACTCTTTTTTGTATTAATTGCAATAAGCAGGTGTAAAATAGAAATTGATTTCATCTCTCTTGATAACTACAATACAGTGTAAAGAATATTATGATGTTAACAAATTCATTTACTGTTTCCCTTGTTACACATAAATTTCACTCGAAATTCACATCTGGAATTTTCTTTCAGTGAATTTTCATTTTAAAGTCTATTGTTTTAATGCAAGCTACTAACAATTTGGGCGCCAAGTGTGGAATGATTTCAATTCAAAATTACTGTTTTCAGTAATGTTTCAATTGACTAAGAAAATTGAATAAAAATAATTTTGGATGGTTTTAATATTTTAAATGGCAGTTCCTCCAGCATTCTTTTTTTCGCCACTTCATTCGAGAAAATTACCAGTTTTTCTCTTAAAAAATCAAAACCAGTTTTAATTAAAACCAACACCATGTCAATTAAAAAATGAATCTGTGCAAAATTTCTTTCCGTTCCGTAATGCGGAACTGTAGAAATTGTTGCTCTTCTCAAATTGTTGCTTTAATACATTTAATTATGATGCATATACTGAAATTCTCAATTTCTATATACACAAATCTTAACGGCATTAAGTAGTATTTCATTATGTTTTACTAATAATCTCGTGCAAGAAATACGGTCAATATTACAAACTTTTGTAAGTTTTGTATACACACAGATACTCAGCCATATTTAAAAGTAAACGGAAGTACATATGTATGTATAAAACATACCCTGATAACTTGCAAAAGTGATGCAATGTACAAAATATAACAAAATGTAACAAAATATAACACTAACATGATGTAACATAATGTAACAAAATATAACAATAATGATTACATAAATTTGCCACATTTTTGATTTTGTAAAAAAGGTCATTTGCTTGTAAAAATCTTACCAAAAAGTTCGAGAAAATAACAGGCATAAATTTGAAAAGTTGCAACACGTTCTAACAGAAATTTCGTTAGTAATTTGAAACGGTGAAACAAAGCTTTGAAGTGCGATCAGTTTTGAGAGGCCTAGAAATTACAAAAAAAAAATCAATAGTCGCGTTAAAGTTATAAATAACATGCTCAAGAACACTGAAAATTACGGGAAAAAATAACGAAGGTATTGAGAAAAAAATTATTGACAAAGGGAAACGTTACACTCTGTATGTTAACTTTTAATACGGCATAAAAATCATTTTTCTAATTTTAGTCAGCACTTGAAACGATGGATCATAGTCACAAATGAATGACTATACATTGATCTCTTAGCATTCAGTATGTTTCTACTTATTTCAGTGAACAGAATTAAGCAATAAATGAATAACCATTTGTATTACTCCGCGTGACCATAAACAACATAAGATTCTAAAACAACAACAATGATATGTTACACTATTAATTTACGAATTGATGAACATTTTGTAATATTGAATAGACAGCAGATTTTAATTAAAAATAAAAATTCATAAAATCCGCAGCCGGTAATCAATTAACGTTATAAATGAATACACAGTGACAATGAGGAATAGGCTGACTATTGTGTTCATTCAAATGTGTAAGAGTTTGTTAGTACAGTATTGTTCGCTTAAGTGTCGCAGGTTCGGGTCCGCGTTGCGACACTTATCCGAGGGTAGGTAAGTGTTTTAGGAATCTCTCGAGCTTATCTCGCACCGCTTTGTAAATAATGAAAAAGAAAACAATGTCATCATTGCATTAGTATTGTCTCACCGATATAGTTGAGCTCGTATCATGTTACAGATTTTCGCAGTAGAGCTACTGTGCCCTTCGAAAGGGATACCTCGCAGAAGTGGGATTAGCTATGCGAGATTTAAGCGGAGAAAAATACTTAAACAATGTATTGTATTTTCAGGGAGACACGCATGATTTAATTCTTAATGACACATTGCCGTAATAATAACGAGACAAATTCGTGATAAATCTGCTCAATGGCATGCATATTTCTCTTGTAATCAATATTTAAGCATTAAAATAAATGTTATATTCGAGGGTTATTAAAATAAAAAATGAAATAAACTATTAAGCGGGTTGTGCTGCAGTTACAGATTCATGTACATCTGAATAGATTTGAATGATCTTTATTCTTACTCTAATGATGAGACTGTTTATAGCTCAAATAGCCTTAACAAGTTGTTTGAAAATTTTCTTGTAAAAACATTTCTTAAGGAAGTTCTGACTAAATTCCACTCTCATGATAGAAATGGCAACACTCAAACTTAAAAGTGTAGAGAGCGTTGTAGCTCTAAGAAACTTTTGAAAATCGCCATGATAGAGGAACAGGTCCCGACCTGGTTAAAAGAAAATAAATACTGTACACTGAGAAAAAAAAGTAGTTACTTCAATAACACGCGTGTTATTGTAATTTTTTACTTCGATGAATATCAATGTATTCTTTTCAATAGTATGAAATTTAGAAGCAAATCGTGATGTATTTGAATTGTCTATCATGAAATGATTGAAAATATTATTTGATTCAATACCGTATATTATTATTCGTAATATTTCTTTTTTTCCTTCAATCAGGTATGTTGTTAAAAAAATTTGGGAATTGGTTTGTGGCCATATCTTATTTTTTTGAAAACATTGATGGTCAAGCTATTGGCTTATATGATTCG
Source organism: Lasioglossum pauxillum (assembly GCA_933228785.1). NCBI lineage: Eukaryota > Metazoa > Arthropoda > Insecta > Hymenoptera > Halictidae > Lasioglossum > Lasioglossum pauxillum. The sequence continues at coordinate 20,347,783 of OW121701.1, read as the reverse complement.
CGGAAATGAGTTTTGCTATTGAAATTCAATAGTATTAAATATTAAAATAAGTTCATATGATATTGGCACTATTCAATAGTACATCTTATTGAATCAATATATATTTTTTTTGTTTCGACAGGATTTTTTTCTCAGTATAATGATGAGACTGCCGGTTTTTATTTCTTCTTTTTGTTAATATTATCGGATTGAAAACAATGTAACAGCACTTTGAAATTCTTCATAAGTGTTTACTGTCTACTGTACATTTCGATTGAATCAGGGCCGAAGGATTTAAAATTGAGCATCATGTACCATAATTTAAATAATTTCCAACTCATATTTCCGAGAAATTCCCCCAAAACAAAGGTCCGGAGGGAGAGAGGAGAGGATTGAACGTACATCGAAAAAGGGGGGTAGGTTACTGCGTGGGAATTCTCCCTCAGTACCCCCGCCCGGAAAACACTGACTGTCCCTGGGGGCACGTTAAGCCCCTTTCCCCGCCCACGTTCCCGATCAAACCGTCCACGGTGTCCTCGCGGATTCCCTCCCCTTAACCAGCTTGTCTCGCTCCCTCTTCCCTTCATCCAGCTCATTCCAGACCATTGCCTCCTACTCCCTGTCCCGTTCCGTTAACCTCTTTGTCGCCTGTCTCTCTCGCTCCTTCTTTTTCTCTCGGTCGCACCAATCGCATCTCCCCCCACCACCGTTCGTGTAATCGAACCACCCACCAGATCTCTCGTTCGCTTGGCTCGCGATCTTCTTCCACGTTCCTCTCCCGCCTGTGCTCGTCCCATGTGTATCTGTCTCGCTCGCCGACTCGGCATTCGGCCTCTCTCTATCTGTCGTCGCCGTTCATCCTATCTTCGTTCATCCCGCGCACATTGGATTATGAACCTCTCCCTCTCGCACTCCCAACGCCGTCCGATACCTCCGTCCTCCGCGCTCTCGCTCGCCGGCTAATTAGTCGTTCTCTCTCATATGCGCGCCGCCGCTGGCGGTTCTGTCCTGATCGCAGTGGTGGGTGCGGAGGCAGGCGCCACGAATCTCACCGCGGACATCGACGGGCGCGCTCGGTTGGTTCCGACTTGCGGGCAGAAGAATTCGTCAGTGTTCGCCGCGCTGCCCTGCCGGCAAGTTGCATAGGAACGGAGAGGGATTCGCTTCCCCGTTGTACGTGTATATATAGTCACGAATGCACGTCTCCTGCTACGGAGAGAGAGGCTACGCGTTTAGTCGCAACTTGACGTGCACGCACGCATTACCGTCGGGGATCACCGCGACTCGAACCAGTCCCGGACGTCTAAACAATCCAATAAGGAAACGAAGTAGAAAGTCCGAACCCGGTCGCACGCCGGATCTCGAATTATTTCGAGCAAGGAGATCGCTTACGGACGACCCTGGGTACGCTTACGGAACATAGATGAAGAAAACGTGGTAAAATAGGAGGAAAGATCATCGACGAGGGAAGATCGGAAAAATATCGATCTCGGATCGCGACGGACTTGACGTGACGATACGGCCTTGCGTATCGATCCCTCGAAAGTGTTCGCAGCACTGTGCTCGACACGAGATAACGGAGCCAAAGATTCTCCTCTCCTCGGAGTGGGCCAAGTTCTCTATCAAAACATAGCCACGTGACCGACGGCGCGGCTGTAAACACAGAGTATTTAACCACGTGTCTGCCACCTCTCCTACACCTCCGTCGCGCTCTCTCTGTTTCTCTGTCTCTCTGTTTCTCTCTCACTCTTCCTCGCACGTTCTGCGTCTCTCTTTCTCCTTCGCTCACGCGACACGCAAAACAGTCTGTATACAGTGTGTATTCTCGGTCGATCCGCAGCCAGTCGCGGGAGAGTTCGATTCGAGTGATCCGCGACACTGCGCGCGCTGGCTTTTCGCGTACCGTTTCTCTGCTCGTGATTTCACGTCGGGTCGGGTTTCCAGCGTCGCGCGTGTTGTACCGTGGGAAACGGAACGGGGGTAACACTGCGACAATAACAACAAAAACGACGACGGCGACTCGACGTGGGTTTTGTTTTCGTATTTTTTTGGTTCCTCGAGTGTGAAAATCGAATAGCGAGAGTAATCGTTGAGACCGCGGTTTTTCGTTCTCTTCGCCACAGTGGCTGGTAATCAGGCCCACCACTCCTCTCGCGAGATCACGACGTATTGTCTCGGTGAGAGGACAGCACCTTGCGCTATGTGTTCTCACTTTGCCGAAGTGGAGTACACGGAGGAACCCAGCATGATGGACTCGGTGCCGGTTTCTGCGTCGGGGTCGGAGACCGTATTACCACCGCAGCAGCAGGGGGTACCGTACGACCTTGAGAGCGGATTCGAGCCGCAGACGAGAGCCCGGTCGCACACGTGGCCGCTGCCAAGCTCGGAAGAGGAGTACATCGAGGGGAACGAGGACGGGAACGTGGTGTCCGAGAGCAGGGAGGGCGTCGAGGGCGTCGAAAGTGGCACGTCGTCTCAGCACGCAGCTCTCGGCCAAGGTGCCAGCAGCCTGATTCCGGTCAGGAAGAATACGTCAAGACGGAACGCTTGGGGCAACCACAGTTACGCCGATCTGATCACCCAGGCGATCCTGAGCGCGCCCGAGGAACGGCTCACCCTCTCACAGATCTATGAATGGATGATGACAAATATCCCCTACTTCAGGGAAAAGGGGGAGAGCAACAGCAGCGCCGGATGGAAGGTAAGCGCGCTTTCACTGTTTTTCAAGTCCTAGCATAGTAGAGAATTCGGTGTCCCGTGGAATGCTGAAGACGCACAGTGATCGATTCCTCGATTCTAGGTGGACAAAATTCAAATTTTTGTGTTTTCTTGTAGTAATATAGCTTTATTTCTCAGAAATCATGACAACTGTATAAAAACAACATGAATTTTAACGATTTATATAATTTCTTTATAATGGACAAATAAAACAATTAATTGTAACACTTATGAAAATAACATAAATTAAATATTTTATAGTTTTTGTTTAAATACGTGAATACACAATACACAAAATGAAAAGAATTAATCTTAACTTATATTTAAAAATTAGATAAAGTTGTACGAAAATATAATACAAAATTACAAAATTATAATAAGGAATGTGCATGACAAAGGTGCATATCCTAAATTATTATAAATTATAATTGTCATATGTAAATCTCGTACCTTTTTTAAGGTGATTTGAGTAAATTTTTGCCTCTCCTGCTAATTCTTTAGAACATTTTTTAGTACTTTTCCTCTTACTACTTATAAGTGGATCGGACGTTAGAAGTAACATATGAAATATGTCTTCTACATTTTTTTTTCCATTTTCTTTTAAAAAGCAGTCGATAGTGCAATGGCATTTCTGCCATTTTTCTTGGACTCTTTTGCAAAAACTTGTAATTTTTGTATGCAAAATATTTTGTGCTGAATCATTAATAGCTTCGATGTTAAAAAAGTTTAGAATCAGCCCTATTATTGCATCAACTTTGGATTTGGTATCTTTAGAACTTGTTGAATACCAGGTTTCAAACATCAGTCTTCGTGGCATACTCCAAGTCTTTTCTAAAAAATGATATAAATGACTAACGGGCCAAAACGGGCAAGCGATATTTAGTATCATTATTTTGAAATAAGTATTCTTCAAAACTATCAAAGAACGAAGTCCGGCCGAGTCCGGGGAAAGAAGTTATACAATTTGACTTCTTTTTAAATAATATTATTAGTTAACCTGTTGTATATGATATACACGGCAAAATAAAATTATACCGATATGTAAAAATTAAATACTTACATTCGCTTACACGCTCCATTTTTTACATAATAATTTAAACAACAAACAAACAAGTTATACGATGGAAAAGAATTAGCTTATTTATAGTATTTCGCAAAGACAAAACTTTAACACCGTATTACGTCGTAATAACCACGTGCAATCGAAATATTAGGTTATATATCGAATAAATAAATGCTCGTAAACAATATAGAACGGCAGCGAAGATATCTGAAGTTAATCAAATTTACCATTTTGTCCGCCTAGAATCAAGGAATCGATTACTGTGAGACGTAATGATCTTGGGTAATACGGTGTCTACCCTGATCGAGTAACACCTCATCACACGTGATCAGATTATTAGGCGCCTGTTCCAAGTATTATTGTTTATTTCATAGAATTAGATAGGTCGGGAAGGTCTAGATTAGGAGCTAGCTGGTACAAATATCAAAAAGTAGGGTGATTCTTTCAGTAGTCAGCCATTCAAGCTATTTTCTAATTGTTTTATACACGTTGGAAGTGAGAAATAGGCTGATCATTGTACTTATTCAAATGTGTAATAATTTGTTATAGTTATATCAAATTCTGTTTTGACACAAGCACATCCGTCATTTTGACATCTAATATATACAAACATGTAACAAAGGCTTGTTTTATATTCATTATGTATGAGTAGGTCAGGTTTGAGTTAGTTGTCCCACATTTTACTTGAAATGTCTATTCTAGAAATCCAAATGTGCAGTGACTTCTGTTAACATTCAGATGCTCTTAACAAGACGATCTTTGTTTCAATATTGAATCATTTCGACTTTAATCTCTTTTAGATGTTAGAATTACAGAGAACTTTGTAAAATATTTTGCAACTTATTTATGTGGGTATCTGTGTCAATTATTATATGAAAATTTCATCGAAAATATGTGAAATATTTAAAAATACTTTTTTTAAGAGTGTTTCGAATATTAACAGGGGTCCCTGTGTATAGTAATAATTTTTATTTATTCAGTCTCATGGCTAACCTAAGCATTCAACTGTTACACCTGTTTCCAAGCATTCCTTCTTTGGAAATCGCCCTATATAAAATCATACTTTACACTAATGTAATTTATGTGTAACTATCTTTCTCTATGTATGTTTTTAATTATTTCGTTTATTTAGTTTATTTGATTTAACCATTCATAGAACGCGCAATAAATGAATAGAGATATATGACGTAGATTATATTTTCTTTCTGCTTAGGTAATCTCAAAGGCTATAGCCGGGTTTGATAGTGAAATTCGCCCCCGGCGGGATTTTAATCGTGCTTGGACCATTCGATAGCCTACCCAAAAAGACCCCTCTCTGCCAAGTTTCAGCCCCCTATCTCATCTGTAAGGGTAGTTATTGAGAAAAAACGAAAAACCAGTTTTTGGCTCATTTTCCCTATTTATTGACAATTAAAAATTCTGAAAAAAATCTGACACATTTCGGATACCAAGCCACATATTAGGTATCATTTCCAGATTTTTCCGCTGCAAGCTCTGCTTGTAAAAAATGAAAAACACGAAAAAAATCGAAAAAATGCAGGTTTTATATAGAAATTTAAAAGGTGCTACTCTAGATTTAATTTAGCAATGAGGTATTACCGTAAGTATTATGCTCAATTTTTTTCAGATTTTTGTGAGTGGTGCGTCATAGTTAAAAAAAATAAAAACCGCTTTTTTCGGCGTTTTTCCTAAGTTATACTTATATTTTCTGAATCATAAAAATATATTATGTGATATTAAACGTTCCTACGTTCAGAAAAACATCTCCCAGACTTTAAAACTTGCCTAATACGAAATACGAAAATAATACTATGTACATATATTCGAATATTTCGAAGAGAATTTCAACAGCGCCGGTTGGTGCAGCGGCTATAGTCTCCGTCTGCGGAACCGCTGAAGACTTTTTGGACCGGGTACGAGTGCCGATCAGGTCAATTTTTTTTTCTAAGTTAATCAGATGTTTTTACGCTTCCTAACCATATGATTATTGTTAAACCACTGTAAAAAACTTATTTGAACTATATTTAGACTATCTTAAAATATTTTTTCGGAAAAATATTCTTGGAGTACTTTCGGCCATTAAAGATAAAAAAATCAAGTCGATGCACAAATCCACGTAAAAAATGTAAAGTAGAGCTGTAATACAGTCCGTAAATGACTAGAAGCCGAAAGTACTCCAAGAATATTTTTCCGAAAAAATATTTTAAGATAGTCTAAATATAGTTCAAATAAGTTTTTTACAGTGGTTTAACAATAATCATATGGTTAGGAAGCGTAAAAACATCTGATTAACTTAGAAAAAAAAATTGACCTGATCGGCACTCGTACCCGGTCCAAAAAGTCTTCAGCGGTTCCGCAGACGGAGACTATAGCCGCTGCACCAACCGGCGCTGTTGAAATTCTCTTCGAAATATTCGAATATATGTACATAGTATTATTTTCGTATTTCGTATTAGGCAAGTTTTAAAGTCTGGGAGATGTTTTTCTGAACGTAGGCACGTTTAATATCACATAATATATTTTTATGATTCAGAAAATATAAGTATAACTTAGGAAAAACGCCGAAAAAAGCGGTTTTTATTTTTTTTTAACTATGACGCACCACTCACAAAAATCTGAAAAAAATTGAGCATAATACTTACGGTAATACCTCATTGCTAAATTAAATCTAGAGTAGCACCTTTTAGATTTCTATATAAAACCTGCATTTTTTCGATTTTTTTCGTGTTTTTCATTTTTTACAAGCAGAGCTTGCAGCGGAAAAATCTGGAAATGATACCTAATATGTGGCTTGGTATCCGAAATGTGTCAGATTTTTTTCAGAATTTTTAATTGTCAATAAATAGGGAAAATGAGCCAAAAACTGGTTTTTCGTTTTTTCTCAATAACTACCCTTACAGATGAGATAGGGGGCTGAAACTTGGCAGAGAGGGGTCTTTTTGGGTAGGCTATCGAATGGTCCAAGCACGATTAAAATCCCGCCGGGGGCGAATTTCACTATCAAACCCGGCTATAGCCTTTTCGCCAGGTAGCAATAAATCTCTTTCCCGGAAGAAAGTAAAGTAAACTTGTCATACACCGCGACTAATAGTTTTATAGGTGTTACATAGAATGCCTAAGCATTCTGTAGATTAGTAATTATACATTTTGCCGCTAATACATACACCAACTCGCGGAAGACTTCAACGATGAGGCCTCGAAGATACGCGGAAGACTCTCGTGGTGAACCTAGGGAAAGTGCGGTGGCATTAGAATCCCTAGATTCTAGATTGTGTTTCTGCAAACGATTTCCGATTAACGGACGCCGAATTAAAACTATTGAGATATTTTTCTCATTTTATTACCGCCGTAATTTTATCTGAAAATCTGCTTGTGAACCTAGAACTATGTATAGTTTGCAGAAGCTATCAACTATCAACAATTTTAACTTCGGATAATTCATTTAGGATTTAGGTTTTACACCATTACACGCAAACCATATTTTTGACAGACGTTGCCTTTTCAAGACATTTTGACTGATTCTTGGTAATTAATTGAAATTGAATTCCATATTAAAGGTAATGTACAATATTTTCGAAAATTTTCCATAAACGTATTTACGATCGCTTGATAACGAATCTTGCGTAGGTACAACGTTATCGTGACTTCGACTCTGTTTATCTCTTCTGTTCAATTAATTCGACAAAAGTGGAAAAATCATGTTAATAAAATTGGATCTTTCTCGCGTGGCAATTTGAACTAGCACGTTCCCTAGCAGAACATGTTTACATGCAAATTGATCGTTGATTTTAATGAATACTATTTCATTATGATTGGTGACTTGAAACATGTTTTAATTTGCATTTGGACAGAAAATAGCATTCTCGCGGAATGATCTGAGATAACTTTAGCCTTGAATTCAAAATTTCTAATTAAAATGTTTAATTCAAGCTACACTGGAAACGGTATTAATAGTAAATGAGAGCAACGTTTATTTGCATTACATGTTAATATAAGTCGGTAAAAAGGTTACAATAAGTGAATATAGTGAATCCATATCATTATAAAAATAAATGGTCCACGTACATGTTGTTATATCTGTTCATACATTCATAATACATCGAGGCTCCAAAAAATTTTGTTTTGTACAATTATAATGGTTAAGAAACGTAAAGAGTAGAAAACAAATTCGATTCTCTGATTTTCTAACTTAAGTTCTTTTCTAAAAAAATTGTTTATACAGGAGTACCCGTGCAAAAGCTGGCACATGCAACAAACAATTGTTTCGCGTACTACTTGGATACAGGCTGCATCGGTCTAGTCACAGAAAAATAATCAACTTTTATTAATGGCGTAAAATTGAATATATTACTGACGAAGTGAATGAATAAATAGGGAATGAATAGATTGCAATACTGCTATATCATACGCAGTTACAATACCTAATAACTTTCGGAATTTAGAATGTGTCGATAGCAATTTTAATTGAAGGAATTAAGTGCTAGTGCTAGTCATTGATCGCCGTTATTACAGAGCACGGTTTTACACGGAGAAAAAAAAAACTTGCAATTCTCCTAATACCAACATTTGTTTTAAAAAGACAACAGTATTTTAAAATAATTTTTTGACCACGTTATACTGTCAAACTACATTTTTATTACTTTATTTTATAATTTTAATAATTATAAAACGAAAAATACGAAGAGCTGGACGGTGGTGCGTTAGGTGTTAATCAAATGAGAGATTACTGCAACACATTGTTTACATATAATGGTATAGTAGGAAAAAATTCTGAAAAGACGAGATGCTAATTTTTTAGCATATAAACACGTGTTTATAGGATCTAGCACAAGTCTCATTTTTCATAATTAAATAATGCAGCTGACGTCACTTGTAAGGAATGCAGGAGGGGCACGCCCCGAGTCACACGTATTTTCGGCTCTAGCGAAATATTGGCTAGGCGGTCACGCACTACGTAGAGTGTGGCGTCAAAGCCTAAACATTGGGACTGCATCGATGGTGGGGACAAGCGTGAGGAGCGAGAGACCCCCTAGGCCCTGTGCCGTCGCAGGCAACTTCTTTTCAGCTCCCAATAACTTGTGCAGAGTCGCAAGAGGGGAATCTGATGGAGAGGGAAACATGTAGAGTACTCTTGCAACGCTGTCCAGGCCTGTTCTAGATCATAATGCCAAAACGGTAGTGACGCAGCGGTGGTCCTCGGAGAGGAAGTAGGGTCCCTGCTCCCCAAGATCAACGCTACATGGTTTGCAATTATGAACGAGACGAGACGTAGTCACAGGCAAGGTACATTGACTAATGGTACTGACGGTGGTGCTTCTTCACTTTCTCCTTCCGTTGCTTTCCCTGTGTTTCTCTGGTTCCGCAAAGATGTGCAGCACTTTCCAATGTCGCGTGGATACTGATTTTCCGAATAGGTTTCCTGAATAGAGTACCCGAAATTTCGGGGTTGACTCGGGATCTAGATAGTTTATATAGTTCGATATAAGATTCCGTTAACCACGAGTAGCATCTACTGGTGCCCCTCTCCAACCTTCCGTAGATCCTTCTACTCTGAAGAAGCCTTCTTCAGGATATCTAATCTATAAGAGACACAGCGCGTTCTCCCCGTTGCACCCCTTTTCTTGGACCGAGTTCCAGCTAGACCGCCCGATGGCCCCGGTGACGCCCTCGTACGCCCTGGCGACGCCCTGGCTGCCCGAGTATAAGAGAACTAGTACCCGTCTCGTTCAGCAAGGGCATCGTCGCGCGCGGGAAGGGGAAAGTCCAGCGGAGGGACGCACTTCACACGCCGTCGAACCTTCCCCTCCCATCCCTGTAGGCGTGGTCGTACCATCGCGACCGCCCTCCGCGGCTCCTTCTATGAACTTCCCACTGTTTATGGTAGGAGACCTCCAACCCCTTATGGTGTCGTAGTTCCCTCCATCTCTTTCTTCCTCCCCTTCTTTTTCGAAAAAAAGATAATAAAAGAATTTTTCTTTCTTAGAGGACTTCGAGGCTGTGTTTGACCCTGGATGTCCGACTTCATTGAGGGGAAGGGGCCGACTTAAGTCCGCTGTAGGACTTACCCTTGCATACACCCTCTCCTGCGAGGTCACCGCAGCTTGCGAGATTTTTCGGTGATGTAGTGGCTGCGTCGGCTACGTATACAGAATAAAAGAATTTTTCTGACGCAGCCACTACATCACCCAACAATCTCGCTGGCTGCAGTGACCTCGCAGCGGGGGTGTATGCAAGGGTAAGTCCTACATCGGACTTAAGTTGGTCCCTCCCCCTCGATGAAGTCGGACTTCCAGGGTCAAAATCAGCCTCGAAATCCTCCAAAATTAAAGGGTCCACATCCCCGTCCGAATCCGCAACCCCCACCCGGTCACCCGAGTCCCCCTCCTAGGATCCCCGACTAATGCTCTCAAACGCGGTTGGACGATCAATTGTCTCAGCGAGGCAGAACTATATCATCAACTATATCATTTTGTAACAATTTCTGAAGTAAAAGAGAGGCAGCACAGCTCTTATTTTACATAAAAATCCGCAGTTATTTCTGTTAGGTCAATATGAATTTCTATTTTCTGTTTTCGGTGTTTTTCTATCAGAAAACATACAATCATTTCGAATACAATCATTAACACGTTAACTACGACGTCGCAACGCGTCGGTCACATAAGGGGGACACTAATTTTTGACTAGCTTTATAAATTCAATTTTATCGTGGTGTATTCGAATAAATCGAATTCTATTAGGACTTAGAGGATGCTCATCCTATTTGCATTTTATTAATTTAATTTGATTCTGCAAAAATTTGTAAGGTTGAGATTTCGACACGACTGATCTTGTTGAACTAAATATTGACATTACTAAACGTTGTAACAAATAAAGTAAATCAGTTCTCACAATCAAGCTCGTGAGAATCTCCGCGCTCCTATGTATCGTTTCGCCGGAAGTGCCATATACAATTTCGATAAGACGCCAGACAAAATACTCTCGGATTAAATACCGCGTCCTTCGTGAGATTACGATGATTGGGAGGTACGACAATTCGCCTATAGGTAGAAGAACAATCTACAAACGCGGCGCTATGGGTTCAGCCGTGATCGATTAGGAAGGTTCCCACAAATGCTAGTCGTGCAGACCAGTCGGCGAGAAAATAAAAATTTGTCCGGAACGTAACGCGTCGAATAGAATGTTGAAAATCCAGCGTGGCACGCGACGAGCGGTTTCCAAACAAAATGGCGGCGGCGAACGCGTTGAAATTCCTCGTCGGTGAACGGACGCAAGGAATTTATTTGCGATTTTTGTCGCCAGACGTTCGCCGGCTTTTCGCGTCGGTTCTTGGAGAAATGGAGACGGATGTGTCGTATGGCACGGTTTAAAACGCTATTGGAAAATAAATGAATAATTTTCTTTCATTCCTCGATTTTTTTTCTATATTACGCATTATCTACCGACGGCCTATTAATAGGATTTTTAATAATTCCAAACAAAATTATTCAAGTAAGATACTGGGGTTTACTTCATGGCTCACGATTGAAATTGTTATTGCTATTGGAAAATCTATTAAAAAATCTTTAGCCATGGACTTTCGAAGATTAATTATATGTATATATAATTTTTTTAATGCCTATCAGTTTTTTTTATACCGTCTATTAATTTCTGTCCTAACTATAAAATTCGCAGTCTAATGAACACCTTAATGTCCGAAAGAGGAGTATAGTCGTTAAAAAGATTCGAACGTGTCCAGAGTTATGCCACGAGAAGAGGGGCGAAGGAATGGTAGATGGAGAGAAACCAGCAAGTTTTTTTTCGATTTTTTGATGTTGAATACGTCGATTTGGGGTATTCCCTGCTTGTGAAAAGTGGATATAGAGTTGAAGGAACAGGTTCTCAAGACCTACCGGTCCCGGTTTCGAACACGTTGCTTTTCCTCATTAATACTTAACGAAGTAAATTAACTGCAGTATGTGCAAGTATGTATCTGCATTGAAATCTAAGGATAATTTCTTCTCGAAAAGTGCGTTGGCACAGTGTACAATGAATTTTGTTGATTTAACCGTTATTGCAATCACCAAAATTACAATTTCCAATAATGTTATGCTGCATATTTTTAGTCCACGAATGTAAATTAATCCGTAGTCATCCAAGAACATAAAAATTTACAATGATTTCGCTATTTAACATATGTTTTTGCAGAGCGTCATTCTAATAATACTTGAGAATAATAGTAATAATAAAAACAGATTGCAATACATTTTTCAACATTTTTCAAAACTGAATATAGCGAGTTATACTTGACAATATTAAATATATAAATATACTTAATCATACTTCAGAATAATGCTAGTAATAATAATAATAAAAATATATGATACTAATAATAATAATACTAATAAAAACCAGTTGCAAAAAATATCCCAATATTTTTCAAAAATGGATATAATGAATAGAGTAGCCCCTTATGTGCACGCGGAGATAAAGGAGCAAATGGTTGTATTATAGTTGATCTGAAGAGTCTCGATAGATAAATAGAATGAGACCGAGCACGATTAGAAGACACAATCGAAAACGAATGACGAGTTAACTCGTCTTCCCCGGTTAACAGGTTAAAAAAAGCCGCGTGTATCGATTCGCACACGCGGTTTAACAGTTTACGGAGCTAACTTCTTCCCGCGGTGTAGCACTTTTCCCTCAAAGCGAGCCACCCCGCTTTTGCGAGCTGCGCCTCTGAAATCGAGGGAAACGAGAAACACACGACTGGGTGAACCGGGTAAAAAAATATCGTGCGCCTTACACACTGCTCCAGTGATTCTTGCCGCTCGCAGTCCGCCAGCTTATGGTTTAAGCGAGCAGAACAATCGGCGCACGTGGCCATAGTGATCGCAGCTACGCGCGGCGGGCGGTGCGTTGAAATTACTCGAAAGTTATAAGTGATACGAACAAATGTTTCAGACGAAAGTTGTAGGATATACATGTTGTAGAAGAGCATCGTTTAATCACTTTCTAGGGGCAGCACATTTTCGATAAAAAATTTTTTATCAAAATAGCAGTCGTATTGGAACAGAAATCTATACTCCCTCTGTCCCATAACAATACTAGCAAAAGAAAATAAATATAGAACGCAACATTTATTATCAAAAAACTAGACTACATTAAACAATAAATTAAAAATATTATTCGTAATTTATATTTTGAGTGGTCAGATAGTTTCTGGATTTTCCAATAATTTCATTACTGCATTTTAAACTTGTAGGTAGGATTCAATGACTGCGAAGCTCTGCTTTTCCTAATTATTGGAGCCATAGTTCTTCATTGCTTCCAGCATAAGTTGTCTTTTTTCATCTGACTTTTACAATGTGTTGATATTCGTCTGAAATGAAATAATTGATTTCGATCAGCGGATGAAATTAGAAAAATAGTTATAATTCGTAATAATTATGTTAATCTAAGAATTGAATTGATTTAGGTTGAAGGCTTCGCAGCTTTGCGCTACAACATAACTTACAGCTGCATTCGGCAGTGATTCCCGTTTAAATATTCACTTGCTACTATTATTATGGGACAGAGGGAGTACAAGTTACGCTAGTCTCGCTAAAAGACCCTGAAATATCCGACAGGAGCATCTACAACAGTACCTATTTGTCTTTAACGACACGAGAATGTTGGAAATATGAATGGGTTCAAACACAGTGGCCACGGTATAAAAGAAAAGTTTCCTTCCGGTATAACTTTTTTCCAAAGTCGCCAAGTTCATCAATATTTCACAGAAAGAACTTAGGCTTTCTCTCTGTTGCACTCTGTCACAGTATGTATATGTATCTACATCTGGCGTGTTTGAGTTTTGATCTCGGAGTGCTCTGAACGTACAGAATACAATTATACGTATTTTAACGATTTTAAGATAAGAGTCTTGCAAGATCCTCTGAGATCATCGTTACTTTATCATACGACATTTCCAATTAAAATATTATGCAACTATTTATTTATAAAAATAGCTCTCGCAAAATTAATTCAATAATGTAATTGTTGAATTTTTCGTTTTTTTAAAAGAGGACTCTTCGATAATAATTTTGAGATCGCAGCCGAACAATGCCGTATCTCGTTTTTGAAGAATCATCGATCTCGGCAAAACCACTTTTACTTGGGACTATAATATGTACTAATAAACGACAACGTAAATTCGCTAATGCATAGTATGAGCCTGTATTTTATCATGTGAATGCCACGTGATAATACGCAATTACTAAGTGCCGGCTTTTGGCCGTGCTCAGATAAGATTATTTTGTATTAATTATTAATTAAAACTTAACAATTACAGAACAATGGAACGAAAGTACAGGAAACAGTGAGAATTCTATTACTAATTAAATGAAACAAATAATAGCACAGAAAGTTGACTCACGTATTCGCACAACCGAAATTCCATTCTCACAAACAATATTGAATGCGTCTGTGTATGGGTGTGTATTCTGTTGGTGCATGTGATACATCTTTCCTATCTCTCTCTTTTTTATTTATTATGCAATATTATTATTTAATTTTTTATTTAACAAATGCAATCTTGTATCAATTTTAACGAGTGCACGGTTCTGCTATTCTAGTTGGACAAAACAGGCTGTCGTTGAAAAAATCGCATTTCTACGAGAAACTGCAACTAATGAATAAGCTACAATTAATTTAACGAATACAACATATACTATAAATATCTGTACCAAAATAATTAACACACTTAACCACTTAACGCGCCAATTAAAAGTTCAAATGCGGTCGATTTCCGCCAATTTTTTTTACCTCAACGAAGTATATTCGGCTGTATTTATATAGAAAACCAAAACTGCATTAACTCGGGCACGCGGAAAAGATCGGTTTCTTAAACCCGACTTAACTCGGGCGAGTGCGCTAACAAGGGAAAGACCCCAAGTGTCCGACTTCAACTTTGATAATCTTTTGTGAGACGATGGTATATGGATCTCTAATAATGTCTGCAAAATATTAGGTTTAGTTACTCAACAGTTTCAAAGATATAAACAATTGAACTTTCACGCTGACACGGCTAATGGAACTTCGAAAACTTGAGCTGCAAATCATGGTATATCAACAAGGTATGAAAGTTTAATTGCTTATATCTTTAAAACTATTGAGTAACTACACCTAATATTTTGCAGACATAATTAGGGGATCCATATACCACGTCGTCTCACACAAAATTATCAAAATCGCAGTCGGACCCTTGTAAGAGGTTAATCATTATTTATCCATCGAAACATATTTTTACGCGAGATTTTCCACCGGAAAGGGATATTTCCTATGCAAGAGTTTCACGTTAACAATACCGAAGTGTTCGAGGCTTTTGTCGAAAATGTTCGAAGTCCTCAGCCACTACTCGGGATGCGAGACACGAGGCCTTGTCCAATCGCGTGGCGTCTGTGTCCCGTAGACATCTGCGTGTCCGGTGTGTGCTTTCTGCGCACGGTTGGCCGCGTGTGCGCGAGCGTATAAATAAACGAGAATAGTCGGCATTATCTGCGACGTGCATAACTATTGTGTTCGATGGCTGCAGTCCTCGGATTGAGACAGAGCTATTCCATGCTGCACTTTTCTCGCCATGCGCACAAAGGGGAACAAAATGTCAGTCATTTTTATAGTTTCTTTTCACCTACCCGCGCGCACGGCTTTGACCATCGGCGAGTATTTTAGTTGAACACGGCGCGTCTCGCATGTGCCAACTTGTACGTTTTATAAAATGTAAATTTCGCACGCGAAACCGCGAAACGAACCTCCTCTCTTGTACGTTCCGTCTGTTTAATGTTGGACAAACTCTTCCGACTAATTCATATAATTTATCTCCTTCGACCGATTCATATAATTTATCTCCGTTTTACACGCTTAACGCTATGTTTGCGGAACAACAAAGTGATTCTTTTTAAAATAACAAGAATACGTCTATCAAAATTTTTAGCTATTTGATTTAGAGAAATAAACTTGTTCAATAATTCCTCATGCATGCATCTTTACAATCTCAATATTCGTAAATTAAAAATGTTAGAACCCTCCATTTTGAACATTTGTTATAAATGCTCCATATAAAAATTGATTGTTTCAATATAAACTCTTAAATATAAATGTAACACGAATGTACTGCAAGTGTACATTTTATTCGTGCTCCAAAATTAAAAGTAAATATGAAATTCCTGTCGAATAAAATTGCGAAAAAAATATTTTTCATATCATCACAATTGAAGGGGATGCAATGGGTAATTAAATTTTATAGTACGAGAAACATGTTCATTATCCATGCGATGGGCAATGTTGCTAACTTGTGGTGTTAAATTTATAATTTAATGAAGTAACGACAGTTGCTGAACCCTAATCATAAAAATTGATTGTTCTAATGTAATCTGATAATTAACTCTTATAATTTGATCGCCTACTGCAATTGCACCTCGTGCTAACATTCATCGGCTTCTATTACTTTCTCTAGCTCCACCCAACAATCCTCCTTATAGATATAACATCTAACAAGCATTAGAGAATTGCAAAAATGAGAACCCAGCATGTCCAGGCAGTAAGAGCTCTGACAGCCGCCAAAACTCAACCCATTCAATAAGGTGCTCATTCAGTATTCGCGGTGACAGTGGTGCTTGTTTAATGGTCGCGGGTTCGGGACCTTATTGTGACCATTATCCGGGGAGGCAGAATTCCAGGAATTACCGACCGTTTCCTTTCTCTCCTGCTCGATTGGCTCTGAATGGATTCAGAAAAGCGAGAAGCATCGAGAGCGAGCGCGATACGTAGAAAGCTTATTTAGTAAGCTAAACACCTGTCTAACAACTGGAGGGGATAGAATGCGACTTCCAACTGGGAAACAAGAGTGACCACCAAGCGGGCACCACCAGAGTCGCCGGATTAAGACGGAGCCCTCACTCTACGTTCCCCTTCTACGACGCTTTCGCCGCGGCCCGATCACGTGACGCGTTTCGTCTCTGTCCTACCTGTGTCACAATGTCACGTGACTAATTCGGTATTTTTAAGTTGTTAGTAATTGTCATTATTATATGAAAAAGTCTTCTTCACCAGATTGATTTAACACCATTTGAGTTTGTTCTTCAGTAGTAGAATTATCTTAATGGAAATAAATGTATGTAAATAAAAATACTCGAAAGGGCTCACAGAAATAGTTCGTTAGTTAACATTGTCTATGATAGTATCGCAGAGTTATTAAACCATGCTTCTCTAAAACTGATGCACAGTTTCCTGGATCAGTGCCATTGAAAGCAACTGCTTTTTAAATTCAATTCTTTTTTAAATATTGGTGCCACTTATATATTCTTTTAGCTGAAAGTTCAACACTGAAAATTCCTTATTCTTAAATTGAACGTAAATATGTTAAGAGACTGAATAACTATATAAATTCCTGTTCCTTCCGACTAAGTTTGTAAGAATGACGTTTATCAAGGAAGTTTAATATAAATATAGAAAGCTACCAGTTAATTGCTCGGGTTATCAAATTTGAGAAACATTTCGAAGACACTTCTTTGTTTTCGACTTTGGAATCTGTTAATTTTGACATACCGAGTTGCAATAGTGAGTTTGGCTTTGAAAATAAGTTTCACGCTATTAAGGTTGTCCATACGTTTACGTGGTTTTTTATTTCACATTGTATACAGGTCCCAACAATTGCCTAGCAGCACGTGCTATACGCGATAGCTTTTATTTGTTTTCTTTGGCGTGATTGCGCCGTTTTTGTTTTGCGTTAATGATAAAGTGATTAATTTGCAAAAATATGCATGCTCATGCGAATAAAAACGAGCATCTCCGTGAAATAAAGTTGTCGAGGCTACCTACGACAATTATGCTGTGTATGAACGAAACATTCTACTGTCGAGGAAACAGCACAAAAATGATTTCTCGTTTTGAGAAAAATATTTTTCGACTAGGAACAAGCTTTCGTATCGAATGATCCCGGATATTCGTTTTCAAACTCAAAAGCTGCAAAATTGTGCAGACATGAGATACAAAAATTACTGCAAAAATGAGAATTAGTTGGAAACATGTGATGGGGACTAACTAACTAAATAAACATTTACCAGGTCAATATCTACTATTCTTCACGCATCGAACGACAATATCCATTATTAATACGCCTGTTGATTAGTGGAAAATGGGAAATATTAAAACGTGTTAAGTGGCGCGATATAAGCCACTCTCCCCTATATTTCGAGTGAGCGTTGTTGGGCGGGTTTAAAGCAGGCTTTACGCGTTATTTTTGCGCGAGGCAACCGCGTCGTTGCCGCGTCTCCCTCTCATCTCTCTCTCCTCTCTGCCGTGACTGTACACGACCCTGCAACCGACCACGTTGCCGATATCATCATCGTCATCTTGAGGTCATCTCTCCGTTCGCCTGGCTTTGGGCCCACGAAGATCAGGTCCGGCAGTGGCTTTCTCCGGGTTTTTTTCATTTTGTTTTCATTCGTACATTTCCCCGCTTCCTTCGATCACAGATCACACAGATCGAGCGTCCCACAGTGCACAGCAATGACCCAGAATTCCGAAGAAACCGGAATTTATCATTCATTTATACACAGTGCTCCACCTAACTTCAGCATCCTAAATATTTCGCTGAATTCTTCTACTGACAAAATTATCAGATAAAAATATTTATCTAGACACACACCATTTGATTCCTCACGAATTTTAATATAAGTAATCTTTTATTGAACGATTACAAATCTTGATAATTTGACTTGGATTCACCCACACATTTTTATACTTCGAGGAGGACTATGCTTTTATATCACATGCTGTAAAAGACCTCTTCGTACCCTGCAATTCAATTTTGTAAATTTCATTGTAACACTTTTAGCGAATTTAAATTTCAATCAGCTCAATAGTCTGCCTACGCTTCGCTTCCAATGTATAAATGTAAATAGTACATATACTAATAACTAGACTGCGGATCTTTATGCAAAATAAAAATTTCTGAGCTGAATTGCACCAAACTGGAGTGAAATAGAAATTTATTTTCTTCCCTATTGTTTTTAGTAGGTTGAGAATAATGTAAAAGCATGTTTAAATTTTTCTAATATTTTTGCTATTTTAAATTAGACCTATTCATTTTCGTCATAAATGCATAAAATCCGCAGTCTACTAATAACAACTGTTTTGGATCGAAGATCAAATCAGTCGAAAACACACAACTTGAAAAAAAGCTCAATGTTCTTCGACGTCTGGTTTCCGAGATATCTCAAAATATCTGGTATCGACTCCCATCATTAAGGGCTATTTCCACCCCTTCGATGTGGATAGTTGCCGACAAAAAATAAGACACATTACAAATATTTTTCGAACAACTATGTTCCCTTGTTAATTATTTTTCATAGCCTGTTTTCATTAATCTATGGTCGTTTTTAAGTAACGTAAATGACAGAATGTTATTATACATTTCATTAACTATATTCTATGCTTGGTACGTATTCGGTTTCTCATGTACAACTACGAGAAGAGTAGTTTGCGTGTTAAAAAATTTGCATTTGCGTAATATTTTGTGGAAGCGAATATTTCGAACAATATTGAGCATATTATAATCAAAAACTAGCAATAACATGAAGAATGTATTTTTTCCATTTTGTACTACAAAACTTAACCCTTACAGAGTTGGCCAAAAATTTTAATTAAATAAAAATTTCGAATAAAGTGGGTCTTTTTCAAGTGAATTTTAAATCCACTTTATTCGAAATTTTCATTTAATTAAAATTTTCGCTCAACTCTGAACCCTTAGCACTCGAGTTGTGACTCAGAATCACCCCAAAAGATCGCTGTACCATTATTTAAAATATTCTTTAGACTATTAAGTACTGTATGAGTACGTCAAGTATGTCAAGAGTATGTCAAAATCCATAAAATGAAAAAATGATATAGATTGGAATTAATCTGGGTCGGAAAAAATGTTTAAATTTCGAGTTAAAATAGCTCCTTTCTGTCACACAGTGCACATATGGCAATACAATAGAATTGTTTATTGTGGAAGCAAGTTCTGAATAAAAATCTGAAAAAACACAGAGATGAGGGGGAAGGAGCACGAATTAAGGGGAAAAAGTTACCCTCTCTCTGCCAGTACCAGACACACGACAGAGACGATACGCGTCATGTGACTTCGCGTGGGGAACAGCGTGGTAGAAGGGGAACGTAGAGTGGGGACACAAGTCTTAATCTGGCGGCTCTGGTCACGTGAGCGCTCAAGTCCGATTTCTACGCGGCATTCTAGCAGCTGTAGGTTCATCGGCGGTGGTCAACACTCCATTTACCTTGCCTGGAGCAAGGCTGCAGTTTCTACGTCGTAAATTGTGACAGAATCATGCCGGGCGGCCGCGCTTTTGCAGTCCCTCGACGGTGCCACGCCGCTGCTGCAGCACATGCGACAACGTTCACCCTTCTCTCGTAGAATTTCTCGCCCGGGGCGAGCAGTCTCGAAGACGCGCCGCGCGACAGGTTTCTTGTTATTTGAATTCCTTCCGCGAGCCGTGTCACCCTCAAATAAGCGCAATTATCGTTCACGGGGTACGCCGCGCGGCTCATGGAAGCCAACAGCTTTTCACCTTGTCTATCAGCGCTCCGGCCGTGTGGCAGGTTCCGGGGTGGGGGATAGGTGGTAATTGCGTACGGCTCACCTGAATCTCGCACTATCTGTCGCGGTTTTATTGCCGGTAGTAAATAGCGTAACAGATATGGTAATTGTACCTATTACTGCGGTATTTTTGCCCAATGAGATTGAAATACGTAAAAATAAATATTTTGACCTGCATAAATTTGTACAATTCGTTTAATTGTACGATTAAAATTGACAAAGCTATAGCGTCGCGAATGGAAACATCCATAGACAACAAAGTCTTCTCCAACGATCGCTGAAAACCTGCAGTTTTGTTGTGTCTATCGCGATATCAAAATAATCTTCTCGCGGAGAAAGCGTGCTTCATGTTTTAATTATTTTTAGCTAAAAAATAATCTGAGCGTGTTGTCCTCGCAGATACGTTTCTTGATACGGCGACCCTGAAAACTCAAGCACCGTTCAAGCAATGGACTTAAAACTTTCTATATGGTTTCTTGTGTATCTCTGTTATGAATAATAGAACGAGACAAATAACGTTTTTCCAAGCGCTACTTTTATGCCTTTTGATTAGCTTAATAAGAGATAATTATTATCATATTGAATTTACTTGATTTTTTCATTTCAGATGTGATTGTCAATCAAATTCTTTACGTACTCAAAAAGGCCCTCGGTACAATTGTTATGCCTTATTAAAAAGTTAACTTTTTACGAATTAATTACTGAATCATGAATTAATATGAAAATTCTTATACTTGCTGCTTTAAATCTTGCCTGGATATACTAAATATTTTCCGAATTTAAGTCGTATAATTATTGCATATTCCTGTAAAGAGCCATTTGTCTCGGTCGAATGGTCAAGCATAACTCCGTGAAAATAAATTACATATTACACCTTGCTGCATGCAACTCTTACATAAGTTACATGAACATTTTCATTGATCTCCCGGTTTCCGAATTATGCTACCAGTTTTAACGCTCGTATCTGTGTGGAAATGGAAATTCCCATTAACTGTACCACTTAATGATCGAAGAATAATCAATAACTTTTCATCTGCTGCCATGGAAAAAAAGAAAAATATATTGATTCCTGTAACATTTACATTTACATTCCACTGATAACATTTAAAAAACTCAAGAAGAGTCAATAGTTATTAATTAGTGAATTGTAAAATTTTTCGAATTTAATTTCAATGTCCTAAAACTTGCTAATTGAAGTATGTAAATATAAGTTTCGTACGTAAAGTGTTAGATGCCTCAAGATCGAGTAGAGGAATTATTCGACTTCATAATTGTAAATAAACGCGATTTTCAAGGCTCTAAGTGTAAATTATGGAGGACTCGGCGAATGCGCACAGGTCACCTGAATCGCACACTATCTAGCTGTATTTCTTTTTCATTCGCAGTAGTAAACGTGTGGAAGGTAATATCATCTAATACAGTCTTGAAACCTGAAAGTGAAGGACTCCGTAACACGTGGGCAGGCGATAATTAAAATATTCCATCGAGTAATCAAGAAACTCGACGGGCGCTTACGTCATTTGAAACGCAACATGGGAGAGTCGCGTGACATGGTAAAAGGCGTCTAGTTTGATCGCGATCCACCGTTCACAGTATTCTTCCTTATTCATTTTCTATACATATACTGATTCACAATAGTAATATTATACAATTATTTCTTGCGTAAGGGAGAGTTATTAAAATCGTATCCTCTTTATAAACGGTAAAGCTGAGCTGCGAAAGTAATAATAAACGCGTCTCAGAAAAGACGTATTTTCTAGAGGTATTCAAATGCGACAACCATTAATTAGAATTTTTATGAAAAGTTAGAACAATTAGTTTACCACGTGATGTGAAAAAGAGCTTGTTGAATAATTGGTCGAAATTGCAGAGAAAATACTAAAAGTTGTATTTTCATGTATAATTGATACAGATATAGGCCTACAGAAAAAAGTTGTAAAATACAGCTTATATAACACTAGAAAAATTTGTGTAAAAATTAAAATTGGTAGGAAACATTGAATATTGAAATTGCAGAGAAAATACTAAAAGTTGTACAATACAACTTCCAATATACGATGTTTTCTACTGTATTGTTGTATAAGTTGTATTTTACAACTTTTTTATGCGGGTCTATATTGAAAATTTAAAAAGTACATTTTGTGTTTTACAACTTTTAGTGTTTTCTCTACAATTTCAATATTCAATGTTTCCTTCCAGTTGTTCTAACTTCTCAAAAATTTCCAAATCGTAGGCCCAATATTTAAAAAGTGAACGTTTTTTTAAGAGTCTCCGGATACTAATGGAACCCACTATGTATCTGGAGTATACAATATATATTGTTATCAAGCCAAAATATTGGATCATCTCATAAAGAATGCGAATTGTTATTTACGAATGTTATAAAGTAGGGGGTTAAGACAATTTCATCGTAATCTATAAAAATTCTTTGTATACAATTTTACGTGCTTGGAATGCCGTCCACGATTAGAATACGAATGCCCCGCATATGTCAATGCTTTTAAATTATTTTTAGAAGACAGCAATTAAAAAGAAATTTATTTCGTCCGCGACACATTTCGAAGGCGTAAAAATAAATGTGGAACCCGAACTATTTCAGATTGGTATACTATTTCAATTTTTGTGACACGTAACTCTGATTACAATTTAATAATATTAATGATTTTTTCTTTTTAAATCTCTTCTCATAAATTGCACGAGACTTTATGCAGACACCAATAATTCTTACGTAATAATTCCCAGTGATTAAAATTGCAGAAATATTTCTTTATTAGGGGTGGTATTATAGTTCAAATAAATGTACTTAAACGTTTTTAAACATTGTTAGTTTTGGAACATAAAAATTCTATGAAAGCATACAATTCATTCATTAAAAGATTGGACTAGTTCGAATCGCAATTATATTTATTTACGATAAAAATGAGTAGGTGAAATTTGAAATACTAGAACGATTAACAAAGTTTAAAAATATAAGTACATTACTTCTAACTTCTTAAAATTATTGAAAGACAAAATAAGTGTCTATTTGTGTCCTGTTTTTTTAAATTGATGGAGAACATTTTATCTATTTATTTGTAAAGTCGGGGATAATGTCGTATATGTAGAAGGGGAAAGTAGCGTGGGGACACAGAAGTCTTAATCTGACGACTCTAAGTTCGAGAGAATATAAAAATGCATTTTACCTTTCATGAGATAGTAACATTCAAAAATCCCAAGACAGTCGAAAATCCAAGTTTTTATTTAATACAGTCGAAGACCGGGATAATAATATCAAAGACTTTATTAAATGCAGTCAAAGTCCATTCCAAAATGTGCTTCGCATGCTCGAAATTTCGAAAACGCTGATATTCTTATGTTGCGATATATTTTCGGGATTCTGACACGATTCCAAGAAAAATTCCCGACCCGACGTTTTCCGGTGCTCGCACATCCCTAGCACTCGCGTACGTAACTGGATAACTACATAAAATCGATCATGCAGGGTAGAATAGCATAACTCAATCACTTTAAATAATTCCTTAATGATGCGTTTCATGAAAAATGTACGCGCATAATATAAAAGTTGCCCTAGTTGTGGTTGGATCACGGAGTTGATGTTCGTTTTGCATCGGTGCGGTGCATGAAATTTTGCTATTTTAGATATTCGAATATTAACTTTATTATTTGAAACGAAACATCATATTTCGTACTCTAGAAAGTTTAAACAACGTTGAGTTTTTATCGAAGAATGTATCTACTGATGAAATACTTAAAGGACTTAAAGTTAATCATATTGGTGCTGAAGTTATTATTAAACTGCTGATTTTATGCATTTATGAAAAAATGAGTCGATCATAAAACTATAAAAAGAAAAAAATTAGAAGTGCCGTTGTATTATTTTCAGCCGTTTAAAATCGTTAAAAAGATAAATAACCGTGCATGTATCTTCCGTATCTTGCGATCAATACAGACAATTTTTATTACACATCAAAATCCGCAGTTTATTAATACATCTTCGAGTTCTTTCTATTCCACCATTTTTTGTGCTTCTAATTACGAGATACTGTTCGAAGCTTTCTGCGGACGTTATCAGGAAAATATAAAATGAGAAAGGAATGATAACTGTGTTATTCCACGGGTGATATAAGATAAGAGTAAGACAACGATCAGCGTAATCGGTCACTATTAACACTCCAATTCAAAGTGTTGGTCGTCCCTGTTTAATCGAGACAGTCGGTGAAAAATCGAATTTTTTGCTTCTTCGCTTTTATCGCGCAAACAGTATTTTCTTTAATATTCGTTTGTATTTCCTATGCAGCATCCGAGGTAAAGGACTGTTTGAGTGCGTTACTGTGCATAGACTTCGCAACTTCCTGTAAAACTATCATTTTCAATGATGTGAACAGTTAGATCGTCGAAGTAATTATTTACGTGCATATTAACCTGTTATTCATCTATTTTATCATTGGACTCCGGATTTTTATTCAAAATAAAAAGTTTGTGCATCAGTTGCAAGACACAGGAGTTAAATATGAATTTATATTTTTCACTAATAATTATAATGTATTGGAAATAATACTCTTAAAATTTTTTTAACTTTTTACTGTTTTAAACTGTGCACCTACTCATTTTTGTCATGAATGCATAAAATCCGCAGCTCATGTACAGTGCAAATATTTAACTTATCATGAATAGACAAAAAAATGTTTTTGTTGGCAATCGTGAACCAAATACCTATTAATAAACAATTTTCTATCATGAACAAAATTTGTAACCTAGAGGCTTTGGCATCAGAGTCGTCAGATAACTTGTGTCCCCACTCTGCCTTTTAAGGTCCGGTCACGTGACGTGTTTTGCTGTGTCGTGCATGTGTCCAGCACTGGCAGAGAGAGGGTAACTTTTTCCCTTGAATTCGTGCTCCCTTCCCTCATCTGGCGACTCTGCTTGGCATACCATCGTTATCACTGCTCGCTTACGCTGTCACTTCTCGTAAATCTTTATTGTCCATATTATTAGTATACTGCATATGCTAATGAACTTATATATAAGAGGCGAACGTAAATATGTATAGTGTTAGTATATGCAAGCCGGACTACCTTCGTGTCATACCGTTCAATACAACAATCTCAACAAATTTCGGTGACAAACACTGTGGTATAAAAATGGTAAGTAGTGCCCTAGTTGTAATGCAAGTGTCGCATTAATTCCAAGAAAGAAATTCCCCTTATCTAATCCAAGAGAAAGAGTCGATGGAGGTCAGTGCACGTAGCACTATACGTATGTGTAGAATCCGCAGTAATTAACCGTTTGCGGTCCAAATGTTTTTTGGCATGAATATTTCTGTGAATTGTTGCCCGAGATTGGATATTATTTGTTAAATTTTATATTAATTGGATAATATACTAGTATATATCGAACTTGCGAACACAACAATTTGACTTTATGCAGAATAAAAATGTTTCAGTTTGATTCTCGAAGTTGCAAATTTATAATTTAATTATTTACATAACAAGCCGTACATATTGTTCTTTTTTCCTATTATTTAAGACTCGAACACACAATCTACTTCTCGAAAGGAAATATTCGTAGAATATAAAAAAATGCTCGTCCGCGAAGGGTTAATTATCCTAACAGATTAAAAATAATTTATTGGCATGCTTAAATTCTTTTAATCCTTCCACTATTTTCATAATAAGTACAAGAACGAGGATCGAAAAGGTTATACATTATATATAATAGTTCGTTTTTCCTATTATTTAAGACTCGAACACACAATCTACTTTCTCGAAAGGTAATATTCGTAGAATATAAAAAAATGCTCGTCCGCGAAGAGTTAATTATCCTAATAGATTAAAAATAATTTATTGACATGCTTAAATTTTTTTAATCCTTCCACTTTTTTCATAATAAGCACAAGAACGAGGATCGAAAAAGTTATATATTATATATAATAGTTCGTTTTTCCTATTATTTAAGACTCGAACACACAATCTACTTTCTCGAAAGGAAATATTCGTAGAATATGAAAAAATGCTCGTCTGCAAAGGGTTAATTATCCTAATAGATTAAAAATAATTTATTGACGTGCTTAAATTCTTTTAATCCTTCCACTATTTTCATAATAAGCACAAGAGTGAGGATCGAAAAAGTTACACATTATATATAAAATTATAAAAGCCACCAGAAATGAAGAAATAACATTTTTGAAAAATTTTTCATAAAACACTTCGCACGCAAGGGAGTGGAGCAATGGGTTAAACGAAACGAAGAAGTTCGAGTTGAATTTGTTTAGAAACAGAAAGGTTTATTTCGGGCCACGATCAAACATTTCCTACCAGTGGTAGCAACAGGAGGATAAGCAAACATTGGCAGCAAGAAATATCGACGTTGCCAAAACTGTAAATAATGGTTTGAAAGTGAAAACACGTGACTTATATCGTCTCGCCTCGCAACGTTTCGCGATACTCACAACAGTATTGTCCGAGGTCCGGTTTAAGTATACCTGCCAGTTAGTATACCGGGGGCCGTGGAAATCGAGCGATGGATAATGAAGGAAAAAAAAGAAACAAGAAACCGAAAGGAACGTTTTCCCTTTCAACCGAACACGATATCGCGTTTCGGTGGCGCTTGCACGTTCTTCAGGCTAAACGCGGCTGTTGCATGTGCACCGATAGATGCACACTCGGTGACGTAATGGTCAGACCCGGAGCGTAACCGCACTCTCACGTAACATACCCTTGACTCTCCTAATGAGTATCGTACATTCGTTACGTGTGTTACGCTTCGCGGGCAGACGTGTGCACGCGTCGCACAGAGGCGCACCGATCAGCGTGCAGGTTGCACTCTGTCCGCGAAACCTCGTGGTTGCAGTTTCGTCGCTTGCAGGCTTAGTTAGTTAAATTAGAATCGAGACTTTCGTTTTTCTTACCCCCTACGGTGGTATTCCACCTTTGGTAATTTTAGACAAATTATGAGATAAAAAATGCGTGTTTTAATGTATGCAATTATCTTTACTGCTACTTAAATTATTGTATCATTCAAGCAGCTTATTATTTCTCATGCCTGCCACGATATCACAGTATTGGTCAATCTTCTCTTTTTCTACACATATAAAATAGAGAGAAACTTTATCTTGTAAATTGGAGTGATAGTCTCCAAAATATCACAAAATTTTATCCAAAATAGCAAAGTGATAATTACTGCCTTTACATAATTTATTAACATCGAACTTGTATCAATATGGAATTAGAAAGTTCGTAACTAATTGGAAATAATTTATATGTCCTAGGAGATAACAAAAATACTTAAAGACTGATGCGCGTCAGAATTATACTTTACTGTAACGCCATTGTGATGTAAATGAGTCTGAGCTCGTCAGAAATTAGATAATAATGTGGAATAGATAAGTATTGAAAACTTCCACTTGAAAATCGTGACGTGAATGAATATAATGACTAACAAAAAGATAGCTCACCTTATACTTTATACTATTTTCATCGAGACGCATTAAGAGTAAGAAGTGTACAAAGTTAATGAATGCACGCTTTAAGAACTACGACGTAACGACGTAACAGATAATTGACGTCGTTGGATATTTTCACGTTGCTGGTAGTAACTCGCATGTAGGATTTTACATTCACGACGAAAAAAGGTGAAAACAAGAGTGTAAAATCAAGTCATCAGACCTAAATATTAATGAAATGTGCGTATACAGTTAAGCACGAAAATATATAAACTGTATACTAATTTTAGTATGCAATTCAAAATGTATTCATTTAGAATTCATTTATGTTATTGTATTGATAATATTGATAATAACATAAATGAATTGTAAATGAATAAATTTTTATATTTTATATTGTAATTCTTTCTTAGTTTCTGAATTTCTCACTATAAATATGTTCTGTCATTTTGTCAAGAAAAATTAATGAGGATCTCTTTATGATAGACGATTCACTCTGTTGTTTTTCAATATTTAAACAAAGTTAATAAAAATTGATAAACAAAATATATCGGAGTGCCTACGACTTTACAACGTCGCTAATAACCTTTGCAGTTGATGCAGATCGGTGTGTGACTAGCACAATCCATCTTCGTTAATTGTTAAATATGTACATATGAAATGCAGTGTTCTTTCTTATCGTCAACTATTACACAATGTGTATCATAAATACACCAGCCCATGAATATTCCAGTAATTTGTTAATGTTAGACAAGATTAAAACCATAAAATGTCAATTTTAGACGTACACATAATAGAAGTTTAAACAAATGAACATTACTTTACAGCATGTAAACACAATTGGTTCATTAATTCCTATAGAAATGCAAAATTTGACTGAACCATAGGTGAATCTATTAATCCTTATGAATCCTGAATCAATTGTTTTATGTAATTCTGAAATCACTGATTTAAGATCACCTTCCTTTTTTTTAATAATTCAAACTGCCTGCTAACAAAATTAATATTTAGTTAAAATTGCTACACAAGTACTACTGCCGTAATTGGAAATGTGATATATGCACTTACATATGTATATTACTTAAAATATATGTATGTACATTATTGTACATACAACGTCAATTATACAGGGTTGTCTCAGCTGACGGAGGCCACCTAAATATCTCCTTTATTTTTAATGTTACAAAGAATATTTATGGCATAATTTAAGTGGTATCGAAGGAGGAATATCATAGAAGAACAATTTCTTTTGTCCTGTTATTTTTTCATAGTTTTTCAATGTCATCGTTATTTTTTTATCGGGAAAACTTATATTTTTTATTCCATCTTATAGCGACTGAAAAAATACATTTGAATATTGTCAAGTCATTAACAAGATGGAATAAAAAAAAATAAGTTTTCCCGATAAAAAATAACGATGACCTTAAAAAAACTATGAAAAAATAACCGGACAAAAAAATGGTTATTCTATGATATTCCTCCTGCGATACCATTTAAATTATGCCATAAATATTTTTTGTGCCATTAAAAATAAAGGAGATATTTAGGTGGCCTCCTTCAGCTGAGACACCCTGTATAGTACAGTTACTGTGTTAACAAAACCTATTTCTTAAAATACTCTAATTTTGTTTTCACCATTGAAGACTGTCTTTCCAAGATCTCTCATTCACTGGTTCGGACGATCGAGGTTCTAACGGTCGCGGTCGGTAGCTCTAGTGTTTAATAATCGGCAATTTTTCAAAAATCGGGAATCGCGTGTTCAAGCACTTTTGGTAGCCACAACAGAGTTGTCGGATTAAGAGTTGCGTTCTCACTCGACCTTCCCTTTCCAATATCGCCAGAAACAACCGAAACCGGTTGTTTTTACCTCTCCTTCTTTTCCCCTTCCACTATCCCATTCCAGCACCATGAGCACACTCCAACGTCCCCCACTAAGATCGTAGACCACGGTGCTCGTACCTTTGATTGGTCTGGTTATCAGAAAGGGGGTAAACTGTATTCCCCTCGATTTCCTCGATCTGGCGACACTGTCTTCTTCTACGACGCTATCCCCTACGCTTCCGCCGCGAACCGGTCACGCGACGCGATCTGGTACTGGCAGAGAAAGGGTAACTTGTTCCCCTCAATTCGTGCTCCTTCTCCTCATCTGGCGACTCTGAGCCACAATGTGCACATGTGACACTGTTGCTCCGTTCACGCTTGTCACCCGTCCGATGGTCCTGAATCGAATGAACAGCTTTGTGCATTCAACGCTGCACCGCGGCTTGCATTCAGCGACAACAAAAAATGCAACTGGGATTTCAGGTGACTGATCTTCACTGTCAATAAAAGCCCATCCATAGACAATAGTGTTAAGTCTTTTCCAACGTAGCCTGTGCACGCCCAGTTATAAGAATACCGCAGGCGTTTACACGCTCGCTGGTTAAGCATCGAGCAGGCCGTCTCTTCCCGCAGATAAAAGGCAGCGTCGTGTCGGTTACACAGGCCGTTGTTGACTGCGAACAGATACAATGTATGAAAAATTGCGACGAACAGAACCGGCGATACTGCGTTTTTTCAGATAGCAGAAAATGGCCTTGATCGGCGGCCGCGTTTAAAGACCCGTCGCGCGGCGGATTAGAGCCAACTATATGTATACCTTGCACTCAATATATGTCACTATTTTCTGCGGCCTGGTCGCGATTTAAGCAACCGATCCTATAAATCGTATAGACGATTTCTAAAATCGCGTGTGCCTCGTTTGACTCTCTAATGGCCGCTCGTCGAGCATCCAGGTTTCCGTTTCTGTAAAGCTATGTGCACACTGGAGCAACAACAACCAGCAACTTTTAGAAAAGTCCTTTTACCGAGTAAAAGAAGAAGAACGCAACAACAGGCAACAAAAAGTCGCTCGGTGTTGCCTCAATGTGGGCGTAGCAAATTTGAAAACGAAATATTGTAGATACATATACTCAAGAGAGAAGTGGGGAAAGTATTAAAAAATATGAAGTACAAAATATCACAAATTTCTTAACATTTCAATTTTCTATTTATTCAGCCCTATTCTATCTCTAGGTTTAGGCAGAAATGTTATTTTCTGTTAAAAAACTAGACAGGTCGCGGTAAATTCAAATTTGATTTCACTTATAGGTGCACCGAAATATTAAATACAAAATGTCACTCATTTTGTTAATTTTTTAATTTTTAATAGTACATTTAAATTTAATTTTATTTATATGTGTCATTAATTATATTCTGAGATGGTCTTGTCTCGGAGGGTTCCTTAGAAGATTATTTTGAATATTTTCAAAAATCGGTAAAAATCCTTCGAGTAGCAGAATGTTACTGGAGGTAAGAGACGGCGCGAATTAGCAATTCCGAGTACGCCTCTACGTTTTTCTGTGACGCAATCGCTTTCCATGGATTGGGAAGATTTTTCTTTCGACACGATCGTTCCATGGGATTTGTGTGTGGTGCAATCTTGACTGACGCGTCGTACTTTCCGAACGAATTCGTGGCACTTCGAAACCCGATGACGAAACAACACGCCGCACCAGCAGCGTCTCGGCCATCACATCGGAACTTTCGACGAGATTCGGTTCTTGCCTCGGTGTTTCAGCCACAAATTCCAAAGCTATCCTTGACCTTCCGCTCTTATTTACTTTCCACTGCTGTCCGAGGAATTCCATTTCGCCCGGAAGAAAAAAACTATTCCGAAACAATAATATTGGGTCATCCCAAAAATTGCGTCGTCTTCTGACGGACAGCTTCTAATGTAAAATAATAGTATTTATTCTCGTCTTTGATCAAGGATCGAAGAAATTATGGATTTTTTAAATACGTTACACTTAATTTTCACATTGGATTCTGTGTTGAATTCTATTGTAGAAAATGTAGTGACTATATAATTGTTTAAAAAGTTCTAATGGGAACAGGTGAAGAACGATTCTTGAAAGTAAAAGTTTTAATTTCGATAGAACGTGTGAAATATATGAAAATAAAAATGGTCTCAACAGGTTTGGATGTTTTGTTCATCAATATTAACGAAGCTGTCGATCATTGTGAAACAAATACTGAATTACATTCAATAAATGTTATCTATTGTAACAATATGGTCGAGCTGCCGAGCTTTCTTTTAATTGCACAAAGATTTGTAACAAGTACTTCACAATCGTTTAGATTTTTTAACGCCTACAGCAAAATGAAAAATCGGGCAAGGTAATGAAAGATGAATTATGCAGTCCACGTTAGTGAAAAACCATGTTGTCGGTAGATGGTTAGTCATTGATGTATCTATGGACCGTCGTTTTCAATGACGTCCTTCGATCTATCGAACAGCATTTTTATTCCATTTTCAAAAAATTGTTTCAATAGGAAGAGCTTCTATGGCGGGTTCATCCCGTTTAATTAACACTAGACGTACTAACAATTACTAAAAGAAACTGATAAATGTTGTTTTCTAAAAATAACCTAATTGAATTTATTCATATTATTTTAACAAGGAAACTTGAACAAGGAAATTAATTTCCTTGAATTCTCAATAATTTCACAATAATTGGCAAATAAAAAAATCGATCATTTAACCGCGTTAAGTTTGGTGTTAAGTAAGTAATTATTGTAAAATATTAAAATATTTTTACGTAAACTTATTGCTAGATGTTCGTAGAAACATTGCTAGATTTACGTAGAAACAGCGTCTAGTAAACAGACAGGCTACCCTATCACACCACGATGAATATACGATTTAAACCTTTATATAGGGTATTCCCAAACGGATTATTCAATTATAAAAAGGTTAAATTGATATGGCAAATTAAATAGAAAAGCAAGACAATGATATATTTATAAATATAGCGGCACAAAGTTTAGATTATAATGAAAGTAATTCGACTAAAAAACATACTCATTGCTGATTTCAAGTATTCGATATCGTGGAAGTCTTTATCAGTCCAAAAATGCTGGAATCGCCGGAATAACTAGTAAACGGTTGGCGAAAGGTCAGGGGAACGTAGTGGATACTGTGCGAGTTTCTAATTGTAACTTCGAATTTGTATAGGTATAATTATTGTTCATGAATTTTTTCAAATTTTTGGTGGGATGCACTGTGGTAAAAAAGAAACAAAAACCGTTTTTCTCGACGTTTTTCGAAAGTCTGGTGTAAATTGAAGTTTTAGCATGTCATGTATTCTGTAAGCATATTAGTACTGTTAAACATTGATTGATTTACGAACAGTTCGAACAGTTTAACCCTACTCAGTCGGAGCTATATTAACTTGAAAATTAAACATTTCATCATGAATATGAATATGAATCAACATGAATATGAAATTGACATAATACCTCATACAATATTTAAATGTTTACTAATTGATTAGATGCTGTATTAGATGATGTAAACAATATTTTGGATATTGGCACAACGATTTTGAGTGGTCACCATTCGAGTGCTAAGGGTGAATTTGGTGGTCCGGGGGCATTTTTAACGCATTAAAATGCGCACATATTTATCTTTTCTATAATCAGATCGAATCAACAATTGACAATATCTTCTATGAAACGGTCAGAAAGCATCGAGCTACATATCGAGACCGCGGAGAGGTTGTTTTACGATCACAGTGACATCGTGTTCACGTAAAAATTGGCGCGCGCTTTTCGCGCGTCACGGTGCTGCCGCTCCAAAGTTGTTTTTTCTTCGGCGTTGCTTCTTTTTGTCCATCGAGTGTCAAGTAGGTTCAAGAACACGCTCCTTGAGCGTAGCCGAGTTGCGTCACATTTCAATGATCGGTGGTGTGCGTGTGCGTACGTGCACCGGCCGCACACGCGTGCGCTCTCGCGCGGGTTACCGAATATTTTATGCGGGACATCGTATCTCGCCGAGGAAAGAAAAAGAGAAAACGAGATTCTCCCCCCGAGAAATGGAGAGAGAGTGAAAGAGGGGAGAGGAGAGAACGCGCGAAAGAGAGCGAAAGAGAGGAGAGACATGCTCGAAACCGTTGAAGACGTTCCGCAAAGAGGGACGGAGATCAACAAGGATGGGACAGAGATGAGGCAAAAGAAGAAGATGGCGACGAAGAGGGACGAGAAGGGGCACAAGAGGTCACTGCCTCGAATCGGGGATCAGGCCCAATCAGTTCGAGACAGATAAAACTCGTGTCGTAGTTCCCCGGCGAGAGCTTGCAGCCTCTCTGCAGCCGCTAGCGTGAAAGAAAATTTTTCTGACTTCTCGTTGTATCTTCCTGCGACCCAACAGATTAGCTCTCTGCTTCGGCTGCCGCCGATTTGCCTCTAATGTTTCAGAGAAACGGTTCTACAGTCGAACCCCTATGCAGCGATTTTATGCATTTATGACGAAAATGAGAAGGCGTAATATAAAACAGTAAAAAGGCTTCTGTTAGGTTATTTTCAACCTATTAAACATTTTAACAAAGGAAATTAATTTCTATTATGTAATGAAAATTTTGGGAAAATTGTGTTTAATCTGACTTTTTTATTTGGACTTGTATAGAAATTCAAAAAATGCGTTTTGTACACTCATACAAATCATATACATACGAAAAATTTAATAAAATTCTTTAATTTATATTATAATAAATTTATTTCTGGTAAGTATTGACAAACGAGGACCTAGCTCCAGTCGCGGTGTCCTTGAAATCTGTTGTCAAGCTCAACATTCTAACAACTTTTTCCTATACATATACCCGTCGCTCGATCTTAGGTTTAGAGATATCTGCATTCTGTAAAGTTGTTCGGAATGTTGACCTTGATAACATATGTGAAGATGAAGGTCATCGGAGCTGGTTCCCCTTTTGTCAATATTTACCTTATTTTTTAATGTATGCTATAATCAATTTATCTTTAAATTGATACTATAATAAAAATCTTGTTAGTTCTACATATAAGGCAACGCGTGCTAGTCACTTTTAGTGTGTTCCCAAAGTTTCAATCCCAAATTCGAGGTATTAACACAATTGATCGGTTTTGCAGCTGCACATCGCACAAATATGTCGAAGATTTTACCAATGACCGAAACTAGAACTTCGAAACTAGTAAAACCTTGGAAACTAAAGTGATTGTGGAATCTTATAAATCTAAAAGCAATTCCTTTGATTCTCCACTTCGAGTAGCATTTTACTTGATGAACTGTGATTGGCAACTAACCTAACATCGCTGGCGAGTCCACAAATACTCTAAACGCTTTTAACGGATTTCTTAATTTAATATTTATTGCACTGTATATTGTATACATATGTATATACATTTTTAATTCATATTCATCGACATGCTATAACATATTTAGTATGCAAAAGTTGGTTTCATTTTTTAGCTTCTCTTTTGTCTCCTACATATTTGTCTACAGCTTGTGTTTTAGTATACACACACACACACATATCTTATACTTTTAACAAAACCGTAAACATTAATTTAAGATTAGTTTGCCACATCCATTCAGAAATTTTGTTATAAAGATTCTGATTGTTCGAAAAACTTTCCTAGCATCCACGTAACGCTGTGCTGCCCGTCATTCGTGGTATAATGAGATGGAGCAGAAGAACTCGTTGTCTACTAGAATTACGTGTAAATGATACACGAACCTGATGAGCGTCTCTACGAGAATTCTGCACACTACGAGAAATGTCATTGCGACATGTGAATGGTATTTAATATTAAAGCACAGAGTTTATCTGACTGCGTACAAATTTGAAAAACTGTTTACTTTATTTCGAATTCGTCAAATAGGAGGCAGAAACAAAAATATTCTTTATTTTGAATACCGTTTTTTAAATAGACATTATTCACTGTTATTCTACCAAATAACAAAGTAGAATAAAAATGCGTTCTACGGAAAGTTGTCGTTTTTCAGAGACGAGTGCATAATCATTCTTGAAATACACCTAATATAAATACATCATTCCAAATATAAATGACGTCTAGTTAAATTGCTTTGATTTAAAGCTAGAAGAGTTTTAAACAGCTGTAGCATGTAGTTCATAGGGGTATTCCTGAAATAATTAAACACTTAAATAGTTAGGCAACATTCAATGCATTTTTTATCGCGAGTCGACAGCAGAGTCGCTAGATGAGGGGAGAAGACACGAATTGGGGGGAGATGTTACCCTCTCCCTCTGCCACTGGATTAGTCACCTGACATTGTAACACATGTACGACAGAGACGGAACTTGTCACGTGACCGGCCCGTGAGGGAATAGCGTTGTAGAAGGGGAAGGTAGAGTGGGTTCTCGAATTGGTTCAAGGACACTTCCT
This sequence comes from Lasioglossum pauxillum, assembly GCA_933228785.1. Lineage (NCBI taxonomy): Eukaryota > Metazoa > Arthropoda > Insecta > Hymenoptera > Halictidae > Lasioglossum > Lasioglossum pauxillum. Next base: position 20,311,729 of record OW121701.1, on the reverse strand, counting down.
GACGCCATTATGCGGCTACAACCTTAAAGGATAACTTCCGCAACTTCACTAAGTGACCTTCAATTATGTTGAGCGAGCCGAGGGGAAATATTAAGGGCGGTTACGAAGAATCGCTAAGGGTGGAAAGTGTTCGCAGAGAGTTCTGCTAATAATTGGGTTGGTGCATGCGAAAGTACTGATTGAAGATGGCGTGAAATAAAATGAGAAGGATTGACGAATAAAGAAAATCAATATTGTAAACTGAAATAAAGTAAGAATAACTGACGAATAAAGAAAATAAATATTATAAACCAATATAAGATAATGGTAATTGACGAATGAATAAAATAAATCTGTGGTTGTCAGAAAGAATGCCGCATGTCAGACACTTTCGCTTTCGAGATGTAGCCTTTTAAAGTTTTTACCACGAATGCTTCGACATAGGACATCGGTTAAATTGTATTATTTTCTCGAGCCTTTCGAATTTGTTTTCATGACTTTTTTCTGGTAAATACGTCAATCCTAATCCACAATTTTTTTAAATTGTGACATGCGACGCTTTTCCTTGCAACCACAGAAATATTATAAACTAAAATAAGTGTAATATATTCCATGATAACGAACGTGTTAACTTCAACGTGCACTGTGACAGAAGTGTCTTCTTATCAGCAAGGCCGTTTTATCCAGAAGGCACCTTGCACTGTCTATGGCCTGCAGAGGAGGTAGGTGAAGAAATTGTACGGTCCATGAAGAAAGTTATAGGACATGTAGACACCAGGTCAGACCTAGAAAGAGATTGTCAGGAAAGAGTAATAGGAGAGTCTAATGAGTGGTAAGGGTTGATCGAATGTATTATTTCTTAGACTCTACGTACAGTATGGTATTTTCTTATCAAAACGAATAGGTGGATTGTGAAACTATTTATAACATGAACGTCCCAATAAAAAGGTATATAATGTGTACCCGACTGATACTACAATACTCTTATCTCTTCGAATCTCGTTTAAAGACGCACAGTCTCATCACTGTGGCTCGAATGTTAGCTCAAGTGTGCGAGAAGAAACAAAAACACGCGCAGACGCACAAATCGCTGGATCGACCCATCTCACACATCGTTCCCTGCGTTTATGTGCATGACAGCAGATCTTATGATAATTATAACATTCTTGTTTAAAAAATAGCAAAATATTAACTTTAAGCTTATTCATTTATCTTCGAAATATTAAGTTCAATACGATAAGTATGAATTCAATACGGGATACAATATTTTGCCATTTTTGCATGATGGTGATCAATTTTCAAGTTAACAGCGAATTTTGTAGTTTTAATATTATGTTGAAAAATATATATATATAATATATAACGCATTCTCTACTTGTCTTTGTGATAAGATGTGTCCTCTCATATTGAACATACGTTTGCAAATTTCGAACATCAATAATTCATAAAAGAGTAGCAGGTATTCAGTGCAATCAAAATTCAGCATCTTGAAAAAATGTTGTACTTTCTTCAAAGGGGTGTCTCGTAAAATAATTTAAACTAACTAATAATTTGAAGTTCACTGTAACTAAATATTCATGCGAACAAGTCGCATGAATTTGGTTGGCAAATATTATGGAGTACTTATAAAAATATACTTATTAGAACATCTATTTTTCACTTCATAACCAAACTCAATAGCAATGACCAATTGTGAACTCAAATGACACCGAATTTAGCCTTCCAACATCGTTATTTTTTACTGATTCTACAGGAATATATTCTTAACTATAATTCACTGACCGATAATTATGAATTCTTGAATTTTCATATTTCGAGTTTCTGCCAGGCTTTTTGGGCCGCAACCCGACTGTGCGAGGGACGGACGAGGGAGAAGATACGTAGCATGAGGATTACAGATTTACGCTTTCATAATGATTAACGCAGAAATGAAGACGGCTAATTAACCGATTTCCGAGAACGAACAGAGATACGCCCGTGGCGGTAGTCGTTCCGCGATATGTTTTGCATATTGTTCACCGATGGCAATTGTGCAAATACAGTTACGCGTCTTGACACTCGTAGCGTCTGCTCTTATCGGAGCGCGATCACGACCGTCACAAGGGATATAATTTATAATGGGCTGACAAACATCGACTCCTATCGCTAGAAAACCGTTCACGTGCTCGTTGACGCGAGCACAGTCAGCCCCATCCCGTTTTCGCTCGCCTCACTTCAGAGACCCTTCCTGGGGATGCGATCGACGATCGGATATCCAAAGCAAATATTGAATATCCGTTCGCAAAGATGGCTCGTGGCTGACCACCCCTCAAAATTGAATGAAATCTATAGGGATGATTCGATAACTTATGGAATTGTATCCCTTACAAAGCTTGCTTGAAACAGTAAAATGATTTGAAAAATTGGATATCTATGCATTGTTCTTAACTTACTAACATTATTAAATAAATAGATATTTTTATTCGGTTCTTGTGTGCTACTGTTAACGAAGACCATTTTTATTTTGCATCCACTTACTATAATAATTATGCAAAATATAAGCACTGCTGTCAAATCAATCTGTAGGCACAATTTTCGGTAACAGATAATCTTGATACATTATTTACACACGCGTTTTGGCTGCTTTTTACTTTACCGGACTCAAAATTTGTGCCTTTCTTCTACGAATCATGATGTATTTGGTATGTATCCAGTAGATTTGTACCCGGCGCGGATGCAGATCGAAGTTTCGAACCTCTAGGATCAATAGTTGAGGAGCTATGGTGTTCATAAAGTTGAGCATATTTCCAGTTTATTGACAGGTAAGGGCGCCGCCATATTGGTTTGTTGTGACGGTCGCACGCCGCTTACTGAGTTGGTTAGGATTAGGTCTAGGAGGGAGGCGGGGGCTTATTATGGCGGCGCCCTTACCTGTCAAAAATGCTGAACTTCAAGCGACCATAGCTCCTCAACTATTGACCCTAGAGGATCGAAACCTCGATCTGCATCCGCGACGGATACAAATCTACTGGATTACATACCAAATATATCATAATTCAAATGGGGTTATGTTCGCGGCGCACCGGTTCGATCAAATTATTTCTAGCGGGTCCTGGCTTAGACACAAGTGTCGGGAGGAGGGACGTTAATATAGTAATTGATGACATTTTAGTAACTTGCGAGAAAGTCGTTCAACCATTTGTCCATCTTGTGGACAATGTCAGAACTAGGCCTTCTCGAACTTATTGTAGTTTTTAACGCCATTATGATAAATAAGACATTATTCTCGATCGTACATCTTTCAAATGGGGTTATGTTCGCGGCGCACCGGTTCGATCAAATTAATCCTCCTCCCGACACTTGTGTCTAAGGCAGGACCCGCTAGAAATAATTTGATCGAACCGGTGCGCCGCGAACATAACCCCATTTGAAAAATGTACGATCGAGAATAATGTCTTATATATCATAATTCGTAGGAGAAAGGTACTAATTCTGAGTCCGGTAATGTAAAGTCTACCCCAAGTAAACATTTCAGCTTGCAATGTATCTACTAATTGTAAGTAAAAGTTAAGTATAGAGTTGATATCAAGTGCAAATATGTCAACGTGTTTATGTAAAAATTGTTTAATCTTTGATCACTAAACATAATTTACAAATAATTTACGTGCGAGAATGTTGCGAAAAACTAGAAGTTAAACGATTTAAAATTACAATTGCTCTAAATAAAATAAATGTCCTGATAGTATATTCCGCATTGTTCTGCGCTGGAAATATTTCGCGAACACTGTATATGACGGTGCTCGGCACTTTAAAAGTTAGTTCTACAGTGTCCTACAGTGTCCAACAGAAGTTTACAAGGTCATTAGTATGCCGATATGGGCACCCTACATCGTTGTTAGATTAACGGCTGTTCGAAGGTTAATTCGTACGTCGAATCCTCATCACGATTAGATGCGCGATTTATTAATATTACAGTTAAGTATTATTACGAAACTGATCGGTGGCAATCAATGTTATTTTTATCGCGGACAGCTGGCGTGAATTTTTTTCCATATGCTCACATATACGATCGGAATCGTAATACATAATGATGTCGCCATAATGTGGCATGCACGTGATAGAATGTGATCTGGTAACAATCTTTGTTTACATTTTTCATTATTCATTCATTTCATATTTTTCCATTACGCATGCATGGAGTGTATTCGTTCACCTTTCAGTGTATTCGTTCAACAGGCAACTGTACGAACGTAATTACCGATAAATAATAAAAATAAAATTGATACTCTCTATCGGAAATGTATATAGCAGAATGAAATTGCTCCAAGTGGATACATAAACAAAGTAGTGGTGACACAAAACAAATACAGCCCAGTATTCCTCGCTCGCAGTTTACGAGATTCATTAATAACTAATTAAGAGAAAAGTTCGACTAAAATTTCATTTTACATTGCAATATTTTTTTGTATCCCAGCAGTTTCATTACTCGGTCAATTACTCGAATGGTGCAATGAGCAATAAGTAAATGTTTGTTCGCGCTGTAGCTATACATTATCACTGCGACAGCGGAACCTGGGTCTATTTTGACGCGGGAGATCAAAAGCGTCATTCAATTACTCAGTTTCTGGCGGATTAATTAAATATACATATAGCTGCTGAATTAGCAACAATAAAAAGATTGACGTGTCTACACGAAGGGTCTTTAAAAATGTGTTTTAAATATTTTATTTTATTTTATTTTATTTTATGAATGATATAATTATAAAAATCATCCGCTGTCCGAAGATTAATTAATGACTGATGTGCTATGATTTGTAGCTTGACTAAAAGTCGCCAGACGAGGGGAAAGAGCATGAAATGAGGGGAAAGAGCTACCCTCTCTCTGCCGTACCGGTACAGAGAGATCGTTAGTCTCTGATCGGAGTGTCCCCACTCTACGTTCCCCTTCTACGACGCTACTCCCCACATTTCCGCCGCGGTCCGGTCACGTGAGGCGATTCGTCTCTGTCGTGTATCCGGTACCGATAGAGAGAGGGTAACTGTTTCCCCTCAATTCGTGCTCCCTCCCCTCATCTGGCGATTCTGCTTCAGACTGTCGGTGGAATTTTGATAAATGTCGCCCGCTCGTTAATAAACTTCCGGTAACAAACATCAGTCGGTATCATGAGCTTTGCCACCTCTATATTGGTAACGAGTTTATCATTATTGGGAAGATCAGCCCCGATCATTTTTCTACACTCTCGTTTACGTTATCGAATTCCCCGTAATTTCTACGGAGACGCCACCGTGGCATTGTTCGCTTCGAATAAACTAAATGGAGCAATTCAGACAATCGTAAATCACGAGCAATTGTTAGTATGATTTATGGCATGATAACAAAGTGATACTACTCCGACGATGCTTGTTTTTAATCGACAATATTACTAGTTTATCATACAACATACTGAGCCCAGTACTATTTCCGTCGCATTCTGTTTTGAAAGCGAAATATAGGCTGATAGTATCATAGCTGATATATGTAGGTCATTCTTAATTTAGTCTTATATTAAAAATAGTGTTGTGAAAATAGTATAATGGAGTGGAAGATTCAACGGTATATAAATACTTTCTCGTTCACTATATTCGTACGTTTATAAAACTGCTGTGCATCGCAAAATAATGATCACAAATTATCACATCACAAATTAAGAATTTTTTATAGATCTTTCAGAAATACAGAGTCAGTTTTAGTAAGGTATTTCGAAGTGCATAATTAGATGCAACATTGCATGCTGAAAGTTTGAAAAACCTGTCGACATAGATACATTATACATGTGATTAACAATCGAAAATTGAAGGGTACGGCGAAATCATACGCTAAAGAAATTGTGTAAAAAAACTTGAATGAAGATGGCTAAAGAGCAAAGTTCGCATGAGAAAGAAGACAAGTCAAAGATAAATGAACCGAAGCTGCCAGCATTATTGTAAAGCGTTTCAATGAAGATGTACTTGCAGAAACCAGAGGAACTAGATTTTTTCGATTAAGCAATTTGAAGCTGCTCATCTATCAGTAAAGCATGTGTGGAAATCACCAAAAATTAGGCAACGAGTATCTTCTTTTTGGAATACGTAATTTTGTCTAATCAGAGTATTTATAACTCCAACAGTTACGTTAACGTATGGACAACACATTACGATTATGTGTGAGTTTAACCTTTAATTGATCTGTGAAACTGTTTTATTTATTTCAGTGATCATTTTTACGATTTTAAGAAAATTTGCGTTCGTTAATGTATTAATGTGGAATGATACCGAATTTATAAAAAAAAAATTTTTTTCTTACTCCTTTGTAAACTTAATTATGGTTGGTTAACCGTTACAGAATCTGCACGCAGATGTATGATGTGGTAATGGCCAATAAGATAGAATGACTGTACAAGACGTAGGAGGTGTAATTTTGTTATCAATAAGATTGTAAATATAATGCAATATTTGATTGATTTTAATGTGATATCATCGAACATCGAGTGCCGATAAATTGCAATTCGTAAATAATATTTATCTTCCTGAGGATCGCAATTACGACAAGATTGTATTGCCAAGCAATAGATAACGCAGGAGAGGCTACAGTTTTTGGCAAAATGTATTACCAGAAACAGAAAGAACAATATCTATGACATTACACAAGTGCTTAGTAAGAAAACGATTTGTTTCCATGTCTCAGAAATGATACTGCGTAAATAATACAAATATAAATCTGAAGAAACGTTAACCATACCTTTAATTAGTTAAGTATCATCAGGTTCAAAGGTGGAGCAACGAAATATTATCTGTGTATATTTATTCTTACAAATTCGACAGGCACGAACTCTTTCGTCGCATTAATTAATCGTCTGATTATTTCTCCACGGACTCGATCAAAATATTTACTATTAAATTATGTTCTTATTACTAGAGATTTTAGAATCAATATAGTTCACATGTTGACCAATTAACAATACCAACTCCTTCCCAAGTACTTTATTTAATACAACAGAGAAATTGAGATTTTCAACTCTCGCGTATCGCGAATCGCGATCCTGCTCGAATTCGGTACACTCGACGCATACGTCAAACGTCATACGCCAAAAATTAATTTTTTAATCTTTGTATCAGTCGATGACAATCGACGTGTCACGCAATATTAGTCAATCGGATGCAACGAGGTTCGTAAATCACGTTCACAAGCTGTTTAAAGTAATTCACGTTCCAGCACTTCTATCGCGTTCGCTGCCCGTTGTCGAATAGGAATCGTCCGACGCGTCTGATCATGACCAACCGATTCTACTTCCCTTGCACGCTGGATCACTCGTGAACGAATTTTCAAACTCGATTTTCTCGAGAATGGAATGTCGACCGAAAAAATGTTCGTTTATTTTTGCACGTAGAATCACCTCGTGCCCCCTAATACCACCTGTCCCGAGACATACAGTACAAACCGTCAATAATTTCACGAATTTAACATTGAACTCTAGCTGGGAAGTACACAAGGGAGGGGAATAGGAATTAATGAAAGTTTAAAATGGTCTGACAAACCTACCACAGTGGTTAAGGGTTAAAGAAGTCCTGATGAATAACTCGTAAACACTACACGTGCGTGTACATATATGCTCACATCCATATGACACATGATGAAGACACTACTTAAAGAGATGAAGATCTCGATGAATCGCGACGCCACTTTGGCGAACCCTGTATTTACATTGAAATTATTTGCGTATCTATTAATAAATAAATGCCCGAGGGGCGGCGAGGGGGTTCTATAATTAGTACTCGGATCTACGATCACCATCTCGAGCGACGGGGACACGTCTCTAGGTGCCAAGAGTCTCTCGGACTGTTTGTCAAGACTGTACCATCGCGTTTCTTGTGCGTAGTAAACGAAGTAAGTGCTGCTAGCATGGCACAGAGAGTGGACCAATCGTCGCGCGCGACGAAAGGGGCACGACTGGCTCTCGAATCGCGTCGCAATTCCACCGACTCCGTTGTTCGTCGTGCGTCGTACGTCGTACGTCGTTCCTAATACGAGTGTGGCTGTGTGTGTTTCGCGTGTGCGACTGTATGCGGACGCATATACGCGTACCCGTACGCAACACTGGCCGAGACGTTTCTGCGTTCCGCGTGTGTATGTACGCGTGCGTGTCGCGCACATAATTATATACTACTCTCGTCACCAATCGCGCTCGCCAGCTTGGGGTCAAAGTCAACCGCACAGGCGGCGGCGGCAGCTAGAGATCGCTCGAACACTATGTATAGTGCCTCCGAAAGTATCGGCCCGATCAATTTCCGATTTCTGAAAGCCATCGATTTTTACCACGTTTTTATTAACTCGCTTTCTTGTCTGTTTGTCTGTTCGGTACAAATTTTGCAATTGATTTTAAACTAACTTCCCGATGAGCTAGAGACTTGAAACTTTAACCCGACGCACAGTGGAACTTTTCGTCCATTTCGGAGACAAAATCAAAAAACTTCCGATAGAAATGAGATAAAGAGCTGAAAATTTTTTTAATTACAGCTGAGACTTCACAGAATATGGAAAAAATCGGGAGATTATGGTACGAACATTTTTTAACCTTGAAAAAGATCGTCAAACTTGCACAATGTCACGAAAATTGTGGTTTTTGCAATACCACGGGTAGAAAAAAATTTTTTTGTAACATGCCATACATCATTTTCTGTAGATTTTTTCATGCTGAATTCAAATCTGGCCTCAAAATTTGTCTACGACTTCAGGATTTTACAAGAAATCGATTTTTGTGAACGAATTGTTTAACGAATTTTCTCAAGGTTATAAAACGTTCGTACCATAATCTTCCTATTTTTCCCATATTCTGTGAAGTCTCAGCTGTAATTAAAAAAATTTTCAGCTTTCTATCTCATTTCTATCGGAAGTTCTTTGATTTTGCCTCCGAAATGGACGAAAAGTTCCACTGTGCGGCGTTGGTATGGTGGGAAAATGTATCGTAAGTGGTAAGGTGGGGTCTCACAGACCCACCGAAATAATATATTGTATTATAGAAATAAATACCTTTTTCATAAATATAAGTTTAGGTATTGCTTAAGAGGCTTGCAATTTATCAGAGTAAAAACGCAGAGCCACGAAATTAAATTTTTATTATTCAAAAATACTTATCTAATAAAACATGTTTACAATGTTACAGTCAATCTAAAATCTCTGGGGCCTGTGAGACCCCACCTAACTAACGCCGGGTTAAACATAGCTCAGAACTGGATAACAATGCAATATTAACTCGCTATCTTGTAACTGAGTTATATATTTAAAATTGATAACTAAGAAGGATCTGGCACTAATTTGTTTTAATATTCACATAAAAATCTTATAAAATTAATTTTCCTTGCTTCTTTGTTCTATTTTTCAGAAGAATAAAAATTAAACGGATTGATATATTATTGGTAGGTAGGTATAACAATTTTTTTATTTCAGATGTGATCAAGTGAAGAGAAACTGAAATAAACCTGAAATTTACTACATATCTCTGTTATAATCTCATCAAAATGTTTAAAATCGATTGAAAAATTTCACACACACAAGACTACAACGCAGAAAATAATTATGTAAATAAAAAAAATTTTAATATACCACGTTTTTAAGACGGATTAAAAAGTATAAAATAATTTTTCTTAGCACAGATTCCTAACTCCATACAGATAGTTCTGAAAAATTGTGAATGTGAATTTTTAATAGCTATAAAAATACTTGTAAGATTGAAAACGAAAAACTTGCACGAAAATTGCACTGCAAATGATATGAACTGTTGTGTGAGTTTTCTTAACGGCAGCTACCCTTTGCATTCCTTGCTATATTACCTTGCGCCCCACGTTTTTCGTTTTAAATCTTAGAGATATTTTCATAGCTATTAAAAATTCACAATCACAAATTTTCAAGACAATCTGTATAGGGTTAGGAATCTGTATGGACAGGACTAGGAAAAATTATTTTATACTTTTTAGTCCGCCTTAAAAACGTGGTACATCAAAAATTTTGTTTATTTAAATAATTTGAACCCTTAGAACTCGAATGGTAACTCTCAGGCGTCACTATAAGTTGCTGTACTATAAATATGTTGGTATCTAATCGATTACTAAACATTTACAAATGTTGATGATGTGAATGGAAACATTCTAGGTCGGTAGAGATGTTTAATTTTCGAGTTAAGATAGCTCCGAGTGATAAGGGGTTAATACTGGATTCATCGGGCACAAGCACCGACTACCTTACATTTTTAAAATAACGATAACGAATCTATCCAAATTGTTAGCCGTTTTTTAATTTATATATTTGTTGGGTAATTCCTCGTGGATTTTTATAATCCCAATAATTGTGAATTAAAAATATGTAAGTTAAATTAAAATTAAATTTGAATGTAAAAAGTCCGACATTTTCGTGGGCCTCTAGCCTCAATTTTCATGAATTCTTTTCTTGTCACTTATTTATTTAGCTACTCTTTCGTCATACAAGTTTGTATACAATTCTAATTACAGCGGAATGTCGATTATGCGGACGCCGGTGTTCCGAAACGCCGATTATCCTCATGACCGATTATAATCCGAGTACGGGATAAATCACCTACATCATGTACTACGTATTTAACGATGTTTACATTTTAGGACACGTACTTACGTTTCCTGTCAAATTTCTCATTTCAGTGTGTCGTCTAACAAGGGGGCATATTTATGTGTCGAAGTTACGCAGACCGATTTTAGTGGAACTTATTTGGGAGGTGATTTTTAGAAAAGTATTCGACACATGTTTTTCGAAACAGTCTTCAAAGTTGGGGTTCGAAATCATGAAGATAGTCAACATTTTTAATTCGTAAAGGAGAAAGTTACTCAAAATGACTTCAGCAATCACCACTATGAAGTATAACATTTTTGGTACACATTGTTGACAAAATATTACGCAAAAATAATGAAATTAACTGTGATTTTCCACTTCATGCTCCACGCATTTATGCGATCGAGTTCGTTAGCTGATTTTGCAATGATCTGTATTAGATTCGGCATAGTTATTCAAATTGAGATGCTCCAATTAATTGCAACGTTGTCCGCCACCGGTGACCTCTGCATTATCGAGGAAAGTTACGGTACCGGTCGCCAGTGACCGGCACATCAATCAACATGCTAATTAGTATATAACCAAGGCCAACGGAATACTGAATTGAATGTTGCTTACAAGGGCAAGGTACATCCAGTGTCGAGTGAACGCCGCTGTTAAATGCAACATGTCCATCGCAGTGACAACTGAATAGTGAGACAGAAAGTTCATTTACAGTTTTCAACTAAAGTCAATCACTTATGTATTGGTTCAGCTAATTACCCAAAATTATAAAATGTTCGTCGAAGCTTTTATCTCAAATATGACGGAACCTTTGATGGATAAAAGATACTTTTCTTCGATTCAAGCAAAATAGTTTATAAAAATTTCCTTTCGCGTAAACAAGTTTAGCCTACTAATTAGTGCTTGGTGCGTGCGCGAGAACCAGTGTTATTTTACGAGACACGCGGCTTTGAATACCAAACGTGTCGAAACGGTGTCGCTCCGTCAGGATTTCGTAACAAAAACACGCGTGAAAATACCGAAGAAAGTGGCCGCGAACGTATGTTCGTTCGTATTAAAATTAAAATTGGATTCACATCCGTTTCCACTGCTCCCGGTTTAACGACTCCGATTCGCTCGGAGTGCGGAGCGTGTGAATCAAAGTTCGTCGCAAGATGACCGTCATTTGAATAAATTAAACAAGACTGTTCGACGAGAACGTTATCGCGATCAATGTTCCTCGCTAATTTCGTTTTATAAAATAATAGTTTGAGTAGTAGCAGTCCCTTGATCCCTGAGATCATTTAAACTAACTTTTTTCTGGCGTACGCACCTAATTTTGTACAATGAAACGAACTATTGAGCAAATCATAACAAATATATCTACAATCATTTTTATTTTATTTCTGAGATTGTAAAACTATTAATAAATAGTACGTCAATTTTTGTGTGTTGTTCATTTTATGCGTTGCTGTGTTTGAATAAATTTCAATATTCTGAAAGGTTTCAAGTCGAATGATTTATTACCATATTTAGGATCTTAATGCACAAAAAGCTTATTTTTAATAGCTACGAAACGTAACTCATGGACAATCATCAACTCTTGCACGGTAGTTAAAATGTAATAAACACTTGCAGATATTGTTTCTTACATCAACAACAGTACTGGAAATTGCATACCACCATTATCAATTTTGTAGTCTTTATGAGCGTTTCATAATTACCATTACGATTTATAAATTCCTGAGGTTTCGTTCGTTTAAATTTTCTATCTTTCAGGGAAGAAAAGTTTGTACAAACGTGTTTGGAAAAACTTTTAGAAGGTAATGCGCCTTTTGAGAAAGAATAAGAAAGTTTTTTGGTAAAGTTGTCGCATGTTACTTATAATTTTAATGAAGAATGTATTAATGCTCAAGTATATTAATCTTTTGCTTCCTTTTCTGTTGCAGGTAAGTTCGATGTTCCTCGACTTCCTTCCAAGGGTATATTGCTCATAATAATTAATTATCAGAATTTCTGTCATTCCTCTGAAGCGAGCATGGTGAGTTACATAAAAATGGGAAGAAATATCGATGTTGATAAGTCATGGAGACAATGACTGTTCATTGCATTTATAGACATTGTTATTGGTAGCGAACACGGTGAAATTAGTGCATATTAAAATAATAGTTTTGTCTTTTAAAAATTATGATTAAATATTATTATAGAGAAGAATTATGTACTTTTATACATTGTACAATTCACACATATACAAAATGTGAATATGTATATAACATGATCTTGACGATAGTGAGACTCACGTCCCCTGATTAGAGTACGGATTAGAATCACTTTAATCGAGAAAGTGTGACGAATGTGTTGATATAAGTTTTGCAAAAAGAAACCATTAAAAACAAAAAAGTTTTATGAAACTTCTGCGAGATTTCTTATCAGACTGCGGATTTTATGCATTTATGACAAAAATGAGGTGTAATTCAAAACAGGAAAAAAATTAAAAGTGTCTAACAATGCCGATATACTACTTTTAACATATTTATAAAAATCATTAATGAGGAAACTAAATTTTTGCTTGGCTTCTATAGTTTACAATTGATATAAAAAAATTTTATATTGCATAAAGATCCGCAGTCTATTTATTATCAATACATGAGATCACGAATGGGTTTTTTGACCATTGTACCTCAATATTTTCTTCCATGGAAAGTATGCATAAGAAAGTATCCATAAGAAAATATGAATTTTCATTAAAGAAAATAATGTATGATTACACTTATAAAAAAATGGTGTCCTAAGAGAATGTAGTACTCTCCGAACCATCATATTTCTCCTTTGCTATTTTTCTGGAATTGCACTGGTAACGGAGTCATGGCTTGAAACAATTAAGTGAACCGCCTTACATATTTACAAAATGGCTAATTAGATAGATGCATTCGTGTTATTTTTATGAAATAATGTAAAACTCCCTAAAAGTAATGTTAAAAAGACGTTCTGAGACGGGGTAGGTACGTCTTGACTAGTGATGGCGTGCAAAATCAGTAACCGTGATTTATCACAGTAATCGCAGATTCACGATTACGGTCGCAATTTGAACATCATTCACGCCGTGATCGCAAATTTTTAATCTAGAGTAAATTTGCTCACTATCGTCCTCATTTTTCAGCTCGTTCGAATTAGTCCTTTTTTTAAATACATCAATTAGCTTGCTTAAATATATCTGCATATAAATTTAAAATTACCTTACAATTTCTATATATGTATAACGTACATTTACTTCATTTGATGATAAAAATAAAAAATAGGATAAACTGTACAGTAATTGGCACCTTAAGCGAAAATCGTAGTAAAAATGTCTTTATCTTTTTTTGTAATGTTTAAACGAGCTAAACTTCCTATTATTATGAGCTAATAGAGATTTTTCAGCAAAATCAAACAGTTTTAGGAGTCACGAATACTTTATTATCAAATATATTCAGTGAATAACAATCGTAAGACAAATAGTACAGTCATTGGCACATTTGCTAACAGTCATATGTGGAGCTCTGTTGTGAAAACTTACAACGTTGCTTTAATATATAAATATGAAGCAATTAAAAATGATTTTCTATACCAGGATTCTTAATATTTGCCGTTTAAATCACAAATGCCAATAATTACTGCAGTGGCAGCAATAGTACAGTTTACCCCAGGGGTGGCCAATCTTTTGCATACCATGCGCAACATTTTTTCACATACGCGTTCAGGTGCGCCATACAATTCAAGCACTTTTTCTACCTTCTTACGTTCGTTGTTGCGGTTGGAAAATAGGAATAGGGGTTGGATCTGTTTCTGTTAGGGGAGGAAAAGAGATAACTCGATCGCGTAACTAAATTTATTAACTTAAGCCAGGTGCGAGGTACACGTACAACTTTGAGGTTACCCTGAACGTGCAATAGTTTACAAGTTATTAATATATTCTGTGTTGTTATTTTAGGTAAGTACATCAAATATTGATGTAGGTTTACATTAAATAAACCGTGTTTATTGTATTTTTTAAAATTTATTCTGAAAAACACTAAGATGCACTTGCCCCGTAAATATTACTACACAGGGCAAGTGCGTACTATCATGGCGGGGTAAGTGCGCACTGTATGGGTAACTATAAAACTAAAAAATATAATTTAATGCAATAAGAAGCATATTATAGCAGGCTTGTTAATCATTCTTCTCTTGCACTGTATCCCCTTCCATATTTTAGCATAAAAGTACATGTTTGTTTAAAAATGGATAACTACAAAACTAAACAATATAATTTAATCCAATAAGAAACATTTTATAGCAGGTGTGTTTATAATTCTTTTTTTGCCCCGTAGCGCTTGAAACAAGGTTCGAAAGCATTTTTATCATCCTAGTTCACACTTTGTACAATATCCTATCAAAATTATAATTTTCAAGCAAAATTAGAATCCCACACAACACTAATTCAACAGTAATAACTGTGGCAAGAGTTTGATACCAAGTATCTTTTACATACGTAAGTTTTTTTATAATACATAAGTAAGTTTCTACATACCAGACTGAACATACATCAGTTTAAAGTCCAACTTTGCAAAAACTAGAGCGGACTTACCCCACTCCACTTTATAGGAAACACAAATGACAGTTTAGGTTAGATAGATAAAAATGCGATGTAGCCCGCAATTTTGTTTTGATTTCGTTAATATAAAACACACGGTTTTTGTCTCTGTAACTTGCGCGAAGAACAGTTATGCTCTCTGCCAATCAGAAGCGATCACGAATCAGTGTGAAAAATCAGCGTGATTGGAACGAACGTGACCGAACCCCGAGTGATCCAGAAGTAGCAGTTCATGCCATTCCTAGTCATGACGCGTCGGGCTTTTCGCGAGCTTTTTCGCGTTTCGAACCGGTTCGCGCCGCTGCGATCGTCCGTTTCCGTGGCGGCTCGGCCGGTCTCGTGTCGCCACGGTTCTCGTGGTCTCGTTATCCAACAAGTGTCGGTAGCGCGGGTAGAAAGTGGCGACTGTGCGCGCCAGCATATCGCGGCGCTCTAAACTTAGCCACGCTCATATAAGCGACGCACCGTGTGGTCGCCAGCTTGCGTAATCGCTCTGTACTTTTTAACGGCGCTTCGATGCAGATGTAGATAGGCGGGGTCCGATCGCTCGTCACGATAGCTGCCTTCGAAACTGTTATGTAAAGATAATGCTAGCAGAAAAAGAAACAAAAATTTTGCTCACACGGACGGAAACGAGGTGTGCACGGCGATCTTCAGATGACACGTTCAATCTGTATGCTATAGCCACGCGACGGAGAAACGGCGCGTTCGAAATTCACTTTGACCCTTAATTGTTTCATTCAACCCTTCACTGTATATGATTTTAACCCTTATGCACGGCGAGTCGAAATAATACTGCACGCTTTTTAAGGGCAATACGACGATACAATTTTCGGAATATTTACAATTCACACAGGTCTACAAAATTTATCTCTTAAATTTTCAATATACGCCTACATAAAAAGGTTGTAAACAACAACTTGTACAACAACAATTACAATCTTTTTCGCGTAGTAAACTAATTGTTCTAACTTCTCAAAATATTCAACTCGTATGATTAAATATTAACAAGTGTGCCAATATTATTTTGATTCGCCGTAAATATTATAAATTTATTGCCTAGTTTCAACGCATATTATCGTGTCTCGAATTATCTAAATCAACATGTACATAGTTATCCAGGAAAATAAATGTCTCTAGGAATTCTGTTATTTCTTGATAAGAACGTTCACAACCTTCTTTTACATTCATTGGAACTGGGTATCCGAGTGTTGACATAAGGGCTAAACAGATTGTACACAGGAGAAGTAAAGTATAATCCGCCCTATTCCACCTATTAACTTTCAAATAAACATCATTTTCACACCTATAGTATTTTAAGAGATAATATTAGTCTGCTGAGAGATTTAAACGCGGACAAGCAGTTCGTGTACATAGTAATTACCGACGAAGGCTATGTACATTACTATATGCACATACTAATTAACCACGCATATCGTGAAGAATTAGATTATGCGATAAAGCGTTGAGTTCCTCAGAAACGAGAATGCGTCTAATGTTTTAATTTATTATTTTAATACTTGATGCCAACCCTTAGGCCAACAGCCTTGCTTCAAATCGTTTTGAATCTCCATTCTTTGAATAATTTTACATGTTAATTCTACGTCATAAACATACGCGTGGAAAATTTTCGATGGAATCGCAGGTACGATTACTCGAAGTTCGCGGAACGCAATAGAAAACGTACACTGTATCTATGCCCGTGCAATTTCTCCGCTGTCGCTTCACGACTCCCACTATTAGCGCACCGATTCCTCAACTATCTACTATTTCATATTGACCCTATACGGTCTCCTAATCTTCCCACCTCCTCCTACACTCCACAGTCGTTTTGTGCGGAGGACCCAGGAGTGGGGAGAGTCCTTTTTTTGGTTAAGGACGATGGAAAAATGCAATTATGCACAACTTAGACAGGGGTAGTGTAGGGCTCAGGTGCCAGGTACATGGGCTACACATATCCACTATAAAAACCATCGCCTGGGACGGTCAATGGACCGCTCCTTTACTCTCGACTTCACTTGGCACGAGATTGTGAATTCTTAGGGCCCCGCTCTTTGCATTTCTCCAAGGAGTTAGGAGTGGGGAGAGTCAATATAAATATAAACACATGAATTGAATTCGCGAAAATAGTGCGTCGTCGGGCGTGCGAAGGGTCAGACGGCGCACAGTGGTCTGGAGACCCTGTTTTCGTGGCCAAAATTCAATTTTTCAACTTTAATACATTGAAAAACAATTTTTTCCTATAAAGTAACAACCTTTTAAAGCTCCCAAATCCCAAATATTATTCATTTTAGATAATTCTGTGATGAGATACAGCGTTCTAAAGACAAAGTCAGAAAATTCAAAGTAAAATAAAACATTTTAGATTTCAATCACCGAATATCAGAAAATAGATTTTAACGATGATTTTATATATGTTAGTAAGCGCATTTCAAATATTTAATCCATTTTTAAGCATTGTTTAGTCCATACATGAATAGCGTAAATTAATGACATTTCAAACTTTGAAAAGAATTATACAAAAACGTTTAAGACCGCTAAGCATCGGACTTGTTTTATATGAAAGCTTTGAACATTTACTAAGAAGATCATGTAAATTTTAACTGCAATCTCCCGCAATCTTGAACTATAAACGGATTTTAACAAATACGGGCCCGCGATTATTCGACGCCTGGATACGCAGTTCCACTTGAATCTTGCATAGCAGCTTGAAATTACAATGTATGTATATGTTTTCTCTGCACCAGTCAGAGACCTCGAAAACCTTCCATTACTAGATTTCGTATAATTCCTATGAAGAATTCAATCTTAGCTACTTTTCCGCGATTTCTAGACAATAGTATGCATTCTGATAATTGTTAACAAGATTTTTCAAATATTTCCGATGATCTGACAAAAAAATTATTCCAACGAAAGTTAATCTGTATTCACTTTTCTACAAACTTCAATACAAAAAGTTAAAGAAAAATCTCTTTTTTTATAAAAAATGAAGGTCACCTCAATGTTTTAAATATTAACATATATTTTTTACTTCATAATATTCTAACTGGTATCAAGACGAATCCAACGACCTATAATAATATAGCATTAAACCTTGAAATAATGCTACAATAGTTTTGGCCACAAAAACCGAGCTACCAGACCACTGTGCGGCGTACCTCTGTCAGTGTATGGCAAACATTGTATTCAAATACAAATTTCGAATAAAGTCGAAAAAAACTTGGAAAAGTTGGGAAAAAACCCACCTTATTCGAAATTTTTATTTAAATAAAATTTTTGCCCAACTCTGACCTCTGTCGGGCCGGAAGGGTTAATATATTCAACGGGTTGAAAATTATATTACAGTATTTTCAAATTCTAATATTTTTACCGCTTTAATTTTCGTCACGAATGCATAAAATCGCACGCGAGCCGGGAAAAATGTTTTTCCAGCGGTTTTGCGCGGAGACATTGCTTGAGATCGTTCCAAGTGCGCTCGGCCTTTTAATAGTGGCTGATAAATACGGATCCGTATTGCGCCTCAACGGCGGAGTTACACGGATAACCTATGATCCGTGAGCGGTATAGTGATTCTCCTGCTCGGAGTGCAAATCTTGCATGCGTAATTGCGAATTATCGCTTGATCGGCTTGCGCAATGCTTATAACTCTCGCGGCCCCAGAATTCAGAAAATTGGTCACGGAACGTAACGTAACGGCGCGAGGCAGCGCGGGTGCGGATCGCTCGACGAGGGTCGTTGCATTCGCCAACGAGAGACATCGTCAATTGAAACTATGTGGGATTGTGGAGCACGCGACACCACTAATTACGCACGAAGTTGCTTGAACTTGTTAAACGACGGAAGACGGTTGTTTGTTTGCGGTTGCTGCGCGGTGACACGTTGCACATACCTAGATCATTTAAAATTCTTCCGCCTGATGCGATCGTAATATTTTGTACTCGCATTATAGGATCAATCAGTTCAAATCGTTCTCATTCATCTTTAATTGAGGACATGCGTACAATAAGGGCGCGAGTGCAAGAAATTGATTGTGGGAGAACGGCGTTCGGTCTCGGAAACGTTTGAGAACGATCGGATTTTTTTTTTGAGAAGTTATAACACTTAGTTTACTCCTTGACGTGGAAAAAATTGTTTACAAAATTCTAATTGATCAGAGTTACAGAGAAAATGCTAAAAGTTGTTGTTTACATCTATCTTATAGGCCTATGTTGAAAATTGAAAAAATACTTTTTGTGATTCGGTCATTGAGTTGAATTACTCGAAAAAATCTGTATCTATCAAATGTGAAAAGTACGACGAGATGGATGAGAAGCATGAATAATGTTTCAGTAAAAAAATACATTAATGAATAATTAGGCAAAATATGTATATTGTTCACGAGCTTGTAAACTTCTTTTTCTCTACATTGATGAACTTTAGTGAACGAAAACTTCTTAATGACGGGGAAAAATGTACAATCTGGTTATTAAGGCAATGGCCATGAAACGCGAGGACACAATTTCGAGTGCTAGTTAGAAGCTTTTCCCGGTTTGAAATTCGAAATCGCGCGACTTGAAAATAATCGTTTGCCTTTGAAACGCGAGTGCAATAGCCCGTAAAATTGTAAACAAAAACGTGAGGCAATCGTTCGAATTGTTTGCTTTTGTACATGTTTTTTTCTGTTGTTTTAAATATATAGGAATTTCGATGTAACCAGGTTTGAAAATAACCGTACTCCGTATACGACGGGAGAGCGTAATTTATTTCGTAACGGGAGACTCGAATGTGCTTGTACGCGCGTAATAATATTACCGATCAATGAATGGACGTTCACGTAATTCCTTTCGATAAACAAAGTCGTAGTGTTTCGGTCACTTCCCCGGCTATTTTAACGTTTACATCAATACGCCGGCGGTCTTAACTGCATTAACTCGTAGCCAGACGGATACCTATCTAACGGTATGCGCAGAGGGTGCCAGGGACCTCTATTATCCTAATTGGTATGAATATATGAATGCGTACGATTTTCTGATGACTGAATATTTTTTATATACAGTCAGTATAAGAAATATTCGTACGCCCTTTAAAACACAATAACATTTTTGTAATTGTACCAAACTACCTGATTTTTTATAATCAATTAGAAGCATTGGTTACTAATTGAGCTGCAAAAAAGATTGTTAAAAAATTACAATTAACAAGGTTGCATGCAAACATAAAAATAGCATTTTTTAAAACTTTTTTATTTGGACCCTTAACGAAAATTTAAAATATGTGTTTCGAAATCAATTAACATACAGTGGGTGTACAAAGTATTCGTACACCTTTTAAAAACTAATAACTTTTTTATAATTGTACCAAACGACCTACTAAACGTAATAGATGTACTAAACGTATATTTTAAATTTTCATTAAGGACTCAAATAAAAAAGTTTTAAAAAATTCCTTTTTTATATTTGCATGTAACCTTGTAAATTGGCAAGTTCATCCTAAACAATCCTGTGGTTTTAGAAAAATGTAACATTATTGGAATTGATATTTTTTATTGAAAACAATTTCCATCGTGTACATCCACCAGCATACTGAGACATATAATAAGACAAGATCTACCAACTACCAATAACACAAAAATGTAGACACACAATAAACAGAAAATTTTTAAGGAAAAAGCAGTTCTAATCACTGCGAAACGAATCCTAGTTTAACTTGTAGCTACTTCTTGACCGCGAATACCTTTATTAAATCGCGGATCAATTAATTTGTTCCCCAAACATCGTGTCTGTTTCACACTGTTAATCGTCGCGTGCGCTGTTATCGTAATCATGAAACAATCTCGAGGACTTCGTTTTTGTCCTCGGCATTCAGCATGCACGTGTACGGCTAACGGAAACGGATACCCTTCGCGTTCCTCTGGCCAGGGAAAAAGGAACCAACCTTTCAAGTCTCGAATAAAATCTCTCCACGAATCCGCGTTACCTCCGTAATTTTTCCAAAAATAAAAGATTAGTATTCTAGATCAGATGAAGTATTCGAATTACAACAGCTTCGACAGGGATACACGTGTATTCTAGTAAGAATTATCTTCTTTCTTCGTTCCTAATGTTATTGTTTACATCGTACAGCCTCTATACTTAAAAAAATGTTACGGTCTAAAGAATTTCAATAAGAAATGTGAACACGCTCTTGTCGCTGCGACAAAAATAAAAGGCAGTCTCTATTAAGCTAGCGAAACGTGTGTGATCAATTTTCGGTGTTAAATACAGTGACTCGGAATAACATTTGGACGCTTTGAAAAAGACGATAACCTTTTTAACAGGATGTGAAAAAATTTTTTCCAAAAATTGCAATTGATCGGAACTATAGAAAAAATACTAAAAGTTGCATTTTACAACTTTTTTATGTGGGCCTATATTGAAAATTTAAAAAGTACGTTTTGTAGATCTGTGTGAATTAAATATATATTCTGAAAATGTCGTCAAACGTATAAAGATAGTAAAAATTGCAGATTTTCAAGATTTTCGGCCTATATGTAAAAATTGTTACATCTTTCAATGCCTGTCGATTTCGATGAAACTTTTACAGTGCAATATAATTGGCAGAGACCTACAAAACATACTTTTTAAATTTTCAATATAGGTCTACACATAAAAGTTGAAAAATACAACTTTTAGTATTTTTTCTACAATTCCGATAAATTGCAATTTTTGAAAAAATTATTTTTCACCTCCTGTAGTAAACTAATTGTTCTAGCTACCCAAAAAAGATAAAATCGTATAGTACAATGTTGAAAAAGTTATTGTCATTTTTAGAGCGTCCTAATATTAATCCGAGTCACTTCAGTTAATGAGCTACGTAATTAGTTAAATACTCAATGAATTAGTTAAATAAATCATAAATGGTTAAAAATACTCTGTAGAAGAAAGCTAATTGAGACTGACATCAGCTTGATTAAGAATTTATTAGATAAAGATTATTTGGTTATACATATATTACAAAGATGTTAGGTAAAAGCAGTAGTGCGATTTACAATTATCACGAGAACTAGTGGTAATTATGGTAACAAACTGCCAGGACGTCACAACTGCACGAGAAGGCCATTTTTTATTTATTTTCTTGTACCGGGTGTCCCATAAATGTTGTGCTTCCTCGAAGTATTTGAAAAATGAAAATATAGCCCCAAGTGTCCCCGTTACGGACCTGTTATTAAAAAAGTGGACACTTTAAAATTGACGAAATTAAATTTTTTTAAAGTGAACGCTGCGCCGCGATGTACAGCTTCGGACGGCTGCACGCAGTAGGCTGGATCGAGACATTTTTTGACATTTTACTATAATTGTTGAACCATAAATTTGCACAATCATTCATTAAAAATTAATTCCTATTTCTACTGATAATTATCGTAATAAATATATATTTTTCTAAACTTTTCTTTATGGTATCACATTTAACTTAAAAAATAGTTAAAAGTATCCGGGTTCCAGACGGAAATGTCCGAGGTTTTTATGCCGTTCGTCCTGGGTCCGCGATTTTATAGATGGCAACCCTATTATTTAGTCGTGCGGTGTATAATGGGGGAGCATGAAATATTAGCTTGTCGGTGTTGAACGGGAGCTTGCGTCGCACGATCGAAAGCGTGCCCTTAAAAGAGGCCAATAGCAAGTTGTTGGAGGTGCTCGCAGTGTCTTGATTCTGATACCCGTTCCTTTCTCGTCTCTGCCCACCTTGCGCCGTGCTATTTCGACGTCGCGGGTACAGAAAATCGAGAGAACCGAGTCTCTGAGAGAGGTCGAGCACGTTCCCAAAATATACGGCGAGCCCATCGAGCGGCATTTATGCGATCCCGCGGCGTGGGAGGAGGCGGTAAGGTCGACTGTGTTTTCGAACATTAGGTTACCTCACGAACGGAGCTTCCTATCCACTTCTGATCTCGGTGAATTAGTAATGTTTCGATGTGGTCGAAGAAACGTCCAAACATTGCATTACACCGCCCAAAACTTTTCGACCGAGGAATAGCTGTCTGTTTTTGTCTTGCTACCGAATCCGCTAAGACCAAATTTTTAATTAATCATGGAATACAACAGAACTTCGATTACAATTCAATTACTAGACTGCGGATCTTTTCCATTTATGGGTTCTTTAAATTTTCGAAAAATCGTGGAGTCTAAAATTTGACAGAATACGATTTTTATTTGCTTCAGATCTGCAAAGGCTACTACCACTGGAGATTTTATCTGATTCCACTTTCTTAACACTAAACCTCCAGATTTTTTACTTTACAATTATTGATATAATAAAAATGATTTTATAAGAAATGATTGTATAGATATCTTCAGTAGAGCACGTATTTCAATTGGAGCCGCACAAAGTCTAAATAAAATCAATCTTGTTATTTATACAATAAGGGAGCATGTATGAGTTACTTTTATGGCTCGTTAGGTTTAGTGTTAAAATTCGTCTAGAAAAATGTGGAATTGCACACGTAAACCTAGTCTAACAATTATTAGTTAGTTTCAGTGCTGAATAATCGTAATTTCATGATTATTCATACATATAGTTCCTGCATCTTGCTACCTTTGTAAATCGAAGATCACTAATTAGTTCTGGCATGCTTCCTGTTTCTAGGCGATACACAAGTTGGAAACCTGCGACAGTAATAAATTATAATACTGTTGGACTAATTTCAATAACAATGTCGACGAATTCTCGATACTACTCGGACCAGGATTTTAAGCTTGTCTCGCTCGGAAACAGAAAATTTGTATTCTCAACTAATTTTATACGGGTTCAGTAGTGCGTTTCGTGTTTCGATCGTATTGAAGTAACGTCTTCTTCAGCTACTGGCATACTTTCAATAAGTTCGAGTAGATGTTGTTCCAAAATATCTCTTTGGTCGTACCAATGCACGCTACCTGCTATCCGATGCGTTGTACCGTGAATTTTGTTAATTTTTTATTTATCCAACCAAATAACTTACACTACAGTACGATTTTTATTTCTTTTGGTAAAAGAAATACAAACTTCACTATTTTTTGGGGAACCTATCACTGCCGGTCAAATGACCGGTTTTATATTTTTCAACTTACGAGGTAGATTCGATAAATTTCTTTATCCAAGCAAATTATGCGTGGTATTGCACAAAATCTAAATAAATAGAGCCTTGTCATGTTTGGAAGCTAAAATATTTTAATCGCTTTTAGGTTCAGTTTTAATTATTATGAGGAGGTATTTAATTACGAGTAAATTTTTAAATAAAATTATTTTAAATAAGGATGGATAAAAAGATAATTATGTTACTTTCATTTTATTAACATCATTACGAGCAGAAATGCATTGTTATTCAAACCCAGTTTCTCATAATTGATGCAGTATATTTTTATTTTGTACAGGGGATCTAGTAATAACGATATGCCCCAAAATATTGATCATTTTCTTTGTCACTGCCGTACGAATTTAATTAGTCAACTACACGATCACGAAACATTGTAACGTAAGAATTTAATGTATGTTGTAAGTGCATCCATGTAATACCTGAAATGAATCTCAGTTGAGGTTTCAGATGCTTATCAGAAACAAAGTAAAACGACGGTTGGAATGAAATGAAAGAGAGGACTTAAGAATGTTCAAGGGAAATTACTACCGGTAAAAAGAACGATAAGGTAGTGGAATCACGGTGACCTGGAGATATTGTTTCTTAGAATTATTGCAAGAATGAAAAAGTCGAATAATAACAAGACAGTCGCGTCAAGGTCATCTGGTTGTTGTTGACACACTGAACTATTGAAATATCAATCGATTTGCAGTGTATCCAATCGTGTAAACAATTGATCCACATACTAAATATTGAATTCATTTTTTTTGTCGCATTATGATTTTGTTCATAACGCGAGAAAGAACATAAGAACAAGTATTAATGTATGTGTATGCTAAAAATAAAAAAATAAACTACAATCCTTATTATACAAGAATAAAGAACAGCTTAAAATACAGTAGTATACTGTGTATTTGTTTTGAAAATAATGCTTTTATTTTCTGAAAATAGTGCTTTTGGTTTTTTTAATTTTTCCTATAATATTTTTACTCGTGTATGCTCATTGTCCATGTGTTGGCTGTATTGTACATATTTATAGTATTCTCTTCAGTTGCTATTATTATCTCTTGTTGGAATTCTTCTTTAATAATACTATCTATTTTTACATATATATTTTTGTTGTGGCCTTTTTTACGAATTCTGAGTGATTACCTGTACAGAATTTATTGGTCTACAGATGATTAACATTTGCTTCTTGAACGCTGCAACACGTATTATGACTCAAACAATTTTTCCCCGATGAATCAAAATATTTATTATCGTCTGTGCCGAAACGCGTCATTAATTTTTTTAATTTTTTAATTAAGCTAACATACTGTACATAAACAAACTTAATATACAATTGCTACATGCAAAATTGCTATACAGCCCAGAAAGTAACTAAATGAATCGCAAGGAAAATATATAATAAAATAGGAAGTACCATATCTTCTAAAAAATTCACGAAAAGTTATTTTCCTCTCGAAATATGAACAAAATTTAAATGTAAATTCTTCATTATGCGTGGTAGTGTATGAATAATAAAGTTTATAAGATACTTTGACATATTTTACATTTTAGTGTATGTTTCGGAATATGTTTTGTTATCACATATAACTCTAGCTCGCCCACGTGGAACAGGTGGCCAATTTCGTTGTGAATGTAATTAAGCAATTATAATTAAGTAATTGTAATAACCATTTAAAACCATCATTTTTACAGTGTGAAATTTGGTATTGTGTTCCGTTCCGTGTGCTGCGTTACATTATTATTGTCGTTTTTATTATTATTTTATAGTCGCATAAAATATGCAATATCGCGGCGCGGCGTGATCATTGAAATCGTCGTGATCCTCGAAGACCGACGATCATTCTGTCATTTCGTTACGCAACGGGTGAATGCCAATGAATTAATGTGCCATTAATGACTTCCTCGTGTCTAATTGCAAGCAACGAGACACCCGGCGTGCTGTAATCCAGGTGCTTTCGTTTCCTCGTGGTCACGTTCACGTGCTGGTTTTTCTCCGTAAAATATTATGACAAAAAAATTGAATTGCTAATAATAATCTTGTTACACGCGGGAGTGATTCGATACTTGTGTAAAGTGACGATTCCAGGCGCCTCGAATAATTATGTACAGGGTGCACAAAGAGTAATGGTCTTGTGTCCCAGGGATGACATTTGTAAAAGTAACTTGCCGTAAAATTGTTCATACCAAAGAACAGTGTCGTTAAATCTTGTTTTTACATCAACAGTACTCATCGAGTACTGACATATGTCGCAAACAATTATCGAGACATAGACTGTTAAAGTCTTTGTTGTAACATTGAACTCTCTCTCTCCTCGATCAGTAGAAGGTGTTCATATAAAAAAGAAATTCGAGTTTCTCTTACAAATGTCCACCGATCACAGAGGGTAGATTCACCCTTAGAACAAGAAAAAGATTGATCCTTAGAAAAATGTATTACGTATTATCGGTTTTTACCGTAAAACTTTAGAAAATGTGAGGTGTGCTATCTTTACGCCTGTAAGATTTGTGGGTCGCTAATGGATAACGTGTAACTAAGAAAGAATTTTCGCGTTTCGCAGGGTTTTTCGCTTAAATCTCTGTAGCATTTGAAACACTCACGTAACGATCCTATTCGCGGTAGAAAATCACGCTCCGTGGCATCAAGCAACGTGCATCCTCGAACAGGAAGAGATTCGAATGAAAAGGCGTCGGTCGTGGAGCGTGATCGCAGCGCGCAAAGAACGGAATTCGGCGACATTTTAGCGAGACTGAATAAATTTCGGCCTTCTCTGGAAAGGGATGTGTGTTGTTCAATTTTGAAATACTGGAGAGAAGCACAACAGGCGTATGTAGGACGTGCACGCTGTACGTTACACATGTCGCAAGAAAACAGAGTCATTGGCGTGACATATGAGACGATATCGAAACGGGAATACCTGATAGAAATGTAGCCCGCTTCTTTTAGACACGCCGCTACCCTTCAAAGGAACCCATTCCAATATCCTCCGCTCTGACAAACACGTGCAGTGGCGAACCTCGAAACAAAGAAAATAAATATTCCTACCTGTAATCTCAAACGATAATAAAATCATCAACCGATAAGGGGGTAGACTACTCCTTTTTTCAGGATTGCAAGGGTGCGGGATTCGCGTTCTCGTTTCTCGATAATACCAAAATGGGATTTTTCAGTAGTTAAAAACGCTAGATAAAAGATCGATCTAGTGCGCTATCGCCCTCAAAAATCCTATTTTTTTTTACGAGGCGTAATTTGCATTATTCGGAAGCACGTTACTGCGCTTGTAGCTATTTTTATAGCTATTATCCCGCCGGAAGCCTATTACATACAGTTACTCGAATTAATATTTGGACGCTCTAAAAAAGACAATAACTTTTTTAATATTGTACGGTTTGAACATTTTTGGGAAGCTAGAGCAATTAGTTTATTACAGGACGTGAAAAAATGTTTTCAAAAATTGCAATTTAGGAAAAGTACTAAAAGTTGCATTTTACAACTTTTTTATGTGGGCCTAAATTGAAGATTTAAAAAGTACGTTTTGTAGATCTGTGTCAATTAAAAATATTCTGAAAATCTTTTTTAGAGCGTCCGAATATTAATTCGAGTAACTGTATATACAAAATTGATTCGCAGGCTTCGTGTATCTCTTGTTTATTTACAAAGTCCAGAGCAATCTATCATTTTCTGTGCATTTACTTCGTCTTAGTCGTCACTACGTCACACAAAATCGAGTCCATTTAACCACTTGCCTTACTGTTTTTATTTTACAGCTGTAGTGATTGATATTTCTTTACCGTTCATAATTTCCTATAATAAACAAAAATTTGTTCTATTCAGAGTCGCCAGATTAAGACTTGTGTCCCTGTCCTGGCAGAGAGAAAGGGTAACTTTCCCCCTCAATTCGTACTCCCTCACCTAACAACTCTGCTTCTGTTGCTTGTAACTGTCACTGAAAATGTTTATTTTGTATATGGATCTGCAGTTTATTCATTAGAATAACTTTAAATTATAGAATTGTCAAAAGTAACCTTTTTATCTGAATGTATGTTATATTTGTTGGATTTTTGTCTGTGTTGGAATCACTAGACTGTATTCCTTTATGCAAACTAAATATTTTCTGTATTCATTTCAAGAAACCAAACACACATTTCTTTCTTCTTTTAGTAATTTTAGTAGACGAAAACTAATATATTGACATTCTAAAATTTTGTAGATCACTGTTTTGTACTTCCCGACTTTTCTCAGAAATGTATAAAGTGCTCCTCTAGCTACCGAGAGATTGAAACCTTCAATCCAATCGGGAAACTGATTTAATTACTCGCGTCAATGTTACATAAAAGTATTTTTCATCGTCTTATTCGATTGCTAGGAAGCTAATCATTACGCAAAAGTAAGTAGAGGGTGCAGGAAAAAAGATAAATGAAAAATTCTATTCGAATGCCATCGAGCACATGAGTTATTGAGAAGACCTTGGTTAACTTGTCTTGCTTATCGTCACCTATCATCGTTCGATTATTCTACTTATCGTAAGCACCGAGTGTGCGTAACAGAGAAGCTTTTGAATCCGATTTCGTCGAAAACGGAGCTTCGTGCGAACAACGCCCATTTTATTTCGTTCAGATTATCGCCATTTTGACGGCCCACGGTGGAACGACTGACACAGTGATGGGCATAAGCATTTCGAAAAATATTCGAGTAATAAATACGTTATCAGCTAGTAATTTATTTTTTTTACGAAATGTATTTAGATATTGTATTGTTATGTCATTACAAAATACTTTGGCATTTTATATTTAAAATAATTTTATTCGGAGCTGTATTTTCCGAACACTTGCAACACTTCGCCCAAAATTCAAAGCTCGATGTAGAAATAATTTACTTTTTATTCAGCTGTGATACTGTAAAAACAAATATTTATATCTTTATCAAATCAAAATACTACTCCTAAATACAAATTACACAAGTATTTTGCATTCCACCACATGATTAAATAAAATTTTTGATTTTATGGAAAAATTGTTTTCGGACAAAGTTACGTTATCTTACGGACTTCAAGGTCAGATTCCAACGTCACCGTGTTTTTTTTTTGCAAAAACGAAATATCTTTCGTCCGTCCAAGAAAATAGGCGTTCCATTCCGCTTTGGTCACAACTTCGGTAACACCCTGTATGCTTGTACCGTGGTTTGCGTCGCGCTTGACCTTTGACTTCTTTTTTGCGATTATGCGACTGCATTGACGGAAGTTGCGGCAATCGCTTCACATTTCCCAGACCGCATGTTTCCCGGTCTTCGGATTATTTATGATGATCCGAGGAATTTCTTTCGAAATGTTCACACGATAATCGGGCTGCGATTATTACTCGATTCCTTGGATTGCGTTAATGCACTGTCATATATTGTTAAACTTAGCACTCGAATGGTGACTCTGAGGCGCCACTAAAAATTGCTGTACCATTAGTCAAAATATTATTTACATTATGAAATATGGCGGTATCTAATTAGTTACTAAACATTTAGGTATTGTATGAGGTATTACACCAATTTCATATCCGTAGAACTTCAAAAATCGCAGAGAATGGAAATGTTCTAGTTGAAAATTTCCAGTTGAAAATTGCTCCGAGTGCAAAGGATTAATGTATGCTTGAAGAAGATTGGACAACGAAACGTAATGTTCACAGATTTTTTCTGGAAAAATAGATGGTCTTTTTCCTTAACTCCTTGCCTTACAACATCGTGTCAGGCTCGTGATGAAGATTCTGACCACAGTCTAATAAATATATATGTTATTAATTTCCTTTAAACCGAGATGGAATTCTATTTTGGTTTTGTTAATGTATAGTTATTGGAGAACATGTAGGCATACAATAGATATAAATTTTCTCCTTTTTTAGCAAATTACGAACTACAAAGAAAGTTCTAATCACTAAAACCGTAAAATAAATCGTAGGGCAAGCAATTAAAGAAGTACCGTATGTCATTCATTATATTAAGAGCAATTTTAACTACATGAAGAAACTATTTATATATATTTAGTTTAGAGTTTTCGTAAAACAAATATACAAATTTATAAAGCACCAGTCTGGCATACCGGTTTTATATATTCGTATAAACAATAGTTTTCTATGTTGCTGTGGTTTTAAAAAACACTGAAATCCAAGGACTGTACATAAATTTTGTTGGTCACTGATTACAATAATAATAGTTTCGTTTTATTGTTCACAGTTGTTTATACGCCATTAACACTCTTGTTTGTTCTACAATACAATTTCTACGATATTTCTTAAATAGTACGTACGATCATTCCTGATGCTTTATCGTAATTTGCACATAATTGTATCATAGGCATGTTCGATCAACTTGGTAATGTCAATGCCAAATATTATCGGTCGTTAATAAATATTACATTGTGATGTGTTAGAATGAAATTTGTCCGGCGCGCGGCGGTTTGGGCTACAATATACAGTGCAAGAATTCTTGAAATTGCATTATCGCGCTCGTTATCACGAGCACACCGATAACTTTAATACAATGCTCAATTTGATGACAAATTGTCGAGTCTCAAGGAGAAACTGGTAATATTGATTCGTTTCTTACTCGAAAGGAAAGTTGTATCGCTACCATTAATTAGACTGCTCGTGATCACATAATTGTAGACATTTCTGAAATAGTTTACAGAAACTCGAGTCGAACACGATTTTATCTATCCGTTTTACGATTTCGCCAGATTTGAAATGACATTAAAATCTAATTAAATTTTGTGAAACATTATATTAGGTGAAATACACCATTCCGTTTTCAGAATGATTAGAATAGCTATGGACAGCATGGTCGGCGAAAATGGCACACGTGGCCTTAGTTGGTAATTGGTAGGCACGATAGTAACAAAAAAGTAATAATTGTTTCCATAGGTATTACCTCCAGCTCGAAATAGACATGTGTTTGCAAACAATTGTTAAGTAAACTATTTTACCTATGATGTTTATCTCGATGGAAAATGCTACCACTGAAATAGTAATTCCAGTACTTTGTAATTGATAAAACAAATTAGTACGTTGCTTAAAAGTTCGCATAAAAAATAATAACTAATTAATCGCAGGATAACAGCGGCACAGAACGGGTTGATAGTGTTCGAGGCATTATTGTCAGACCGGGGAAATTGAGGGGAATATACAGTCACCCCCTTTCTGCCATTCCAGGATTGGTTACGTGACATTTTGACACACGCACGACAGAGACGAGACGCGTCACGTGACCGGTCCGCGACGGAAGCGGGGGTTGTTGGGAGATACTCGTCGCCGGAGAAGGTGCAAGGTGGAGTGGGGGAACAGTCTTGATCAGGCCTTACTGGTTCGAGGGTCGCGCGTTACAATCGCGACACACTGCGCGCTTTATCGTCGTTATCGTTATCAGCACGCCGCTGTTAATCTGCCGGATTTTTCGCTCCGCTCTCGGTAGAATTTTCGGCCGAGGAATTTCCAGGGGCCGAAAAGAAGCGAGCCTCCGTTTCGTTACATTCGTGTTAACTTTCGTGACGAGACGCGGGTGTTATCGCAGCACGTTATCGTCGCTTTATCGTCACGCTCTGTTTGACGTGGCTTATACGCTGCCCGTGTACGCGCATTACAATGACTGCTGGCGTAGATTTCAATGGTTATTAAAACGATAATAGAAGGAATTCGTGCTCCTACAACAGGCACGATGATACAGGTCGCCGATCAAGCGAACGCGCGCACTATGGCAGGCCTTTGGCCAAGGAACTGATTTTTCTTGAGTTCTGAAGCTGTCTCGTGTCCCAACAATTAACGCCCCAATTATGCTTGGGACAATTATGCGCCGAGAATGATCGAACCAGTTGATCGATCCGATTCACCAACTTCAAAAAATCGATCTCTTCAATTTTAATTAATAACATGGAGATTGCATCTCTAGCTTTAGACAAAAAATTCGCAGACCTCACGTACGTTATGCACTCGATGTTATAGAATATAGTGCATAGGGGTTAATTTTGAAAACTTTTTCGCAATTGATCGACAAGATAAACCCGCGGACTTCTACGAGATCCAGGGCTATACCGGAGTCATTTCTTACTTACACCGATATTTGGACCGTTTATTTTGAAAGTGGTGTAAGACCATTTTTGAAAAAAATGAGATACACGTAATTCATGCTTAATTTAATGTAAATAAAATTTTAAAAAAATAAAAAAACAAGAGAAAATGGACTTACACCACTTTCAAAATAAACGATCCATTTCACTGATTGACCTATTGACGGACGCTAGATCTCATACCGTCTGTGAATTTTTTTCGAAGTCATCTACACCCCCGACTTTCAAGGTCGTCGACATTTTTTCGCATATTAACACGTGTTTTTCATAATGCAATGTTGCAGTGGACATCAAGCCGAATTCAACGGTATAGAATATATCACTAAACTTCTTTCTTTTCAATCTCACAAGACGCGTACAGGTTCTCTTTCAGTCTTCAACTAAACCCGTGGTGGCCAACCTCGAACCCTTTATATAGTAATGAAATTGTTCAGAAAATGGTAGTGGGGGTAAACGGAAATCTGGAAGATTGTCTACGTTTCCCAGATGTATGCACTTTCCATAAGGGGAAAAACTGTTTATTTGGGCATGAGAGCTGGACCTCCTGTATGGACACGTGGTTTCAAGAAGGGAGCAAAAGTCACGCAGGCAAAGCCTTCGTACGTAACATTGCTATTATTTATTTATGCTCTTTACGTGGCAGTGTTTTGAAATATTCATGGTGCACAGGAGGTATATAAAGTAATAACTGCTCCGTGTCCTTATATTTTTCGTATATAATAGGTCTGGCATCGTTATACAAAGGCGCCAGGGCAATTCTTTCTTTGACGGTCTTCCCCGACATGTAGGTGATAAATCTAACGTCTTAAATTCTGTGTTCTCCATCGATGTTTTATATAAAATAGAATACGGTGCACTTTTGCAAAACCCCATCCAACATATTTTCAGCCAGTTTATCTTTCCTCCGTTAGTATTTTTTCCTACCCGTTTTTGAATTGCGTTTTGTAGATTTTTTGTTGAAACGAAATTCTCTCGTTTCATTACGTGCAAAATTAATTTATTATTTTTTCTAAATTGTTTTATAACATCATAGTAAACCTGTGGTGTGGTAACCACGTGACCCCCCTCCCACCTATGTCTATGGAAATTCAACTTACACCACTTTCATAATCAATCGCTACGAAATTTCTTTTATTAGCCAATTTTAAATTGAACAAAATATTGGCATGTTTTAAGATATTAAATATTAACTAGTTATAAATAAAAAGTTTACACTAGATTAATCACAAATTATGTGATCTCATTTTTTTAAAGAATGGACTTACACCACTTTCAAAATAAACGGTCTATATCACCGACTAGCTTTATGTATGATACATATGCTTCGCATTCATTACATTTTCCGAGCCAATTGTTGCTTCAGTCGCCGCGTTGCCGATCAAAGGATCTCGCAGTGGCTCATTAATGGGGCGGCGTATTTATTCCTCGTTGCTCGTTTCCTCTCCTCCGCGACGGAGAAGAAAGTTCCTTGGCATTAGGCTCGCCACTGCCGGATATTCGTATGGCCTTCGGCGGCGGGTTACGAGACGAATGTAAATTACGTACGAAGGGCCGAGAATCTGAGGACGTTCGTGTCCTCGTACCTACTCGCTTGCATACTTCGGGTTCGGTTTCTCATTACCTTGAACCCAGCTGTGACGAGGTCGCTGCCTCTGTGAAAAGATCTAGTCGGATCAGCGATGGAGTTCACCATTTTTAGTACCAATTGAAACCTCGAGTTGGTTCGAATAATAAATCATGCATGTAGGATAATTATGCATGCATGCAGAAGGATAATTAGCACACTTATTACGTCATTATTTGTGTATTTAGGTTATTATCACGTTGCTTATCGTTAACTAATTTGGTATACAACAAAAGATGGAACTCATACACGTAAGCCCCTCCCATCTTCAATAATAATAACCCACTCGGAATTCGGCCCAGTTACTATTGGATACATTTAATTTATTTAATATTGGGTTGGCAAGAAAGTAATTTCGGTATTTTAAGGTCAAATAAAACCGAATTTCTTTAAACGATGAACTTTAATCAATAAAATATTTTCTTATTTATTCTTTTTGGAAAAAGATCATCGAACAGAAGGTAAAATATCTTATTCATTAAAGTTCATTGCTTGAATAAAAAAATTGGGCTCTATTTCACGTTAGAATACCGAAATTACTTTCTTGCCAAACAAATATTTATTATACATTTAATATAATTTTCGTTTGTTATATTCGTACGAAATGCAACGTGCAAAATCACCGTTGGTTACTGGCAGTGTCGCCAGATGAGGGGAGGCAGCAAGAATTGAGGGGAAAAAGTTACCCCTCTCTGTCAGTACCGGACAGTCACGTGACATTGTGAGACATACAGGACAGAGACGAAACGCGTCACGTGACCGGCCCGCGGCAGAAACGTGGGGGAATAGCGTTGTAGAAGGGGTCGCTAGCAGGGAAACACTTGATCTGGCAACCCTTGTTAAAGGACACGTTCACCGAGCAGATTACCACCGGCGAATCATCTTTCCATCAACATTAGCGGGCCTCTTTATAGCTTAGTGTTCGAGTATTGAAACGAGTGCGCATTCGAACTACCAGCAATTTATGAAAATCCCCGGATAAGATTGTAAATATACAGGTTAACTTCAGCAGTAGAACTTTCCAATCAACCTAATATTTATTCGTGCGTCGATTACGATCGTCGAGGCTAAGCCGGTCGGCGTTGTCTCATTTCGAGCAAATGAGAAACAGATAATCGCGCGGCAAGTGTGTCGCGATAAGATACTGCCGAGGATTTACCGGATTGCCGCCAGTTTCGACACTCGAACGCGACACATTTTAATGTGACTTCTCGTGCCATTGTCTCCGAGCGAAATCCAGGGCTTTCGAATATTTTATAGGCGTTTACACGCTACACCTAAACCTCGGATACCCGAGCGTTCGAACAACTTCTTCGGTTGCGAAATGAAGATCGTCGCGCCAATCACTTTTTCCTACAGAAATATTCGACGAAGTTTTAAAACGAGACTAAGATTTTTACTGAAATAGTTTATTTAGACATTCAGAATGGTTTTTGTTTGAATTCGATGTCGCATCAATGTGTTTAAGCCAATAAAATGTAACATTTGCCTTTCTAACAAATACCCATAAAATTTTAGAAACATTTCAATTGTTTTGTGTTGTTCATGCTGTTGCTTATGTCGATGCAATTGCAACTTCCTTCGGAATCTGTATTCTCTTCTTCATTAATTTTGCAGTAGAGATGTAACAGTTACGTAAAAATTTATATTCGAATGATTCATAGATCTTCATAGATCGAATGCTTACAAGCAGACGTCGATTGGAAGTAAGATCCTATTTTGATAAAAAGAGATATAAATCATGATGTATGTAGAAAAATACTGAGGCGCCATCAGTGTCCTAATTGAAAGCGGAAGAAGATAGTACTTGACAACGATTTTAATCATTTTTAAAACAAACCACTGATGGAACATGATATCAGAATTCACTTCTGCAGGTAGTACGATAAAATTAGCGAAACGTTTTTCAAATGTCCCAACTGTTACGTCGTTTGGAAAGTCATTTCGTTTTCTTAAGTTATAACTAGACTGCGGATCTTTATGCAAAATAAAAAATGTCTGCGTCGATTCTAAGACACAGAGGTTAAATAAAATTTTCTTTCTTGTTTTAATTATCTTATTAAACTGAAACTAATATGTTGATGTTCTTAAAGTTTTTAAAGTTTTGTACTTAAAGTGCTCTCGAAGTACGTATGAATTTTGTTATAAATGCATAAAATCCACAGTCTAGTAATAACAAATGGAAGCAATGCCAACACGAAAAACGAAATTACTTTTCGAACGACCTAATATTTTGACTAGCGATATTGAAAGAACATTTTCGTTCGGCACTACAAACCAATATGGCGGCGCCCTTACCTGTCCAGAAACTGGAAATATGCTCAAGTTTAAGCGACCATAGCTCCTCAACTATTGATCCTAAAGGTTCGAACTTTCATCTGCATCCGCGCCGGGTACAAATCTACTGGATTAGAAAGGTTCTAATTTTGAGTCCGGTAAAGTAAAGAGCAGCCCATTTCTACGATTGGGAGTACAATTGTGAAAAATTCAGCTTAGAATGATGACCTTAAGTTCTCCAAGTTCTGCTATGTAATTTTAATTATTATGCAATTATCTTTTGTTTATTATGCAATCGTCTAATAGGTACACGGGTTAGTCAAATAGGCTTTGAATTAGATTTAACAAATATTTAAAGTGTGAGTACAACAAATTTGGACAAACACCTGCCATTAATGAAAGATAATATTAAATTGAACTTTCCTTGGACTTTTTACAATTTGATACAATAACAATTGCTATAAATCTGCAAGTATCCACAGTCTCAGTATTTCTAGTCTATTCATATATCTACGCAACACTCAAAAATAATGTTCAATAACCCAGTTCGATGAAGAGTATGTGGACATCCCAATAAAATTGTTAAGTCTGTTTACAGTTTGACATTGTTTTCCTCGCACATCTTCCTCGTTATCTTACGACATGACGTACGTTTACGTTAATATCAGCGAATGTATTAAAACATTCAATATATATTATTAGTAAACTGTGGATTTTATGCGTTCATGAGAAAAATGGGTGAAGCATCACGAAAATATAATTAAAATTATCGAGGAGAAAAATTAATTTCTATGGAATTCCCGTTTTCTGCAATTAATGGAGATAAATATTATTTCGCATAAAGATCCGCAATCTAATTATTACGCAGTATGTACAGACAGCACCGATCATCTTTTAGTTAATGCTCTGTCTTCCACTTAATTAAACGTGTGTTCCGCTTGTT
This sequence comes from Lasioglossum pauxillum, assembly GCA_933228785.1. Lineage (NCBI taxonomy): Eukaryota > Metazoa > Arthropoda > Insecta > Hymenoptera > Halictidae > Lasioglossum > Lasioglossum pauxillum. The sequence continues at coordinate 20,274,561 of OW121701.1, read as the reverse complement.
CAAAAATCTATTATGATTTCACATTATGCCCACTAGTCTTGTTTTGTTGTCCACAAACTTGAACCAATGAAACCACTTCTTCAGAAAATCATTATTTATTAAAATGCAGTTTATGTATTAAAGTTCATGATTTTAAATGTATTATTTCAGTTACATGTGGTTTATTAGTGAATCAATTTATAACTAGTATATCCAATATAACGAAATGAAAATATTGATCGGTTACTAATATCATATACCTACTTCTTGAGTTTTTGTAAATACATAATGATTTCTTGAAAAAATGGTTTTACTGGTTCAGTTTTTTGCTCCTCATTATCAATTATTTTATAAAATCAAAAATAACAGGAAAATATCCTTCAATTTTTGTTATAAATGCATAAAATCCACAGTCTGATGATTAAAGAAGGAAGCAGATTGGGTTAGTTATTTAATAGGCATTTAATCTCGAACCTGTTTCCCACGAGCTGCAGTTCTTACGCTCAGCTATCTCAGCTTTTTCAATCGCATTCGCTGCAACACCAGTGTCAATCTCATCATTTCCGTATTTTCTGGTGTATAAAATCGAGCAGATCAGATCAGGACACGTTCGGCGACGAGAATGCCGCTCCACGTGCCGTCACAATCGAAAAAACGCAGCGGCTCGATAAAACGTATATGTATTTATCCGGTTTATGCATGCGACCCTTTAACATTTGATCTTTGCCGCTTTACGTAAAGGGCAAGACACGCGTGCTTAATATTTGTTCAGTAGCAATCGTTTATTCCCAGACGACAGATATTTCTACAATAGATACAGTTACTCGCATTACTATTCGGACGCTCCAAAAAAGACGACAACTTTTTAAATATTGTACTATACGATTTGAACTTTTTTGGGAAGCTAGAGCAATTAGTTTACTACAGGGTGTGAAAAGAAATTTTTTCAAAAATAGCAATTGATCGGAATTGTAGAAAATATACTAATGCATGTTACAACTTTTTTTATGTGTGCTATATTGAAAATTTAAAACATACGATTTGTAGTCATCTGTGTCAATTAAATATATTCTAAAAATTTTGTCAAAATTGGTCGACGTTGCAATGAGCTACAAACGTTTAAAGATGGTAAAATTGCAGATTCTCACGATTTTCGGCCTATATCTAAGAATTCTTACATCTGTCAATGCCTGTCGTTTTTTCTCGCAACAACAGATTTCGATGAAACTTTTACAGTGCATATAATTGACACAGACCTACAAAACGTACTCTTTAAATTTTTAATACAGACCCACATAAAAAAGTTGTAAAATGCAATTTTTAGTATTTTTTCTACAATTCCGATCAATTGCTATTTTTGAACAGATTTTTTGACATCCCGTAGTAAACTAATTGCTATAGCTTCCCAAAAAAGTTCAATTCGAATAGTACAATATTAAAAAGATATATTATTAGGGTACCCATGAGTATGGCTTTTTATTTCGAAATTAATCACTTATTAATTAATCTATATGAAACTTAAAATGTAATTATTTTAAATCAAATTAAATTTTTTCTTTAAATTTAACTTTTAAAATACTATTTTTGGAGTCAAGCTTAATAATTTACAGCCAACCTCAAATAAGAAAAATTCGCAATTCCCTTTGTTTCCCTATGTAACAATACTGATCGCTGTCATATCGACGATGTCTTTTTTAATGTCAACTAAATACGTTTTCATATTTATTCATATTTGCAATATAAACATCAGCAAAAGTATACTCAAATGTCTCAGAGTCTATGGAGTACTTTTCATTGAAAGCCTATACAATTAAGAAAATTTTGTTACACCATTATTACTTGAATGAGTGCGATGGATTGACTTGTTTTAAAATCGTTTCAAATTCATGATCGAAACACTGCAAAAGGCGACAAAGGTTTACCGGAGTGAAAGGTGGATAAACAAGTGCAACATCTTTACCGAGGGACGCACTTCCGCGGTTATTCATATTATTTCCACGCGAAACGCGTAACAATAACAGCATCCTATTAAGTATGTCGGCGGCTATCGGCTATAAATAAACGATCGTATCGATAACGGATCGAGAAAACATTCGTTAAGATACCCAGCCAATAGGGAGCGGAGCTCGGGCCCCGTATCTTCCACGAATCTTCCGAGTCGCGCGCGGTTTCTGCACTTCGCCCCGTGAATCGGTCCGCGTCCTCGGAAAGATACAGAAAAACTCACGCGACTGCTGCTGTGGCACCGGAGCTGTGCACATTTCACATAAAAAATATTGCAAATAATCACCAAAATTTACTTCGCGATTTTGCATACAAGAATCGCACGTATTTAGTGTACAAAATTTGGAATTGTATCTGGGTGCATTTCAAAGAAAAAGTATTGCAAATAATAACCAAAATTTAGTTCTCCATTTTTCATACAAGAATATTTGGAAATTATCCACATACTTATTTTCACAATTCAGAATTATATCTGGGTACATTTCAAAGAAGAAGTGTTGCAAATAATAACCAAAATTTAGTTCTCCATTTCACATACAAGAACATTTGGAAATTATCCACATACTTATTTTTACAATTCAGAATTATATCTGGGTACATTTCAAAGAAGAAGTATTGCAAATTATAACCAAAATTTAGTTCTCCATTTTTCATACAAGAACATTTGAAAATTATCCACATATTTATTTTTACGCTTCTAATGTATTATGTACAATATTATGTCTCCTTCACCAACTGCATTTATGATTTGATCGAATATCTTCTGTAAAGGGTGAGAATAAAATTGGGGCGAGTGAAAAATATTATATTACAGTCAGTCATTTTCATAATGAATATTTCTGGAACCACGTAATTACACAGCGATCGTCGGGTAGCGTTAAGTTAATTAAATAAAAATTCAATATGCGTTTGACGTCTAGCTAAATTAAGGAAATAGGAAGGAAAATAATTTACATCAGTGAATTGTATATTTTAGTGCACAATGCTCGCTGTAAGGTGATCACATTGTTACGTGGACAATGCGGAGGTCATGTGCATTGCATTTTCATATTTTCCATCGATATTTCTTTCGTTCGTCTACGTTTGTCTCTTTCTCTAACTTTCATCGTTCTATAGTGGATGATCAAATTATTATGAACAGATGAAAAAACTATCAAGATACCTCCTATCTGTATTAATATATTATTTTATTATAATCGTGTAAAATATTATATTTTTAAATGCATTACTCATTATGGTATGTAATAATTAAAATGGAGTATATTCTTTTTCAAATCTTTGTAACATATATTTAAATTGCTTCAATTGAAACCCGAATATTAATTGATCATAAGTTCATAGCACGTTTGGAACGGTATTTTATTTTCAATTGCCTTTTATTGCTTTACTTTCAAATTACACGAAAACGCAACTGCTTCTTGATTGCAGCGCATTTTTGACTCGCAAATAATATAAAATCGTCGTCATACGCTACTAAAGCAGAACAATATGTTCTGCAATAAAAGAAGTATTTTTATAAGTAGAATATAAATTCCATTTTTGTTACCAAACTTCAAATAAATAATAGTTTTGAAGTGCTCATAATAATTTGATCACTCTCTGTAAAACCTCGATTATATGATTCTCATTATGTGACTCTTAAAACTATTTCCATTCCTTATCTAAGAATCATTAGATTGATATATACTTCTTTAAAAACTATATGTATAGGTTAGTTCCACAAAAATTACTGCTGTCCTTTCTTAGGAATAAGGAGAGAAATTATTCCATAAATATAGCAATGATAGAAAATACTTAAGCCCCGAAGTGTCTATGACAAAAAGTGAAGACAATGAGGCTCACACTGGTGTTCAAATACGTATGCGCAAAAATTGACCAAGGACACTCAAAACCGCGAGAAAAGTCGGTAAAGAATAGAGTTGAACGTCCGATAAAAAGACAAGGACGTGACAATGTCGTGGCTGCCACATAGCTTACTTTTATCTCTTAATATCCATTTTAAATACTCGTGTAAGTACTGTGCAGACATGAAAAAAAGCAAGGACTTTATTCTTTCTGCTATCTCAGCGATGGCATTCGTTCGGAAAGGGTTGAAGCATATTGACCGACCAGGTCCTTCTGACCTTTCGCATTGTCACTCTTTAGAGGGCATGTCATTTTCTCCACGTGATTGATTCTTTACTCTTTAACCATTCCCCTGCACTCTATTCGCTCCGTTCTCTTGTACTTCCTTTTTAACCCCTTGCCATATGACTTCGTTACCCCAATAAGTTCACTTAGCCCTTGCCAATAATTATGTCTGATTTATGTGAACAAAATTTCAATCATATTTATTCAATCAAATTTAACGCTCATTAGAGAGTCAGCACTAAGTACCCTGATAAACTAGGTTAAAATTTTCTGTACACTCTTTTTTGCTAATGCGCTGCAAGATAATTGTAAATATGAAGTTTCTTTAGATTCGTTTGAACTTTCTGATTTTGCAGCCATAAACTGTTTATTCTAAAGTACCTCAGTCATTTTTGCGGAATTTTTAGTAAGATTCCGAAATATGAATAAATATTGAATAAATAGTATATTCGAGAGTTAAAGTACAATAGAGTGTCAATTATCCGAATGTTGCATGGTTGCTGTTCCCTCCACTTTCTGGAACCAGTGTGACCATTAATGTACACGTAATTGCTATGCATTGTACGTATATTTTTCGCAATATACAGTAATTGATGAAAATTATTATAGTCAAATGTAAAATTTCTAAATGCAAATAAATATATTCGTATTTGGCAAGCGTCGAGATACTCCATAAAATTGTTGGAAAATTTGATAAATTGAAGATGTCAATAGATAATTTCTCCTCTATTAAAATCATTAAGGGAAGAAATAACATACAATTTAGTTTCTGTTTCTCACAATTGTTGCAGACAATTTTTATTTTGCATAAAGATCCGCAGTCTAGTGATAAGAGTTTAGGGAAGCGAAGTTTTCATTCAACATTCAACATTATGATTGTAAACTGGATTGGTACCACTAACTCAGCCCCACTTGGTTCGGATAAGTGACGCTCTACAGTCCACGGGGCGAGGACCGAGATCTTCGTTGTATCTCAGCGAATCGCAACGAGGGAATACAAAACGGCGTGGAAACGCTAGTTGGATTAGGTTAGCGTGCATTCTGCGGTTGTTACGTCGACCAAGTTTGTAATGCCGAACATTGCCGAGCCGAACAACATTGACAAACGGCGTTTGCTCGTCATGGTAGATTACTCGAAATGTATAACGGATGCGTTATTGGTAGGGGATAATAGCGTCGCGTCGAGGGGGTGGGGAGGAGAAAGATGGGGGAGAGAGAGAACGATAACAGGCTCAGAGATAACCGGCTCTCTATCGCTCAAGTTTTCATAGAGGTTATCGTTCTGACCACCGTTGCCACGTCCAGCGCTCGAACTGACGAGTGTTTTCCTCATCTGCGAGTTTTATTCTTGAACAGTGCCATCATTTGATCGGCGAGACATCTTCCTTCTCCTACGCGCTGCTGAAAAATTAACCCCTCGCCGTGAAAGTAGTTTCCTTATTATGTTCTTAGCGTTCTCTCATTAATCATGCCGTTTGATAAATTCCATTAGTGTTCGAGGGTTGATTAACCCCTTGTCTTGTGATTCTCTTCTCGTCTGTACTCGTCGGAACTACTTTGTCGCTAATAATGGCATAATTTTGTAAAAAAAACAGTCGTACGACAACAAACCTCGACGCATCTTGAAGCTTGAGAGCTTTATTTTCGCGATCTATCGTCCGTTTTAATCGAAGATGTTTTTTTACGATGCATCGGATGGGATACTGAAGACACGTTCGTCTAAAAAATGCTACAAGTTGAAACGTCGCTGAAAACTTTAACAAATTTTTTTCGTGACTGAGTCTACCATGGATTTGAAAGTTGATCCTCCCTCTTTACAACGATCTCGAAACTTGTTGTACGACTTTTTTTAATTGCTTTATTGGGATTTGAATGAAACCTGTGTCCCGTCAACTTTATGGTAAATTATTGGAACGCGAAAGTGGAAGCTTCGAGCTTTAAGGTGTGTCCAGGTTTGTTGTTATACAATTCTTTTCCATGAAATTACATCACTTTAAAATTTAGTCTTTCAATACTTCTTAGAAAAAAATTTTTTTTTTTTTAATCTTTTTTTGTACCTTAAGATGATGTTTCCGCTTACAATAATCGAAAATTATCCCAATGCAAGAGTGAGTTAATCATCTCTACTCCCGAGAATACATTTTCAAAGAATATCGATGAAAGTACAAAAAAAAATTTATATTACAGTCTTTAAAAAAACAATCAGTTCAAAACGAATTATTAACTGAGATTAAATTGAAAATTAATATGAACTATATGATAATTATTAATAACAGTGATGTTGAAAACGGATTGGTTAATGGAGCACACATGCGGAATATTAAAATTTATTACTTTTCAAGAAAATACTAAAATTCCGTCTATATTGTGATTAGATTTTCAATTGGCCAGGGTAGGAGTGAAAGTAAGAACTCGTTATCGTGATTATATGAAAAATGCAAATATTGATCAAAATTTAACACCAATAATAAAAATATCGAATCAAGTAAATATGTCGAGTGAGGAAAAATATCAAATCACACGTAGTCAATTTCCAGTGGTTCCTGCTGAAGCGATTACGATTCATAAAAGTCAGGGATGAAAAACATACGAGAAAGTATGTTTGGATTTTAAAAAATCAGAAAGGCCAACTTTACAAATGTTGTATGTAGCACTGAGCAGAGTTTCAAAATTGAGCGCGGTTTATATATTTCGGGACAATTTAAATTAACAGTATCGAAGAAAACCAAGATCAATACTGCAACCCCGGATAATGATGAGTTGTATCGTTTGCGAAAAACTAATTAAGACAATTTATATTGCAACATTAGTATGCTATAACAAGGAACCAAGCGAGCAACGAGCATACGATATTGGTTTAATGCGACGCCATATAGCAAACATTTTGATAAGTAGAAAACTATTGAATTTCCCTGAAAACGTATAATATTCTTAAAACGTACACTTAATAAATAATAATAATAATATACAGCAACTAATGAATCGGGAAGTTCTTTGTGTGGCTCGTGGAGAGTCACACACAAAATGAAAGACATTAATAGGGTTTTATTAGGGCTGTGGGCCCTACTAGGATTGCGTACCACTAACATTCTCGCAAGAGCAGTCCTGCCCGCGAGCTCGCGAAGCGAGCGAGCAACAATAACCCTCTAGTTTGATTTAATATTATAACTAGACTGCGGATCTTTATGCAATTATGGCTTCCGAAAATTTTCAAAAAATGCTACGATATAAAATACGACAGAATTTAGTACGATTTTAATTGATTTCAGATCTAAAACGGCTACTGCCGCGGAAAATAAGATTCTATTTTATTCAAGTTTCTGAAAATTCGTCTAGAAAAATTGCAAATTGCATAAACATCCGCAGTCTAATTATAACGAATAGTAATCGTACTGATTAAATTTGAATGTGTCTAATGGAGAAAATTTATCTCCAAGAGTCTTTTTATTGTACAGAAAATTGAGCAACTTTGACAAAGGGGCCTATTTGTCTTTTTACGATTTCCAGTTTTTAATATCAATTTTCATAAGCTGATATCGTGTAGAAATGAATTTTTTGAAACTGCTTTCCTACGTTCGAGGCGATATGAAAAATTTCATAAAACTTTATTGTGGCACGCTCTCCATTATATGCATTTTGCACATTCAAATATGTTGCAAATGCATACATATATGTATATTGGATATGAAACCATAAACAATTAATAGGATATAAATTTCAATGAATTTTTATATAGTTGTGTTTAGTGTTAATTTGACTAATTAAATTGCTCTGCAAAGATTTTGCAATTGTACAAATATAAAATTAGACGCCTGTCCAATTTAATTTGATTCCATAGGACGTAATATTACTTTAATCACTTTTTAAGTTAAATATTTGATATGGAAAGTGAGATTGGAAAATACTTTTATAGAGTCATTGGTTATGACGACACAGATTTCCTATTGTGTCCAATCGAAATATTGGTAAAACGAAAGTATTTCATTTTTTGTATTAAATGTGATTATAAGGACGTTTGGAAATTACCAGAACGGTTTGACGCCAAACTGACTGGGGAATATGAAATTCGAGCGAGTACGGCGGTAAATATTTTTCAATAAACCGTATATGTACCTATAGTATGGTATGTATCAATGGATCAACAACAAGATACAAAAGAATACAGAAATTGTCAAGCGATTAAAGAAATTCTATCCGTGTATAATTTGTCGGATATAAATTGTACACGATTTGTTACGTAGCACAATTTTATTGAAATTCTAAAAGTGATTCGAACGTGCACAATTAAAGATGTTCAGTTCTAGCAGAAAAATATTCTACAGAAACGATGTCTATCTGACGTCACATGTAGAAATGCGCGCGGAAGGAAATATTATTCGGTCAAAAGTCTTCACCTGTTTTCACTGATAAGAGGCGAAAAAATAATTATTATCATACCGCAAGAAGCTCTCACAGATTTCCGTCTTCGTTACGAGACAGTTCACGGCGCCGTGGTTTATTTGTGGTTAGGATTGGAAAACGCGTTGTCATAAAGATACGGCTACCGCATCCTATTTACGAGTGTCTTCAAACCGACCGGACAACTTAGTTGCCTGTGTGGAACCCTTTTTGATAATTAAAACTCGGAACGAATAAAAGTAAGACTAACGTCATTTGAAACACTTTACACTTAAATATCATACACATGGTGGTCATACTTATGGTGGTTTATCAGTCACTTGTAGCATGGTGTGCTTGTATTAAAAATTATGAGGATTAACATTGTTTGCAAATGAACAACGACAATGTCATGAATTAATTCTGTACATGCTATATGTATATATCATAAAAATGCAAAATTAGTACAAAAAGCGTCGTCAATTGATACAATTGTGCTCTCCTCAATTTAGCCACGGCTTTTGAATTAAGTTCCATTTTAAAAAACCGCTTGTCTAATAATAAGAAAATTGAGCGGGAAGCTCATGCATTTAAACCCGGGGCACCAGCAAAGAATCTATTAGGTTGTAAAGAAAGAAATGTAGGATTTTTGTTCCTTTGTTTTAATTGGAATTTTATACCAATAAATATTTACCTTAATTTAATGAGTTATATGTCATTTTAAAGCTTGTTTTACGCTCTATTTAATTATGCTTTTGATATCTAATTTTATTCAAATTTGTATTAAATTATATTTTATTTCAGGATGTAAAAACGCGATTTTCGCATTATTTTTTTTCTATGAGCACTATTCATTCGTTGACACTTACTTCGCCCCGTACTTCGTTGATATTTCAAGCCGCTTGAGTGGCACTTCGGCCTGGTTTGAACTCATAGAAAAAAATAATGCGAAAATCGCGTTTTGACATCCTGAAATAAAAGCCAAATAATTTAATACAAATTTGAATAAAATTAAATAACAAAAGCATAATTAAGTAGAGATAATTAAAACAAACTTTAAAATGACATGTAACTACTTAAATTAAGGTAAATATTTATTGGTATAAAATTGCAATTAAAACAAAGGAACGAAAATCCTGCATTTCTTTCTTCACAATCTAATATTTAGTAGTCTATTGCTGCTGATTCATGACGCGGCCAACGATATCTACAGCTCAAAGGGTAAGAAACATCCATGTGTGTACCAGACATTTCACATGTTTCTTCACTGTCCATTTTATGATGGAACTTAAAATAGAAATTCTGAGTCATGTTTGACTGACCCTCGTAGAAATAATATCGTGCTCGTGGATTTTCTGTGCCAAATTGAGACGTGTCAATAATTGTGTTGTCTGATGCAAAAGAAAAAGGGAGACAGGCATTAGTAATTCTTAACGTTTTATAAAATCGAACAATTAAATTATTTAAAATCCTGCAATAGTTTCAGAAGATTCTAATGCAAAATTAATAAAGAAACTCTGAGTTGTATTTGACCGGTGGAAGTAGTATCCACGTGCTCGTGGATTTTCCGCACGAAGCCACGCGCCAGACCCGAGCGAAATGTGTGCGCGCGGCTTGGAGGGACAGACCAGAGAGGGAAGAGTGAGAGACGTAGAGCGGGAGGAATCCCAAGCAAATGGGCAACTTGTTGCATTTCGGCCGGGAACGGCTCGATAATATACTGCACAGGAATTCTATGTATACATATACTGTGTACGTGCCAGGATTGTTTAAATTTCCTCTCTCGAGCGTTCGTGGTCCTATCACGTTGACTGCCACGTCACTTACCCATAGGTAACACGGTTTCCGCGTCAAAGTTAAAAATATACTGCCGACAAGATAGTCGATAAAAATATTTTAATTGGAATATTTATTTATTCTTCATTTTCTTTGAAAGATTGTTCTTCAACCGTCATACGTGCCTCATTTTCCACTTTTCTCTCACTGGTTACAAATTGACAAAATGGTCAAATGACCGGTTTTGTTATTTGAGAATTACTAAAAAAATAAAACTGAATTTTTAAAAAGCATTACCCGAATATTCTGAAATTACTGTTTTTCATTTAATTTAATTTGAAACACCACCACACTCGTTTATACCTTGATTGTTGTAAAAGCCTACATGTTATTCAATATTGAAATAGTACTAAAAATTGCGGATACTAATCTAGGACGTAAACGATTAAACATTTACCAAAATCGAATAAAAAATTTGATATGTAAATTAATAAACATGTCTTCGTAAAAACCATGTTTTTCTATCTTGGTGATACAATATTCCTGAAGTTATCAAGCAATCTACTTCGTTCTTCGAAATCGTTAACGAACGTTTCTTGATGGGGCAAACTTTCCTGAATCTCAAAAACAGTCATAAAAGTGAAAGATTAAATATTCCTATTATTACCAGAAATGAGACACTATAATAAAATCTATTCGAGGACAATATTTTTAATATTTAATGCTGACTTTTATGTCCGCTGATGTCATCACACAAACTTTCGGTCACTTTCCAAAAGACTTGTCGAATAATGTATCTAATTAATAATTCTTTCCTCCTTTAACAATATTAATACATTGAAGACACAAATGCATAAATTTGTCATAACTATATAAAATCCGCTGTCTGGTAATTAATGAATCGAGGAGAAGTTTAGCGTACAGTGTCCGGAGAAAAGATTCGTAAAACTGAATTTCGATGATGTTCGAGGAGTTGTTGGAGAGTGGTGGTTAAAGGCTGTAAAAGGGAGTCGGAAGTTACTGTTAACAGTCGGCTAGAGTCCCTGTCGGGGATCTTTTACGGACTTTTATAATAAAACCGGCGCGTATTACTGTAGTAGACTGGCTGATTTACGGCGACCCTCCACGGAAGTCCAACGCCGCTGGAGACGCCCGGTTTACCGTTTTCGTTCCTGGTTTTTCTCAAGCTAATGCTTTCATTTAATGTCTCTCGTCCTTCCGGTAATTTGTAACTTTGGCTCAGCTCGGGTTTTGCTTTCTCAATTGAAGTAGAATCGTCTGTGCCACTTGCTGACGCCGACGCCAATGTCGTCGACATAGCTTACCAACCTTTTTGAACTCGGAGAACCCGGCTTTTTTCTCCCCCCTTTTTCTTCTTCCCAGGTAAACTATTTCCGAGTGCTGTTTTACGGGTAATGCAGGATTTTAGAAAATCATGATTTATATCAAGTGTGATTTAATCAATGTTTACAGGGTGTTCTAACATGGTATAAACATAGAGAGCTGATTTTACATGAGAAAATCCTCAACGTAAAATATTTCCCATCGCAGTTAATCTTCAATGACCTTAAAAGACATTGAGTCGTATTGGATGGTACAAAAAATTATTAACATGAATGAACGTCAATTGACAATTAAACGAATAATTGAGAAATTATTACAGAACAATGTGACTATTTTTAGAAGATTTCGCGATGAACAAATTACTTAAAATCACGTCAACTGAAAAGCCCTGAAAGTACATCTACAAAGAGTGTACAGTGACTTAGAGACAACTGTGATCAAAATATGTACAGGCAACAGCAGGCAATAATGGACACCATTGCACTGGAATGTAAAGTACTCGAAGTAGTAGAGTACCAGGACAGGCGAACCGCATCAGGTGAAATTATGAACCAGGAAATAACTCGAAAATATCGGCGCATCACAGGAAGCTCATCACACTGCGGACACACCCTCGCAAACATACTGGAAAACCAGGAATGCAAATTCTATCTGGATGTGACCACTCGCGTACATCATAGGATAAAATAATGGCACGGGGCAGGCCAGATACAACCCAGCAATATAAAACAGCACAAATAACATATTTAATAGATAAACGTACCGCAAACCGCGTGGAAATAGAAACGGAATGAAGAGAGGATCAGGAAATATTTACCGCAAACTAAAATGATTAAAAGTAGATTTTTATTTAATTTCTGCTTCTTACAATTGACCTGGAAAATGTTGTATTTTGCTTAAAGATTCACAATCTGAACATAACAATCGTCGTATTCAATAGGTCATGATTTTGAATAGTAATTTGTCATACAAGTTCTTATAAACTATTTGTTAAATGAATTTGATTTTTTCGTTTTAATCAGAAAACTTTCACTTGTTGTAGAAACTCCTTTGCATTGACAAATTCAGTTTGCAAATCATAGTTTATTTAAGTTTTGCAGCGGTGTTCGCATATATTTGTCATAATTTTCGTTAATATGGAGACTTTACGAACAGTAAAACTACATTTGCATTTGAAATATTATAAAACATATAGATTTGAACAGTAGCAATTTAATTTCTGAATATTTACTGATAATGACTATCTGCCTCATACAGTTATACATGTCCTCCGTCGTAGGAAACGTGATTTCAACAGGAAAAAGTAGTGGCTAGAACGTTTTAGAAACATTCCACTAATTATGAAATGCAGGAGAAGATATATTTAAATCTCCATCACTTTAGAGAGGTCGTACGCCTTGCTCGTTCGTCTTGAAATTGATTAAATCTATCTAAGAATAGAAAATCGAGGACGCTTTCGTATTTCCCTGAATCGGAATTTAAATGTCGATTAAGATCTTCATGTTTCAAATTGGTGTCCATTAATTTTGATAGACCTTGTATATGTTTACTAATACCATTACCAGGAATAGTAGAATTCTATTTAAGAATTCTACTCAAGGATTCTATTTAAGGAGACTATTAAGAAAAGAAACTAAAGTGGAAAATCTTCATTTTGCATAAAGGTCCTAAAAATGAAACGTTAACCCCTTCCACCACAATCTTTCGTGCACCTACAAGAATTTCTTTGTTGTCGTCCTCAAGATAGGTATTGGATAATTGTTTTTAAGTTAAGAAAATATTTAAAGTAAATAATTATGTACGCAAATGAATCCTTCAGTCTTTCTAATCAGTACAAATTCTATAAGTTCGATAACAAATGCACCTCGAGTTGCTGACCAAAGAGTGGAAAGGTGACGCCTTATTCGTACATAGCACGCGATTATTTTTTTATTCGGACAGCTGTAAAATATTCGACGATAAAATTATTCGAATAGTCCCCTTTGCTAGATTGTCGACGGAAAATCTTTTCAGATGTAACAGCCGTGATGTCGTCACGTTATCTTTAAGCATGCACGACAAGGACACCTGTACGCACTGCATTTTTCGCGTAATCCCCACTTGGCGGTCTTCAGTCTCGACTTCAGAGCCGCTCTTCACTTTTTAGCCAGTTGAAAGGTTGCTGAAACATCGATGCTGCTTTATACCTGCATAAACCTTCTACACGTAAGTAGGAACGTAATTTCGCGTTATTGCATTATACTGTGTTTTAAGTGCCTCGAAGGACAGAAGATTCTCCTACCGGGTGATTCGAGAAGATATCGCGAAAACTTCGAATACTGACTCGCGTAACTCATGTCTCTTGGATGTAATCAGAACAGATATAAGTAGGTGGCACGTATAAGAAATTATTTTACATGTGGATACATGCAATTTTTTTAGGCGAAGTAAAAATTGCCTGCATTAATTGCAAGATACAGAAGCTGCATAGATGTTAGTTTTCTTCCTTAATCATTGTAACAAGTCGAGACTAATACAATAATATTTTCCTCATTCATTTTACCACGCTTATATTAGCTTTGCCGAGTTGTCGTTGTCGTTGTTGTATGCGTCAAATCTTGTAATCGAATTTTAAACCACTTCCCGATGAGCTAGAGACTTGAAACTTTAAACATAGCTCGGAACTTGATGACAATGCAATATTAAAAAACAAATTTTCAAAAAAACTGTGCATCTAGGAGAAAAAAATGTTAATATTAACCGTCACACCTCGCCGCGCGACGCTCAGTAGTACGTCATCGCGTTCAGCGATCCCCACTCCGCACACCAGCGCTCCCTACTCCAGTACGCGTTCCCACTCCGACTCATCCCCACTCCACTGGCCCACTTCGCACCTAAGGAGCTCATGTCAGTGTGGTGTTCTGTTCATTCAGTTCCATTTCGGACAATTTTTAACTCCATAAAGAGGCATCGTCTCTCGGAGTCATCCCCTCATTCTATCTCGCGTATTTCCATACCTTGCGTTTCTATATCTTACTATATCATACCAGAATTACTATATCTTGCGTTCCATTTAAAAAAAGACTAAAAAGTAAAAAATAACTTTTTAAAAACCACCCTTATATTAACATGCACTAGAAAGGAGAAAATCATTTTTTTAGGCATTTGTGACTTTAAATAAAAGCCTGGAGCGCCCACGAAGATTACGTCAATATAGATTAGCGCTCGACGCCTTTATTTATAGTCACTAACGCCTAAAAAAATGATTATCTCCTTTTTAGTGCATTTTAATATAAGCGTGATTTTTAAAAAGTTTTTAATAATATATTTTTATTGTAACATCTATCACGCTAAAAGCCAAACGAAGCTTGTTTTTCTTCTCTGTCAGGCAATTGTCTGGTGCACACGTGTTGCGACCGGTATAATAAGACGGGAACAAGAAAATTAGAAAACTTAAGACACGTCATTTCGTAATAACAATCCCGACCATCATTGCGCGCTGACCACAATTACCCTATTCTCCCCTACGGTATCTTCTTGTTCAGGTATGTAGAACCGTTCGAACCGCGAGGGTCTACCGTCCATCTAAGCAGGGGTGTACGTCTCTTGGCGGTGACGCCCGCGACGAAAGGGTGTAAAAGTCACAGCCTTACCACCTGGGGATGTTTCCTTGTGATCAAGCTCAGCCCTGCTGCTCTTCTATATTTAACCGATCCCCGCGTCAGCCAACCCCGTTGCCGCTCGAGTCGTTTCGAAATCTTTGCTCCTCGCCTCGAGAGTTCTCTAAGGCTGGCCTCTCTCGCTCTATCTCTCTCTCTCTCTCTCTCTCTCTCTCTCTCTCTCTCTCTCTCTCTCTCTCTCTCTCTCTCTCTCTCTCTCTCTCTCTCTCTCTCTCTCTCTCTCTCTCTCTCTCTCTCTCTCTCTCTCTCCACTGGTCAGGGATGGCATCCGCGTTAATGCAGAGTAACGAGCGCTTTGTAACGGAGGAGATCTGCCTTATGGCGTTTGTTGGCAAAGGCGAGAAGCGAAGAGTCGCGGCCAACTGGGTCTGATCCAAGAGCACGTCCTCCCGCGAAGGGTAAGAAAGCTCGTGAGGAAATTACCGCGTGATTACGTTCCCTTCGCGGGGAAAGCGGAACGACCGGCTCATGGAGCAACTTTCTTTGCTTTCTTTTCCCCCTCCGTTTGGAAATTGAAGATTGAAGGACGCCGCTTCTCATTGGCACGGCCACCGCGGGCCAATTGCCCGGCTTGGTCCACCCGAGAAGCTGCGGGACTGGTCGGGGCGCTTCTTATCGCGTGCCTGTTCGCTCTCCGGCCATGTGTCTCCGGTTATGCGAACAAGACGTTCGCCGAATATTTTCTTCTTTCTCGTAGATATCAACACAAGTTCATTCGTTGTTCTTCAGTCAGTCGAAATCTTCGTACACCCTTTAAGGTAAAACTTTCCGCTTTCTGACTGTTTAAATCAGCGCTCGGATTTACTTACTCGCGACCCGCGGCGGTCCTAGTTCGGAGCTCTTCAGGCGCGTTCCATACTCGCTATTCGTGGAGCCTAGGAGAACTAGGGCCGCCACGGGAAGCGAGACGCGTAGCAGGTCCAGGGGGCGTAGCCTTCGAAACTCGGCCGTTGCGAGTAAGTAAATCCGAGCGCTTGTATATTTCGAAAACAACGCGGGAAACACAATTATTCTATTTACTTTTCATTTGTCAGGCATCTTGAAGATCATGTGAAGGTTATTTGGTGGTTATTTGAAGGTCAACTTGGTTTTCTCAAATAGAACATATTTCTTTTCTTACAGTTTCTTGTTCTATATGAGAAAATTGAAGCGACTTTTATATGGTACATCTTTTTGTCATGTTAAAAAGATATCTAATTCAATAAAAATTCATTTCAATTTTGCCACTCCCAAAGCAGAGAACGTTTACGTCATATTAACCCTTAGCACTCCGATGGCGACTCTGAGGCGCCACCAAAAATTGCTGTAGCATTATTCAAAATATTGTTTAGATTATTAAGTACATATATCGGTATCTAATCAATTACTAAATATTTAGGTATTGTATGAGGTATTTATACCAATTTGAGATACATAAAATTTCAAGAATCGTAGAGAATGGAAATATTCTAAATCGAAAGAAATGTTTAATTTTCGAGTTAAAATAGTTTGGTGTGCAAAGGGTTAAATTGTAAGGTGAAAATGTCAGCAATTCCAATTTTTAGAGTATTTTTATTACAAAAAGAACCTCTATAAAATAATTACTGTTCAAAATTTCTATATTCTTTTCGTGTGTGTACATTAATAGCCTTATAAGCGTATATAAATACGCCCTACACAGTAGAGTAGTTTCAACTGGAGCACAGCATTTGCATATTGCTAGTCTTCTCGGATAGTGAACTCTGTAACCCACCCTTGAAACCGTCTGCTATCTTTTATAAGGTATCCGCAGAAGCGAGCGCAGCTACTTGTTCCTTAATGCCTAATGAACTGTCATTATTTCTACCGGAGAAGCAACATGTACTACGTCGCACAGTAGTAATAGTATTAGTGTTCAATTCTTGCTGTGTGTTTGTCAGTCTCATCCTTATTATACCTTATTATTATTTTGTATTTTCTCATCCTTATAACTTCTAATTCTTTCCCCACATTCACATGCAATATCATTTTATTTGCTGTTATCTTCTTGTCTTTAGACTGATTTCTTCATATTTTATTGTTGTTCATATGTTTTCTCATACCTAATCTGAATTTACAATCATGACTCATTCTTACGACGAAGTCCATTTAAACTCCAAGCTTTTAAAATATTTCTTTTTATTTATTAACACGTCGATAATTAGACACAATTAATACAGAAAAATTTTATTTTGCACAAAGAATAATAACTTTAATTCATAATTAATAACTTTAGTACGTGGAAAATAGTATGGGGACATTTATCAATTTTTTAAAATCTGTTCTTAAAGAAATTACTTCATTAACCACTGTTTTAAATTGCATATATTCACTTACGTGTTAAATGCATCGAATTCGCAGTCTAATGATCGAAAATCGTATTCTTTCTCTGTAGAAAATCGTAAGTGAGTAAGTAAGAAATCGTAGTAGCTGAGACAATCGCTAACGAAGAAAAATCACTATCGTAAGCTGGTGGCTCGACAAGGTAGATCGGCCTATAATTGCGTATTCCAATTTAACGATCGATCGAATGAAAATCACGTGTATTATTGCCAGTCACAGTGGCCACGTGGTCGGAGTGTTGATGGCGTTTCGCGAGACTTTTAACATACTAATCGCTGGAGACAAACGTTTTCGACAACGTTGTAGTGCTTTTAGATAATCTCTTATTGACTTTTCGAAAAATATTTGCATTCTTGACACAGATGAAAGTAAGAATATCAATTCATCCTTTCCACTCGATTAAAATTATTAAAGGAAAAATGAAATGGCCTACATTTCTTACAATTTATGCAGACAATTTTTATTTTGCATAAAGATAAGATGCAAGAAATCCAAGTTTCTCGTAACAAGAATTTATTACAAGCTGCCTTGATGGATTTAATGTTGAAACTATAACATATAGCCCTCAAATTCGTGAACGAAAAATTAAATAGAAAAACTAATAGAAACGAAATGATAAATATGAAAATTGACAGTCTTTAATTAGATTATTGACGCGACTGTACTTAAATTAGTTATTTAATATAATTAGAATTCCAATGGAAAAATCGTCTGTGGTGAGACGAAACCAACGCATGAAATTATAAAAAACCGTATTAAAAGTTCATTGGTTGAGGAAGGTGAAAAGATTATAAAGCTTGCTGAATAAAATTCTCGGTTTCCATTTCCTGTGTGCGTCTTTCCATTACTTTAATTTCATTCCGTCTGCGGTATTCTCTTTGTCGTTCTTCTGTGCCATTACACCTTACCATGTCCTTCTATACTTAACTATTATTGTTAATTATTTTTCTTTCTCTTTCCAATTGATTTTCGTTTCTCCTTCTTGTTCCACTCTCCCGACGAGTAAACGAAACGAAAATTCTGATTTGAATCGCATAATTTATTACGAAAACTAATATCACGGAATTTGGAACAATACAAAAGTTTTAAACATTACTGATATCGATGTGTTATTTTTCAGAAATTGGAATGATTAAAAACAACACAATTTTCTACTTGACTTCAGTTTATTGCAATTTACGCAATTGGATTTTGCACAAAGATTGGTAGTCATAAAATAATGAACATCGATTGGAGCGATAAAATTCTTAGCAGAGGTTGAAATTTCTACATAGAAAAATATGTCAACTGAACAACGTTCTCGGTTTTCTGTGTAAAAGAAATAGTCATCTGGTAAAGATAACATTTGACAGCGAGTTTTGTTATTTTGAAAATGAACTCGCGCGGGAGCAGGATTTTTTCAAACGGTGGAAGTTCAACAAAAATATGATTTCTCCAGAGAAAAAATTACTTAAATGTTTTGTGAACGTTCCGGTGCTTCTTCCTCAGGCTGCGAATAAAAGTTATTTAATCAAAATCGAGGTATATTATACTTCAAACTGGATTTTCTTTTCCACTGTAGAAGTAGTATTAAATAACTTACGTAACTACAAGTTCAGAAGGAATGATTGAATTGAAGACATTTCTTTATACTTTATAACGTGTTGTTTTAATACTGCCAAAACGTATTGGCTTCTGCTGTCTGAAAAGTATTCCAGTAACATCAAAATAATTTATTTAACGAAATAAAAATTTCTTGCATTTCGCAGATCCTGAAGGTACACCGAATACATTAGTGAAAACATTCACTCTTAAATCTGGATAAATAATTCTTGTTCAAAACTCTATACATCAACATATAACATGAGTGAAAATGGCAACACTACAACGCTGAATTCTAGCTATTAAAAAAAATGTTTAATTTAAGCAACATGACTTCAAAGTTGCCGAAGTAGTTTAACGAATTGCAGAAAGTTGGACAGAACAAAAGACGTGAAGTTTGACAAGATTTTATTTATAGAACTACACGTTTTTTTTTATTTATAGTTTTACGTCGCATCAACTGCTGGGTTACTAGCAACTAGCAACATTATAAAATAAGTCAGGATACATATGTATATTACATTATTTGTGTTTCTAAATTTTTTCAAAAATGCTACTAAAAGATATTTTGACGAACCCAATGCAATCATGAAATGCGCGAACAATTGAGGTATTCGAATGCAGAAAAATCTGACATGCGAAGAGAAGTTGCGGCGGAATTCGGCCGTGTTTTCTCAGCGGCTCGCGCGTGTATAATTTGACCGTGGGTGCAACGATACGCTCGCCAGTGCAATGCTGTCGCTGACGTCACTGGTTCGGACGATTAGTTTGACAGTGGTTCTCCGTTTTGTTGATACTTCGTCTGGAGCGAAAGGTTAACGCGCAAAAACCGTCTGGTTCGTTCTCCGCCGGCTGTTCCGATCGTGGCCTTTCCACGATTTCCCGCACGGCACAGTGCACAGTAATCTAAACGTTCTTCTCTACCAAAAGTAAATTTTGAAATTTTCATATGTTGATCACATTCCTTCTAATACAAAGTTGTTGCCCTTCATAATGCGAAAACTGTAAAATATATATTTTTCTTAGTATAGTTATTAGTATTCTGAAATGCGTATGTACCCTATTGGGTACGATATTTCGATATTTCGAACACGTTGAGTGTACACATCCAGTGAGCCACGAAAGTATTCGAACGCTCTTTAAAACAGAATAACTTTTTTATAGTTGTACCAAACTACCGAAAAGTAGATAAAATATAAAGCATTTAAAACGTTTAAAGATACTGTTGTAATATTTTCAGCTAATTAAAATGATTACGTAAACAACTAAATGTGTATGTGACCTCTGGATCGTGGATTAACCTCTTGCCGTATATTAACGAGTCAGACTCGCGATGAAGATTTTAACAAAGTTTAACAAATATGAATGTTATGCCTTTCTTTCTAGATGAAATAAAATATGATTCGTTTGTAATCAATATTTAAGCATTAAAACAAATGTAGCCATACAAAAAATATAAATTTTCTTTTCTCTTCTACGATATTTTTTGGGATAAAATACGTTTTAATTACTGTAACTGTAAAGAAAATGTTACGGCAAGGGGTTAATGCAATTTTTATTTCGTATAAATATCCACTCTCTCTAGGTCGAGTTATAAAAATTCGTCCGAAGGTGAAAGCATGCGAGACGACATTCCGACGAACCTAACGATATGAAAATGAGTAAAACGCCGTTCGCAAAACGACAGTGCATCGAGTGTTTTCGAGGATCGGCGCGGCGTTATTGAGGACTGCGTTCTGACCGGTGGATAAGATCGTTCATCGGCAAGAAACCGCTTCTCCACTTCAGAAAAAAGACTGCAGTACGTCCGACGAGGAGGATCTGCTTGGAACGCTTGTCGCCGTATTATGTAATATCGCGGATTGCGACACGTTATCCGCGAAAGCAACGCCGCGCCGCGGCGTTTCCCTCGAATTTTCCATTGGTGGCCAACAAAAAAGCGGTCGATCATCGTCATCATCGTCGGTATCACACGTCGGATACACGTCGGTATCGATCTTCCCGCGCCAATGCGACGTAATTACGAGTTTGAGGAAAGGAGAGTCAACGGAAACGTAATCGTAATCGGCCGCTATCAGAGTCACGCACGGCCGAGACTGCAGCGATTCGACGCGACGACGACGGCGAGAGACGCCGCGGCGATTCATGCGATGTCATTTGCCGCGCAGTTGCGACGCTCGCTAAGTTAATGCAGATAATTTGAATTTGCAAGTCTCATTGAAACGCGCGCGAATGCCACGGGCACGTACAGTTACCCACGAAAGTCTAGCCTCGTGTGATACGTCTCTCGAGCACCAACAGCCCATCTTCGCGAATTTTTATTTCGGATACCACCGGTTCGAATCGTTTGAAATCTGGAATCTGATTAGACACATCCTTTGCCAAGCTTAATCAATTTTTTTCAGCTAAAATTTTCGTCGAGCATTAGGTTGGTGCACATGATATGTCCGATTTGTACCAGACTCGCCAGATTGAGACTTGTGTCCACGCTGTACCTTCCCCTCTACGATGCTATTCCCCTTCCGCCGCTGTCCGATCAGGTGATGCGATCTGGTGTTGGCAGAAAGAGAGAGAAAGAGAAAGAGTAACTTTTCCCCTTATCTGGCGACTCTGATTTGTACCAATATATTGTATTATACAGAATTTCTTCATTTACAAAATTATCATTCAGTTCTCTCTACCATCGACGAATAGTATATTCATTCACCACCACATTCCGATCGAACATCGCATAATGCCACCGTCAATGTATTTGTTATTCCACTCATACAAAAAACGTATGCGACAATCACATTGATTGACGTTTACACAATACGTTATTTAAAAGAAACGTTACATACGTACACGAAGATAGGACTTTAAAGATCAGTTTTGTATCTTTAGAAAGTAAATTAATAAATCCGCAGGCCATAACAGTATTTCTTATAATAACATTTTAAAATCTTCCTATTTTCCACGGGATTTGTACTAATGTTTATCAAATTCATCACGCATTTAGACGCTTGCTTTATTGAGCTTTCTGAATTTGGATGTACGTATAATGACGCTAGCAAACATTTACAGGCGTCGTGCAGAAAAATCACGTACGTCTCGCTTGTACGCAATCTGCTTTCAATGTTTTCTTAAAATGACGATTTGTGTGTTGCTGGTGTAAGTTACGAATTGTTCGGGATCTTGGAAAACTAGCTGCTAACAAAACTTCAACATTCGCAAGAATAAGTTTTGTATCCGTGTACGTGGAAGATTTATGTCAAAATATTTCTTTAAAATGTACTCTATAATACCGTTTAAGAATTTTTCATTTTGAGCACTGTTTGCAATTGCATAGATTGTTAATGTAAACATGTTCTTCTACTTTAATGTGATTGTCACTTATTTTGTAACACATTTTATAAAAACCTTGTATAGGTTTCCTGTAAACATTTCTGATACAAACTTTCGTGATTCTCAAAAATCGACATTAACACTAAACCTACCACTGCCGGTTAAATAACCGGTCTTACATTTTTAATTTTGTAATTATTGAAATTTTGACGTTGCTTACATGGAAAATGATTCGATAAATTTCTTTATCCAAGCACATATTGCAATAATAATTGCATGAAACCTAAATATGTAGAGAACATTATTATCAGGTAAAACATTTTAATCGCTTTCAGTGCTCGGCAGTTTTACTGTTAAACATTGATGTTGCGTGAAAATATGTTAATAACACAAAATACGCGCGTACTACCAACGGAATACAAATTGTAGCAATGTTAAACACTATCGATCTAATTGTTGTTATTATCAACCGTAGGTTGGACGTAAAATGCTGCATGTTTTAAATAATGAAAATTTCACGGATTCTTTCAACGAATCGAACGGAAACTTTCAACGAGTGACCAGGACATAAAAATCGACGTGCATCTAGAAATAAATCATTAATTCGACAGTCTCGTCTTTTTCAAAAATAGATCGCCAGTACGGATGATTTCATTTCATACTTTCGTCCAACTGCATCGGCAATTTATCCCGGCACGAATCGCGAGGTCTGATGCGATAAGGCAGATAGATAGACAGACAGACAGAGAGAGAGAGAGAGAGAGAGAGAGAGAGAGAGAGAGAGAGAGAGAGGGGGAAGAGGAACGAAAGAGAGAAGCACCACGACACCGTCACTTTCGAGTTCTATTCTGAAACGGTGAATTTCCGTGGGGCCTTGAGGCTAAAAAATTCCGGCGAGTCCGCCGGCGACTTTATTAAAATGCCTTCTTTCTCGAATGGACGTAATATACATAAACGCATTTAAATTGAATCGGCGAAGGTCACGAGTAAATATCCCCAAAGAAGGCCCGATAAATTCGATGAACGCGGACGCATACGCACATGCCTGTTTTTCATGGGTTCGGATTCGCTCAGACACGAGCCAGGCCGGCCGAGAGAGAAACAGTGACCGAACAGAACTGCGCAAAAGAGTTCTCGAAATTCTACGGACTGTTCCGTGCACAAAGGTACAGCGAAAGATAAAAGTATTCGTGCATCGTCGGATTGTTTGCCTCGACCAGCGCGGCACGGTATGGTGGCAGATTATAATACGCGTACCTACACGGGTCTGTGGGCTTCAGGAAACGCAAGGCAAAGTCTCTGCACTCGAATTTCTAAACTCCCAAAATATTCAACCTTTTCCATTAACTTTATTTATTTATTTCGTGATAGTCGCGTTAACAATAGCGTCCGTAAGCATTTCCTGTATTTGGAGATTTTACACAATTGTCTACCCGGTTTCCTGTATCTGCTATGTTGTCCTGCAATCTTGATGTTACTCGTAGGTGATACAACTGTAATATATCAGATGATTGTGTAAGTTCGTGCCCGATCTGAAAATAAAATTCCATGGTTAAATTTTAAAGAATGAAGTCTTATTAATCAATTATATAGTCACCATTCTTTTCTAATTGTAGAAATTCTACAATGTGGTGACTTGTAGAAATTCTACAATGTGGTGACTTGTAGAAATTCTACAATTAGAAGAGAATTGTGACTATATAATATTTCTTTACACTCCGCTGTGCAGTAGGGGAGAGTCGTGCAGTACCGACCGCTCTAAGTTTTCTTGTTATTAGGTGGACTAGAATCGGTAAAAATTAAAATTAAAAAAAGGAATTTGTACCACAAAGGGAACTTAATAAAAGGCCAGAAATTAATTTTGTGAAATTTAATAATTAGTATTCATTATTTGTAAAAATAAAGATATTAGAATTTGAAGGAAACAAAGAATTGTCGTCCAGTACCGACCAAATACGTATTTAGTAGATTTTTCAGTCTAAATCATTAATAATGTTAAAAAAAGACATTTAAATGTTAGAACACGCATTTTTATTCAAATTTTATTTATACATATAATAAAATAATTATATATTTTTATATATTATGTCATTTTTTTGTTTAGTTTTTACATCTTTCCTTATTTCCTTTCCTGACTTGAGTTTCAACTTTTCTTTTTTCTGCTTCTTTGACTTTTTCGTTTCTTGCAGCTTTTCTTTTCTCCGCATTTATCTTTTTTTCTTCAGCCAGGTTCTTTTTTTTCTGAACTTCGTTTATAAAAACGGTCGAAGTTAAGATTTCGGATTGTTGCGTCCGTTGTCTTCTCTTTTTTGTTTGCAACTCTAATGTGTCGTTTCTAAGAGAGATTGGTTTCACTATTTCCATGAAATTTGAAGTTACACCAGGTACAGAAGTTAATGAAAAATTATCGTTAATATCTAATGTGAGCGGTAATGATGGTTTTTTCTGCTTTGGAATTTCGGACATTCTTCTGTGGGAAAAGGTAAAAGAAAGATTAAATAAGCATCTTCTAACTTCATTTCAAATGCTAACAGATGGAACTTACAGATAAGAAAAGTTTGGCTTATACTGGTCGACGATTGATTGGTCGGTACTGCACGACAGTTGGATGGTCGGTACTGGACGACAAACGAGGAAACATTTTAGGTTATGATATACATAATATACAAAGAAAATTCCAAAACATGGCCCGTTAATTATACTTAATAGACTAGATATAATTCAACAAAGTCGTTTACTTACCTGAGAAACGAATTATCAGGTCTAGAAAATAACTCTTAACACTCGAAATATCAACGCCCACGCTAAATGTGTCAGAACTGCGAAAATAATCGAATGATCAATGTAGCAACGAAACATATTACCCACAATAGTTATATTCATTTGTCATAAACTAATTTTGGTCGGTACAGTACGCCGGTCGGTACTGCACGACTCTCCCCTACAGTTTGCGATATCTATGAAAATCGGGCACGAACTTATGCAATCATCTAATATTATCGTTAGACTGCGGATCTTTATGCGAAATAAAAATTGTTTGCATCTATTGCAAGAAACAGAAACTTAATCGAATATTATTTTTTCCCTTAATGATTTTAACAAAGGAGAAATCATATATTGACATTTTCAATTTTTTAAATTTTTCAACGATTTTGAATTTCATGTGTTTAATTTTGCTGTAAATGCGTAAATATCCGCAGTTTAATTATCGTATATTATAAAATAATTATAAAATATATTATCAAATGAGCCGTTGAGTGCAAAAGTCAATCATCGACGAGGACGATGACAATGTGCAAAAATTTGCTCTGTTAACTTCTGTTTTGCAGGAATGTTACTCGCAGTAACATAATATAGACGGTGACCGGTTTAACAGGTCGCCAACCGATCTACCAATCATAAACATTCTCCAAAACGGAAGTTATTCATTCAACGCAAAAACTGAAAAAAATTAACATTTATCACAACAATTACTATCTCATTTTTACATCTCCTGCATGCAGATCGAATTGATTGCTCTCGTTATATCGATATAGAAGTGAATTTTTTAATCCGGTTAAATAATTGCGGCAATCAACGTGTTAATCGTCGTGATCAATATTACAATGTGAAAGTATGAGACAATGGCGTACGAAGATTCTTTTCCCTCGCTCTGTGTGCGAGAGAGCCTGCAATTGGGATCTGTTACAAAAGCTCGGCCAGTTTTGTATTCGGCTCCAGTAAACGTGTCGCGGCTCTTTTTCGTTCTGTTTCTTTCTGCTTCTTCCCTCTCTCTCTCTCTCTCTCTCTCTCTCTCTCTCTCTCTCTCTCTCTCTCTCTCTCTCTCTCTCTCTCTCTCTCTCTCTCTTGTTCTTTATTCTTTTATTCGAAACTGCGCATGGGTTCCGTGAATCGCGGTGCGTGCAGCATCGGATCTTCCTCGGCGATGCAACGGAGAGATAAAAATGTCCGTTAACCGCGAACCGAGGTTTTTCGTCGGAAATTCGTGCATTCTTGCGCTCGATCGACTTGAAACAATCTTGTCTGCATTGAACAAATTGTATCTATCAATTTTCTATTCGACAACTAGAACCTCTCCGATTCGAACAGCTCCGTAAGACAACAGTTTTATTAATTTCCTCCTCGTCTACCTCCGTTTACTAAAGATTACTCTGTTTATAGACGCAAATAACGTTAGCCGTCGATACACTTCCTCACCGGTAGACAAAAAAGAACTAATTAATCTGCATTTAATAATTAAAGACATTGGTAAAAGAAACGCATACGTCAATCCAAGAACAGCTACGATGTTACATCGTTGTCGTCATTCTCGACCTTGATGACTATTCGATGCTACGCTACGAAACCTTTCAGACGTGTACACGTGTGTGTATTTACATGTAATCAGACGAGAACCAGGGAACCAGCTTGAACACTTTCTCTAAATACAGATCGTGTCGCGCAATTCAAGTGGAATGAAAAACACTTATTAATTTAAAAAAATTAATGACTATTAATAGCTAAATTGCGATGAGAATTATTTACTATTACACTGTTTCTTGCCTGGATATTTTGTCACGTTATAACCAGACTGCGGATTTTATGCATTTATGACAAACGTGGATAAATTAAATACGGAACTGAACTGATCCCAGAAGAATTTAAAGACATTTTTATATTATTTTTTGCTTCCTGAGACGATTAAAAAGCAATCACATTTTCATTATGAGTGACTTGAACAATTTTTATTGCGCGTAAAGATCTGGTTATAACTGTAATGATTAGCGTAAGATCATAAGATCTTTATGCAAAATAAAAATATTATACCCAAATTGCAACAACCTGGAGTGAAGTAGAATTATATTTTTTCTCTTAATATGTTAATAGGCAGAACGGTATATTTAAATTCTTGTAATTTGTTTAATGCTTTAAATTATACCTACGGATTTTATCGTAAATGCATAAAATCCGCTGTTTAGTCATAAGGACACAATAACTTCCGAAAATGTCACGAAAAAACACGAGGATCTTCAAAGTTAGTAATTTCTACTCATCGTTGCATAACTCGAACGGTATCACGTTCCTCAGGTTTTATAAATAGCACTCTATTGTATGCAAATGTCAAATGTTTAACACAAAATTATGATCCGAAGAAGCACCGAAATGATGTCCATGGAGCGTATGTCCGAATACAATAAAAAATATTTCACGTTTCGTACAGTTTCAAGGAGTAGAAACAATTTATATTATGTGTACAAATAGCAGATTTTATGTATTTATGACAAAAGCGAATAGGTCAAATACAAAAGTGTGAAGAAATTATAAGAATCTACATTAAAAGAAGAAATTCATTTTTATGCAATTTGCATTTCATACAATTGACTTGGAAAATTATTATCTTGCATAAGGATCCGTAGTCTACTTAAAAATAAATCTGTTGAATAATTGAAATAATCTCCGACTAATCATAACTGGACTGAAGATTTTATGCATTTATGATAAAAACGGGTAGGTCTAATTTATGACAGTTAAAATATTTCAAGAATTTACTACTATATTATTTTCGACCTATTAAACATATTCAGCAAGAAATTAATTAAATATTTATTTCATCCCAACTTGTTGCAATTCAGGTAGAAAGTTTTTATTTCTATACACAGTTTCTGGAAATTAAGAACTTCGTTGTAAACTAATAGTGGAAATTAAAAAATGAGAATAACACTCGCCATAATCATACAAATGCAACTGTAGACTATGTTTACTCTGGACGAAGTAAAAAATTTCAATGGCTTGAACAGTAAAAACTGGCGAACTCGCATGATCGTCCCAGTTATTTTATATAATGCGAAGCGGTAGTTACACGCGTTTTGAAACGGTATTCATTTCGTTGGATTAATCGCTAAATAATTACACAATTGTCGTCCTCTGTTTGTTGCTGATGGTTGTTCATCTAGCCATGGAATAATTTCCGTATCTAGAGGATGGGGTTTGCCCGACACGGGCCCGTTCTTTCGATTTCACTGAGAAAATGTCACCAGTACGAATCCCGTCCGAATGATTTCCTGAAGAACGGTGGTGCAAGAGAATATTCAAGTATCCGCGTTTCGCCGTCGCCGATTAAACCGATCCGGTTCTGTAAATCCGCCCGAAATACCAGAGGTTGAATTCGAGCGCGATACGACGCATTTTCGTAGAGTCGATCTTGTTTCGCGGTTCGACGCAAATTTTTCGGAGTCCGTCCGACGCGAAAGCCTACCGTTCGACGGCTGTCACTCGGGACAGTGGTTCGCAAACTTGCCCCATTCGACAACTCCGAAAACACCCAACGCTGATTCCTAAAACTGAACGAATCTGGTTTAGGACTCTGAAATATCAGTAGTTTTTAACCATTTTTTTCTCGACAACTATAAGTTGAAATTTTTCAAAATTTTGGGGCGGGTTTATTCAACATTTAGTACAACAAAATTTTTGTATCAACAATAAAGTTTTATCTTCGTAACGCTGCTGAAGCTGTAAGTTTTCGTGTAACCCAGCGGACTCAATTTTTGTCTGGAGCACAAAAACTAAGGTTTTTCTTAATCTACACGGAATTCTGTCGTCGATGAATGAATAAAATTTCAGAGAAAAATTTACTATTTTGAGGACAAAAAATCGACTTATTTATGCAAGAAACCTACATAACTTAATATTTTTAGTTCATCGGCGATGGTCCAATTCTTGGGATCGAAGCGAGTCTCAAATGATCCATGAGCATTAACGAAAGATGAAATCATACTGTAGTAAAAAATATAAGAACAGATAAAGAACGCCGGACGTATGTTAAAATAGGTAAAAAGATTTATGAAGCCGTTCCGTGTTTTGTTACTGTTCTTATTTGGAATCGTTCTTTGTACCCATAGAATAGGAATCACGCGTTCGGCTTGCGTTTTCAATGGAAACATTAATTACTCCGTCAATAATGCTGGACCAGATAAACGGAATAGATGACTGCGCTCGGATCAGCGACAGTGTCGTTGGCTGGAAATGCGCACTACGCGGCCGACAAGAGAACTGGCAATGCACGTGATCGCAACTGCACTTTGATCATCTGTTTAGACTGTGTTACCACCATCATGGAGCGCGTGCGCGACGCCACCAGTGCAAAAACGCGGGGAACCACTCGAGACTCGCTCCGCGATTCTTATTAATGAGTGACGCGTACGATAATATTACGAATCAGTCAAAACGTCGAAAACAAGTTATTTTTTGAGCCGCTCCTCTTAAACCACTGTACGTTTAGCAGACTTTTACACTGGTTTTCTACTCTAATCTCCACAAACAAAAAATGACACCTTTGGCACCTTTCGACAAAATAAAAATTGCCCAAGTCTACTGTGAGAAACGGAAGTCAAATGAAAATGTATTTTCTCTTCTAATAATTTTGATAAATTAATTATATAATATGACAACAATTCTTCTACTGCCTTTAACTTTGGTTTGGAATCATTTTTGTCACAAATGCACGAAATCCGCGATCTAGTAATAGTACTGTATACAGACGATTGAGTGCCTAGTTCCTCCATGCCTGAACGGGATCGAGTGGTTCTTAATCGATGAAAATCGGATTAAAGCCGATCGATCTGATTGGGACCACCGCTTGGTGCGACGAAAAAGGCTTTATTATGCACGTCAACGTACTGTACGTAGATGCCTGACGGACGGTCAGAATTAGATTGGAACGCAACCTACGCCAACCTTCAAATTTGTGAAGGTGACGCGAGACGAACAGTGATGCGCGTCAGACTCGTCTGGAAGAGTGAAAGAGAGAACGAGGAAGAGAGAGAACGAAAAACGAAATCTGAGCGACGCCAGACGATTAGCTTTTTTATCGCGACCAATTAAAAATGGTTTAGCGAAGAAACCATTGTTCTTATTCCCGTCGGACGACCGGGAGCACCGTGACTTACAAGATACAGAATTTGGATTTTAAAGGTAAAGGAGCTTCGAAAAAAATGGCCACGTTAATGGTTCTTTCGGGACTAAAAATTCAATCTTGGCTGACTCGGTAACTCTTCGGCGATAACAAGAGCATAATTACTTGTCGGTGATGAGACGGGAAGGAGCGAAAAGCGCCGATTAATATCAAGATACAGTCTAATCGGAGGTCGTTCACCTTGACCCACGTGTGCCAATAAGTTGAACTTTCCGCGGTGTGTGTCCGATCTTAGGGTTCTCATAATTAACATTTATTTATTCAAAGTTACAAATCAAGTTCGAAATACATAGAGAGGTATACGAGTACATATTATTTGAATCAATATAAAAGTATCTGAGGAATGAGTATTGTTTTATCGTTGTTGTCAGTGCCCGTTGTTTTGATATTACCAATAAATAAAAGGGTTAAAACATCACTATAGGGTGTCCCAAAAATGTACTTCCTTGAAAGAGGTGATTCCTGGGGAAATTCGAAGTAACTTTTTCCTTTGCGAAAATCGTGTTCGATGTTTTATTTTCGAGTTATTAACTAAAAACACGGACCAATCGGAGCGTGGCTACAGCAGACGGACTCCGGCTCGGCTAATGCCAATGCTAAGTTCAGCGAGGCGCGTAACCAACTCAGAATCCGTCCGCTGTAGCCGCACTTTGATTGGTCTGAGCGATTAAATTTTAGCAGATTTTACTGTTCCATAGAAAATTGATTTTCCAGCCAACAAAGGCACTTAGTTTACAACGAATTTTCGACACTATCAGCTTGTAGCAATGCGATATCAGATATCAATGTTAACACTTTGAAGGCTGGTAACACGCATACATGTGATTGCACCGAGTGTGTTGTTATCTGCTGATGTTGAATAGATGTGACATGTGACTATGTCGAGAAGTGCACTCTTATAGCTATCATTCTTGACATAGTTTTATATTTCCTTGTATAGCAGGTAAATCTCCTGCATCAATCATAAATAACGTTTTCTTAAATATATTCAATTATACATGTCTAACAAAATTTTATTAAAACTGCAAAGCAACCGAATTAGCTGAGTAAATATAACAACTCAAATAAGTAAGTAACTTTAATGAACGAAAGAATCAGGTATATGTTTATTAATTCGACAATTTCTTTTATTTTCCATCGATGTTAACTAAATCAATATTTTTGAAACGAATCGTTCATTCTTGGAAGCGTGTCGAGTTTATGGTAAATATTGATTAACAGACATGCATTGCTTCGTAGCGATCACAACGATCGTAATTTTAGGGTCGTTATGCGATTTCTACGTATGATAAAGCCTATGGATATGTATGCATGTGCATAAGGAAAATGTATTTATATTTTATTTATATGTTACAACCTGATAGTAGATTAGCCTCCATACAAATACAAATCAATAACACTCTGTTATTTCTATATTTATTAAAAAATATAT
Organism: Lasioglossum pauxillum; assembly: GCA_933228785.1. Lineage (NCBI taxonomy): Eukaryota > Metazoa > Arthropoda > Insecta > Hymenoptera > Halictidae > Lasioglossum > Lasioglossum pauxillum. Next base: position 20,242,664 of record OW121701.1, on the reverse strand, counting down.
ATAAACTTTTAGTAAATCACAGGTGTACAATACCAAAATAAGTAAATTTGAAAATTTTATAGTAAATTTTAGCGAATAGTTCCGAAATTTAGTAAAAAATCTCCTCAACTTCGATAAATTATGATGTTTAATGTTTTTTTTCATGCAGCCGTCTCTTTATTGTTTCTGCATGCAACAGGTTCTTTATTGAAAGGCCCCGTGCTCATACGTCACTTTTCCTCATCAGCTTTTTAATTATCACCGGATTATCTCGAGTCAATATTTAAATCTGTATAAAATCAATTTCTTAAAATAACTATAACGCAAAGATTGCGCGGTGTTCCGCAATCTTGCTAAAAAAGTATTCTTCATTATTTTCGATGTTAATTAAATCAATTACATAATTAGAATATTGATCGAATATAATAATTGAATAGTACAAATTCCGGTTTGGAAAGAAATTTGAAAAATCGATTGTATATAAATACTGAAATGAATGTATGTTAAGTAACCGTTCAATTAGAAATGTTAACGATTTAACTGAGAATCGCCTTGGTCACGAACATGTTGTGTAGTAAAACTAATCTTCATGAATCAGACAAATGCTTGACATGCAAATCCACAATCGCATATTCTATGCTATTCTGTGTGGCAGCACACAGATCAACATATGACATGGTAATTTTATGTTTTCTAAAAATACTAAAGAGAAATATTAAAGTAATAGTAATTAAAAAAATGGTAAAGAGAAATATTATATAGATAAATTAAATATAATTATGATTTTACCTATTTTATTTATATATATTATGTATAGATTCGTTTCTCTTTAATTTCACATATATTCACAAAATAAACTGAAAATTTTATTGAAACAAGCAGACTTCATTCCAAAACCGGTACGACCAGTTTTTTTTGAAAATATTACCGTTCGAGAACCGGTTTTTTCAAAAGGCGACTATTGTGTACGCCCTAGCGCGAATGCTTCTGCGTTTCATTCTATACGAACGTGCATTCGATGCACACGAGTAAAATATCAATTACATACTGTACTCGAACTCTATATTCTCAATTTTCGACAAATCGTCGGTATTTAAACTGTTGTAATTTTGCGTGTACTGTTCAGTTCGCCTATTTAATCAAGATTGTGCTATAGTTCCATCGATAATTATAATCGGAACTCCCATCGCGTTTTGAAATTAAAATACAAAGATAAAATAAAGATATGTACTCATAGGTGGACTGCAGATTTTATGCATTTATCACAAAAATGGAGAAGTGTCATTTCAAACAGTGAAGACATTAGAAGAATTTAAAAATGCTATTCAATTAGGTCGTTCGGAAAGTCATTTCGTTTTCTTAAGTAATAACTAGACTACAGATCTTTATATAAAATGAAAAATGTCTGAATCGATTCTAGGACACAGAGGTTAAATAAAATGTTCTTTCTTGTTTTAATTATCTTATTAAACTGAAACTAATATGTTGATGCTCTTAAAGTTACTTAATTATGTCCATAAATAAATTGTACTTTAAATTGTACGTACCAATTTGTTATAAATGCACAAAATCCGCAGTCTAGTAATAACAAATGGAAGTAATGCCAACACGAAAAATGAAATTACTTTTCGAGCGACCTAATATTATTTTCGACCTATTAAATATATTAAGGAAGAAAATAAATTTCTACATCGCTCCAGTTTGTTGCAATTGAAGTAGAATATTTTTATTCTGCATAAAGATGCGCAGTCTACTAATATCTTAATCTAAAACAACTAAAAAATAGAAGTACTCTACAAGTGAACAATAACAAATAGTACAAAAGAAGAATGAGCTCTTTCTAGCTTAAATCTGGATTTATATGGTACCTATCTTATAGTATCATCGCGGATTGTATGAACATCCGGACGTCCACTCGTCCCGTGCACGCGAGCCTCGAACGTCATTCTAGTTGCATAGATGCGTTGCGAAAATTCGAGTACGAAACAAATTCGACGGATAGTCCCAGACCTAGTTTCGACCACGATATTCGTTCCCATGACGAATGGATGACGTTCAGGTAATTTTTTCTCGCGATTTCGAGCGCTCGGTTGTACGCGGGAGAGATAGAGAGAGAGAGAGAGAGAGAGAGAGAGAGAGAGAGAGAGAGAGAGAGAGAGGGCGCGCAGGCGCGTTTGCAGTCGGCACACGCGGACGAGCCCGAGTCCGAGCCCAAGAGCCCGATCCGCGCAGCAGACAGAGAAATACCATCGCTTGCATATAGATAAACCAGGCGACTCGTTGTCCGAGGTCGGCGCTCAAGGTTGCCGGTGACGTCACTGGACCTCTTCCTCGATCCCCACCTCCTGCACCTACTCCATCGTGTCGCCGCGCCGCCACCTTCTAATATCGCGGGTTCACGTTTAAATCCGTAGCACGGTGGAGTCGGCCCGCGCCGGTCCCACCTTTGCTACCTTGTTCCACTTGCGCGTCAACCTGACAAGCGCACACCTCCCGAAGGATCATCATCCGACAAGGACTCCTTGTTCACTCGTACAAGTAGACACCAACTGCTTAGGCTTGACTCTACCCTATGATCACAGGCGTCTGCCAGATCTTTAAACGCCGATTTACACTATCCGCACGGACACGGAACGGTTCAGTATAAGAATTAGACTGCGGATTTTATGCATTTATGATAACGATAGGTACGCACAATTTATAGCAAACGGTATATCAAAAAGATTTAAGGACGAAAGGAAGAAAGAATTTTTACATAGCTCCTGCGTCTTTGCAACCAACAAGAACATTTTTTATTTTGTTTATTATTATAATCTTTTAATTGGTTTCTCCCTGTATTGGTGGCATTCATGTTCAATACTAGGTTTCCCCAGATACAGTAGCGGACAAAAGTTTAAGACCGCTCTAAAGAAGACGATAACTTTTTTAATATTGTACTATACGATTTGAACTTTTTTGGGAAAGCTAGAGCAATTAGTTTACTAAAGGATGTGAAAAGAAATTTTTTCAAAAATTGCAATTGATCGGAATTGTTGAAAAAATACTGAAAGTTGAATTTTTAACTTTTTTATATGGGCCTATATTAAAAATTTAAAAAATATGTTTTGTAGATCTGTGTCAATTAAACATGTTCTGAAAACGTCAAAATCGGTCGACGTTGCAATGAGCTATAAACGTTTAAAGATGGTAAAAATTGCAGGTTTTCCAGATTTTCGACAATGAATCGTGAATCGAAAAAAAAACATAAAAGCACATAGTTTATATTATAGACCAAATGACAATACATCTAAACTCAGTTTACATTTTTGTCAGTATTCATGTTAGTTATGATTTTGTATTCCATTTCGAAATTTCAGCAGTTCATCATTAATCAATTATCCGATTGACGATTACAATTGAAAGGAATATAATCGTTAATTGTAATTAACGACTAAAGTCGAAATTTAATCGTTAACCGCAATTAACGATTAATAAGTATTTCATCGTAACCGCAATTAACGACTAAACTAGGAAATTAATTGTTACTTGCGATTAACGATTGAAGTAGAAATTTAGTCGTCAATCGTTGATTACATTTTTGGCCCAACTCTGTCCTGAAGATGATCTGGAAAAAGATCGAAACGTTGGAATTACTGTAGTAATTTGCAAAATTGCTTTGTAAAAGTAACATTTGATCGAACCTTTGCTCCGAAAACGTTAGATATTTAATATAAACTCAAAATTTAAATAATTATTTATTATTTTTCACGTCTTTTTAATAATTTCCGTATGTATCTCGTAGTTCACCGTTGGCAATTTTGTGAGACGTTTCCCAATTTCCGTCCATCTTAAGTAGGCCACGGAAAATATTTTTCAAACGCTGTCTGGCCTTTGCTACTTTGTTCCACTTGCATTGGAACTGTGAGGCAGGTGAGGTGCATACACGCACCTGTTCAAAATATTACCATCTAAGGACAACCTCTTATCGTGAATTGCATTTCTGAGCGATTATCAAACTTTGTTCTGAAAGATTGTCACCTACCTACTTGAAATTGTTGCACATTATTTTATTTACTATAAACACTTAAGTGTCACGGTGCATCCTGACGCACCCCCTTTGTTCATTCATACAGATAAATTATCATTATGCATTATACATAAAAATACAAAGTAATTCTTTAATTTCGTTACTTCGTTTGTTTGCTTTCCTTTGCGAATTACGTGCTCGCTCAACTGTTCGACCAATGAGGAAGTCGTTTGGTTAGAAACGCATTTAAAAATAAACTTTAGAATTTTTCCTGAAAAATTGAATGAACATAGAGGTTTTAAAATTTTCCAGATGTTGTCATACACCTTTCAATGTACAAACATATTTTTGAAATGTCTGTGCAACCTTTGTCACTTTGTTCTGCTTGCGTTTGAACTCTCGGAATGACGCATGCACACAATAGTGTATAAAGAGGGCTTCTCATTTGGAAGTACATCTTTGAGTGAGATCCCAAATGTATAAATTAAAAGAGCGCTAATACTTGAAATGTTCACATATATTCTGACAGCGTATATTTCGAGTACAAGAAATAATAACCAAATAGAATATTAAATGTTGTTAATGTTATCGATCGTAAGATTGTTAAAACAGATAAAGTGTTGGTGATTTCGGCGCAACGGTTCGATCAATTACACACGAAAAAGCAATTTTACAAGTTAATTTAAACTTTCAACGTTTCGATCCTTATGTGGATCCTTCTCAAGAAAGGAGAAAAAACTGCGTCTGAAAATATGAAAGATAGAAACAGTTTCGAGATACTCAAATTACAACAATATTTAAGATTCATTATTATATTACTCACTTGCTTTTTGAAAAATTTTTAACATAGATATTTGATTTGGTGACACATGTTGTTACTAGGTCGTTACACAGGTTACTGAGGCACAGACCACGAAACACAAGAAACAGAAACAATCAGTGATCAATAGATTCAATAGATCCAACATAACCAATCGATTTTTGGCAGTTATTTTAAATAGGGAAAACATCACTAACCATTACCTTAACCGTATATAGGAAACAAACAATATTGACCAAGTCAAATTTCAGTGTTTTCACTATTTAAAATACACCAAATAAAATGTATAAAATTTTAGTAATTTCTGACGAAAGTGTGAGATACAGTCTAGAAACCAAGATTCAACGTGATGAACCATGTGTAATAGATTGATGTTGATTGTAAAGTGTCCGCAACAACATAACTGTAAACCAGCGAGGTTATTTATGGTTAAATTCGACAATGTATTTACTGATTTACGAGAAAAGTACCTGCACGGTTTCACTGGTTGTGAAACGAGAAGTCTAGAGTCCATCGTTCCAAGGAAGTGACGTTTTCTTGTTACATGTAAATGAATAAATTATTTCGTTGACACGGATATCTACTCAAGTGTTACATTGACTTTTTAATGGGGTTTCGGAAGATTTTGATACTTCTTCAGTCGAATTCACTAGAATTTCTCTTGGGAAAGTTACTAGACGATAATTTATAATACATACATTTAAAACACCGTTGGTAAATCAACTAAAATTTTAACCAAGATTAATTGATTGATGTGTACGATTAAAAAAGGTAATCATTGAAAAATGGACGATTTATTCAATCGATTGATGAAGTTAATCGTTGATTAAAAACAGAAATCATCGACAAATCGGAGATTAATTTAATCGATTGTTGAAGTTAATAGCCACACGGTCTATCCATAAATTGTAATAAGCAGGAAGAGATAGACAGAGAACGGAGATGGAGAATTGACAGAAATATATCTCAACAAAACCTCAGTTTGCAGACAGTTTTGATTCCGTATTTCATTTCGAAATTTCAGCAGTTAATCATTAATCAATTATCCGATTGACGATTACAATTGAAAAGAAACCGCAATTGACAACTAAAGTAGGAGTTTAATCGTTAATTGCGATTAACGATTGAAATAGAAAATTCATCAATCGTTGATTAAATTTTTGCCCACCTCTGATTTAAAATTTGTTGACAATTTTGTATGTATTATAAATGTATACAGTGGGAACGGTAGACTTGTTCTTCCGACCTAAAATGATTTCACATTGTACCCTCCGTGCCTCACAAGTTGTTTCCTGACAGGAATTTAAATTAAATGGAATGCGGCAGCAAGCCGTCCGATTGTGTCATGTCACTCGTACTTTCTGTTCTAGCCAAATTATTGGCTAAATTGTGTGACGTCACGGCCTAACCATTGGCTGCGAGCGAGGACCCCTTTTGCCCCAGTGCCGCACAGTGGAACTTTTCGTCCATTTCGGAGACAAAATCAAAGAACTTCCGATAGAAATGAGATAGAGAGCTGAAATTTTTTTAAATTACAGCTGAGACTTCACAGAATATGGGAAAAATAGAAAGATTATGGTACGAACGTTTTATATCGAAAGTTCTTTGACTTTGTCTCCGATTTGGACGAAAGGTCCCACACTGTGAGGCGTTCCATGGGATACGGCGCACAGTGGAACTTTTCGTCCAAATCGGAAACAAAATCAAAGAACTTTTGATAGAAATGAGGTAGAGCGATGAAATTTTTTTAAAATTAAAGCTGAAACTTGGCAGAATATGGGAAAATAGGAAGATTATGGTATGAACGTTTTATAACCTTGAGAAAATTCGTTAAATAATTCGTTCACAAAAATCGATTTCTTGTAAAATCCTGAAGTGGTAGACAAATTTTGAAACCAGATTTGAATTCAGCATGAAAAAATCTACAGGAAATGATGTATGGCATGTTACAAAAAAATTTTTTCCTACCCGTGGTATTGCAAAACCACAATTTTCGTGACATTGTGCAAGTTTAACGATTTTTTTCAAGGTTAAAAAATGTTCGTACCATAATCTCCCTATTTTTCCCATATTCTGCGAAGTCTCAGCTGTAATTAAAAAAATTTTCAGCTCTCTATCTCATTTCTATCGGAAGTTCTTTGATTTTGTCTCCGAAATGGACGAAAAGTTCCACTGTGCGCCGTCTCGAGGGACAACTTATGAGGTATGGAGAGTATAGGATTTTTTTCATTTTACCAAACATATTTAATAATGTAAACAATATTATGAATAACGATACAGCAATTTTTATTGGTAACTCTGTATCACCACTCAAGTGCTAAGAGTTACATAGCTTTTACAAATTAAAAACCAATTATTTGAACGTAGTAGGTTTAGTGTTCAGCTATAATATTATAATAACTTATGCTGTTACACTAGTACTACGATAAAATTCGAAAAGCTGCCCAGAAAATGAACAAGACAAAATATAATTTTACGCTACATTGATGTTCACCGAAATGACTTTTGTCCAGCTGGGTGGTTCGCAACATCGTGGTCCGGGAGGAATGGCGCGCGTGGAATTCCTGCGACCTGCCCCACTACACCCACACGTTAGGCGTGTACTTGCCGATCGTGCCTACCGCGGTCTCGTTTTCATTGTCATGAAACTAGCAGCACCGAATATGAATATATTCATTCTGAAATAAACAAAATTGTAGTGTGTAAACTTCATTCTCAAGTAACTAATAATAATCATTAAGGAGGTAGACTGCTTTTTCCAGGATTGTTGTACGATAATACAAAAATGGGATTTTTCAGCAGTCAAAAACGCTAGATAAAAGATCGATCTAAGGCGCTATCTCCCTCAAAAGTTATATTTTTGCGTTTGCGAAGCGTAATTTGCATTATTCGGCTGCGTAAATTGCATTATTTGCATAGCTACATGCTGCCGAATAATGCAAATTACGCCTTGTAAGCGGAAAAATATTTTTATATTATTTATAATTTTATCTAGCGTTTTGACTACTGATAAACCCCATTTTTGTATTATCGAGAAATGAGAACGCGAATCCCGCACCCTTGCAATCCTGGGAACGAGTCTACCGCCTCAATAACTCCGATCGTACAGGGTCTCTCCGGAAAGTAATGCAACCATATTTTTTTAAAAAAATCTATTGAACATATGAGTTTAAAATTCTTCAAAGTAGGACCCTTGGGCGTCGACACATTTTTTTCCAGCGTGATTTCCATGCTTCGTATGCTCCATGGAAGGCGTTATCTAGAACCTCTCGTAGTACCCTCGTCGCAGTCTCGTCGAGCACATCCAACCAAAACTTTTCGGTAGATTACAGGGAAAACAGTAAACGGTACTTCTTAGTTGGAAGTGCTCAAAAGACTCAAACAAAGGGTCAATCGCGTCAGAAAAGAGATCGCCGCCAACTGGGTGTTTCACCACGACAACGCGCTCATTGTCAGCCACACCTGCAAGTCCGCAAATATTTGGCAAAAAATAACATCACGACACTTCCTCAACCCCCGTACAGTCCTGACTTGTCTCCAGCCGACTTCTTCTTGTTTCCAAAAATTAAAAATGTGCTAAAAGGATGCCATTTTGAAAGCGTGGAACGCGTCGTAGAGTCTGTGACGAGAGTACTACGAGAGGTTCCAGAAAACGCCTTCCACGAAGCATGGAAATCGCGCTCGAAAAAATGTGTCGACGCCGAAGGATCCTACTTTGAAGAATTTTAAAGGTTTGTACCCACATGGTCCATAGATTTTTTTTAATGTGGTTGCATTACTTTCCGGACACACCCTGTATATACAAATGAAATAGGCAAGGCTAGTGCAGTGTCACCAGATTAAGACTTGTCTCCCAGCCTTCCCCTTCTACGACGCTGTTCCCCCACGGTTCTGCCACGGCGCGGTCACGTGACGCGTTTCTATCGTCCGAGTATGATAATGTCACGTGACTAATCCGCTACAGGCAGAGAGGGGGTAATGTTTTGATCTTGCGACTCTGTCCATACAGTGACTATATTTTCTTGGGAAAAATACAGAACAATTCAGGAATCGTTTCCAGTGATAAAAAATTGGACTTATAAACTTCTATTTAATAAATCGTGTAGATACATACGTAGAAGCTGGTAGGCTTTAGAGCGCATTTTCAGGACAGCTTCCCTGTACGCGGCGGTGGAAAAGTTTCCGTTGACACAGAAACTGCCATCGCGACGGTGAAAAACACCTGTTAAACACCGATCACCCATATCCATGGCAACAACGGCATCGATCCTTAGAGAATTTTTTATAAAGGCACCCTTGTGCGTGCTCGCATCGCTCAGGTGCGTTCACGTAATGCGTGTACATGCATGTAGACGACTGAACGGCGTACCTATATATAGGCTCGCGCTCAGATATATAAAACCTTGCGTATCTTTTATGAATATACAGTACGTCGCATTGAAGTCATCCACGTTGAACGTGTCCGCGGAATGAGATTTTCTCTCAATGATTTTGCTTGGTCATTATAAAAACTATTTGCCTTAATACACATTTGAATTCATCATTGGTTTCTAAGGTTACAATCCAGATATTAATCATGAGGTTGCACCATACCTCTCTGTAATCGCCGAGACGAATGGAACACACTGTATATATAATGTGATGCGAATAATTTTCTGCGTTCCGAACCGCCTCGTTATCAACGACGAGACAGTATTGACAACGTCAGTGGAAATTAGAAAAAGGTCTGTCAGAATGTGGAAACTTGAACTTATATGTCAACTGTCATTATTTTACTGTACAGTCGAGGACGAAATTAAGTGGACACCCTTGAACAACTAGTCTGACATTGAACCAAACGACTCAATTAAAATTAAGAATAGTTTACAAGGTAATGTATAAAAAATGAGTTAAAAAGTACCATTGAAAAAATTCACAATTTTCAACTTTCTTATCTGTGCCTATCATGAAAATGGAATAGCAAATTGGCAAGAAAGTAATTTCGGTTTTCACTAACTGATGGCGTTATGTTTTGTTTGATTCACTTCTGTTAACGTTGCGTTTGTTTTCTTTCTGACATTTCATAACTGAATCTTTTAGGTTACTTTTGAAGCAAATTACACGTAATTTTGATTAAAATTGTTAGTTCTGTGTCAATTTGAACATGGAGTGCAGAAACGAATATTATAGGCATATATTGCTTTTTTATTTCCGTAGAGGTAAAAAAGCTGCCGAGGCTTACAAAGATATATGCGAAGTTTATGGTGTGGATTGCTTAACAGAACGCACATGCCAGAATTGGTTTAAAAAATTCCGTTGTGGAAATTTCTCACTTAAAGACGACCAACGTTTCTGGTCGATCATCTGAAGTTGATGATGACCAAATGAAAGCATTATTGAATCGGATCATCATATAACTGTCCGAGAGATTGCAGACAGGTTAAATGTCTCGCATACAACTATAGAATATCGTTTAAAAAGTCTCGGAATCGTTAAGAAGCTCGATATTTGGGTTCCACACGAGTTGAAAGAAATTCACTTAATGCAACACATCAACATATGCGATATGCATCTCAAACGAAATGAAATCGACCCTTTTCTCAAGCGAATCATCACCGGTGATGAGAAATGGGTTGTTTACAATAACACAACTCGAAAACGATCATGGTCCAAGCGTGATGAATCAGGCCAAATCACACCGAAAGCTGAATTGCACCAAAAGAAGATCATGTTGTCAATTTAGTGGGATTACTAAGGTATTGTGTATTTTGAGCTGCTCCCAAGGAACCAATCCATCAATTCAGATGTTTATTGTCGACAACTAACAAAACTGGACATAGCAATCAAAGAAAAACGGCCAGAATTGGCAAATCGCAAAGGAATCGTGTTCCACCATGATAACGCTAGGCCACACACATTTTTGGTAACACGTGAAAAGTTATTGGAGCTTGGTTGGGAAGTGATGTCACATCCACCATATAGCCCTGACATTGCACCATCAGATTATCATTTATTCCGAAGTTTACAAAACTCTTTGAATGGTAAAACATTCACTAATGATGATGATCTGAAATCGCACTTGGATCAGTTTTTCACCGAAAAGGATCAGAAGTTTTATGAGCGCGGAATTATGAAGCTACCAGAAAGATGGCAAAAGATCATACAACAAAATGGAAAATATTTTATTGATTAAAGTTCATTGCTTTGATAAAAAAATTGGATTTTATTTCATCTAAAAATACCGAAATTACTTTCTTGTCAACCCAATATAAGCCTTTTGTCGATCTAAGTAAGTTACACACGTGAACAAAGTTTCTATGAGCAATCGAATTATTAAAAATGGCAAAAATTATTTGATTGGAAAAAAATGAATAATATAAATATTTAGTCGATTCTGTTCGAAATGTTTACCACTAGTCTCACTTGATATTATAAGGCAAGTGGTTGACAATAATAGCAAACGTAATGTATAACTATTATTTAATGAAATTTAATGAAAATTTCAGTTTGATTGAAATTGTGTTAAACTGGGTCTAGCACATATCGAAATTTCCAAGCAGATCGACCCACTGTCGTGCCTAGAGGTCTCTGGATTTTATGATGGGAAGCACTGTCGCTAGTTTTGTATCTCGCCACCTTTCACTTCGAGACTCCTATTAATATAGGTGGAAACATCTACCGTTACGTGCGAGCACTGGTATGCATCGCTTACTATAAAACCAGAGAAGGGGATGTTTCTACATAAAAAAGTTGCTCGAATATTTAGGATAATACTTTTCCAATGGGAAAATTTTGCCCAACTCTGATTGTTACCTACTTCCCGCTGAATATTTTCTTCCGAATTCGTTCCCGATGAAATACGGTGCACCGTGCTGTACGAATCAATGTCGATGTAAATGTATATTACTTTTATATGTTGGGTACGTCTGTATTTAATTTTGCTTTCTAATAGATATAAATTAACAATTCTGTATGAATATTGGTTACCAAACAATTCCTTTTCACATTCGTGTTTATTCCTGATTTCCACACGTTATTCGACCATTTTTAAAATACGTATCGCGTCGCTCGTAATTAAGCGATGAGATTTTATCATTTCCGACACTTCTAAAAGGTAAATAAAAACATGTACATAAAAACAATCAACACTTGAACATATTCAAGGAATTTCAAAATACTGTTGTATTATTTTTCGTCTTGTTAAAATTATTAAAAAACGGTGTAGTCTATGTAGCTCCTATATCTTTTTATAAATTCGGAACTAATCGCATAAGTCGCAACAGAAATCATATCATTTGAGTTGCCCATTTTTTCTACTCCGATTACCGTATCTCCAAAAACAGTGGAATAAATGCACGCGAATAAAATGAGAGAGGATTAACAATGCATTTATAAGCTTCGTTTGATTTTCAAGTATCTGTACTCGGTCCCCATATCGACCGTGAAATCCAGCATTATACCCGCTGCCGGGAATTTTTCATTTAAACACTCTCGGATCGCGTATAATAAACGAGTCAAAGTTATGTTCGTCATTAATAACGTTACATCCTGTACAAGTGATCGAAGCACCCCTTTTTCCATGTTCGAAACTCATTTTGCATTTATCGGTTCGATGGTGTTGCGAATGCAACTGATGCGAAAAAAGACATACTCTTTTTTTTTAATAAATTCAATACTTATACAATCCTATACGTTCTAATTCGAGACTGTAATAATCTATTTATTATGCATTAATATACAATAATATACTGTTTATTACGAAAAATTGACTGCGCAATATTACTTCAAATTATATCACTGCTCATATACGTACAGTCGACAATGATTAGAAGTTAAATTATTTTTAAATTTAATAAAATTATTTATTTATATAGTGAAATAATTATTAACTGTAGAAATTGCTACAAAATAATTTTCTGCATCGATTATTGTTAAATAGTCGTAGTTAAATATGATCTAATGTTTTATTTCATTAATTTATTTATTTAAAATTTTTCTAACCCTTTCACTGTGGGAAAGTAAAAGTATATGTAGGCAAATAAATATATACAATTCTCTTTGTTAACAAAAACGTATGAAATCTGCAATATACCTGTTAGATTATGTAATTTAACAAACAAAATTAAGTAAACTGAACTTTATTAATACTGGCAAACAAATTAATAAGCACAAAGAAAACAGATCTTTTTGGTTCAAACGTCACATGTCAAGTGAGGATCACGGGCTAGAAAAATAGAATGAAGCGTAGAACAAATAAATAACAGTTTCTTAAACAAACTTAAATATACCAATATTGAATTATATCGAATTGATTATAATCGAACTTTAGATTAATTTTGACATATTTCAATAATACCAATAAGAATTAAACCAACTAAAATTTTTACAAAACTTTTTCGTATTTGGCCATTTCGTTTCGCTATTTTTGCATATATGCATGAAATTCGCAGTTTCAAAATAAAAATTTAAAGAAAAAACGTATATTTTTACAAAATTGTACAGTAGGTACGCGGTCATTTCACTTCGTCAATAAATCCATATAAAATCTGTAATCCAATAGTCAAAATAAAAATAACTAATATTTTTGCAAACTCGTATACTGCATGGCCATTTCGTTCAGCCATTTTTAGCATAACAGCAAAAAATGCCAAAAACCAATATTTTTGCAAAATCGTATAGTGCTCGAAATTTTCTTTTGCTAGACACATTTGTCCCCCGCAGCGACACCCACATTCGGAATGCATCGCGCCGATTTCGTTGGTCATCATTGTGCAATCTGTTTCCGGTTTGCATACTGCACCGCATCTGTCAATCTCGCATCGAACGTGCGTCGCTCGCCGATTTAGACACACGGCGTACATCGTCGATCCGTTTCGACGGAATCCTTTTGGTGCGGCGTTCAGCTGGCGATGGACACCAGTGACAATAGGGAAATAAGCAGATGGCCTAAAAATGCAGATCGGCTCGCGTTCGATTCCCGGGAAAACCGATGGAGAAAGGGGTTAGCCGGACCGGAGAAGTCGAGCAGATGTCGGATCGCGAACGATCGATTAACAGTGCGACGATTATGAGCGGATTTTCTCGCCGCTTTGCACCCTTTGCTCCCACGCTTTGCAGCCGGCCGACCGCAACAGTCCCCCGGGGAAGATGAATGGCCAAGATTTTTGCACAAAAGTCTTCCTTACAGCCGCGCCATGGGACAAATTGCCGATCTAGACGGCTAAAGCACCGGACGGAACAGACTTAAGGGGAGATTCCGGACTGGCGCCGTCAAAAGTAACTCATTCTACGGAATTCATTGCGAGAGAGAACCGCGGCAAATTATTTCGTCGGAGTTCCGACTTGTTATCAGCCGAGTTTTTGTCAAGCTTCCTGCAAAAACACTAAAAAATCTCGCAATCTTCATAAACAAATTTCTGCTTCCGCATAATCGGTTCATAAATATTATGCAACGAAACTGCATATCCACGTGTAGCGGCTGTATGATTAAAAATCGATTAATAATCTCAAGATTATCATTTTTAGCGTCAGCGTCATTTTCTTCTATAAAGTGTTAACATTATTCCTGTCACGATTTTGTGCATACCTCTTTTGACACCTTTGGGTTTGAATGCAAATAATTGCCAAAACTGTCGGGATTTCCAATTATCAGCAGTTAAATATAGATAATTTGGGCAATATATTTATTGATACAGTGATGCGTAGAATATTTTCACCTGTCGTTTCGTTGTACAGAACCCATGCGTTTATTACGGCTATATCGAGGATATTGTGAAATACAAGCATAGGCCATCTACGGCATTTACATTTCACACTATACTTTCTCGCCATTTGGTCAGTCATATCGACCCAAATCTAATGCTATTATAAATGGTTTCTAGAAGATGTCCATTGTTTTTTAATTGATATGATGCTGCAAAATGGTGTTAAAATCCTTAAGGTGACAAACGACACCTCATGGCAGAAATAAATAGCTATAGCATATGCACATTTTTAGATCCAGGATGACCTGGAAGAAGATGATATCGCTGAATTAATTTAACTATTGTACGAAAAGTCAAAAAATGAATTGTGGAGAAATGATTAAACTAGGAGAATAATTTTACGTTAAAATTTGTAAAGTGTCTTTTGACACCTCTTGGTAGAAATAGTGTTATTAAATTCAACTATTTATGTGAATATTTACCTTCAATCAACTAAACTCTCCTTGTAGTAATATACAAATGTTAACACTTGCACAATCTCTGGGAGATTCATGAATTTTATACTGTTTTATTAACTTCCCGATTTTATAGGGAAGTTATTGTAATGGCCCCGAAAATCGAAAATCGATTTTTTAGCAGATCTTCACGTTCCATGGTCATTGCAGTCATTTTAGACTATTTTCAGCAAAATGTTCGTATGTGAGTGTGTGTGTGCGTATGTCCGTTTGTATGGTATCAAATTTTTCGTTAACGTTTTCAGAAAAAGTAACAACGCGATCAGGATGATGAATGATGCAATCGATGTGCCCCGTCGTAACTTAGAGCTGATTAGATTTTGGTCCATATTGGTCAAGTAGTTTTTTAGATTTTTAGTTTTTTTTCGAAAAGAGTTGATTCTACAATGCAATTTATAAGGGAGGACGAAAATTTTCCACCAAAGAACCAAACGCAATTACATAAAAAAATTTTTTTTTCTTAATTTTTTTTTTACTGATTCTAATGTTACTGCTTGGAATAATCGAAAGTTATTCCAATGCAACAGTGAATTTATCATCTCTACTCCCAAGAATACATTTTGGGAGAATATCGATGACAGTACAAAAAAAAACGATGTTAGCGATGTTAGCGAAGGAGTAACGAGTCGGGAAGTTCTTTGTGTGACGCGCGAAACGAGTATTTACGGTTTATTTTTCCTCGGTGTACTCATTATGATTAATTTCTTTGTCCAGAAGAGAATTCATAAGACCCGAGGAATTGAACGGCAGCGAATGCTCCCACCTGTGCGTCGGAAAAAATAACGCGTGACTTCGAAACACGTGGGCCCGTATATCCGCATTATCATTGTGAACGCGGTTCCGCGATTTCTGTACTCCCATACGCATTTCGACGGGGTCCATTTTCGTTTTGCGTTCGTGGGCGTGTCCATCGTATTTGCATATAAACGAATTACCTGTGAATCGGGCTATTCTCGGCAGTTCATTGATAAATTTTAATGAGAAGATGTCGCCCACCCCGAGCGTTAATACAATTAGACGAGTTTTCCTTGAAACGATATTGGGGGCGGAAATAAATTTAATTAAACGGTAGTACCGAAGAAATGTTTCCTCGGCTCTTCGATTGGTTCGTTTTTCCAACCAGGGAACAGTTTAAATAATTTGCCGCGAACAAGGAGAACGAAACTGATGAGTCGAACTGTTTTACATGCATTAGATTTAAGAAGTCTTCTACTCGATCACTTTAATTCGAGAAATGATGGCCTAAATATCGTATATATATATTGAACACCTTTTGAATTTCACCTACATTCATGCATGTAAAAATTGAATATATTCATCGCAGGAGGAAAGAGTGTATGAAGAAAGAATGTTCATGGCGATACTCTGCAAAGCATCAAATTTATTTATTCGGTGCTACAATTATAATCTGCACATAATCATTTTTTGTCGAACATGATTACTCGGAAGAAGAATTTCTAACAAGATTTCTAACAGGAAATTAATAATATAGATTTTTAATGGAGTGGTATCTCAGAAAGCTGTAGATGGTGAATGTATGAAATTCTTGTTCCGATTGTTGTCTTTGAATCTCTTCGATTCGATACTTCTGGTCACCGCGAGGTCGGCAAATTGTCCCACTGAGCGCAGCTGTCATTAAACGGCCATCTTGATCGGTGGTGAACGCTTTAGATCCGGCGATCTGTTGATCAGCCCGACCGATTTCGCCGGTCGACGTTTACTCCCCCGTAATTTGTACTCCATTACGCGGGGCACGCTGTTTGCATTATTAATAAGGTAATTAGTCGAAAGTCTGTGCCCGCTTACGATACGAAGGAACACTCGTATACGCGATGCATCGTGACGCACGCTCTGCATTAATAATGGCGGACAGCACGTATCCGATTATCACACAGTTACGAGAAGAAACGATCGATTCCAGTTTCATTTTTTCGCCTTAAAGTGGATGTCGCGAGAGGCTGCCGATTAATTCGGATTTTTCATTCTCAATTTCCCTCTCAGTATATTAAATTGCACCGTCGAATCATCAATTTAGAAATATACAGGGTGGGTTACTTATTATTATTATTATTCGTAGCGGAAAATGGTTCACGTGGGGTCGATTGGTATCGAGAGGGCCACATTTTGTCGTTAATATATTTTTTTGTAGGTGGGCGCGTAGAGGGCATATGAAGGTGATTCACTTTTTCAAAAATGATTTGTCACCGTTTCACTGGGTTGAACCATCAACGAATAACCATGATTCGTCCAGTATTTTCAGTTAATGAAAAGAAAACAAATTCTCAAAAAATATAACAACATATAGGAAGTAAAAAAAAGTGATTTTAGAAAAGTGATTTTAGAAGATTTTAGATGAATTTTTAGAAACATACGAGTTTGGTTTTTATCATACAAACTATGAATGTAAAACGTGTAGAGTAAAAACTGCACCGCAGGATTATTATAAGCCACACAAATGAGGTCAGAGTAAAAAGAACATCCATCGTAACTTCTTTTTTAGAATACCTGTAGCACGTAGAAGACAAAACATCACAAGTAAATTTCCTGTCTTTATTTTTCATTGCTCATTTATGTTCCACTTATTTTTTAAAATTATGTTAAAATCCATGAATATTATTAATAGTTACACATTAAATAATTATATACATCGAATAGGGCGCGTCGGCCCTTTTCATAAGGGTCAACTCTCAGGTGGTGCAATTGTTTCCGAAAAATTGTCTTGCATAAAAATCCGCAGTGTACGATTTCGGTGACTGATGATTTTCAAAAAGAAGCTTCTGATAGTCAATATTCATAGCACCGATTATTCAACAATTTTGAAGAATTGGGAACTAAAAGCTTTCACAGACTAATTTCTTTCATTTCAAATGTCTAAATCGTCGACTTGCCCTACTCTCGTTCCTCCTGAGGAAATACGTGGCGTTATTAATGGCTCGAACACTGCCGATGGGACAGGGCCGCGTTATCTCGATCACTATCGTTCGGGATTTTTCCGTCCGATTTCACCAGAACGCATAGTGTAGAACGCGTAGTCGGCGAACGACGCATCCTTCGCTATTCCGTTTATCGGTTAAGCAATTAGCGACACGAAAATCTGTTGGCGCGGACGCTTTTGATCGCGTGTTAAGGTCCCTCCAAGAAATTATAGACTGGCCTTTCACTGTTCAAGATTTCAACCACGATGCTCTAGTGCCACAACGATGAATATTCTTTACCGTTATTCGAACAACGAGGTATAATGAAATTGACCTCACTTTAAAATTTTAACCCTCGATCTGGTCTGGTACAATCGGAAAATTTAATCAATTTTAACCCTACAGCGAAGTATACTGGGAAATATAGCACAATACATATAACAAACAGGATTCTTTGATATCTTTAGCCGTGCATTGCTTCATACGAGAAATATTTATGTTAGTTCTTTATGTTATTATTAGACTGCGAATTTTATGCATTATTACAAAAATGGGTAGGTGTAATTCAAAACAGGAGAAAGATTAAAAGAGTTTAACAAATATACTATTTTTAACATATAAAAATCATTAATGAGGAAAATTTATTTTTACTTAACTCCTATAGCTTGCAACTGATTTATAACAATTTTATTTTGCATAAAGATCCAGCAGTCCAGCATATAATTCATACAATACGCGACCACCACGGCAATTAACGTATTAATTGTTAAGCAACGAGAGTGTAATCAATAAGAATTATCTTTAATTTACTGTATATTAAATGAATTCTTAATTCTTTAGTCATCAGTGAAATTCTCAATGGAAACGGTTGATATTCTTGTTAATCTAGCGAATAGTTAATTAACCGAGAGCTAGAAAGCGGTATGCAAAGCGCGCCGCGACTGTAAACTTTCAGTAACAGGCTTATTTTTATTCGTCCCCAACCGCGTAATTCTCCCACGTGGATAATAGTTTCGGTCGTGCTTGTCATTTTACCTGGCGTCGTCTTTCGTCGGCGGTTCCGCGGCGCTGTTTTATTGCGCCGTTATGCTCACATGGATGTCCGCCTCTGTCTTTATGCAAACCTTAATTGCTCATTCGTCGGTCCTTGGTTTCGAGTCGCGATCACCAATGGAGCGCATGCACCGTTCGACGCTGAATTAAGGCGCTCTAACTTATTTTTCACGCGAACTTTCGATCATGTCGCTGCCGCGCCGAGAGATTAGCCGCTGCGCCGCTTGCGAACCTTTCATACTGTATACAATTTAACACCGCGTAGATCTACCTAACTAAAACTAACACTAAAACTGATTATTTTATAGTATTTCATAAAAATGACGAATTTATTCAGATTCTTAGCGGGTTTTATCACGGTATGCGCTAGCAGTCGTACACTTCGAGTCAAAAGGATAGCACACGTGTAAAGAAACTTAAAATGTTAACAAAGTGAATGATATTTTCTATGTAATATTTCGGCTATCGTGAGTTATACAATCTTTTAATACTTCTCCCACTTTCTTGAATATGTTATTTGTACAACTATAATAACGTGTATGGTAAATTGCCCAAATATGGTATAGTCTCCTATTATGGCACTACCTTATATCTTGTAAAGGAGAAGTCGCACTTTAATGAGAAAATCCTCAAACAATAGTTTACCATATTTACTCAACAGTGTGCAGTGATTTTAGATTTCAGTATCGATCCTCCGCCAGTTGTGTCTCCACTTGTTGAATATTTTTGTGGTTAGATTTTCGATTGTATCTTTTTCGAGGAAAGTAAGTGATTTTGGAATGTTTGAACATATCTGTAGTTTCAGTTTATTTATATTAATACTTGCCAACTGTTGGTTCGGGCCGGTATTCATATTCTCTTTGTCAGTAGCTATTATTATCAGTCCACGTGGAGTTCCCAATATGGCACTATCAAGGGTTCCCTAATATGCACTTGCTGTCATATTAGGGACTCAAGGAGTACCATATTAAGAAACCCTTCCGCTGGAACCTGCAAATGACACAACACAAAAAAAGTATTTTTCCCAAGCTGTATTAATTTTTGAACAAACTTAACCTCAGAATCTTATAGGGAGGAAATTCATCTACAACTGATAATTTTTTGGTCAAAAAAGAGCATTCTAAAATAAACAAAAAGTGGTTCATATTTGGGCACTTTAACCTATATAAATTTTTTATTTGGGGATATAATAATAAATTTGATAGAATAATGTTAAATAATGCGGCAAAAATTACATTCACCTATTTAACAAAGGCATGTCTTTTTGTAACATTTAATAACTTTTTTGTATATTATTTATACTAAACGAGATGGTTAAGGTGCTCAAGTCAGATGGGACACCTTGTATATTTTAACACATTTTCTTTATATATTTTACTGATTGTACCTGAGCTACATTTTGGCCTGCAGAACCGCGTGATTGGTTGTTAAAATTGGTGAATTTGCCACGGCGAAGTAGACTTAAGTGCATTACAAATGGCCGATAGAGCTGAAGGCAACTGCATTACAATTAAGAATGCTTCGTTATGCTCCTGAGATTATTGGCGATGCCCGTTGACCATGTCGAAGTGGAGCCAGTTTTATATTTCGAGCAGTCCTTTGGGAAATGGTTCTCCTGCAATTAAGAGATTCAAATATCTACCCTCGGGGGATGAAAAAATTTAATTTTCCATCTTTCACATTATTCCGAAAGTACGCAGCGCATGGACTTGGATGCATTAATGTAGGAGCATTAATTATGTATTAGCTAACACGTGAGCATAAGTGTACTGAAGAATGATTTTCCCGATGCTGATACATTTTTTATTCATTTTGATTTTGTGCCACTGCATACAAAGAATCGTATCAACGCTATTCCCTTAAATTATTTTCACTGTGTAATGTAAAATACGGTACAATTAAAATTCTGTTCTATTTTCTGTTACAGGTGAGTTCCGAGATGATTATTCTGTACAAGGATATTTGCTATTCGATAAAAGTTCCCTACCGTTGTTCAACTTTTATAAAATAATCAGGTATACGTAGTCGTATTTCTTAAACCTACATTTTTTCTTGTTGTTCTGTCTTTGTTGTTTACTAAAATAACCCAAAGTACCTCCATCCATACAAAAGATATACTCATTCAGGTTTATTTCATTAATAAAAATTACATCTGTTCACTTATATGTATTTAGAATTTGATTTAATATAATACATAATACAGTAAATTCTCTATAAATGCGAACGCCTCGGGGGGATTTCTTCGCATTTTT
The DNA here is from genome assembly GCA_933228785.1 of Lasioglossum pauxillum. Taxonomy (NCBI): domain Eukaryota; kingdom Metazoa; phylum Arthropoda; class Insecta; order Hymenoptera; family Halictidae; genus Lasioglossum; species Lasioglossum pauxillum. The sequence goes on along the minus strand of OW121701.1, from coordinate 20,221,441 downwards.
CGATCTTGGTCCTACGTTTTTCGAGCTTCAAAGGCCGAGCCGAACGTAGAGAAGGACAGCGCGTGTAAAGCGAGACCACGCGCGGGCCTTTGAATTGTGCCGGCGACTCCGACTCTCCGCGTCTCTTTCTTTCCTATACGCGCTATCCTTCCTTGCGCCCGAAACGTTCATCGTCATTTAAACCACTACAGTTTAAATACCATCGAAGGAAAACTATCGAATTGAAGCGTTTACATCCGTCAGGAAAAGACACACTTTTTGTAGTTTTTGAACTGTTTTAAGTAATATACTTAAGATTTATTTAAGATTTATTTAATTTTGTTTCTTATCAAAAAATTGTAATGGAGCGAGCGACGCTCGTGACTTGACACGGTGTTCGGTTTTGCGACATGATCGGTCATAGTTCATCACGTCTTTATATTTGCGAAATCGAACGTTACTGCCGGGAAACCGGACGACGCACGACCACTGTACTCTTATGTTCTAAAGTTACTTCATATGTATATACCGTCAATTAAACCACTAAATTCAGTTCAAATTAGGTCGTGTTTGGTATCATTTTAATCAGAAAAATGCCAGACATAAGGTAGTGAATGTCCCATAACAGTATCATGGAAAATAAGGAAGATAGACTGTTGGTGTAACGTTATGATGTCTCACGGGCCTTTGAACTGTGCCGGCGCGCTGCGACTCTGCGTCTCTTTCTTTCACATGCGCTATCCTTCCTTGCGCCCGAAACTTTCATTGTCAATTAAACCACTAAATTCAGTTCAAATTAGATCGTGTTTCATATCATTTTAATCAGAAAAATGCCAGAAATAAGGTAGTGAATGTCCCATAACAGTATCATGGAAAATAAGGAAGATAGACTGTTGATGTAACGTTATGATGACTCACGGGCGTTTGAACTGTGCCGACGACTGCGACTCTCCGCGTCGCGTTAGTAGTGGTTCACACCGATATACCGAGCCGAGATCTGTGTGCTAAGTTGGAGGGGATATTTCTTTCGTGTTTATCCTGAAGAGATTTTCGCGTTTATAGAGAATTTACTGTATATGTTTCACATTGACGTAAAACGATTGTATTCGTGAACGAAAATTTAATTTCTGGAACATTCTGAGAATAAATTTAGACCAGTGAAAATATTCAATATAAATATTTAATTTTCAAATAGAGTAGCCAGATTTTACTAATATACGGTGAGGGACGAAAGTATCCGTACACCCTTTAAGACAGAATAACTTTTTTATAATTATACCAAACGACTTGATTTTTTATAATCAATTAGAAGCTTACGAGATGATATGCAAAAAACATTTTCCAAAAATTATAATTTACAAAGTTATATGCAAAAATAAAAAAGGCATTTTCTAAAACTTTTTTATTTGGGCCTTTAATGAAAATTTAAAGTATATGTTTTGTAGATCTATGCTTACACATGCTGAAAATTTCATCGAAATTGATTAACATACACACGAGCTACAAGCGGTTAAAAATGGTAAAATCGTAGTGTTACACGACTTTTACCTGTTACTGTTTAAAATCCACAGAATCGTACATCTTTCGACGCGTGTCGTTTTTCCTGCGTCAACCGATTTCGATGAAATTTTCAACATGTGTATAACTAACATAGATCTACAAAACATATATTTTAAATTTTTATTATGGCCTTTTAAATCTTTATGCAAAATAAAAATTGTACAACATAGGAGACAAATGGAAATATAATTTTTTCTGTAATGATATTAATTAGCTGAAACAAGTACATTGATATTTTTAAATCCTTTTAACCTGTCCACTGCTTTAAATTGCACCAACTCATTTTTGCCATAAATGCATAAAATCCGTAGTCTAATTATAATTTTTGATAAATCTTTTTTGCATATCATTTGCTTCTAATTGATTTAAAATAATCAGGTCGTTGGGAACAATTATAAAATAGTGATTCTGTTTTAAAGCGTGTATTGCTGGGAGATGACAAGAAGATCCCTGAGGGCGTGTAGAGGCAAAAAGGGCTCCAGCTGGCGCCGCCTACCCCCACCACTGACGCTCGCGTACTAGCCGCGTGACCACGCCCTCTCGGCTGCTACGTCACACTCTCCCGCTCCCTCTCTCTCCCGCTCTCCCCCCTCTCTCTCACTCACTCTGTCCATCTCTCTCTCTCTCTCCCGCTCTGTCTCTCTCCCGTAGCCCTCCGTAAATACGGGAATCCTGCTACTATGCGTCGTGTGACGTAGCAGCCGAGAGGGCGTGGTCACGCGGTGAGTACGCGAACGTCAGTGGTTGGGGTAGGCGGCGCCAGCTGGAGACCCTTTTTGCCTCTACACGCCCTCAGGGATCTTCTTGTTATCTCCCAGCGATACGAATACGAATATTCAATTTATTATTAAATTCTGCCACATTTAATCTGCCAGATTAAATGTTCTCAATGGAGCTTATCATTTCAAAATATATTTAATAACAATAAGATAGGAAAGGTCGAATTAATATTTAAACATTATCACTTTTATGTAATTTTATAAATAAATAGGTACATGTAAACGCACATGCAATTAGCTTTTGAAATTCGGAGTAATGTGACACGAATATCGGACGAGATACTAAACATGTTACGATTAAATGGATCCCACGCTGAAATAAATGTATATCTACAGGGTGAACCACCTTACGTAACCGGTTCAACTATTCTATATTGTTAATAGACCGGTTGAAAATCTTTTTGGGAATAATAGTATTCAGCGAGATCTTCAATGTCACTGCACTTGTTTGTGTAATAATTGGAAATGGAATTGACCTAGCAAGTTGAAACCATTACAACCGGGTATAATAATGGCCATGACCAGAGTGGGCAGATCAGGGGAATTGACTCGAATTTAGGGGAAAGTGTTACCCTCTCTGCCAGTACTGGTGTCACGTGATATTATGACGCATGCACGACAGAGACGGAACGCGTCACGTGACCGGGCCGTGGTGAAAGCGTGGGGGAATAGAGATGGAGTAGGGAGACAAGTCTTAACCTGGCGACTCTGGTCATGGTCAATAGAAAATAAAAACAATTTTATGAAAAAACTATTTATTAATCAACCGTCGCAAGGTGGTTGCTTTTGATGACGCTATGGCAGCCAATGGACATGATTATGAAACTATAAACGAAACACTTATTTCAGAACTGTTTCAAGCCCTGCTTTCAGTGCATAGTTGCGTCCGAATTATTGCATCTTTATTTTCGAAACACTCGAGAGCACGATAAGTGCATCAAATCCACAGCCTATTGATGAGCCGTCACAAGGTGCGACAGATTCGACGTTCTGGCGTCGCGCGCACCTGTCGAGGACCCTTTTCGCAGGCGGCGACAAGCAAAGCAGAAGCTCCGGATAGATTCAGGTTGATAAAGAGCGTTGCATTATGGATTACCGAGATACACGGCGAGCCGAACGTGTGGCGAAACGCTGATTGAGAAGCGCTGCCTAGCAACTGGTGTCCTCGCAACCTTTTTCCACCCCTCGTGTTGCAACTCACTCGTCGTTGTGAGTCTTGTCGGCTCGTAACGGTTCGCCCCTTACCCGTTATCGAGCTTTCAACCCCCGCGACGACGTCGTTTCACCTTCTGTCGACGATCTTCGATGTATACCTGTGAATCTTGCTGTCCTATTTCACCCCTACGGCTGAGAGTTCGGCATATTCGTATTACTCAAGCAGGATTTCTCGTGTAACTCCTCGGAATAATTTTTTTATTGCAATTTCTAAAAGCATAGAACCAATGAAAATGTTCTCCCAAAATAGGACATATTAGGGTGGGTTTATACGAGACTATCCTGTGTACAAAGGGTGTCTCTGCTAAATGGAATCATCTAATTATCTGCTTTATTTATTGCTGTATGAACAAATTTCTAAGAAGAAGATTATATCCCAAGGGGTGCGTGTGTGTAATAGTAGAAAAAATATTTTCGTGAGGACATGGGTACCTTTTTTGAATGAAACATTATGCTTTTTCTTCGATATTATTATAGAGTATAAGTCGGAGTCGCCGGCACAATTCAAAGGCTCGCGCGTGGTCTCGCTTTACACGCGCTGTCCTTCTCTACGTTCGGCTCGGCCTTTGAAGCTCGAAAAACGTAGGACCAAGATCGAAAAATGCGAAGAAATCCCCCCGAGACGTTCGTATTTATAGAGAATTTACTGTATTTCAAATTTTCATTAAAGGCCCAAATAAAAAAGTTTTAAAAAATGCCTTATTTATTTTTGCATGTACCTTTGTAAATTATAATTTTTACCAATGATTCTAATTGATTATAAAAAATCAGGTCGTTTGGTACAATTTTTAAAAAATTGTTACAGTAAATTCTCTATAAATGCGAACGCCTCGGGGGGATTTCTTCGCATTTTTCGATCTTGGTCCTACGTTTTTCGAGCTTCAAAGGCCGAGCCGAACGTAGAGAAGGACAGCGCGTGTAAAGCGAGACCACGCGCGGACCTTTGAATTGTGCCGGCGCGGCGCACAGTGGGTCAAATCGATGTTCTAGCTGTTCACGCCTATTTCACCATTATTTCAATACATAAAAACCACATTAAATAGGTCGTTGGATTCGTCTTGCCGTCAGCTATAACACTATTGAATAAAAAATATATAGTTATAAATAAATAATGGTGACCACAATTTTTTATTGAAAAAAATTTTTTTTTTAATTTTTTGTATTGATATTTGTACAAGACTGTGTACTGATTACTTTTTGTAGGAAACATTTTTTTGTCACACTAAACTAAATTGTAGTACTCCTTCCTATTTTGGCCACGATTTCGATCGAACTCACCACTGTGCGCGTGACACGCGACGCTTTAAACTATCATAACTTTGGAAGATGGACGAAGATGGATCTAAATTTTGCACGATCTTTTAGAGGAGATCTTGCCGAAAATGTTCCACTTTGTCAGAACATGGACATCACCGGGCATTACAATTTATTTCTTGTCAAAGGTGAAAAACTTTAACGATTTCCTTAGTTGACGAAATATTTTTTTTTATAATAAATTATGAACAATGATGTTTAGTTCCTGGTGCGTTCTCAACATAGATATACATTCTTTATATAAAAAAAAATTGGTCACTTAATCTTCAGTAGGTTTTCCAGGACATCATTATGAAGAAAAGGAATTTTTTCGGTGATAAATCGTATCTGAAAAAGTTTGATCTTTGAACGTTTATTGTAACGAGAGTTTTTAATAGCTTTAATTAATATTATCGTTTTCGAATGTAATAGACATTTAAGAAACATTGTGCATTCGTTAAAAATCGATATGAGGACTTTGAGTTTTTAGCCCGTGAACAGCTGGGACGTCGATTTGACCCACTGTGCGGCGCGGCGACTCCGACTCCCCGCGTCTCTTTCTTTTCTATACGCGCTATCCTTCCTTGCGCCCGAAACGTTCATCGTCATTTAAACCACTACAGTTTAAATACCATCGAAGGAAAACTATCGAATTGAAGCGTTTACATCCGTCAGTAAAAGACACACTTTTTGTAGTTTTTTAACTGTTTTAAGTAATATACTTAAGATTTATTTAAGATTTATTTAATTTTGTTTCTTATCAAAAAATTGTAATGGAGCGAGCGACGCGCGTGACTTGACACGGTGTTCGGTTTTGCGTATATACCATCAATTAAACCACTAAATTCAGTTCAAATTAGGTCGTGTTTGGTATCATCTTAATAATAAAAATGCCAGAAATAAGGTAGTGAAAGTTCCATAACAGTATCATGGAATATAAAGAAGATAGACTGTTGATGTAACGTTATGATGACTCACGGGCGTTTGAACTGTGCCAACGACTGCGACTCTCCGCGTCGCGTTAGTTGTGGTTCACACCGATATACCGAGCCGAGATCTGTGTGCTAAGTTGGAGGGGATATTTCTTTCGTGTTTATCGTGAAGAGATTTTCGCGTTTATAGAGAATTTACTATATTCTGTTTTAAAGGGCGTTCAAATACTTTCGTGGCTCGCTGTACTTACTTATTGTTCGTGCGCGATGGTGTTCCTTGATCGAGACATTATGCGTAAATTGTAAGTAAGTAGAGCAAATTCGGGGAATATATTACATATTCGACAAGGTCTATAGCGATTAATATCGCCGCTTGTGACGTTAATGAAGCATGAACAAAATATGTCCGAGGCGGAGTCATAATATTACGTATCGCGGAATGGCCGCGAGCGTGAATGATAATTGCTGCGTATTTGATAGATTTTATGCCGATCATTGATCGGACAGCTTGTAATCAGCTCGGAAATTGTGTATTCTGTGGAAAATGGGGAGCCAGATATATCCATATTCATTTTAGTAGACATAAATCACGTTACTGTTTATAAGTCACCCAACACCTGGCTCTTTCGATGGTAACGTATGCACATTGTAATGTACAAGTTTGCAAACCAATCTTACCGGATTGTTTTAGTCTTTTGTTGACCTTTTTATGTGTGTTAAATGCCTCTCGAAACCGTCTTCGACAGTGGAATATTAAAATTTTTAAGGATGTTCTGGAGGTATATAAAAACGCAACAAAATTTTTGAAAATTTGACTAGATATAATTCTTACTAAATTAATGCAATTACCAAAGTTTGGGTTCGATGCACTGCATAGTTTAAGAATTATAGCAACTTAAAGTTTGCACATTTTAACACGTCTTCTTATGGAGAATTCATAAAATTCCACTTCAAACCCTATTTAAACCTTGAAAAAACGCAACTAGAAACTCCAATTTTTTTTATACATAGTAAAAATTATGTAATTAATTATGTTCAAAATTTATTAGAATTCACTAAACAGTTACAGAGCAAAAAAATTATGAACTGTTACAAAACGTCAAATTTATCGTGTTGTCTCTCACTAGCATGGAAACGCGACAAGTGTAGACCACTGAATATAGCTACAGAGGGTACAGTATTCGCAAAAGTTTAATGCAAAATATACTCATGAATGGCTTTCATTGCCATGTATTGATGGATTTCGAATTTCTTGTACTTTTGTCTCCCATTGTACCTCCAGAACATCCTTAAACAAAAAATATATTTTTATTGTTAAGGCGAAGTGGGGTACGTGCTAACTGGTTTTTGTTAAGTTGGATTTTAAACTTATGTATTTTCAGTCTGGTATGTAAATATTAGGTTGTAAAGATAGAAACGCAGAATTTTTATTCCTTTGTTTTAATTGCAAATTTTATACCAATGAATATTTACCTTAATTTAATGAGTTATATGTCATTTTAATATTTGATATTTAATTTTATTGACATTTTTATTAAATTATTTGGCTTTTATTTCAGGATGTCAAAACGCGATACCAGTATTGCACTGTGCATTCGTTGACACTTCCTTCGCCCCTTACTTCGTTGGTATTCCGAGCCGCTTGAGCGGCACCTCGGCCTAGTTTGAACTCGTAGAAAAAATAATGCGAAAATCGCGTTTTGACATCCTGAAATAAAAGCCAAATAATTTAATAAAAATTTGAATACAATGAAATATCAAAAGCATAATCCACGAGAGCGTAAAACAACCTTTAAAACAACATATAACTCAATAAATTAAGGTAAATATTTATTGGTATAAAATTGCAATTAAATCAAAGGAACAAGAACCTGCATTTCTTTCTTTACAACCTAATACTTAACGCAGTCGGTATAAAACGCTTTGCACAGTTATTACTGATGAATTAATGTTACGTAGGATTCTAATTTTTCTTGAAAATTTTCATTTTGATAGGATATTGTACAAAATGTCAACTACTCTGCACTTTCCCCCGAAAGTGGGGAAAGAGCGTAACTTTAGAGTTAAAAATGCTTTCAAACCTTGTTTCATGTGCAATGGGGCAAGAACAGGATTATTAACAAGCCTACTATAAAATGCTTTTTATTGCATTAAATTATATTGTTTAGTTTTATCGTTATCCATTTTTAAACAAGCAAGTACTTTTTGCTGACATACGAAAGGGGTTACAGTGATTTTTTCATTTAAGTGAGGAAAACACCTCCATTCTTGGCCGACATTTATGTCGAATAGTCCATATTAACTTATAGTACATTAATAAATACAAGCTAGAGAAATTTCGCTTACATTATAATAAAAATAACCAATATATGCCCCGTTTACGAACTTACCCCACCTTACCTTACTTAATAATAATATCTAAACATGTTATTTAATAATTATTATAGTACATCTTAGATATTTTATCAGTCGAGGACTCCTTTAAAATATATACAAAAAAAGTTGGATAAAATTTTTTAATCCGACGCTTCGTTTTCCAGAAAATCGAAAATGGGAATCGTCCGACGCGTCTGATCATGACTGTCCCATTCTTCTTCCTGCATATACTAAAGCACGCGAACCTCGAATGAAAAAATTTTGTTCCTTTCCTTCGATTTATTTGTATATGTAGAATCACCCCGTCCCCCGTTGTACATACTACGAATTCCGGTCCACCCTGTACATCAGTGTGGAATAGTAGGATAAAACGGGGTGCTTAATAATGTAGGTTCATTAGGGGCTAGTATCTTCCGGCTAGCTAGCATTTCTGAAAGAAACTATCACTAATTAATAAGTTAGATTCAATATAATTAACAGGAAATATACTGTATTTATACCTTTCACGTCTTCATAACATCAATTAATTTACTCCTATTTGCAACGATTAATTATGCCCAATTCTATTATCATTGTTTTACGTCCAACCTAATGGTTTTAATAAAATTCACGATTATTTACAACCATCAATTATCACCCAATTAGAACCCAATGATTTTTATCAAATCTGCGACTAGCACAGAGAAACAAACTTTTACGAAGAACATTTACAAATAAACTCGGCGATGTCTCAGGTCGCGCATCTGTGCTTAAGTGACGATACTTGCAGCTTTATGGTCAACTTGCCAATTATCCAATTAGCGTGTGGATTTGCGTAGAGAAAGGGAAGATGTATACGATGGAGAGAGTCCAGCAATATAAATCGCATCATGAGGAGGAGAACAAAGATTGGTCTAGTTTCTCGCGCGTTATTTGTCTTCCGACGGAGTGGTGGCGGACAAAGGGAGGCTATTACACCCCTCGGGAAAGGTGGCTAGGAGTCCGGGGAAGGTAAAAAGCGGAGAGCAAGGGACGTCACACTTGTTGCTGCTCCCTGAATTTCTCTTGGCCTGTTCCCTTCATACCGGGTGACACATATAACAATGGTTCCAACCCTTGCGACACCGATTTTTTCAAACTACCACGGCTGACACATTTTTTATCCATCTACATGACTTTACTTACCATTGTTGACTGAATAGTATCGTCTCTCATTTTCACAACTTACTGTACCCCTCGTGTGTGAAATTGACACAATGATTAAATAATTAATATAAAATGATAAATAATTAAGGTTGCTCATTATTTTATTGAGGATAAATTTCAAGATAAGATTTCAATGATCTTGAGGAACTTATACTTGCAAATGCATGGATTAGGTCTGGGTTAGGTCCTCTGTATTTTTTACGAACAATTTATACTTTGCTGTTACATTTATCATTCTCTTTAACACGTTCTATGCGGGTCAGTTCTGACACTGACTTAAACTTTCAATGCGTTTTTGACGATCTAAAACCCGCCCCAACGCGAATTTTTAAAATTTTTATTTTTTTGTCAAATCTAGATATTACCTGTCTGGAAATCACTTTTATGAAATAAATACATTTTTTCTCATAAATTTTGAGCGCAAATCGCTAGGTTCTCTTGTCAGTTCAAGAACTGACCCGCATTGAACGTGTTAATGGTAATTATTCTATTATGACAAATTTAACAGAATCGCAAAGTACATTACAAGCTAACAGAACTATAAAACTTCGTGGTTCTGATTTTATATGAACCACCTCGTGCATTCCGTTCCTTTCGTCGCGTTTCTCGTGCGCGAAGCATCGTGTGACTACGAAAACGTGACCGGAATCCGAACGCCGGTATTTCGTTTTCTTAACAATTTCATCGCCGAAATCTTCCGGCGAGGTTATTCTTCCGGTTCAATTCCTGCTGTAACCAGCTCTTTTCAAGCTGATAAACTCTTTACATCCTCGTTATGAACGCGATCATGCCCTTTTTCGCGTTTGTATGCTAAATCCGAACTCGCAGTTCCGTCCTAAAATTCTTCGCATCGAATTCGCTTCGAAATAGACCACCTTTCAAATCAAATTAAATGCACCTTGCAAATCAAATGGGAATAAAAATTTTTCTTTTAATAATTCAAGGTGCATACGGAGGTTTTTGTCTAATTAGAAATACCGTCAAAATAATCAGAACCTATTTATAATTTTTCGCAATTAGTGAGACTAGAAATTTCTTAATTCCCTTCTTTAGTCGAGTAAATATTACCGTAAATATTAAGTGAACTTGAATAAATTCAATCCTGTTATTATTATTATTATTATTAGTATTATTATTATATATATTTTACATTATATGTAGTATATTATATATTATACAATACATATATTCGTGTACATACAATACATATACCTATATGTATACATATACACTGCCGCTCAAAAGTATGTGGACACTTCCTTAATTCTTATAACTACCTGAAAAAAGTTATGATATCTTTGGTAAATTTGATTATCTTGTATGTATTTCAGTTCGTACAGTATTGGAGAACATATTTTAATAATAATTTATTAAATATCTCACCGATAATGATAAAAAATAATTATATTTTCTTTTCGTCTACATATCCACCGCGTGCTTTTATGACCGCGTTTACTAGTCGTGGCATTCTGGCTATTAACTTTTTCATTACTTCACTTTCAATAAGGTTCCACTCAGATTCTAATATTTCCCACAAATGTTTTTCAGACTTGGGACATCGTTTTCGGACTTATCTATCTATGTGATCCCATAGTTTTTCTTTTATTTATTTAAGAAAATTCAATAACTAAATTTTTTATTTTGGTACTATTAGAATAGATTACATACATATTCATAATAGACTTTAGCAACAAATATTGTTTGATAATAAAAATATACATTATATATCACAAATTTCATGAACATGGTAAGTGTCCACATACTTTTCATGAAGAATTATTCAACGAATTTATTTCTTTGGCCGGATAAAATTAATAAAAATCTGGCTAGATACATTCTTGCTCTTTTCATAAAGTATTATAACACATTAATAAACCCAGTATTGACTACCACCATGAATGTTGATATTTTGATTTTCGTGCATTGCGAGTACAGTGCGAAACGTTCGAGTGCGTGTCTGGCTGATTGAAATCGATGACCCCCAGTGTTGACGGCTCCGCTCGTGAACGATTTTCACTCAATTCGTCGCGAATGTAGAACGCTTTGGAATTACACCGGGCCCAAGAAGGCTCGTTGGAAACTTAATCGAGCTTAATTACCGCGAGCCTCTTCTGGCGCGCCATCGGTAATCGTTCGAGCGAGCAGCCCCGATGAAATCCGTCGGACCCATGATACGCCGATTGAATACGTTCAATTCTCGACAACAGGCCGGGCGAGCAACCTCCGCCCGGTAATCCTCGCCTATTAAATTAATTGTAAGCCGAGGAGGTAGACTGCCAGTCGAAGAATTACAAGCTCGTGGGACGTTGAATTGATCGCACGGCGACGAGAGACAACGCTGTTCGCAAATAACTGCGTCACCTAGCGCGAAATGCGCTGCAGCTGTTGCCGGTAAATTGATCGGATACCTGTCTTCTATCCGACTGTCGCACCTGTCGATTTAACGTTAGACGATACTCTCTAATCGAAAAAAGAAACATCGCGTTCGCCGGCACGCTCGGTTCGCTCGAGCGTCGAACGATGCGCATCAGGTTAGGGATCTGGGCCGAAAAGCATGATTCTTTGGGAACTGGAAACTTTCGTGTTAGCGATTGGTATTAAAATTTACGAATGTATACCAAGTACAATGTGTGGGTTTGTTTTGTTCGTAATTCAAAATAAATCTATCAATATAAAAATACTTCTTAAATCATGGTTACTATATTTTTTTGAAGGATTGATGTATGTGTGAATGTTTGACGCTGCCGAAAAATTAAAAAAGTAAGCTTATTATTATTATTATACTAGAGTGAATGCCCCAATATCGCCTACCATGTGCACCGCACGAACGTACAAAAATAGCAAATACTATAACTGGAAAAAATTAATTGATTACGAGGGCCACGAATTAATTTATACACCTGACGCAAAGACGACCGCTGGGTTTGGTTGATTAAATACTTCTTGCCAAAGGCACAGCGCTCATTTCAACGACAGCGCAATGAATCATGACTATTAACGCCCGAAACAATCCGTCGGCAAAAAACACTTCGGATGATAGGCCGAATAAATCTGGCGAGCTCTTAACAGCGGTGGAGTTTGAATAATGACCTTGTTATGAACACTTTACGCGGCCACGTAACTTTCGCTACTCATTCTGCTACTCACCTTCCGCCATTATCGCCTTAAAAATCTGACTAGCTCCCCGTGCCGGTAATGATCGCAAGGAGCCCGTCGCGTCGTGTACGTTGATTTTCTGTCGGCCGGAAACCGATTAATCAAACTTCGCTTCATTGAATTGTTTCGAGGCGTTTTGTTTATCGTTTCGTGCCCCACCGTCGCCAGAAGGCACTCCTGATAATTTTTCATCAATTTAATTTTTACCCCCCCCCCCCCCCCCCCGATCACCTGTTCAACCCCCTATGCTTTCGCTCGAGCCACTGCGAAACGATTCCAAACACTTACAATTAGGAAGGAGCTTGAGAAATTTAAACAAACCGACGAGAAATCAATTTTTGCAATTGATGCAGACCATTTTTATTTTACAGAAAGATCGTATTCTATCTATTTCTATATATTATATTCCTATTCTATTCTATTATATATATATTATAAGTTTATTTATCTGTTTCAATTATTCTTAATCCTGGAAAGGTACTTACAGAGGTACATATCCAGGATGTCGCATAATTGCCGGAAAACTTTGATAGAGGTGGTTCCTGAGATCATTTGAAGTAACTTTTCCCTTAGCGAAAATTTCTGCTTCAACTGTGTTGACGAGTTATTAACACTAAACCTACAGAGGCTTAAGGGGTTAGAAGCGGCCGAAATGACATCAAAGTTTACGAATTTTTTCTGCAAAAGTACGAATGTGACAATTATTTTATTGCGATACATCGTTAGGGCATACATTGAAGGATATATAGTGTAAATTTTATATAAAAATGTTAAAAAATGGCGGAGTTATCCGTTGTCCCGCAACACTCCTCGGTTAAGACGCGCGCAGACGGTGTAAGTGATTCTGCAGTCCACGATTATCAGAAACAAAAAAAGTAATGATTTTATTGTTCCTTGATAAGTTGCCTATCGTGTAGCGTAGGGGTTTTAAGAAAAAAATATTTTCGTAGAAATGCGAGGGAAGTGAAAATGAACATTCAATTTTTACCAAAAAAGTCAAACTTTAAACGACTGTTATAAACAATTGGGATATCGTATGAAAAAAATCCTGCGCTACACGGTAGAGAATGTTATTAAAATTATATGCATCAAAGTAAATCGGATGTATAGTTTCCGAAATTTTACTTACACCAGTTGTAAAAATGTGGTTTCGAGAAAAACGCAAAAGAAGGAAAAGTGCGACTTGGAAACGCTACCCAACTGCTCGGAAACAGCGACTGCCGCACGAAATTCTAAGCACTGTAACTTCGCTATTTTTGGGAGCTGTTGCATCTACCATGGCTTAAATTATTCCTTGAACTCCAAATTAAAGGAAAATTAAAAATAAAAAAATTGATTTTTTTCAATGTCAGGGTGGTGTAACCCCTTAAAACTAACTGGTACATGTTCCCTTATAAAAATGACAAGATCGATTTTACTGAAGCTTTGTGCGGCTATATTGTAATACGTGCACTACTAAAGATATCTAAACAATCGTTTTTAATGAAATCAGTTTTATTATTTTTCTAATTGTAAAATAAGAAACGTGGAACCGGTCATTTTGTCCGGTGTTGGTAGGTTTAGTGTTAACGAAAAACGCGGACGAATCAGAACGCGGCTACAACGGACCGATTTCGACTTGGTGACACACCCCGCTGAGCGTGAGGTTGTCGGTGGCCGAGCCGGAATCCGTCCGTTGCTAACGCGCCCTGATCGGTCCGCGTTTTTCGTTAATTAACTCCTTAACGAAGTCGTGGAGAACATTTTCGCAAAGGCAAAAGTTACTTCGAATGAGTACGGGATCCACCCCTTTCAATATTGTCCGACATTTTTGGGACACCCTATAGTTATCATTTTTTAATAGGGTCTTACCCATTTAAAACAAAACCTATTTTGTCTATATCAGTAGAAATTATTCTATTTAATGGTCTTACTCAAGAATGTCGATTTTTTATGTAACTACCACTTGATTGTGGTATAAGTAACATGTGTGAAATACGGTTGGATGTTTTCAAATTTACCGCCATATATTGATTTGGGAACGGTAGATCGTCGTATTCAAACGTGTCTGCAGGTTTGTTTCTTCAATGTCTTCAGTTTTTGCTCAAGTTCGATACGGTCACTTCAGTAGGTTTCAAACCAGCAATCGATATACATCATTTTCTAAATGTTTAATTTGACATAGATAATGTTATTATAGCAAGTACGTATCAAAACCAAGTTTGATCAATTTCATTGCATACTATTGAAACTTATATTTAGATATATATTTTTTGTTTAGAAGCAAATTTCCATCTTTGATAAAGGTTCAAAACAGAACCGAAACGTCAGGAAAGGAGTAAATCTTTTGCAAAATTGCTGTATCAGTAATTGATCGAAACGGTAGCGCCGAAAGCATTTTCAAATTTGATAACATTTGCGATCAATAATTGGAATTATTTTACCCTATAGTTCGTCAGGAATGCGGACCGTTTTGTCATACAGTAGTCTCGTTTGTAGTGGCGAGGTAGATGATATAGGGCGGCATTGCACACAGGTAAATGGCGACGGTCAGCTCACGGTTGGCTGCACGTAATTCAACAGGTGGGTAATAGAAAGGTGGGGTTAGGACCAGCGTGTTACCTCGTTTTCCTCGGTCTCATTGAATTCTGCTCGTTTACTCCTTCACCTCACCCCCATCTCACTCACCTATCCTCGTTTCCACCCCTTCACGCAACTTCACTTGAGTATCTCCCTTTACTATCTGCTTTCATAATCAAGGGTTCGTATCTCGTTAAGCTCGTCCCTGAAGAAGCTGAAGGGCGGTTCTTAATCTGAGAAATTGTTTTATTGAGAGAATTTGTTAGCGAACCGTACAGTGAAATCACCGTGGTACACAGTGGTTCGAAGGCCACAATTAGCTGGACAATATTCATCTTCAAATCAGTACTCATATATCAAGTTTGTTACACTAACAAATGTTAAATCATCATCATCATCATTATTTATTTAACGTCGCTTCAACCGCTATGGTCATTAGCGACGGACAAATGTTAAATGATTAAACTAAAAAATATTAAAAATGAGAAGTGGCTTTGGTGCGAATAAACAATTTTTAGTTTGCATGCTTATTAATCCAACATAAATGTCAAATATAAAATTATATATCTATATTTCCTAAAATATGAGTATTATATTAGTAGCTCATTCGAGTAACATGTAAAATAATATTTCTGTGGATGATTATAAGGGGTTTCAGAAGGTATAGTAATATTGACCCGTTGCACTCGAAGCTATTTTAATTCGAAAATCAAAATCATTTCTTTCGACTCAGATCATTTTTATTCTATGTATCTTTTCTACATTGTTCACATGAAATTTAAACAGTTTTCTTATGTAACAGTTGAGCTGTTCACAATTTATAAACTAGAGGGCTATTGTTGCTCGCTCGCTTCGCGAGCTCGCGGGTAGGACTGCTCTTGCGAGAGGGTTAGTGATACGCATGGCTAGTAGGGCCTACTGATATTAATGTTTTTTATTTGGTGTGTGACTCTCCAAGAATCACACAAAGAACTTCCCGATTCGTTACTCCTTCGCCAACATCGCTAACATCGTTTTTTTTTGTACTTTCATCGATATTCTCCCAAAATGTATTCTTGGGAGTAGAGATGACACTGTTGCATTGGAATAACTTTCGATTATTCCAAGCGGTAACATTAGCATCAGTTAAAAAAAAAATTTTTTTTAAATCTAAAAAAAAAATTAAGAAAAACATTTTTTTTATGTAATTGCGTTTGGTTCTTTGGTGGAAAATTTTCGTCCTCCCTTATAAATTGCATTGTAGAATCAACTCTTTTCGAAAAAAAACTAAAAATCTAAAAAACTACTTGACCAATATGGACCAAAATCTAATCAGCTCTAAGTTACGACGGGGCACTTCGATTGCATCATTCATCATCCTGATCGCGTTGTTACTTTTTCTGAAAACGTTAACAAAAAATTTGATACCATACAAACGGACATACGCGCACACACACACAAACATTTTGATAAAAATAGTCTAAAATGACTCCAATGACCATGAAACGTGAAGGTCTGCTAAAAAATCGATTTTCGATTTTCGGGGTAATTACAGTAACTTCCCTATGAATCGGGAAGTTAATAATATTGAAACTGTTTTGAATAATTCCATTTTTACTGGCGCCTCAGATTCGCCATTCGAGTGCAAAGGGTTAAATTATATTATACTAATTTTTCTGTTATTCCCGCATTAACCCTCCAGTGCACGGGTTAGGTACGTGGAAAGAATGAAGAAAATTGTTATTCTGATAATCTCGAATTCTCGGAATTCCTTCATAAACTCGTATCATATAATAAAATGGCAGTCTTATTTATTAAAATAGTGGCATCGATGCACGACTAGGAATTTCCTTCATCCGTGCACCGAAGGATTTAATCAAATGTATGGATATTGTGGTATTTTTACGGTTGCTAACTCATCAGTCAACACGCAATCTGTTGAGGATTCCGGATGCAAGCCATCTACTCCGAAAGAAATTATCTCAACGTTTTGCTAACGCCGCAGTTGACTCCATCTGGAGATTAAATGACACAAAGATGCAGTTGTGCATTCCGTGCTGGTTCACCGTTGAGATACAGCCTGGTTCACACCGACCAAAACAATGATCATCGACTAAGACTAAAGGTTTTAACAGTTTGATTATTTATTTGAAATAATGACACATTTTCACACTCACTGCCTTTTTTAAACAAAAATATTCATTTTTATTACTGTTACTTATATTTCCTATAATATAATCATGAGACTGTGGATCTTTATTAAAAATGAAATTTTTATACATAGATTGCAAGCTATAGGAGCTAAGTAAAAATTTATTTTCTTCATTAATGATTTTGATATGTCAAAAAGAGTATATCGGCATTGTTAAACTCTTTTAATCTTTCTCCTGTTTTGAATTACACCTACTCATTTCTGTCACAAATGCATAAAATCCGCAATCTAGTAATCATTCACAAAGATGTCACAGTCTTCCTATGAATCCAGCTACTTGAACTTCAATAATTTGAAATACTTAAATACTTATTCCTAGTTTCAAGTTTAATAAAAAAATAATTAAACAGTGTTTTTGGCGTGAATACACAACTTTTTGTTTTCGGTCTTATTAACTCAACGTGAATATTAAATATAAAATTATACGACTGTATTTCCTAAAATATAAGTAGTATTAAAATTAATATCTCATTGGAGTAACATGAATAATGATATAATTTAAAGGAGAAAACCCAGGAATTATCTTAACAAAATATTATCTATACAAAAATAATCAAATCTAATAATCCTATCTCTCATTTTTGGAAGCCTCGACACTCAAAGTATGAAATTCATTTACGGGCACTTACGGAAACATATGAAAATTGTAAAACAGCGGAGGAATATTTTCACTTTTACAGCTGACTAACAATATAATACCAGTAATAAAACTATAATATGTTTCCATTCCGGGCTCGATCATTAGCAGAGACACAGAGGAGAAAAAAAGATATCGAGAGGCTTCTCGTGCCGTTAATAATGAATCGATCCGAATGATCACACCTATAAACCTAAGTTTCAAGAGTCGCGATGGTCGCATGGAAATGCTCTATAGTCGAGCGCTTTGTCGAAGTAATAAAGGTTTATCGTTCGCTCGCCTATCCTCCGACCGACCGCCATTGGATGGCCGACACTATAGGGCCGAAAGTTTGCCGATTTAATTTTTATAGTCGTCAGCGGTAATATCCATTATATGGCAACGAGTTCCACTTGGTTTCCGCTGGTCGTTCGAAAACTGTTATCTGAAAGCACTCGTCGTTCGACTCTCTGTCCTTTTTTTCTCTCCTCGTCGTCGCATCGGTTCGCGTTTCCAGTGGATCGGATCGATCTGGAAACTTCAAATCTTGACACTAGAGCTATCGAATACCCACAATCAAACTTTCCGGAACGGTGCGCTTGTTAGCCCTTAAGTAGTGCACTGTTTGATCGGATTACGGAAGTCAAATATAGGACCTTTAAGTATCCGGCATTGATATAAGAAAGCTGCCGAGAAAATTCATTTCAATTTCAAAAAGTCAACAATTTTTTTTATTGCGTCTTATTCTGCTCGTCGCAAAAATAAAAAGTGCAAAAGAAACCAAACTCAAACGTTCTCTTAAAAAATTATAATGAAGTTTTTTCATTATCAGTCTGATTTTATTTATATTATATTTTTGATATACTTCACACACGAAGAAATAATTTCAAAGGGCTCCGTTAATAGCACGCTATACGTATGAACTTCATCTGACCGAGGAATGAAAATATAAATAAAATCAGTTTGATAATGTTAATAACTTCACCGTAACTTTTTAAGAGAAGCATTGAGTTTTGACCGATGGTACCTTCTGCACTTTTTATCTTTGCGATGAATAGAATACGATGCGGTAAAAAAAATGTTGACCCTATGACCTTGAAGTTCAAGATCAAAGTTAACCAAAACCAAACCGAGGGTGTAGAATCTCGCTGTGATAGTCGCGACATACAATTTTCGTACACCCTGTGCAAGTAAAGGTATTCAATCTGACTTTTGTTGTTTCTAAACATTCCTGGATCAAATGAAACATCAGAATTCGATGAAGTTCCTCGGCTTCCGGGTCGATTTTCCCGAGATTGTGGACCAGAAGACTTCCTTAAATTTGCAATGTTTATCCACCGGGATCGACCACCTCGTTCGCAAGGCGACCTGTGCGACCGGACTAATTCTCGCACGGCGAACGATCGGGCCGATCAGACGCTGGCCGACGCCAGTGGCATTTCTCACGACTGAAATCACGAGCAATTGATCCCCAATTTTCCCTGCTTGATATGCGAGCTACGCGCGTTTCGCCCGCGTGAGGTTATATCCGCGAACACGCGTAGAATGAAGCCGGGCCATCCTCGCAGCGGTCTGGAGCGAGTTGACCCTGGCTGAGTTGCAATTGATCTCAATTAGTGCTCCCTCTCTTCGTTTTCCCTTGTCCCACCCCACCCCCGCCCCATCCCTCGATCCCCCGTGAGCATTTACTGCCGTCCCTTTCCTGGTCGCCATCGAGCCTCACCAATTTTTTCTCTGTTTCGTTCTTATTGCGAGGGGTGCTCAATAAACATTGCGAATTTTCAAACTGCGCCTCATTCGCATAGATGCTTGGAGTATGTAAAAATTTTTAGAAATGTTATTTATATCGTGTAAAGGCACTACTCCTCGACACGTTGACTGCCGTATAACTAACCCCAAAAATGTCACATAATCAAAGTAATTGATCACTAAATTTTTATGCAAAATAAACATTTTTTCACCTTGATTGTAAGAAACTGGAGCGAAGTAAAAATTAATTGTTTTTACCACGTTTTTATTAGCTCGCTTTCTTGTTTGTTTGTTTGTTCGGTGGCAAATTTTGCAATTGATTTTAAACTAACTTCCTGATGAGCTAGAGACTTGAAATTTTAAACATAGCTCAGTACTATATGACAATGCAATATTTAAAAAAAAATTTTTTCATTTACAACAGCCTACGCGTTTTGGAGATATAAACTATTAAAAATTTAACCGTTACACGTCCCGCGCGACGACCGGTAGTGCCCACTCGGTTCCCACTCTGACTCATCCTCACTCCACTGACCTGCTTCGCACCGAAGGAGCTCAGTGTGCGCTCGAGCTCCGTGCGGTGTTTACAAAGTTACTACGTATTAGTATACTATAATGTTTGTTTACCAAGCGAAAGAACAGTTACATCGAAATTCTCCTTTGAACCTTTATCTTTGACATTTTACCACGGCGTTCGTTTTCGATCTGACGCGTAGCAATACCGTCTGAAATTTACTACATGTCTCTGTTATAATCTCATCAAAATGTTCAAAATCGATTATAAAATTTCACACATGCAAGACTAAAAAGCAGAAAATAATTATTTAAATAAAAATAAATTTTTAAAAAATACCACGTTTTTAAAACTGACTAAAAAGTATAAAATAAAATTTTTAAAAACGCCACGTTTAAAAAACGGACTAAAAAGTATAAAATAATTTTTTCTAGCCCCATACAGATTCCTAACCCCTGAAAATTTGTGATTGTGAATTTTTAATAGCTAAGAAAATACTTGTAAGATTTAAAACGAAAAATGTGGGGCGCAAGATAATACATAGTAAGGAGTGTAGAGAGTAGCTGCCGCTGAGAAATCTCGTACAACACTTCATATCATTTGCAGTGCAATAAAGTTGTTAGTGATTTAGTGTTCATGCATCAATTATCTATTGCATGCGCCCCGCGTTTTTCGTTTTAAATCTTACAAGTATTTTCTTAGCTATTAAAAATTCACAATCACAAATTTTCAGGGGTTAGGAATCTGTATGGGGCTAGAAAAAATTATTTTATACTTTTTAGTCCGTTTTTTAAACGTGGCGTTTTTAAAAATTTTATTTTATTATTGATAGACCTGCTCAGCTGAAATTAAAATAATAATTCTTTTTATACAATGTATAAGTGATCTTTTCATGCAACTTTTACAAGCATGTTGCTGACACTTTTATGATTAAAATTACATAAAAAATCATGCAACAATTTAAGCAATAATAACCGTGTCATCTTGACATGTAGCGAAACATGGTATGCGAAATTTTGAAATCCTTGATCTGTAATTAGATTCCGGATTTGATATATTCATAACAAAAGTTAATAAGTCGAATGCAAAACAGTAAAAACATTGAACGATTTTAAATACGCATTATTTCCACCTGATTGAAATTATCAGGCAATTTTTATTTTGCATACAAATCCGCAGACCAGGAATAATCTAACCAACCTAATGCAAATTAAAGTTGTCTGTATAAAATTTCAATCTTTGTTTAATGATTCTAATCAGCGCAAACTAACACAATGAAATTTTAATCTGTAATAAATTGCACTAATTTCCGTCATAAATGCATAAAATCTGCAGTCTACTCATAAAATGTCTGAAATTGACGGGTCAGAATACTATTTCATATTTGGCCAGTTCCTCCAGGATCTTGGATTTGCGCGCTCGGTCGCGCTCAGAAATTATAATTACGAAAAATCATTTCATGCGGTTTTCCGCGTCCATCCCCGGCCCCCTTCCCAAGAACTGTGCAATATCGACGAAGTCGGGTCGCCGGGATCGTAAAAGTAGAAAACGGTGGCGCGGTTGTTATGAATGCATCGCGAGGTAATGGTGTGCCACTAATAGTCGAACGGATCGTTTTTTTTCCGCTTCCTCCCCCGCAGCTTTAGCCTCCTCCACCCTCGCTCTAGTCTCTCCTCTCTCTCTTTCTCTCTCTTCTCTTCCTCTTTTTAAGTTCGAGTTTAAGACGCACGGTTATGCTTCCTTTATTCGAAATTACGAGCTCGGCCATTTATGGCCTATCTGCAAGAAGAGCGTCGCCGGCAAAAACTAGACGATCCTCCGCGCATCTCTGTCGAACATCCGGAAACTCAAAAAGAAGCTCGATGAGAGCGAAACTTTTCGTCTCTGTGATATCAACCGCGTGTCTCCGCTCGAACTTTCGGTTTCGACGTTTTTCTCAGGCTTCCCGTCACGTTCGATGCGACGCCACTCCTAATCGTATGACTCCGTCGACGGTCGAGGCTTCGATGATTCTTCGTTTACCCTAATCCCCAAGTTTTAGCCCTTTACATCGAACGACAATGTATCGTCTTTGGCTACGAAGCGTGATCGTTCCATTCTAATTTAGACATTTAAAAATATTAGCTTCTCCCGAAAGTCTGTTTAGATTTCAATTATATTCAATGTAAATTTCTACTAGCTTCCGCAATAGACTTTCCAAGATGAAGCTTGGGAGAAGATGAAACATTACTGAAAAGATGTCTAAAAAATGTCGGAAAACCTTACAGAATTTGAATTATAGAAAGTTCGTCTCGTCAGCGCGTCTCTTTTGGACGGCCGATGAAAACCGGGGCCATTTTGCGAGGTAGCCAACGACCGATTTCAGATCGTAGCTCGCAATCGACAGCGACAACCAAGTCTTTAATCACAGCCGTCGTGGCCTCGCCGAATTTGGGATTCAAATACGCCCCCACCGATCTTCTCTTGTTCCAACACCTCAACTTGGTCAGATTCCGATTCCGTATCCCAGTTCTTCAACTCTTATCCCTTCTACATTCTCATTCCTCGCCGTTTCTCATATTCTCTGCAACATCGCGATATCCTATCCGCGTGTTCGTCCACGTTAAATCTTCTTCAACGAATACTGGGTCATTGTGACCCGTTTGTCAGAACTCTCACTGAAATATGTCGATCAGACAGTAGCATTTGCGCAGAAGTATTTGTAGCAAGAGAAATGTAAGGTTCACCTTAATATTCACTAGCAATATTTTTCACAACAGCATTTCTTTTCTTTTTTATTGAGAGCTTAAGTGTTGTTTAAATTATTTGGCCCCCTCGAGGTTTCAAATCCATTTTACCAACTCCCTATCATTCTCCACTTTCACCACTATCGCCTTTTCAGCGGGACCTACAGTTTATAAAGGTAGGTTCCGAACCACCTTGGGTCACCACAGTTTCTTAAAGACACATGGAATATTTCCAGAGGTGCCGGCATCGGGGATTGAATCTGCGACCACGGAGTCCGCAGGCGCGCGCTTCACCCACTGAGCCACTGTGCGCCCTTATTGAGAGCTTAAGGGTGTGGGTCGGATTTTGACCTTGGTCGAGTGCGAGTGTGGTAGTACCTTAACACACCGATAGATACTGTATACGTACACGAGATTGCAAGGGTTCCGTAGATTTCGTTTGCTGTCTCTCTAACGCACATTTGGGGCCCCTACGTAGTCACAATCGCTAGATAAAAGATCCACCATTACGGGATGCTTCCTTATATGGCCTACTTTTGCGTTTTCGAGGCGTAATTTGCATTATTCGGCATTATAACCCACTACAATTATTAAAGAAGGAAAGAACATTTTCCTTGGCCTGGGTTTTTTAAAATTCATGCAGAAAATTTTTATTTTGCATAAAGATTCCCTGTCTAATTATTACATATTATTAAACGTGCTAACTTTGATGTATAAATGCAAAATAGCCCCTGGTAGAGCTCGAAAATTAAGTAATATTTGAAATATTAGGATGTCGTGTATGAGATGTCCTTAATGAGACGTCTTTAACAATAATCAACATACATTCCTCGACAAAATAATAAGACACCTAGCATAGTTTTAAATTTCTTATATTTAAAGGTAGAAAATGTACACTTTGGTGTATTCTGTATATTACATACTATTTCCAAAGTAAACATGTAAAATCTTAGAATTGTATCGCGTACCATAGCAAAATTAGAGAAAGATATGTAAACACGGTCTGACATTAATTCGACAAAAGTATAAGACACTAACAGTAAAATGTTTGATTAAGCAAATAAAAATACAAAATTAATACTTTATGATACTTCCCTTGAATTGAATTACGTCTAGTAATCGCTTTCGGATAGTTTTATATAATTTTTTGATTCGTTTTTATTCTGAATATGTCCATTTGTGATTTATACTTTCTTTTAGTTCATTTACGTGACTATATTGTCTCCCATTCGCGTAGAATCGTCTTGACAAATCTCCCCACACATTTTCTATAATATTTAAATCGGGAGAACGAGCGGGCCATTCCAAAATATTAATATTTTTTGGAAGAATGGATTGTTTCACAGATTATGCAGTATGAATGGCTGCATTATCCTGTTGAAAAATATAGTCACAACGCGTGATACGAGCTGCAGGCTTGTTTAACTGATCTGTTATTAGTTCAATATATTTATTACTATTCATCCGACCTGATAAAAAGTTTATTTCTGTTTTTCCATAGTAACCAATAGCGGTCCATACCATAACACTGCCACCACCCATTTGACGGCAACTTAAATGCAGTTCTTCCTTTCTGCAATCATGAAAGTAGTAGGACCAGCCGTCAGGGCCATCTAGATTGGATTTTTTCTTGACACTAAAAATGACTTTTTTCGAGTTTTTCATCCAGTGGACGTATTCACAAGCGAACTTTCGTCCTGCTGCTTTGTGTTTCTCCATTAAGGGTGGCCGTTGTTTTAATTTCTTCCGTTTAATGTGTTTACTTTCTTGTTAAATGCGATGTACATTTCTTAAATTTGTTTTCACACCTGCTTCTTCGGCTATTTGTCTTGCTGTGTCCTTAATATCCGACACAACACGCAAAATTGCACGTTTTATCACGTTCGGAAGTATCGCTAGGTCTTCCACTTCCTTTCGTTTTTCCGTAAGCACTTGGATTTTTTAACACATTATATATCGCACACCTACTTCTGTTTAATAATTTCGCAATTTTATTAATATTGTACTTTTCCGAGCGCAACAGAACGATTCGATCCACCTCACTTTCATCTAACTGCATTCCTCGACCCATTATTTATTTTTCGTTGTAATAAATGTACTTATACTGTAAGAAAATCACAAGATCGAACGTCTGAATACGTTCGCAGTAGAATACTTAATGGTAGAAGTCACATGATTGGAAAATAGGCCAAATGTCTTATACTTTTGTCGAAGCAATGTCAGTCCGTGTTCACATATCTTTCTCTAATTTTGCTATGGTATGCGATACAATCCTAAGATTTCGCATGTTTACTTTGGAGATAGTATGTAGTATTCAGGATATAACATAGTGTACACTTTCGACCTTTAAATACAAGAAATTTAAAAATATACTAGGTGTCTTATTATTTTGTCGAGGACTGTATTTATCAATGGAACGAGACTGTTCATTCTAAAATCGCGAGATTTTATAAGCGACAAGCTAATAGTTAAACCTGAAATAGTTTTGTCAATTGTATCTTATTTAAGCAATTAAACGATCGATCAAAACTTTAAAAGTATTATACAACAGATTCACCTACTTTTGGCAAGCTTTGACATCAGGTGCTTCATATTACCAACGTTTAGGTTATTTGAATGTACGTTGGAATGGGGCAATGCTATAACGAACGAGGGTCTAGAGCCAATTAACTCTAGTCCAGGCCGTCGTGCTAGATGGGTTGCATTAAAATCGCCGACACAAGTTTGAACGACACAGATTCCGCCGACAACAATTCACCGATACCAGACTTGATCGATATCAACTTTGGCCGACAAAGGTTTTCATTGGTAACGGTGTCTAGTTTCTGTTTCTTCATTTTATACAATATATAGTGGTAGCTCATACCACAATCAGTTGAATAGACATCGACTGACCTGAAAAAATATTTTGAATATTTTAGTACTTATGAACACTCTGCTTTCTGAACCAGTATCCAAGATTAATCTCTCTAAAATGATTTACTTTGCACTGAGCACTCTCAGAGGGCAGGTCACGCGACGATTAGAGGCAGTAATTGAACTCTAACCATTTTAAGACAAATTTTAAGAAAGTGGTATCAAATAGGATCTAATTTTCAGTGAAAATGACCACTGTAGATAGAAAATTCATCAAAACCGTACCAAATTCTATTGTATTTTGTATTCTAATATTCTGTGAAAATTTGCATACGCCATAAATGCATGAAGATCCGCAGTCGAATGATAAGATCCTCGATTTTTCAATAGTATCCGAGTGTATAATGAAACAATGGAAATGTCTGGAACAAAAAATTCATTTTGGTCACGTTTCGATTGTGGAACCACCGTGACCACCGCCAAAGCGTTAACGTGACCGGTGCGCTGGACGGACAAACTGTTCTGGTGTAAAGATGAAATAGGTTGACCATCACTGTGCTAGGGGCTAGAAGAGGAACACGGAGGATGAGCGGGCGATATAGGGAGATGTTGAGCAGAGGAGAACGAAGAGGTCCCACGAATACTGTAGTACTATAGTCGATTTGCGCGCGAGCAGTCGGGAAACCACCACTGCACAGCCGGCTATGTCGGCACTGCCGTCGCCGCCGCCGACGCCGCCGCGACGCCCGGCGCCGGCAGACTTTGGGTTTCAGATTAATGGATCATTTTTCTTCCCTCGACTCGACTCGACTCGATTCGACTCGACTCGACCCGACTCGACGCTCACCTATACCCAGTTTGCGAGCAGCTCACCCCTACGACCACCTTCCTGCACCTTCGAAACTTCCATCTTCCGCTCACGCCAACCCTCCTCTCTTCCTCTCCGTCGCCCACCCTCCCTCTCTCTCTCTCTCTCTCTCTCTCTCTCTCTCTCTCTCTCTCTCTCTCTCTCTCTCTCTCCTCTTCCACGCGCTCAACGCCGTCCCGAATGCATCGTGCACCAGTGCGCTTCGCGATTTTCAATGCGCCCTCCAACCAGCCCGGGGATCGACCGTTCGATTTCGTGGAGGATCTTATTTCTTCGCCTTTTTTTTCCACCGTAGCTTTTATGGACCGATGAGAAACCCATTGTTCACCGGCAAGTGATTTATCGCTCGGCAGACGTCGCTAGACTGCGGATTTCATGCATTTATTAGTTTCCTTTTTTTGCTGTACACCAGGCGCCATCTAATACGCGCACCTGAATCACTTGCTCGACGGAGATCGAACATTTGTTCAGGGATCAACGATCTGCGGTAAGCAAAGGTCCTTATTTTTGACTTTCGATTTCTTCACCGTAACTGATCAGATTTTTATTCTGCCATCACTGAGATTATGAAAACGCTGGAAAACGAAAAGATGTTTTCTCGCGCCATAAGTAAAATAAAAAGATATGTACCAAGTTGTCTGTGTACAGATTGCAGATTAAGGTGGTCCGTGCCTGATCGGAGTTATACAATTCGACTGATTGGCTTGACTCAGACTGATCCTTCACTCACAAGGGAACATATTCAGATGCGAAAATCCGATTTTGATGAAACTTATTGAAAATATGAAAAATTTTTCATAAATAACTTTCGATTATTCCAAGCGGTAACATTAGCATCAGTTAAAAAAAAATTTTTTTTTAAATCTAAAAAAAAATTAAGAAAAAAATTTTTTTTTATGTAATTGCGTTTGGTTCTTTGGTGGAAAATTTTCGTCCTCCCTTATAAATTGCATTGTAGAATCAACTCTTTTCGAAAAAAAACTAAAAATCTGAAAAACTACTTGACCAATATGGACCAAAATCTAATCAGTTCTAAGTTACAGCGGGGCGCATCGATTGCATCATTCATCATCCTGATCGCGTTGTTACTTTTTCTGAAAACGTTAACGAAAAATTTGATTACATAGAAACGGACATACGCACACACACACACACACACACACACACACACGAACATTTTGCTGAAAATAGTCTAAAATGACTGCAATGACCATGAAACGTGAAGATCTGCTAAAAAATCGATTTTCGATTTTCGGGGTCATTACAATAACTTCCCTATAAAATCGGGAAGTTAATTAATAGTTTGTTCATTAATTTGAAATAGCTGCTCCCTCAATTATGCCTTCTCCAGCACGAGGTTCGAGTAAAAGTTATTTAGGAGGTTATTTATTGGGTTAGGACGAAAGTGCGTAGCGTTTGTAAATTAAAAGCTAACATTCAGATATTTATTCATAGATTTATTGAATAACATATTTTCCATTCTGTTCTATTACTATTTGCTATTTTCGAGGTAACTTCTCGTGTTATCGAATAAACGCACTCTCAGTAAAATAAGTCTCCGTATACCCTTTAAAACAGAATAACTTTTTTATAATTGTACCGAACGATCTGATTAGTTGTAAGCAATTAGAATCATTGGTTTACTAGATGATGTGCAAAAAATATTTTCCAAAAGTTACAATTGATCAGGTTATATGCAAAAATAAAATTATTTTTTAAAACTCTTTTATTTGGGTCCCTAATGAAAATTTAAGATATATGTTTTGTAGATCTATGTTAGTTATACACGTGCTGAAAATTTCATTGAAATTGATTGACGCAGGAAAAACGACACGCATCGAAAGATGTACGATTCTGTGGATTTTAAGCAGAAACTGATCAAAGTCGTGTAGAACTACGATTTCGATGAAATTTTCGTCAGGTGTGTAACTACTATAGATCTATAAAACATATATTTTAAATTTTTATTAAGGACCCAAATAAAAAAGTTTTAAAAAGTGCCTTTTTTATTTTTGAATGCAACCTTGTAAATTGTAATTTTTAGAATATATTTTTTGCACATCATTCAGTAAACCAATGCTTCTAATTGCTTACAAAACATCAGGTCATTTGATATAAATATAAAAAAGTTATTCTGTTTTAAAGAGTGTACGGAGACTTATTTTACTGAATGTATGAATAAATGCCTTAATTTTAGCTAGATCCTTAATTTGAAGACGCTACTAACTTTCTTTCCAACCCAATATTTGAAGTAAATCTAAGAATATAGATTTAAATTGATGAAACGATGACTCGTGGATGGAGAATGAGAAGTCATTTATGTGATCAAGAATTAGAAATAGTTAAGCATTTGTTGTAAAAGTTCGATGAGGTGATTTGATTTTATTGAAAAGTACTGCGGTGGTAACACTTTTCGTATATGTACTTCGATTTGTTAAAATATTCGCTCGTCGCAACATACTCTACGTAATGCTAGTTTAACCCTGCGTTAGGCATGCTAATTTTGCGACCATGATTAGACTGGCCAGTGACGCGCATCACGCAATTAAAATGACGTATGTCTGCAGTTTAAAATTCAGAATATTGCGATAAAGTAGCAAAGTATATTGCATATCAATAAATAAACAATAAATAAACATGTATGCAACAAGGAAGTAATTTTCATGAAAATGAATATATGTTACAGAACATACAAATGAAGAGATACGAAAAAGATACCGGAAGAGATAACGCTCTGCCATTTGCACAATTTTAAAAATTTAGTATTAAGATAAAGTAGTGAAGTATTGTATACAGAGGAAATAAATAAACATGTATGCAACAAGGAACTAATTTTCAAGAAAATGAGTATATTATATTATAAGTGTGTATATTTCTAGGGAATACTAATGGACAAATTTATAACAAAATTATACGAGTCGCAAGTAAAGATTAGTTTCAATGACTTTTGCTGTATACATTACAACTGCTGCCAAAGTTAAGTCGGTCTTACTAACAACTAGGAATACAGAAACAAATATTATCTTCGCTAGTTAAACACGAGGCTCTAATTGCAATACACATACTGTGAGAAGGTTATAAATAGTGTAGATAGAAGTACAGGAATAAATAAAAATTGAGAACGTTCTCACAGGACGTCTATAATAATTAATCCTCATCCGTCTCTCCTCATCTTATCTCCCCAACTTAATTTCTCCTTTTCTACCAAATTGACACGGTGCCAAAAATTAATACGATGGAGCGACAAACAATTAAATTTCTTCTTTTAAAATGGAGCATGCGATAAGATGAGACAAAAACATCATCCACCAAACATAACTTTGTTCACTAGCGACGAGGCGTAAATTTTTCTATTTAATTCGCCGCATGAACATTGTTTTAAAAGACAACATGCATTATACATTATTCGACGAACAATATATACAACATACGACACAATAATTTTCAAGGTCATACATGGTCAGACATGAAGAATACTTGTAAACATATTAGGACGAAATATTATAAATGTTCCTTCCATTCCTGACCTTGTGGGAGCTTGAAGTTCATTGTGTCCTACTACCCCAACGAACCAACCCTTAAGTAAATAAATATTTCGTATAACATAATTACATGAACTCTTATACCAGTGGGACATATGTAAATATACAGGGTGTTCGAAAAGTCTGGAAACGGTCGAATATCTCAAAAATAAAGCATTTTAGAGAAAAATGGTTCAGACATATATTTTATGGTTTCGTAAGGGCTATAAGATGGCGCCATTGGTTTGACCTCGAAGAATCATTTGAAGGTCACGTGAAGGTTACCTCAATTTTTTTAAATGGCACCCCCTATTTTTTATTACATATTCTTGTAGCTGATCTCGAGAGTTTTCCAAAACACTATAATCAAATGTTTTTTCATCAATTACTTTTCGAGTTATAAGGCTTCAAAAGTACAATACCGCCGGCATTAGCGTTAACCGGGATGTACCACGTGGAGGTTGCACGGTCGGATTTACATCTCTTGTGTGTGTGGTCAAAATTGAAATTTTTCAAGATTTTCGACCTTTTTACCACGTTTAATCGTTTATAACTTGTAAACCAATTAACCAATTTCAATGAAATTTTCAGAACGTATATAATTTATAAGAGTTGACCAAACACATCTTTTAAATTTTCGTTATTGGCCCAGATAAAAAAGTCGTAAAAATCAATTTTTGCTATTATTTGTCATAATTCCGACCAAATGAATTTTTTCAACATATTTTTTAGACGTCATTTACTAAACTAATTCCTCTAGCCTTACAGAGAAATTGAAGTCGTTTGGTCCATTCATAAAAAAAGTTGTTCTGATTTAAAGTGCGTGGAATCCGTTATGCTCCCAACTGTATATCCCACCATAGTTATCCAGTGCGACAGACTATGTCCCACTACCCCAACGAACCAACCCTTAAGTAAAGAAATATTTTGTATAACATAATTATCATGAATTCTTATACTAGTGGGATATATGTAAATATACATCCCACCATAGTTATCCAGTGGGACAGATTTCCCACTACCCCTACGAACCAACCCTTAAGTAAGTACACCTAAAAATAGATTTTTTGGTTTCCTTGCATCCATTAAAATAATATGGCTTCTCTCGTAAATCGCGAAAAAATAAATTGGGCGTCAAAGGGTTAAAATGCAAGAAGAAAAACTGCAATAATATTTGCAACATTTAGCGAAACTCGGCGGAGCAGGATATTCGCGTCGCAGACAGATTCATAAATTGCAGGGCGAGCGGTGATCGCCGACGAAAGAATTCGTCTTCGGTGGATCTCTGTGGCCGAGCTAATTCGTGTTAGTGCGCCGCAGAGTGTCCCGAAAAGCGATCCCGAAGTAGCTCTTATTTCCCCGAAAGCGAGCGTAACCGCATCTCGTTCCCCGGGAAATTTCCCTAGTAAATCCGTGGCCGAGTCACTTGGCCAGCTCGTAAGAAGCGTGCAGCACCGCGGAGAGGGCGGATGAAGTATCGTCTCGAATGCTCGAAAGTCCAAGTGGCTTACAAATCGCGGATTTCCGTCGCGCCGGCACCATTTACGTGAATCCCGTTTCACCCCCGTACGCGGAATTTCGAAAATCTCTCGTCGATGCTCGATCAACGTCCGGAGCTTCGATTCGGCCAAGAATTACTCGGCCCACCCCTCGCGTTTTAACTCCCTTTGCACCCTTCCCCCATCGTTCATTTCACTACCCCATCCGCCGCTCTAAAGAACCGGCCAAAAAATCGTGCCAACACGCGCTAGCGAGAAATCTTATGCGCCGGATTAAAAGGTTGTTATTAACACGTTCGTCGTCGTGCCCCGAAACCTCCAATCTGCCAAGAATTATTTGTCCTTTGAAACCCTTTCTCTCATACTTCGTTTTAGCGCGTTCACTCCTACGCTACTGGCCAGAAAATTATGTGGCGGATTTAAGGAGCTACACACACCCGGAAGGCGTAAAGCTGACGTGAATTATGATAATTTAAATTTATTAAGTGAATCACGTAGTTTGAATCACGAAAATATAAACTTTTAAATAAATTTGAAATTTACACTATTTTGATTTAAAACCAAATGAATTTATTAAAAGAAGAAATAAATTTCTATATACTTCTATTTCTTGTAGGTGACACGGACAATTATCGTTTTGCATAAGAATCCGCAAGTTATAATTGCGATAATCACCTCATGTCACAGAAATTATGCGAGTCGTTTTTTAGCTACTGTTAAGGGCAAATTATATTGTTCAATGAATCTCGACAATTTATTCTTCTTGTCCCACCGCTATAAAAGTTCCTTTATGTCAGGATAATTGAACTTATTTGTACATTAGTATTTTATTTATTCAGAGGACAACAATTCATATAGATGAGAATTTCGAATTGATAATTAGACTGCGGATTATGAATCAGTGGCAAATGTAAAAAATCTAAGAATATTGTTATGCTGTTTTCAACGTAAAAAGAGTACTAAGGGGTGAAATTAATTTTTATTTACCTACTGTTACCCACAATCGATGCAGAATATTTTTAATTTGCATTAAGATCCGCAGTCTATGGATAATATTAAATATTTGAAACTCTTAAAAGAGAGAGCTTAGAACAACATTTGTTTTCCTATTAAATGGACAGTGCAAAAGTTACATATTTGTTTTCCTTAAAAGTTTCGGTAAGTTAAATGTAATATAGATACGTCACTTTTAATATATTTAGTATTTAAAGTGTCTGTTTGCTATAATATTAAATTATCGATTCACAGATTGGAATGGAACTTGACGAGATAACAGTTCTGTTATTTTAAGTCGCAGAACGGAAGTCTATGCGCGAGACCGGATACGATATGTTTCATAATTCTTTCGAAATTCAGGTCTTAAATTATATTAGATTTTTTAATAAACCGCAGAATGAAGAGAACCTGTCTTACTACTGAATTTTTACAGACAAAAACCGGAATAGTCGTCGGTTAACTGCATAAATCATTGAGCTCCAGCGTTCCTACGACCGCAGTTAGCTCTATGTACGTCTGGTAAAATTGTTTCCTCCTTCTTCAGTAAGGAGATAACTAAATTCTTGTTTGTAACATTACGTGAGAGATGTGCCGAATCATTTTATTATAACATTTCTTCGTATTCGTAAACGTATTTTAGGGAAAATACTGATAACGTGAATTTACTAGAAATTAAAATCGACGGTGTAAAATTGAAGTTTACAAAGAATGGGATAACACTTGTACACACATTTCACATTTGTAATAAATTATTCTACGATTAACACATTAAAAGAAATTGCACAAAATCGAAATAATTATAATATCAATAAAATTCAGAAAGTTTGTCAAACATATCACAAACAAATTCATACCGTCAAATGACATAAGAAAAATTAGTTTACTAGCTAGTGACGGTGTATCAAAATCTTTGACATGATTGTATTCTATCGAAATAAGAAATAAAATAGTAAAAGTCAACTAATGTGTATCTTTGATAAAAATTTAAAACATTCTGTAGAACACATTCTGTAGAACTGTGTCAGTTATAATTCTTGTCAATTACATTTTTTAAAAACATTTTTTGATACACCATGCAGCTATTCTACGTATCTATTATCGAGTACATTCCAGCACGCGACGAAAACGACGAGAAACTTTTGTTCTTCAGGTTATGTTACTGACGCTTCTCATTATCAGAAGCATTATCTAGAGTAAATTTGTTTCCCCACATATACAGTGGGTAACGAAAGTATTCGAACACCCTTTGAAACAAAGTAACTTTTTTATAGTTGTACCAAACGACCTGACTTTTTATAATCAATTAGAAGTCTTGGTGTATGAAATGATGTGCGAAAAAGATCTTGCAGAAATTATCATTTATATAGTTACATGCAAAAATAAGAAAGGCATTCTTTAAAACTTTTTAATTTGAACCCTTAATGAAACTTTAAAATATATGTTTTGGAGATCTATGTTAGTTATACACATGCTGAAAATTTTATCGAAATCGATTAACATACACACGAGCTGCAAGCGGTTAAAAATGGTGAAAATCGTAGTTTTACACGACTTTTGATCAGTTTCTGCTTAAAATCCACAGAATCGTACATGTTTCGATCCGTTCTCTAAAAAAATCCACGAACAACCGCCATTTTCTAACCGTCCAAAGGTAGTAATCCCACAATAAGTTAATTCGTAGAACGAAGACTCCGCCGTAACGAGAGACCGTCTGAACACTGCCATCGCCACCGTCGCGTCGCGTCGTCACTATAGTTTCTCCTCGGGCTGGACCACGAACATTCTCAGCCACAACCCGGGGGTTGATGCAATCCGATAAATATCGATCGACCGGCCAGCCTTGAGATTCCATTTAATAATAATAGCGGAACCTCGCATGAAATCGGACCGGGGAATAAGAAAGAAAACGGTGACTGGTCAGGGAGACAAAAACCAACATCCAGAGAAAAAGGCGGACAAGAGAGAGAAAGTAGCTTGCAGAGAGAGAAAGAGAGTACTAGGGGAGAAATAAGGCGGCGGGTTCGGCAGTCTGAGAGGGATGAAGACGGGGGACAGAGCCACCAAGCTTTATTTCCCGGTATTAGCATAATAATTGTAGGACTGCACGACAGTTGCTCCGCTAGCTCTGTGGCGGAGCCAACGCATGAATACCGGGCGGACCTGGGCGAACAATGAGAGAAATAGGAGCAGATCGGTGTGTCCCGAAGACAGATACGTAGAAGTTTTCGGGCGGTTTTCAGAATGGCGATCGAGGCTGACCCTTTTTCAGAAGATGGGACGTAAAAGAAGGTTACGAGACGTCTCGCCGGCTAACCCAGTTGCCTGTCGTGTCGCGAATCGCTCTCTTCGATAAGATATTGTACTGTTCGTCCGTCGGGTGATGACAACGCAAAAAATACGGTCTCAGAGTCGCCGGATTAAGGCCTGTCTCCCCACTCTACCTTCCTCTTCTACGATGCTGGCAGCGTTCGGATTTACTTGCGACGGTCGAGTTTCGAAGGCTACGCCCCCTCGACCCGGCCGCGTGTCTCGCTCCCCGTGGCGGTCCTAGTTCTCCTAGGCGCCACGATTAGCAAGTATGGCACGCGCCTGAGGAACTCCGAACTAGGACCGCCACGGGGAG
Source organism: Lasioglossum pauxillum (assembly GCA_933228785.1). NCBI lineage: Eukaryota > Metazoa > Arthropoda > Insecta > Hymenoptera > Halictidae > Lasioglossum > Lasioglossum pauxillum. Next base: position 20,186,248 of record OW121701.1, on the reverse strand, counting down.
CGAGGCGCGCGGCCGGGTCGAGGGGGCGTAGCCTTCGAAACTCAGCCGTCGCGAGTAAGTAAATCCGAGCGCTGCCCCACGGTATGGTCACGTAACGCGTTTCGTCTCTGCCGTGCGTCTAATTCAATACTTGCAGAGAAAGGGTAACTGTTTCTCCTCGATTCAAGTCATTTCGATGCTTATAAAGGTATGGACTTTTCTAATTACATAATTACAAAAACATTAATCGATCATATACGGTGATAAGTATGTATTTATGTGAATATTACATTGTCGAAGAGACAACGTTTATTCTTCAGGAACTCTACGGTTTGAGTAGTGCGCTAATATATGTATATTTATACATATAAAATACGCATGTGTAGCTAATTTAAGACTGATTCAGTTCATGCATTTCTGTCAGAAACGAATACAACGAACGTGACGAAACACGAAGCACGAATATCAATATTGGTCTCACATCGATGTCGATTTGATAAATGAATTGATGCCGGAAATAAATTACTGTTGGCTCCAGTCAATACAAATTACGTCCTATGACCATTTTAGTTTAATCATGAGGCGAACAGATGAGCGACTGTTTTCGCATGCAGGAAGACAATTCGTTCCGAATGTTGCTGATATAATGAAATAAGAATTAAAAATTCCAATCTTCCTTATCTGCCAATTAAACAATTGCACTTAACGTTATTGTCGCACCAGACGTTCTTTATGTTTGGCTTACGTAGCATCTTAAAGTCGTTCCCATGGCAACAAATGCCTCGGAGTGTGTAGGGAAGAGACTATTTCTGCTTCTTCATTTTTCCTTTTCGTTATTCATTATTCTCTTTCATCTTGTTATAACATTGCTGTATTATTAACAAACGTGGCAGTCAGAGTTTCTTTACGTAATCAACCTGCTCTTCCTTCTAACTTTTACGTGTAATGTACGTCCACGAATAATTTATAATATTATAATTTTGATGCTTTAATTCATCCACTACATCATTTCTTCTTTCTGTTCCAGGTAATGCTCAAATTCGGATCGTACAACATACACCGCGATAATAGAATTGGGAACAGGCGGAATTTCCTTATAGTTGGTTCTGTATCTGTAAACAGAGGTGAGATTACCAAATTCCAGTTTATATTTGCATATCTCGTTGCAAACAAAAGTCTATTCTTCCTCATGAAGCACTATGGGTATTATGATCAAACTATCACCTTAGCAGGCTACTAAAGTTGCAGCCTAATCTAAAGATTGGCAAGAAGTGCTCGTTTCGGCCGATTTTCGAGAGCTACGCCCCCTTTTCCCGACCGCGCGTCTCGCTCCCCGTGACGATCGTAGTTCTCGAGCCACCTCAGGCCCATGCGACACAGAGACGAAACGCGTCACGTGATCGGACGGAAGCGTGGGGAAATAGCGCCGAAGAAGGGAAAGATAGAGTAGCAGTGTGCCCAGACGGGATACGTTTTTTCGCGCATGCGCATCCAAAACAGTAACGTATCTATGATGAAGCAATGATGTAGCAGAGCCCTGAGGCAGCTATATCGGCGGGAATGTACCGGTATAATTGACGGGACGCACAGTGGTCCAAATGGACGACTTAGGACTGCAAAAGTTAAAGAACCAAACATCTAATAGGCTCCATGGAGATCATATCAATTTCTTAAAATTCTGCATGGCGCTCAAGGTGCCACATTTCCTCGAGAAGCGTACTTTACTGAGGCTGAAAACGCCGCGCATGCGCGAAAAAACCTATCCCGTCTGGGCACACTGTAGAGTAGGGACACAAGTTGTAATCTGGCGACTCTGGTCGCAGCAGTTTGAAAAATGTGATAGAATCAAAGAATGCCACTCGAGAAAATTAAAGGATCATGGTACGGTGTATCCGGGCAGTTGGCATTTCCTCGTATCGGTCACGTTCCGCCGTTTGTCGACTCATTGTGGCTCATCTTCCCGGCATTCCACTCGAGGAAGGCCGTTCGCCGGAAGCTTTTTCCCCGCATAACAAATTCGCGGGACGCTCGATCGGCCGCGCCGCGGCGTAAACGATGGTTCCTTTATTGCACACACAAGCAGTCCATAAACTCGCCCTATCGCACACACGATAAAGGTCTCCTCTTTGTAATAGACAATCTATTTTTACGCGGCCGATCCCGCACGCTTATCGCGAAGGCACTAAATCGGTTGTTCGTCGACATAAGCACCTCTTTTTGCCAGCCTTCCTACTTGAACACGCTCGCGCGCACGCCACCGACTTCGGATACCCATTTAAACGATCAATTAGCGCTCCTTCACGTTTTTCTGATACGTCCGACGAACAATTAATGACTCGCGCCTCCTGGCTTGACCCTGCGCGCGACTCCTGTTACTCGCTTGACGAAATTAGGCGCGAAATGGATGACTCTCCAGGCTCTCCTTGCGCGCAAAACGCGATTAATATTAACCATAGAGGGATGAAATATTATTTCGAATTGAAAGTAACCCCTTCTTCTTTCTTTCTTTAACGCCGCATTAATGTCTTGGTCAGTAGTAGACTGTGGATCTTTATGCATAAACATTTATTTCTTGTCTTAATAATTTTATTAAATTACTGGCAGTATAATGAGATTCCTAGAATCTCCTAATATCTTCACCGGTTTATGTTTCATCTGCTCGGTTTTATCATAGATGTATCAGGACTAAAATGAATATTTTAACACCTAATAATGATTACCTTTCACATTGACTTGTAACATTCAGTCTAAATTTTCTTAAAAATTAGTAACAATTGGGAAGAAACCCATACACAATAACAATCTTAATATTTCCGTGCATTATTTCCCGCTATACTTCACCACATTTAGAATATATTCCCCTGCAAATATTCATCTTTCACCGACGTTTTCACTTAATTACGCTACATATTTGTTCGCCGTTCTTTTTACCATGCACGAAGCCGCGACCGCGTCAAACAATTACCACAAACAAAAATCAGAGTCGTTATCAACATCATACAGTATTTTCTCCTGAAATATATCTCCAAACTAGCGAATTATCGAGAAGAAACACGCGCAATTCAACAGAGTTCCGACGGGGAATCGAATAACCATTTTCCTGATCTCGAACGGCATTCATCCGAACAGAATGTGAAAAAACCGAAGGGAAAAAAAGAGAAATACCGAGATGAAATTAATTTGCCAAGGATGCTCTGTATCGGAACCTCTGAGTGTCCCATTTTTCTTTTTTTATCTGTCTCACAGTCGAAGAAAACATTCTTGTCGCCGACTTCGCCGTCGTCTTATCGCTCTCTGCGAGCTTCTCGCATCACTCGCGGTTATTAATTACGAGGGCGAAAACCCGGACATCATAAACAGGTTCAGTTCCGCCGAGTTCCTCGGGAAAAGGCGAAGGATCTTCAAACGTGTCGCGTTCTGCATTCGTCGCGTGGAAAATAGATCCCCTTTTCTTTCTCACTGAACGCGTCTTCTGTTTTGTCTCCTTTCTCGCGGACGATGTACCCGCAATATTGTTTGAATCATCGACCGGTAAAGTCTCGTGCAGTATCAACAATGGGACCTTCATGCAAAATAAAAATTGTTTGCCTCAATTGCAAGACGCAGCAACCGAATAAGACTTTATTGCTCGTATTTAGTTTTATTAAATTTTAAACAGTGTCGACATTTTGAAATTATTTTGATCTCTCTGCTGTTTCAAACTACAGTAAATCTTCAATCGGAGTCCTGGGTCACCTATCTAACCGTAGTCCAGCGCCTACTCACTCCACTGCCGGCCAACGCTGCGCCGCGCCGTAGGGCGGCGATGTTTGATCTCGGCTCGGGTATATCGGTGTGAACACCACACATTGACTCGACTGAATCGAAGTCTCAAACTTCTTAATTTTAATGATCGGTTTATGGGACTTTAACTAGCTTATTCCTGGCGTTTCGCTAATTAAAATGGTACCAAGAACGATATAATTGGGCCAATATTTAGTGGTTTAATCGACGATGAAAGTTTCGAACGCAACGAAGAAGAGCGTATTGGAAAGAAAGAGACGCGAACAGTAGCCGCCGTCGGCACAGTTCAAAGGCCCGCGTGTTCTCGCAATGAAATGACAATGACAGAATTGTTTAATTTCCATGATCGTTTCATGGGACTTTCACTACCTTATTTCTGGCATTTTTCTGATTAAAATGATACCAAACACGATATAATTGGGCCATATTTCGTGGTTTCATTGACGGTATGGAATAAATGTAGAAAATGGAAGAAGACCGCGAGTGAAAAAAATAAAAACTTTATTGTTTAAAATACTAATGTGATGCTAACACTTATTAGTCGTTTAAAAATTTCTTACGGGACTTTTCTTTTTGTTAACGTGCCTAAAAAAATGTTGCGTTATGCTTAAAATAGTATGATGTATTTATTATTTATTAATTAAATATTTCAATTGTCTTACCTAACATTGTTAATTCGAGTCCTTCTAAGTGGCACTGTTCCGCAGGTGTGAGATATTTTTTAAAAGATTCGGTGTGTTTAAAAAACTCCTCGCAGATCTTTATTAGTTTTGGGCTATAAGCGATTGGACTCGAAGACACCGCATCTGGTTAGTGTCGTCGATTTCTGTCGCTCGACCATCAGGGTCACTTGAGATGCAAGGGTTGCGAGGGAAAGTTTCTCCCTTTGTCTTCATTTCTATAGTTTCTTACATACAATTCGTAAACTTTTTTTCCAAGAACAGCTGTGCCACTTATCGTGGAAAAAGTCTTACACGAAAAAACTGCCATACAGTAAGATCTCCATCAGACCCGACGCGTGTACCGTGTTGGTTTACAGACCTTCCGACCTTTAGACCTCATATTTTGGAGCACTTGGAGAAATTTGGGATTTATGACGCTTGCGAACGAAAATTCAAGTCTAATTTTTTCAGAACATATTTTCGAGACGTTAAGATGTTTATTTAAACATATGCTATATATAGCATATGTTAAATGTATGACAAATTATAAATTATGCATCACATGTAAAGTAAATATGGCCCAATTATATCGTGTTTGGTATCATTTTAATCAGAAAAATGCCAGAAATAAGGTAGTGAAAGTCCCATGAAACGATCATGGAAATTAAACAATTCTGTCATTGCCATTTCATTGCGAGAACACGCGGGCCTTTGAACTGTGCCGACGGCGGCTACTGTTCGCGTCTCTTTCTTTCCAATACGCTCTTCTTCGTTGCGTTCGAAACTTTCATCGTCGATTAAACTACTAAATATTGGCCCAATTGTATCGTATTTGGTATCATTTTGCATTAGAAAAATTCCTCGAATATGTTGGTGAATGTCCCATCATGATATCATAGAAAATAAAGAAGTTAAGATTTTGGTGTTTCATTATGATGACGCACGGGCCTTTAAACTGTGCCGGCGACAGCGACACGCTTCGGCCACGCGATCCTATTTCATTCTGTCCTTCTCTATGTTCGGCTCGTCGTTTGAAGTCTCGGCGCGGTCGACGGAGTCATAAAAAAATAGCCTCTCTACGCTACCCAAGTCCTTTCAACACACGGGTGTTGGAACTCCGATCGAAAAATTACTGTACACCCATTTCATTACACAGGGTGACTCACCTAACGTTGCCACCTCAAATATTTCTGTTGTTTTTAAAGACGTTAGCGTTTACTTACTAGTATAACGTCTTAGTACGACAGTAATGGTATTTTATTGTTATTTATTTAAATTGAAATATCTCCTGAACTACTAACTTTTCAACATACATAGGTTAGTACTTTTTTATAACGAATGTCCAGCTGCATCGATTGATGTATTAAAAAATACCTAATTCCATTTAAAAAGATGAAGGTGACTTTCATATCTCTAAAAAAAACATTCATAAAAACAAAAATTTTGTTGTATCGCATGAGCCCCATTGTACCATTCAACTTTGTCCTTCAGTCATTTGACCTATCTTTAAAAACAACAAAGATATTTGAAGTGGCAACGTTAGGTGACTCACCCTGTATAATAATGTTTATATAACAATATATATAATACAGGGACCATAACTGTTATAACCAAAAAGAAAAAAAGTCATAGAATAACAAGTATTTCATCGACTAACATCGTATTAGTTACCAATGTGGATTATAAGTAACCGAAATTTTTTTAGCTCTTGTTGGTAAATGTTATCTTTGAGTGAAATTCATTTCGATCACTTATAACAGTTATCAATGAGAGAAATTTATTTCGATCGTTCATAACAGTTATCGATAAGAGAAATTTATTTCGATCGCCCATAACAATTATTCGATGAAATAAATTTATAACAGTTATCAACTAAACACGTGTTCTCTATTGTGTTATGTAACAGTTCTTATGTGAAAACAATTTTGTCCACCAATTAGTTCGATTAACGAAGATTTTACTGTAAACTGTTCTAAAGATGCTATTATTCTGTTGTATCTATCAATCATCTGTGATCATCAGACTGCAGACTTCTTCATTTTTTATCAGTTTTAATATTCGAGCACAATTCAGCACAGCTGTTGAAATTATTGAATTCTAAAAGTGGGGCTTACTTCTACAAGGGGGATTTTATACATTTATTATAAAACATTTAATCTTCATCCGTCTCTCGTCTCTCGTATCAATTTGATACAATTTTGCCGAAATAAGTTACACTGTTCTGTCTTTTTGTAGGCAAAGTTACCCGAAACTTCGTAGCTTTTATTTTTTAAATGGGAAACACATAACCGATAAACCTAAGATGTAAATGTTAACACATCAATTTTAATAGAAAAACATCGAAAAATAACTGTTTACCTTGTTATTTCATCGATCTTTTACCACTGTGTCAATTTGACACCGAGGGAGAAATTGAGTTCGTGAAACGAGAGACACATGAGGGTTAACAAATTTGAACATACTGTTGGGTTATTTCCAACTCATTAAAATCATCAAGAAAAGAAATAAATGTCTCTGTGTCTCCTGTACCTTGAAATGAATGCAGACAATTTTTATTCTGCATAAAAATTCGGAGTCTGGGGATCATAAACAATTGTGTACTTCGCCCGCCTAGATTTATGAAGTTAATTGCTGTGCACCAAGGATCGCGGTGAAAAGATCATGCAGGAAAGAGGAATTGTTATCAATGGTGTCAGGGTCGCTTTGCTCGTTTTATCCCTGAGTTATTCTAACATCCGAACGCGTTGATTCTGCTCGAGTGGTCGAGTTTGATCGCAGTGGTTGAAGTAGCTGTTGGCATACCGACACATAATTTTATTGATCGTCGCACTGCCAGTTAATCTATCCCAACCATGCTATTTGTTGAAAATAAACTTAGACAACAGAAAACTTTTTCACCGATAAAGCAGGTAGTGCACGCAAATGCAGAACAATGTGTTTCGCAGTTGCTGGGTTGCTTGATCTGGATCAAATTATTTCTTATTCATTTCTAATCTGGTGACAAGGTGACTAAAAATTTATAATGACTGTCCTATATTTTCAATTTATTGATATCTTTTTACTGCAAAGTCTAGTAGACACGTTTCGAGTTTGATTAAAGTCGACCAGACAGTAAGTTGGCTCACCTGTTGATAATGCGTTAAGATTCTTACATGTGATATATGTTTCAAGTGTTTTTCCTCCGCGAGAGATAATTCTTAAATCCCATAGGGAATGCTTAGCATTACAGCCTTCGGCTGCTCTATATTTATCACACATTGATTAGAGATATCCCAGACTTTTTATAGAAATCATTCTATTTCACATTTCGTTAATACAACGAATCGATATAATATTGGCACACTTTTTGAGGGACTTAAAATAGCTTTCTAATATTGGAGCATACGATTTGGATCTTCTTGAAGAAGTTAGAACAATTAGTTTATGCAAAAAGAAATTACAGAGGAAATACTAACAGTTGCTGTTTACAACTTTTTCATGTGTGAGCCTATGTATACATACAGTAAGGAGCATAACTGATTCCACACACTTTAAATCAGAATAACTTTTATATGAATGGACCAAGCGACTTCAATTTCTCTGTAAAGCTAGAAGAATTAGTTTAGTAAATGACGTGTAATGTAGGAATTGTGATAAACAATAGCAAAAATTGATTTTCACAACTTTTTTGGCTGGGCCAATAACGGAAATTCAAAAGATGTGTCTGGTCAACTGGTATAAATTATATACGCTCTGAAAATTTCATTGAAATTGGTTGATTGGTTTATGAGTTATAATCGATCAAAAGTGGTAATTTGTAGTGTACCATAAAGTGGCAAGTTTGACCATTTTTGATCGTTTGTAATTCGTAAACCAATTAACCAATTTCAATTAAATTTTCGGAGCGTACATAATTTATACCAGTTGACAAAACACATTTTTAAATTTTCATTATTGGCTCAGCTAAAAAAGTTGTAAAAATAAATTTTTAGTATAGTTTTTCACAATGCCGACCAAATGCATTTTTTCAACTTATTTATTAGACGTCATTTACTAAACTAATTTTTCTAGCTTTGCAGAGAAATTGAAGTCGTTTGGTCCATTCATATGAAAGTTATTCTGATTTAAGTGTGTGGAATCAGTTATGCTCCGTACTGTAATTGTGAGGGCCACGAATTAATTTCTATTTCCAGTAGCTTTTGTATCGAGCTCCTCTCAGTCCAATATAAGGACTATCATCAATCATTCATAAAATTTATTATATATTTAATTTTCGATCGAGAAGAATTCACCTTTATCATGGATAGCGAAACATTTTTCAGACGCAAAAAATGTTTCTTTGAGAATGATCCACATAAGGATCGAAACGTCGAGAAGCATGTTTAATTAATTGCACATTTGCTAGTTTTCTATAAACGATCGAACCCTGCGCCGAAATCATAAAATTTATTATATATTGATTTTTACGACTTTTTTAGCTGGGTCAATAACGAAAATTGAAAAGATGTGTTTGGTCAACTCGTATAAATTATATACGCTCTGAAAATTTCATTGAAATTAGTTAATTGGTATGCGAATTATAAACGATCAAAAGTGTTAAAAATTGCAATTTTTCAAGATTTTCGGCCTTTTTACCACATTTGATCGTTTATAATTCGTAAACCAATTAACCAATTTCAATGAAATTTCCGGAGCGTATATAACTCATACCAGTAGACCAGACACATCTTTTGAATTTTCATTATTGGCCCAGCTAAGAAAGTTGTAAAAATCAATTTTTACTATTGTTTTTCACAATTCCGTCCAAATGCATTTTTTCAACATATTTTTTAAACATCATTTACTAAACTAATTCTTCTAGCCTTACAGAGAAATTGAAGTCGTTTGGTCAATTCATAAAAAAAGTTGTTCTGATTTAAAGTGTGTGGAATCAGTTATGCTCCTTACTGTATGTGAGACCCCGAGAAACATTTTCACAATATGTATAATTGAGCTCTACAAAACGTATTTTTTCATAATAGTTTTTGAACCTAAACTAATTGTTCTAACTTCTAAAAAAAATCCAAGTCGTATGGTCCAATGTTAAAAAGCTTCTTTAAAAAGTATTCCAATATTGTGTTGATTCACTGTGAATTTGAGAACACGTGAACGTTTTTCTTAATTCTCTTACGGAAGAGAACGTCAATGGCATCGATCAAATAGTCTTTCTTCGTATTTTACTGTTCAGATTGCTCGCATATGTCAATGCACCTGCAAGCTCTACTCGATTATCTTATCCGATGATAGTTTTTATCGCATGGAAATGTGTGCACGAGATTCGTGTTTCCGTTACATAACGAATTATCAGGCACGTTGCCACGGTGCGTGTGCCTGTAATTAAGTGAAACTGAAAAACGAACCGGAAAAGTAGCGACTCGGAAAAGTATTGACACACTGAATCTCCGATTTTCGGATGGTTCGGAATATTAAGTACAAATTCTATTATTTAATAAACAAGAGTCGTGTTTCGACGAAACTGCATGCATTATAATTAAAAAGTTGCACATTCTCTTCCGAGATGCACATATTTTTCTCGAAAATACATTGCATAAATTCCAAAAATGTTGTACTTCCTTGAAAGGGGTGATTTCTAAAGTCATTTGGAATAACTTTTTCCTATGCGAAAATGCTCTCCGCGGCTTCATTAACGCGATAGACTCGTTTCCAGGATTGCAAGGGTGCGAGATTCGCCTTTTCATTTCTCGATAATATAAACACGGGGGTTTTCAGTAGTAAAAAAAGGTACGTAAGATCGATCTAGGGCGCCATGTCTCTCATAAGTCCTATTTTTCCATTTACGAGGCGTAATTTGCATTATTCGGTAGCGTACTTTGCAATATTCGAAATCATACTAAAATAAAAAGCTGCGACAACTACTTGCTGCCAAATAATGCAAATGGAGCGTGACACTTCACGCTCTTACTTATGATTAGCACATTGTCTCAGTCGCATATCTGCCACCATTGACGACAGATGTTTCAGTTAAATTAAACCATGTTTTAAGAATGTTTCTTAAAATTTTTTCTCCTTTGTCACAGCAAGTAAGTTTTTAATCAATTATTATATGAGATATACAAGTTTTGTTACAATTTCTAATTGCAAACCGTATTTTTCTGCATTAATTCCAGACGCATAGTGTTTCTTTTTGAGAATGATCCACATCAGGATCGAAACGTTAAAGTTGCATTTTTAAATATTGCACATTTGCTGTAGTTTTTTTTTTAAGTGATCGAACCTTGGCGCCGATACCATATTCTCTTATACTCAATATACGATCGAGAAACAAATTTCACTTAATGCAAATTACGCCTCGTAAACGAAAAAATAGAACTTTTCAGGGAGATAGCGCCCTAGATTGATCTTTTATCTAGCGTTTTTGACTACTGAAAAACGCCGTGTTTGTATTATCGAGAAATGAGAAGGCGAATCCCGCACGCTTGCACTCCAGGAAAAAGGAGTCTACCCCCTTAAAGAGATATTAAAGAAAAACACGGACCAATAAAAGCGCGGTTACAGCAGACGGATTCCGGCTTGTGCTCGGCCAATGCCAACGCCTCGCTCAGTGGGACCTGTCATTAGGAATGGGATCAAGTTCAATATGTACTCACTTCGATAATGTTTCAATGATTATATTTGAATAGTATTCATTTTATATAAACTGATATCGAACCTCGGAATGAGTACTTACCAGTTTCGAAAATATACTTATAAGTACTTCAATGTTGGAAGGAATCGAATCTTTCATAAGTAGTACTCGAGTCTTGGAAATCAGGACTGCATAGTAGGTTTTAAGCACTTTCTTTATTAAATTCGTAACTATTTAAGAATAATATTTCCGATAGATTATGAGAAATTATAGTTATACATGTTGAATTGAATTATGCATTAGAGGACGATATAATTGATTTTAAAGGTAAAAAACATAATGATCAGAAAAATCAAAGAATTTCCGGTACGATATTCATAAAAGTTTCGAATCTGTTCGACGAAGATTCGAATATACTTGCAAGTATTATTTCCGTTTACCAAAGTACTTGTATAAGGTTCGAAACTGTCTGGCATAGGTACGAGTATACTTAGGAGTACTATTTCTGTTTTTCAAAGTACTTATAAAGTGTTCGAATTCAATCGATCAAAGTTCGAACATGTTTGCAAGGTACTTGATCCCATCCCTACCTGTCGTCCAGCTGGAATCTGATAGCCGCACACTGATTGGTTCGCGTTTTTCGTTAATAACTCCTTAACGAAGCAGCGGAGAAGATTTTTGTAAAGAGAAAAATTACTTTAAATGATCTCACAATCAGCTATCATCCCTATTAAGAAAGTACATTTTTGAGACACCCTGTAGATCATATTGACACAGTTCTTGTTGATTCGAGAATGAATATTGTCCAGCTAATTCCATTTGAACCACTGTGATCTGCAGAATCGGTGGCGCGTCCTTCACGATTTTTCGTCCACGGGCAATTAACCAATTTGCGAGATGATCGTCACGCAAGAGCGGGACCGGAGATCCGAGATTCAGTTTTCGCATGCTCTCCGGCTCGTAGCCGAGTTAGGAGGATTCGACGTTGGCCCAGGCAGGCGTCGCGACGTCGCGTGAGCGTCAAGGGCATCCATCATGCCTTCGCGTGAATTACCGCCGTCCCCAACCTAACCTGAGTTGTTCCTAAAGAAGCGGCAGATCGGGGGAAAGCTGGAAGAAGGATGTCCGAACTGGATCTCTCACGGTCGGTTCGCGGGCGACGAATTTTCTCTGCTCCTGTTTTGTTCTGGCTGCTCGTCTTTTTTCTTCTCGACTGCTTCTACCTTCGGTTCTCACGTTTCCGAGATCTTTTTTTCGCGATCTCGTTTACTTCCGCTCGTCGCCGACAGGATCGACGACCCCCGAGCGATTTCTTCGTCCCCGGTCGCGAAATGTAGTTTCCTTTCAAACGGACGTCTGACCGCAACAAATTCAAAATTTCGACCACTCTTCATCCCGTAGTACTCGAATCTTCGCGGACCAAGATTTTTGGAAATATTTTCCTCGAGCAGAGTTGGGCAAAAATTTAATCAATGATTGACGACTGAATCTACTTCAATCGTTAATCGTAATTAACAATTAATCTCCTAGTTTAGTCGTTAATTGCGGTTAACGATTAAATGTCTACTTTAGTCGTTAATTGCAATTAACGATTATTAATCGTCAATCGGATAATTGATTAATGATCAACTGCTGAAATTTCGAAATGAAATACGGAATTAAAACTGAAGAAAATGTAGACTGAGTTTAGTTGTATTGTCATTTGGTCTATAATACAAACTCTGATTTACGTGCTTTTATGCTTTTTTTCTTGATTATTTCTTTTTCTAATCAATGATTGACAATTAACTTCATCAGTCGATCGAATCAATCGTCGATTTTTCGATGATTTCTTCTTTTAATCAACGATTGACGACTAACTTCATCAATCGATTGCACCAATCGTCGATTTTTTGATGATTTCTTCTTTTAATCAACGATTGACGATTAACTTTATCAATCGATTGAATCAATCGTCGATTTTTCGATGATTTCGTTTTTTTAATCAACAATTGACGATTAATTCCATCAATCGATTGAATCAATCGTCGATTTTTCGATGATTTCTTTTTTTAATCGTACACATTAATCAATCAATCATGATTAAAATTTTAATCGATTAATGCCCAACTTTGTCCTCGAAAAGTTAAATCCTACAGCAAGGTGAAGTGTGGCAAAAATTAGTACATTAATACGCTAATCCTTTCTTATTTCTTAATCTTCGTTTTATTTAACTATTATTTCCTGTATTAAAGAACTATTCCGAAGAAAATCTTGATAAATAATAATTTTTTTACCATTGCACCCGAATACTAGAGGAATCTATCTACGTATAAGAGTCTTCATTTTAGAAAAGAATGCATTGATGATTACAGATGCACCATTGTACTTTAAAGAAGAGAAATGTCCTAGTCCTACGGATAGTCTTTGAACCATTCCCTCTTTTTCTCTGATGTTTTTCTTTGTAACTGTACTTGTCACGATTACGTGAAACACCCTGTATAGTAGTCCGCATTAAAAATCCCGCGGCAGTAAGTATTAATTCAGCGCGAGGCAGAAAGAAGTCGCGGATGGAGACTGAAGGAAGACATCCGACAGCATCTATTAAACGGCGGACCGGAACTGGACGCGGCAGACACCTTTAAAAATTAATACGGGGACACTTCTGCCATCGCATCGGCGCTCGCAGCGTGCACGGAGGAGGATATCGGTCAGAAGTAGAGAATGCTTTCGCTCGAATTAGATCCGGGAGTTCCGGGACTGTCGGCGCACGCCGATTTCGCCACAATTTATACGCGGCAGTATTTTTGCACAATTTGTGCTGGTTATGAGAACGTGGTAGCGCGATGGCTCGCCGTGAAAAATATAGCTGGAATTTATCGGGAAGACCCCTATGTGCGCGTTCTCCCTTGCCTTCTCTATCAACGACAGAATATCCATTATTCGTCGCTGTTCCTGGCCCAAGAACGACTCAACCATGATAAAATTACGAATCCACCAAAAATCCTCCCGCTATTCGATTTTCGATCTTCGAATTTATATGACAATTTACTCGCGAAGTTCCCTCGTCACGTTTGCAACTGTTTCTTGGAGACTGTTAGGTCCGGAATATCCGCGAGAAGCTATTACCAGAGTGCTCAGATGAGGGGAGGGAGCACGAATTGAAGGGAAAAAATTACCCTCTCTCTACCAGTACCGGATCAGTCACGTGATATTGTGACACATGCATGACAGAGACGGAACCAAGCCGTGGCAGAAGCGTGGGGGAATAGCGTCGTAGAAGGGAAAAGTAGCGTGAGGACACAAGACTTTAATCTGGCGGCGCTATTAGTTCACATCACTAGTTCACATAAGAGAATTTTCGTTTAATGGAATAATAAATTGACTGCGGATTTTTATGCAAATAAAAAATTGTCCGAGTCTTTTGTGAGAGACTGGAGTTAAATGAAATTATACTTTCGGTTTTTTAATGACCTTGAAAAGTCAGAAATAAAATAACAATACATTTATTGTGAGATCCTCCTAACGTCAATTTTGTATTTGACTTAGAAATGCATAAAATCCGTAGTCTAATAAGTTGAAACTTCGTTGGTATTAATCTGACAGGAACTGTATGATTATTATGACAATGATTTCCCCAAGATTTCGATTGCAATATGTCTACGAACAATGAAGTTTAAGCAAACATTTTTCTAATTGTGAAAGAAGATGTGAAGTATTTTTATTTATATGCCAGTCTTCTATAATAATTTAAATGACTTCCAGAACGTTTTATTTAAGTAGTTCGTTTAATTTTGTGGTTGCTTTATAATTTTGAAAATAACGATCTATGAGAGCTGATCGAAACATCGATTTTGTTTTCTTAATTTTTAAACAGTTGATCCAGCTCCATATTTCTTAATATTCAACACGAAAAAATTTTGTTTCATATCTCACCAATTGACCTTGGTGCAAAAACTGGGTAAGTCCAGATTCCGAAAATTATTTAATTCTTACCTCAAATAATCAGCACAATATAAAAAGTGAAATTCCAATAAACACGATTTAACTGAAAAATGGATTTGTCCGATTGTTGCACCAAGGACTTCAATTACACAAATTAGTGAGATTCGATCAAGCTAATTGTTATACAAACCTGGCAAAACCAATCGTCCTTGTTATTGATTGCAGGTACGCGTGTAACGTTATGTGTATCTTAGCTGGCCAGGACAATTCGTCAAAAAGAATTCGCAATGACAACGGTCAAAGAGAGCTGACCGATCTGCATAATAAACCTCAATCGTTAGTCAAAGTCGCCACGAGTGATTGAATTTTTCATTCGACCGATCGCGGTTACAATCAATCCGCTATCGTCGAATTCATTCTTTAATCATGCTGCAACGACCATCGTTGGAATCGTCGCGTGCACACTCTCGCCACTGCGATTATCTTAAATTTTTCAGTACAAGTGGCAGAACTCGCTGCCATAGTCGCGTTCAACTTACGGGAATTTAAAGGCAAAAACTCGCCGACATTTACGAGTAACTCGCGGAGGCAGTCGATGAGTCTGGAATTTTGGAAAATTGCAAAATAAAATAATTCATTCTTAGTATAAACTTATTTTTTCTTCATAGTTAATAGTTAGGGCGTGAAATTGTCACTCGAAAATATGTTGAACATGACAAAAGGCATGGAAACAAATTTGAATAAAAATTTCTATTACCTTTTATAGTTATGAAACTTTGTAAAAATAATTTTCTAAAAATTCACCGTTTTCTTCTGATTAATTTTTTGCTGTATATGTTGTAAAATGTATTTCTTTTAAACGAGAGATTATAAATGCAATATTCCCTCTGTCCCATAATAATAGTAGCAGCTGATGAATTTATTTTGTCCCATAATAATAGTAGCAAAAGAAAATAAATATAGAACGCGACATTTATTATTAAAAAACTAGATTACATCAAACAATAAATTAAAAATATTACTCCTAATTTTTTTGTAGTGTTCAGATAGTTTCTGGATTTTTTAATAATATCGTTACTGCATTTTAAACTTGTAGGTAGAATCCCTTGGCTGCGAAGCCTTGCTTCTCCTATATGCGTGAGCTTAAAATTATTCGAGCCATCGCATCGTTCTTCATTGCTTTCAGCATAACTTGTTTTTTTCATCTTACTTTTACAATGGATTGATATTCAACTGAAACAATTGATTTCGATCAGCGGATGAAATTAGAAAAATAGTTATAATTCGTAATAATTACGTTAACCTAGAAATTGGAAGATGTGTCAAAACAAATGACAGATGTCATGAAACATTGATTTTGATCGAAGGCTTCTCAATTTTGCGCTACAACATAACTTACAGCTGTATTCGCCAATAATTCCCGTTTAAATATTCACTTGCTACTATTATTATGGGACAGAGGGAGCATAATTTAAAAAGTGTTTTAAAAGTGTTCCTCAACTACCTATTTTCATATACCTATAGTAGGAGATCAAATTATTAGATCCAGTTACGTCAAGTGATGCGTTTCCATTCAAACAATGAATTATCAAATGAAACACTAGCTGAATATTTTTTAATTTTTTCATAAAATATACACATTTAAGTAACACTGTATGTATATCACACTAAAAATAAAAATAACAACCTTTCAATTATCTTTCCTGTGTCTTTTAAGGCGATAGTCTAACTTCGGATTGTAACTAGAAAATAACTAGAATCTTACTAGATTTTGGGTCGAAACATGGGTTTGCGCGCTTCGGTTGTTTGACCTTATTTGAGCAGATTTTGGGCTGGGTGAGGGTTCATTTTAAAGAGGAAGGTTCATCACAATTAGGGATTGCAATCCCGCGCCATTTTCAATCCCGCGGGATTGATGTGGGATTTATTTCAATCCCGCGGAGTCCCGCGGGACTAAGGATTTAGGTCTTCAATCTAATATATATTTAATAAAGAACCAAATTTTACTTAATGATATAATCATCTTTAATCATATTAGTCACAATTTATTAACAGAATACATATAAAATCTAAATCTACATAAATTTAAATGAAAATAAATCACTTTTTGGAAAATAAACTATAATTGAAATGTATACATAAATATATATATGTCGGAGGCTGATCGATATGATTCTCCATCGAACCCACTGGGGTTTGACCGGAGACGTTCTTCACCAGATCACTCATGGTTTTCGCACGCGTGAACTTAAATAAACCGGGATACAACAATCACCGTTTCACCCCACAATCCTCGACCCGTACGACTAAGGTACGGCCAAGCATCTGACTCTCAGCTGTTCGACCGTAAACGCATAAACGAAATGCCTAAACCGTTATTTTTAAAACTAAACTTAATCCTACACAGACGTATAATTCCAAGAGATAACAATTGTTTTTTACAATAAGCAAGCGTTACGCGTCTCTGCCAACGGGTTGCGTCGCTTCCGTCACGTCCCGACATATATATACGTGTCTAATTGTATAAAATATATAATATAATACTTCGTTATATCTAATAATTATTAAAAGAAGGTATTTAAATAAAAAATGATTATATCAATAACGAAGCTACGATATTATATATTAATTGCTGAGGTGAATCGGAAGAATTTTTTCCTTTACCAAAATGTTGGTTAGAACTTAAAAATAACTATAAAAATTGTTTAGAACGAACTATATGTAATCGACCTGTCTGTGAATATAGTTTTAATTAGATTAAAATCTGAAATCTAAAATGTT
Source organism: Lasioglossum pauxillum (assembly GCA_933228785.1). Lineage (NCBI taxonomy): Eukaryota > Metazoa > Arthropoda > Insecta > Hymenoptera > Halictidae > Lasioglossum > Lasioglossum pauxillum. The sequence goes on along the minus strand of OW121701.1, from coordinate 20,168,515 downwards.
AAAATTATAAAAACAAATTTTAATTTGTAGAACTTTGAAAATATGATCGTAAAAAGCAAAGTCTATTAATTGTTGTATCTTCTAGTTAGGTCTTCAAGTCATTACAAAAAGATATCCTGCAGCAGAAAAAGCTCGTTCAGCCTCTACACTTGAAGGTCGAATAGTTCAAAAATATTCGTAAGCCATACGTAAATATTTCCCCTTTTTGCCATCGCTCTCAAAGGAAATCATCTCTTTTTTTAAAGTTTTAACGATATCTTCATGACAGACCATCGAAATAGTTCTTCGTGCGCGTCGTCATTCGCGAAATTTTGGGACGCATAGTCCCGCAAAATTTGCAGGATTCGGCATCACCTATTTAAGAAATGCGGGACCAAAAAATGACGCGGGATTCTGCGAGATCCCGCTTTGCGGGATTGCAATCCCTAATCACAATGCGCTCTGGTCATCATATAAGTCAGAAAACTCATTTAGAGACAGAAAAATGTATTGAAATCTGCGGGTTTTTTTCTAGATGTTTTTCTCTACTTTCGGCCCTCATATTATTAGATGTAAACATAATCTCGTTAAAATCATGACCAGAGCGCATTGTGATGAACCTTCCTCTTCAAAATGAGCCCTCACGCAGCCCAAAATCTGCTCAAATAAGGTCAAACAACCGAAGCGCGCAAATCCATGTTTCGACCCAAAATCTAGTAAGATTCTAGTTATTTTCTAGTTACAATCCGAAGTTAGACTACCATCTTTAGTGTATCGCGCTCTATTGCAACCGTTGGCTTGGTCGTTACACGCGTGCCAGCCTCTAAACCTTCAGGCACCACAAATTGCTGCAGCTATGATTTTTTAATAACCGTTATTAAGGTTCGATAGCCTGAAAAATGCTTTTTACGAAATTGACTTCGTCAATGGAATCGAATTAGTGTGTACCGAGACATCCGTGTAGATCGGCAGGATGGTCTCATGTTGGCTGTCTTGCCCGGTTGCGTTCCCAACCGTAATCTAATTAAATATCTTCCAGCAGGAAACGTGCGTGACATGTTGCGAAACCATTATCGCAACAACGATCGAATATTGACAATACCATGATTGCGGTGAAGGTAGAGCTTTCAACATTTTCATGGCCATTACGAAATTAACACCTTGCCGTATTTTACCGAGCCAGACTCGTGATGAAGGTTTTTAACAAAGTCTAACAAATATGAATGTTACGCGTTCCATTTCAGATGAAATAAAATTTGATTCGTTTGTGATGAATATTTAAGCATTCGAATAAACGTCGCCATACAAGAAATATACATTTTCTTTTCCCTTCTACCAAATTTTTGCGCATGAAGACGTTTTAATCACTGTATCTGTAAAGTAAATGGCACGGCAAAGAGTTAAAACGGAGGGTGTTGCTAATTAGCCGATTTTTTACTTTACTGCCAATGGAATATGTCTAAAATTTCGAAAATTTGTACATCTTGCAAATAGCAACTATGCGTGTCTCCAACTGGATTTGGACCAAACTCATTTCTTAACACTTTACCTACCGGAAGCCTATTAATAGGATTTCCAATAATTTTGCAATCTTAAATGAAACTATTAGATGACGTTATCGAGGGTGTCTTGTTAGTTCATAATTAAAATTGCTGTTACTATTGATGGTTCCATTAAAAAGTGTTTAGCCATGAACCATAAAGTTTTCGAAATTAAGCAATAATCACCGGTCGGTAATGTGTTAATTTAGGTTCTAGGCTATACTCAATTTTAATTCAGATGTCTAATTTCGCTTGTTAATAACAACAAAAAATTCATTTTTTACTATAATACAATCAAGAAATTTGAAATTCATTGCCAGAATACATAGACTACAATGGTGCTTGTTTTGATCAATAAGTTCGTGTAGAAGAAAACTTTGTTTGAAGTTACTGTTCAAAATCAGGCCATTTCACATGAGCCTGTAATTTTGCGCCGCCGATATTTATCGATAACAAATCGCACCTGAATCCCTCTGGCGTCTCGCAGCATTGTCGCAATGAGTGCACGCTGTGTTCATCGTCGTGCTCCGGGCGAGTTCGAAAAATCGGGGTCCCTAAGTAAGCTAACAAAGCGAGCATGTTCCGCCCTGGGGTTCGGGGCGTGTGCCAAGAGATATCGGGAAGGAGGCACGACTACACTCGCGCTTGTAATTCTGCGACAAGAAGACTCGGTTAATTCGCCTCGAGTCTCGCAAGCTGTACCGGCGAGCGGATTCCGGCCGATTGCAACCACTTAAATCAAGGACCTGGACTGGCAGCCAAATGCGAGATCGAACGTTCAATTCGGGCGGCAGTGAACTGGCAGCACTGGCCGAACAAGAGAGAGAAACGCACAGATACCAAAAGGGAGAAAGAGACGGAGAGAAAGAAACTAAAGTAACAAGGACGAAGAAGCAGGGATGATAGAAAAGAAAAAGAGAGTTGCTCCGAAGAGGAAAGAGGATAATAGGAAGACCGGGCGGAAGTGGATATAAGAGGGAAACAGTGAGCCAATTCGCTAATCCCGATTTCCGATCGCGCACGTCGATTCTTGCGTATTTACGTTAACAGCTCCAATCAGTTCTCTTCCCATTTCCTTGCTCGCAGATACCGAGAACAGGCTCGGTACTCCCGGCTCCATTCACCTCGGCTCGCTTCCTCCTTTGATCGGCCGATTCGCATTCCACTATGCTAGTTCCTCTCGCTCTCTTACCTACCCCCGCACTTCCCCGCGGACAATGCTCGTCTACCCCGTTCCAAAGTCCGCGTGTTACGTTGTGGCGAACCGTCGCGCATAGAGGAACACACTCGCGCTCCTACTCGTGGCGATCCTGCCATATTTTAAGGATTTCTGAGGGTACGCGCTTTTCAGGAGACTTCCGTTTCATTGGTCGAAAAATTCGATTTCTTTTATCTGCTCTTAATCCTAGCGGTTCTCGGAATGACCTTGCCGAACGGGTTTTCTAAAAGTCATTAAACTCTGCAGACTTAGGAAGGACTCGAGATTGTTCTGTGTAGTTTAAAAGAATCGATGTACATCAATATATTATTTTCAACTGATTGATATGATCGGATAAATACAATATTATAGTGTGTTTTAATTCTTCTAATATTTTTACTGACTTAACCCTTGTGTAGTCAACCAAGATGTATAGATTATTTAAAACCTGTATTTAACATGTTCGCACAAATTCTCATTATAAGACAATAAATTAATAATATTAGCGAGTAAAGAGTGGACATTCAGTGAAATTTTGTAATATTTTTTAGAGGGACATTAACAAATTGTTGAAAGAAATACAGTAAATGGGTACCCGGTTGACTACACAAGGGTTAGATTGCACTTGCTCATTTCTGTCATAAGTGCATGAAAACACTAGCATTCTAAAATCGGACGTTTTATATGCAACACCCTAATGCTGAAGAAGTCGTTCTGAAATTGTGTGACTTTTTTGAGCACAGGTGCGACCGACAGTCACTGATATACTTTATCCTAAACTCACTATAGGAGCTTGCTATGTAACAGTAACGCCCTCACCCCATAAACTCGATCCGTTTGTTTATCACAACTAGCATAAAAAACAATGTCAGATAACGGTTCTCGAAACGCGTATCGTCGATGTATATTGCACAACGAAATAGTGAAAATATGTTCGCATTTGAGGTCAGCGAGGTTGCTAATCAGAGTCCGCAGAAAAGATCGGAAATCTTCTCGGTGGGGAATCGCCGTGCTCCGTCAGACTCGAAAAACCGATTCTCCCGGCAGATAAAGAAACAAATATATCGTGATCTCGCGGAAGCTGAAAAATTTCGTGGTCTGTGTTCTTCTGGACCCCGCCGCGGTAATAGATTCTTTTATCGACTCGGCCCCAGAGTCTAGACCTCGCTCCGGTCTCTTTATCGCGGCTGAATTATCGGCAAATAGAAAAGAGTCGGCCAGATATCTCGAAGGAAAGTTCAAAAGTTTATCATGACATAGGTGCGGATAATTGATCGAAGCTCCCTGCGCTTTCCCTCCTCTCGGCTGTTTTCGAACTTTACTGGTTGATGTTGAAGTTCCTGGACGCGCGGAGATCGGGCCACTGCCAGCACAGCGCACAGTGGTTTTTCGAAAAACTGGGACAAAAATCACTATTGAAAATTTAATTTATTCGCGGTGAAGAAATATTATTTAAATTTCAATAAAATTCTGGTCATTATTACATTTTTCCTTCAAATGCATCTAATATTAAGTGATTAAATATTTTATAACAGTGTTTGTGAACCAACAAAGTTATTTTAAAAAATATTCTAATAAATCATGAATCTCCCCATGACATGATCCCCTGTGTCAGTAAAAAAGAGCTGTGCACGCATAATTGGAAATACATAGACGGTAAAGTAGGAAAAATTGCGTTTTTGAGTAATCCTCGTTGCTTACGGTCCAATTACCTGAACCTAGAACATAATTACTTAATTTTCTATTTCATAGGAGATACAATTTATTTTCTCTTTTCCAATATATCAATGACCATCAATATTTATTGACCATTCAAATTTTAAGTAATCTTATAACATAGAGCTTATTACAAACTTCTCGTTCTTTTATTTGAAAAGCAGGAACAATGTGAAAACCTATCAACTGTTTATTGCCCTGTTTTAACATAATTCTTACTTTGCAAATTTAAAAAAATTTATTAGTATATATTAAGTAAGTTATATTAGTAAGTAGTATTTATCTATATAAATATTTTAACAAATTCAAGATGCAATTGTCGATCTAACTCGATCTGAATGAATGAAAATTGAAAAAGAAGACAAGAAAAGTACCATTTTATTTTAAATTTGGGTGGGGGGTAACGGCGGACACTTAAGCATGCACTGCTGTACTAACGTGCAAAGTAGACCGGTGTTTGTCCGGTTGTCGGGCACCGAGTACTACCCGGGCCAGAAGCTTTAAACGGACCGTCTTCGCACTTTCATCGCAAGAACGACTTTCGAGTTCCGTTATCGTATCGCCCACGCGGAAGATAGTGGACGTCCGCGGCAGGACAGCCGGACAAGTGTATACTCCATAAATTACGCGTTATACAGTCCATTCGGGAGCGAGATAACCACCCCCGAATCCCTGTGGCTCCTCACATTGGATGCCCCCATCTTCGTTCAGTTCCTTTCGCCAGCGTACGACCGGCTGTTTCTACAGACTTTATACGGTTTTTGACGAAAGTGCTCCGGGGTTTATCGACGGTCACGAGAGCGCCGACTGCTCCCGCCAGAATCAACGAGCCACTTCGATGGAACCCGTTTCTCGATTGTCCCCTGTCTCTTTTCCATCTCGCTCTCTCTCACTCTGGTAGACCTCGTGCTACCCAGCATCGGATCACTTTCCTGCTTCAAATAGTATACCGATATGCGAGGAAAGCGTCCGCCGTGAAATTACGGTATTCCCGCGGACTGGGTGTTAGTCGCCTCGCGTCGTCGTTCCGAGGAAATCGTGTATCGGCGTCCTGTCGAGCTTCGCTCAATTTTAGCATTGTTGTTATGATTATCATCTCTGAACTGCGGATTTTTATGCCAAACGAAAATTGTTTCCGTCAATACCGAGAAACAGAAATTAAATGAAATTCTGATTTGTCAATTATGAACGTTTAGGGAGATATAAGTCATCCTCAATTAGGACATTAATAAGCTGACAGTAGCGTGACAGTGTCCTTAAGGAGGCATCCTCATTTTCTAGGCTGTTTTTTGATCAATTTTTTGGAATTTTTAAGCTTGGTACTTGTAGGAGGAGTTTGTAAGAATGTATGGGAGGAGCTAAGGAATATTGGTGGGGATATGGGCGTTCCCGGGCTGACCCAATGGCAATTAGTAGAAAGAATATTGTAAGAATATTGTAAACGAAGTAATAGTTCCTTTCATTCCAGTAATGCTTCATAACCCCACTTTCACCTATTCTGAGTTACTGAACCAACGGTTCTACTAATTGCAAGATTCTCCCAACACTTCGCTGGTATTCCTCCCATTAGTTTTCTCCGCTCCTCCCATTAAATTCCTTCGCTCCTCCCATTAAATTCCTTAGCTCCTCCTATTATCTTCCTCAGCTCCTCCCACAAAATCTCTCTGGCTTCATTCCTCAATCCCCAGCATTTTTCTTATAAAATGCAGTATGAATTATAATTGTAATGCTTACTTAAAATTACTTTTCTGTCTCTGACAATATTAGAATTTCCGATTTATAACCTTTCTCTTTACTTGTTTGTGTTTGTTTCGCATCTTCTATCATTGTAAAAAGATTCTCTGCGTATCATAGGATGTATTAACGTCATTTTTGTCATCATAACAATCAGAAAATGGAGAAAAGTGATGATAAAAGTTCCTGTAATTCGTTCGTATTTGTGCCAGTGGCGTAAATAAATGACGTCATTACAACTAATTCTAGAACTAATATAAATGAAGAGCATAAAGCGAAATTCTATTGAATATCATTAAAATTAATATTGTGTCATATTATAAGGATTTTTATACTCGATGAATGCATAAAGTTCCAATATCTAGGTGCCATTCATATAGTGAATAAAAACATGAAAGGGGGAATGCGAACCATATCAGAGTCAAAAGGGGGATATCGCCGACTGGCGCTACTACCGCGGTAGGTGCTTTAGTTAAAAGTTCATAACCAAACGACATGAGCTTTTGAATATACTTCATATAGCAGTTTAGATCGCAATGCAATCGCGGACTAATAAATTTTCCAATTATTTTTACTTGAAATACAGTCTCACAGAAGCGGTACAGCGATTGAAATTACAGGGACGTTTGGAAAAAAGAAAAAACTCAACATAATTTGAGCACACCAATAAAAACCAATGAAAAATCAAGTACTGCAACGAGAGTGCTACAAATCGATGGTCATTTTGTTCTCGTTGGATGTATCTATGTTTATATGATATAAACATATATCTGCACACTACTTGAAACATTTTTGCAAAACTATCAGATCGAGTGTCATGGCTAGACTGCGGATTTTATGCATTTATGACAAAAACGGGCACGTACAATTTAAAACAGTGCACGTGTAAAAAATATAAAAGATAATAGAATAATTAAAAGAAGAATAGAATTTTCATTTGGCTCCTGTGTCCTGCAATCAATGCAAACATTTTTTCTTTTACGTGAAGATCCGCAGTCTAGTCATGGCGATCGATTCGTGGATCAGCTTGTAAAGATGAAACGTGCAGCTGCCCCCTGATCGCTGCAATCCCAACGTTTCAAGACACAATGCAACACTTGCCACTTTACGCGGCCGTTTCAGATGTCGTCCATCTGTCTAAAAACAGTTGAATAAAAACACCAGGATGCCAGTTCATAGTGTCCGGTTGTTAGCTCCGCCCACGAGGTTTGATTGGCTGTTTCCCATCGAGTTGAAGTTCGCTCGGTAAACTTCCACCGACATGGATACATCCTACAACAGGATTCGTCTCTGCGTGTAGGATACCGTCGCGGAGGAGGAACGGCAGAGAGTCGATTTAAAAATCGGAACGACGGCGCCAAAAATGTTCTCATCTTCGGAGCGTACGGTCGATAAGGGCGGAGAAATGATAGAGCTGTAAAATTCTACCGTATAGTCAGCGACTGAACGACTCGAATAGCTCGGATCGTCGTCGTGAACCCTACGAGGTCTATCACCGTACAAAAGGTAAAAGGAATCGACGATGCGAATCGATCGTAAAATCGCGTCCTCGTCGGTACTCGCGACAACGCCTCGTCAATAAATACTTCAGCTTCTCGATGGCGACCGGTTGCTAGACGTATACCCCGAAACGATCGGTCAACTTTTCAGCATAAAGCTCGCAGCGAAAGTAACGAGTTCTAAGACGGATTTATCCTTTCGAATTTCAGTGCACACTATATACAGGATGTCCCAAAAATGCTGCAATTCCTTACATGGATTTATTCCTGAGGACACTCGAAGTAACTTTCTCCTTTGCAAAAATGTTCTCCGAAGCTTTGTTAAGGAGTTATCAGTGAAAAACGTGGACCAATCACAGCGCGGCTATCAGATTCTGAGCATGGCGTTGGCATTGGCCGAGCTGGAATCCGTCTGCTGCAGCCGGGCTCGGATTGGTCCGCGTTTTGATTTAATATCTCCTTAACAAATGGCCTCAGGAATCAACCCTTTCAAGATTTTCCGACATTTTTAGGACACCCTGTATAACCAGAGGAATAAGTATTCTTATTCTTTTTATAAAATATAGCAGACATTTTTGGTTATTAATTTCGAGGTGTTTTCTGAGAAATAGGTGAAAGTAATTAAAACATTCTCGTGTCATAAAATAGATTAAAATCTCTTCGTAAACTAATACTTGTTTGAGATCGACCGGAAACGACACAGACTTATATCTGATTAAATTAGTTAAATAAATCATAGCCAGTTTTCTTCAAATATTAATGCCACGTTCTGTTTCTGCGCGAATATTTTCTTGTCAATTAAGAATGGATTTTTATGGTACAGATATTTGTTACTTAATATATTTTGCTGCACTATAAACATGCATCTACAGTGTAGATTCTACACGTACACCCATAAACAGCATGCATATACTGTAATATATGATCCATTTTTAGTCATGTTATGCGAACGCAATTCTGGCACTATGTTATAGGAATCTGTATTATACAGGGTTTATTGTGCACGAAGTATATTAAATTTTTAAAAATCATCGTCGAAAGTTTCCAGTAATGAGGAAGAAGTACATTGGGTGTACAAAGTATTCGTACACTTTTTAAAAACTTATAACATTTTTATAATTGTACCAAACAACCTGATTTTTTATAATCAATTAGAAGCATTGGTTTGCGAAATGATATACAAAAAGGATTTTCCAAAAATTGTAATTTACAAGGTTAAATGCAAAAATAAAAAAGACATTTTTTAAAACTTTTTTATTTGGGTCGTTAATGAAAATTTAAAATGTATGTTTTGTAGATCTATGTTAGTAATACACATGTTGAAAATTTCTTTGATATCGATTAACATATACACGAGCTGCAAGCGGTTAAAAATGGTGAAAATCGTAGTTTTCCACGACTTTTGATCAGTTTCTGCTTAAAATCCACAGAATCGTACATCTTTCGACGCCTGTTGTTTCTTCCTGCGTCAATCGATTTCGATGAAATTTCCAACATGTGTATAAAGAACATGGATCTAGAAAACATATGTTTTAAATTTTCATTAAGGGCCCAAATAAAAAAGTTTTAAAAAATGCCTTTTTTATTTTTACCTGCAACCTTGTAAATTGTAATTTTTCGAAAATCTTTTTTGCATATCAGTTTGTAAACTAATGCTTCTAATTGATTATAAAAAATCAGGTCGTTTGGTACAATTATAAAAAAGTTATTAGTTTTTAAAAGGTGTACGAATACTTTGTACATCCACTGTATGTATATATTATTCGTATACATACTATTTATGATGTAATATTATTATAAAATCGACAAATCTTTCTGCATTTCCTGTAATTTTTAAAATATTTGAGGGTGTTAATTTGTACTGACCCGTTCGATGTAGCAGTTTACAAAAACACAAAGTTTTTAATCGAAAGTTATAAAGTATAAAATAAGAGGTGCACTTTGGTCCTGCAATGATCTTGCGAATCCCTGTAGAAGTCACATTGAAACTATTCAGGAGATGCCTTCACTTTTTATCATATATTCTCATGACTGACATCCAAACGTCTTCAAAACGCTATTACCCATGTCTTTTGTATAAGCAACGCTGGAAGATATGAAGTATCAATGTCGATGTCCAAAGTCCAGCTGAACAACCTCCCCGAGTAATACCAATGCCGACGGCATGTCAGTTGTGACAGTTCCTATCTCGAGAACGGCTTGTGCAAAACGCACGGGTGGTGTTTTGAAAATGTTACGATATCGGTTCACAAGAATATGCAACAAGAAATGTCAAGAATAATATCTTTTCCAGATCGGAGAAATTATAAAATGATCAGCAGTCCTCCATTTCCTTCAATTTTCATTTGAAAGATTCATCTCATTAAAAATTCAATCAAGGATTAAACCAAGTGTTGAAGTACCAGGTAGTTAAGTACCAAGCATTAAACTGGTGAACGTTCCCTTATAAAATTAATATACAAGGCTCGACATTATCTATGAATGTATTTCTACAATTCTAATAATTGTCAAATCAGGGACCTGACATTCGGCTGTGGTAAATTTATTATTAAATTTGAAAGTGATTAATCGCGAGAACCACGGTATATA